>OU342737.1:35804303-36462139 GCA_910589765.1 Avena atlantica | reverse complement strand
TTATACTTAAATGTGTTTTGAATTTTCTTCTTTATGATCTCTTTTACTTCAAATCATATTTCTTATGTGAGCATCTTTTCAAACTATCAAGCCTAACTTAAAGGTGTTAAAGAAAAGTACTTGTTGGGAGATAACCCAAAAGTTTTTTCTTGAGTCTTGAAAGTTATTACTTCAGTAATGACCTCTCCTTATCCTTTTTGTTTGCTTTTTGTGCCAAGAATGACCTCTAACGAGAGGGAAGTAAGATTTGGAGAGTTGCTGTCCCGAAAAAGATTTTTGTGCTAAACCACTAAATTCGTGAGGAATATATGTATGTCGAATTGAGATGAAAATTACGTATAAATCCCCCATTATGTTAGCTAACTTTAGTTAGTTTAACACCTTTTGATTTGAGCAACCAAAGGTCTTCGAAAAAATCGGTTTCTACCTGCTGGTCTGTTTTGACAGATTTCTGCCATTATTTGCATTTGCTTCTTATTGATTCCTTTTTGGGAAATTGAGCTTTTTGAGGGAATTGATACATTAGCTTGTGTTTTTAGTGAGAAGTTTTGCTATTCTAAAGTTAAACCCAAGGGTCTATTATCTTTTGAATACAATAATGTTGCTAATGAACATTGTGTGAAGTTTTGTACGAAGGAAAATTTTCAGGTGTAGAAAGAGAATGATGTAATGAGATTAAGAATGGACAAAAGCTCAAGCTTGGGGATCCCACCCTGGTGTCACCCCAAGAAATATCCAAGAGGTACAAGCGTCAAAGCTTGGGGATGCCTCTTCATCAATAAAAAGCTCACGTTTGTCTAGACACTTTGTTTTTATTGTTTCATGCACTATTGTGTTGTTCTTGGAGCGTCTTATTTTTTGTTTTTGGTTTTCATTTGCTTAGTTTGCTTGAGTAAGTTGGTTGGATCAAAACACACTTCTTGTGGAGAGAGACACACTCTGTTTTCATTGCCTAGAACACTAGTTTTCATTCTTATTGTCTTATGAGTGTTCTCTTTTGCTAGCATTGTGTTTAGCCTTAGTTTTCTTGTGCTTTCAGCTTAGAACTTTTTAGTTCTTCTTTGTGGATTTCTAAGACATGCTCACTGATCTTTATTGATTATTATCTTTGTGAGTTGTTTCAAATAAGTCAATTGGTGTTGGAAAAAGAGTAGAGAGTTTCATGCTTATAGTGGTATAAAAGGGAGCTTGTTTTGACTATGACTTAGACTTTATCATGTCATGCTAGGTTTTGTTTTGACCTTATGCTTAGTGACTATTGTTGTAGCATGACTTGTTCCAAACAATTGGGATTGCTTAGTGTGCCTTGAAAGAATCATGCGTTGTTTTAGCATACAAAAGCATAGTATTGTGGTGTTCTCCTTTGATGCTTTGTTTGGGTTGACTTGGCACATGCTAACACCATGTTATGACAATGAACCAGTCACCTTAGCCTCTATGATAATTTAGTCCTTGACTTGTAGTACCACTTTATGCTTTGATTAGTAATGTTTTGTCGCTCTGCATGATTATGACCATTATTGCTCTCTTAGTTGGTCGCTCCCAGTATTTTGCTAGCCTCCACTTGTATGAGTTTTGTTCTTATTAATGAAAAGGAGGAATCCTCCAAAGTTTCTTCTATTGTCTCTAACAATAAACCAGGGTATGTGGAGAAGCTTCCTTTCAAGCCTCTCCCTCCTAAAGAGGAGAAGAAGAAGAAGAAGAGGAGGAGTAAAAGGAGAGAGGAAACGGTATCTTCCTCTAAGCATGTTTCTCCTATCATAGTTTTTGCTGATGAGTCTAAACTAGATGATGTTCCTATGTCTGTTACCTATAGTAGTGATCATGATTGGGAAAATCACACCACTTTTAATATTGAAAATCTCTTTGGTACCAATTCTAAAAATGATGATATTAATAGTTGTTGTGCTATTAGTGCTATCCATGTTCCTTCCAATGATGATATGTTTACAAATGAACACACTTGGGAAGATAGCTACTCTATTGCTTATGGTGATACTATACCTCCAATTTATGATGATTACAAAGATGAATATGATATTTTTAGTCCAACTACTATTGAGGAGAAAATTTATTATGACTACAATATGACTCCTATATTTGATGATTATGGTGATGAGAATAACAATGATAGCTATTTTGTTGAATTTGCTCACACTACAATTAATAAGAATGACTATGCTTATGTGGAGAGTAATAATCATTTTATGCATGTGGCTCATGATAAGAATGTTTTATGTGATAGTTATATTGTTAATTTTATTTGTGATGCTACTGAAAGTTATTATGAGAGAGGGAAACATGGTCTTATGCATCTCAAAAATATTAAGTTTCCCCTCTTTATGTTGCAAATCTTGAAGTTGCACTTTTTTGATTTCCTATGCTTGTTGCTTTGTGCTTTCAAGACTTGTTTCTTTACAAGATTCCTATGCATAGGAAGTGGGTTATACTTAAATGTGTTTTGATTTTTCTTCTTTATGATCTCTTTTACTTCAATTCATATTTCTTATGTGAGCATCTTTTCAAACTATCAAGCCTAACTTAAAGGTGTTAAAGAAAAGTACTTGTTGGGAGATAACCCAAAAGTTTTTTCTTGAGTCTTGAAAGTTATTACTTCAGTAATGACCTCTCCTTATCCTTTTTGTTTGCTTTTTGTGCCAAGAATGACCTCTAACGAGAGGGAAGTAAGATTTGGAGAGTTGCTGTCCCGAAACAGATTTTTGTGCTAAACCACTAAATTCGTGAGGAATATATGTATGTCGAATTGAGATGAAAATTACGTATAAATCCCCCATTATGTTAGCTAACTTTAGTTAGTTTAACACCTTTTGATTTGAGCAACCAAAGGTCTTCGAAAAAATCGGTTTCTACCTGCTGGTCTGTTTTGACAGATTTCTGCCATTATTTGCATTTGCTTCTTATTGATTCCTTTTTGGGAAATTGAGCTTTTTGAGGGAATTGCTACAGTAGCTTGTGTTTTTAGTGAGAAGTTTTGCTATTCTAAAGCTAAACCCAAGGGTCTATTATCTTTTGAATACAATAATGTTGCTAATGAAGATTGTGTGAAGTTTTGTATGAAGGAAAATTTTCAGGTGTAGAAAGAGAATGATGTAATGAGATTAAGAATGGACAAAAGCTCAAGCTTGGGGATCCCACCCCGGTGTCACCCCAAGAAATATCCAAGAGGTACAAGCGTCAAAGCTTGGGGATGCCTCTTCATCAATAAAAAGCTCACGTCTGTCTAGACACTTCGTTTTTATTGTTTCATGCACTATTGTGTTGTTCTTGGAGCGTCTTATTTTTTGTTTTTGGTTTTCATTTGCTTAGTTTGCTTGAGTAAGTTGGTTGGATCATAACACACTTCTTGTGGAGAGAGACACACTCTGTTTTCATTGCCTAGAACACTAGTTTTCATTCTTATTGTCTTGTGAGTGTTCTCTTTTGCTAGCATTGTGTTTAGCCTTAGTTTTCTTGTGCTTTCAGCTTAGAACTTTTTAGTTCTTCTTTGTGGATTTCTGAGACATGCTCACTGATCTTTATTGATTATTATCTTTGTGAGTTGTTTCAAATAAGTCAATTGGTGTTGGAAAAAGAGTAGAGAGTTTCATGCTTATAGTGGTATAAAAGGGAGCTTGTTTTGACTATGACTTAGACTTTATCATGTCATGCTAGGTTTTGTTTTGACCTTATGCTTAGTGACTATTGTTGTAGCATGACTTGTTCCAAACAATTGGGATTGCTTAGTGTGCCTTGAAAGAATCATGCGTTGTTTTAGCATACAAAAGCATAGTATTGTGGTGTTCTCCTTTGATGCTTTGTTTGGGTTGACTTGGCACATGCTAACACCATGTTATGACAATGAACCAGTCACCTTAGCCTCTATGATAATTTAGTCCTTGACTTGTAGTACCACTTTATGCTTTGATTAGTAATGTTTTGTCGCTCTGCATGATTATGACCATTATTGCTCTCTTAGTTGGTCGCTCCCAGTATTTTGCTAGCCTCCACTTGTATGAGTTTTGTTCTTATTAATGAAAAGGAGGAATCCTCCAAAGTTTCTTCTATTGTCTCTAACAATAAACCAGGGTATGTGGAGAAGCTTCCTTTCAAGCCTCTCCCTCCTAAAGAGGAGAAGAAGAAGAAGAGAGGAGGAGTAAAAGGAGAGAGGAAACGGTATCTTCCTCTAAGCATGTTTCTCCTATCATAGTTTTTGCTGATGAGTCTAAACTAGATGATGTTCCTATGTCTGTTACCTATAGTAGTGATCATGATTGGGAAAATCACACCACTTTTAATATTGAAAATCTCTTTGGTACCAATTCTAAAAATGATGATATTAATAGTTGTTGTGCTATTAGTGCTATCCATGTTCCTTCCAATGATGATATGTTTACAAATGAACACACTTGGGAAGATAGCTACTCTATTGCTTATGGTGATACTATACCTCCAATTTATGATGATTACAAAGATGAATATGATATTTTTAGTCCAACTACTATTGAGGAGAAAATTTATTATGACTACAATATGACTCCTATATTTGATGATTATGGTGATGAGAATAACAATGATAGCTATTTTGTTGAATTTGCTCACACTACAATTAATAAGAATGACTATGCTTATGTGGAGAGTAATAATCATTTTATGCATGTGGCTCATGATAAGAATGTTTTATGTGATAGTTATATTGTTAATTTTATTTGTGATGCTACTGAAAGTTATTATGAGAGAGGGAAACATGGTCTTATGCATCTCAAAAATATTAAGTTTCCCCTCTTTATGTTGCAAATCTTGAAGTTGCACTTTTTTGATTTCCTATGCTTGTTGCTTTGTGCTTTCAAGACTTGTTTCTTTACAAGATTCCTATGCATAGGAAGTGGGTTATACTTAAATGTGTTTTGAATTTTCTTCTTTATGATCTCTTTTACTTCAATTCATATTTCTTATGTGAGCATCTTTTCAAACTATCAAGCCTAACTTAAAGGTGTTAAAGAAAAGTACTTGTTGGGAGATAACCCAAAAGTTTTTTCTTGAGTCTTGAAAGTTATTACTTCAGTAATGACCTCTCCTTATCCTTTTTGTTTGCTTTTTGTGCCAAGAATGACCTCTAACGAGAGGGAAGTAAGATTTGGAGAGTTGCTGTCCCGAAAAAGATTTTTGTGCTAAACCACTAAATTCGTGAGGAATATATGTATGTCGAATTGAGATGAAAATTACGTATAAATCCCCCATTATGTTAGCTAACTTTAGTTAGTTTAACACCTTTTGATTTGAGCAACCAAAGGTCTTCGAAAAAATCGGTTTCTACCTGCTGGTCTGTTTTGACAGATTTCTGCCATTATTTGCATTTGCTTCTTATTGATTCCTTTTTGGGAAATTGAGCTTTTTGAGGGAATTGCTACAGTAGCTTGTGTTTTTAGTGAGAAGTTTTGCTATTCTAAAGCTAAACCCAAGGGTCTATTATCTTTTGAATACAATAATGTTGCTAATGAAGATTGTGTGAAGTTTTGTATGAAGGAAAATTTTCAGGTGTAGAAAGAGAATGATGTAATGAGATTAAGAATGGACAAAAGCTCAAGCTTGGGGATCCCACCCCGGTGTCACCCCAAGAAATATCCAAGAGGTACAAGCGTCATAGCTTGGGGATGCCTCTTCATCAATAAAAAGCTCACGTCTGTCTAGACACTTCGTTTTTATTGTTTCATGCACTATTGTGTTGTTCTTGGAGCGTCTTATTTTTTGTTTTTGGTTTTCATTTGCTTAGTTTGCTTGAGTAAGTTGGTTGGATCATAACACACTTCTTGTGGAGAGAGACACACTCTGTTTTCATTGCCTAGAACACTAGTTTTCATTCTTATTGTCTTGTGAGTGTTCTCTTTTGCTAGCATTGTGTTTAGCCTTAGTTTTCTTGTGCTTTCAGCTTAGAACTTTTTAGTTCTTCTTTGTGGATTTCTGAGACATGCTCACTGATCTTTATTGATTATTATCTTTGTGAGTTGTTTCAAATAAGTCAATTGGTGTTGGAAAAAGAGTAGAGAGTTTCATGCTTATAGTGGTATAAAAGGGAGCTTGTTTTGACTATGACTTAGACTTTATCATGTCATGCTAGGTTTTGTTTTGACCTTATGCTTAGTGACTATTGTTGTAGCATGACTTGTTCCAAACAATTGGGATTGCTTAGTGTGCCTTGAAAGAATCATGCGTTGTTTTAGCATACAAAAGCATAGTATTGTGGTGTTCTCCTTTGATGCTTTGTTTGGGTTGACTTGGCACATGCTAACACCATGTTATGACAATGAACCAGTCACCTTAGCCTCTATGATAATTTAGTCCTTGACTTGTAGTACCACTTTATGCTTTGATTAGTAATGTTTTGTCGCTCTGCATGATTATGACCATTATTGCTCTCTTAGTTGGTCGCTCCCAGTATTTTGCTAGCCTCCACTTGTATGAGTTTTGTTCTTATTAATGAAAAGGAGGAATCCTCCAAAGTTTCTTCTATTGTCTCTAACAATAAACCAGGGTATGTGGAGAAGCTTCCTTTCAAGCCTCTCCCTCCTAAAGAGGAGAAGAAGAAGAAGAAGAGGAGGAGTAAAAGGAGAGAGGAAACGGTATCTTCCTCTAAGCATGTTTCTCCTATCATAGTTTTTGCTGATGAGTCTAAACTAGATGATGTTCCTATGTCTGTTACCTATAGTAGTGATCATGATTGGGAAAATCACACCACTTTTAATATTGAAAATCTCTTTGGTACCAATTCTAAAAATGATGATATTAATAGTTGTTGTGCTATTAGTGCTATCCATGTTCCTTCCAATGATGATATGTTTACAAATGAACACATTTGGGAAGATAGCTACTCTATTGCTTATGGTGATACTATACCTCCAATTTATGATGATTACAAAGATGAATATGATATTTTTAGTCCAACTACTATTGAGGAGAAAATTTATTATGACTACAATATGACTCCTATATTTGATGATTATGGTGATGAGAATAACAATGATAGCTATTTTGTTGAATTTGCTCACACTACAATTAATAAGAATGACTATGCTTATGTGGAGAGTAATAATCATTTTATGCATGTGGCTCATGATAAGAATGTTTTATGTGATAGTTATATTGTTAATTTTATTTGTGATGCTACTGAAAGTTATTATGAGAGAGGGAAACATGGTCTTATGCATCTCAAAAATATTAAGTTTCCCTCTTTATGTTGCAAATCTTGAAGTTGCACTTTTTTGATTTCCTATGCTTGTTGCTTTGTGCTTTCAAGACTTGTTTCTTTACAAGATTCCTATGCATAGGAAGTGGGTTATACTTAAATGTGTTTTGATTTTTCTTCTTTATGATCTCTTTTACTTCAATTCATATTTCTTATGTGAGCATCTTTTCAAACTATCAAGCCTAACTTAAAGGTGTTAAAGAAAAGTAATTGTTGGGAGATAACCCAAAAGTTTTTTCTTGAGTCTTGAAAATTATTACTTCAGTAATGACCTCTCCTTATCCTTTTTGTTTGCTTTTTGTGCCAAGAATGACCTCTAACGAGAGGGAAGTAAGATTTGGAGAGTTGCTGTCCCGAAACAGATTTTTGTGCTAAACCACTAAATTCGTGAGGAATATATGTAAGTCGAATTGAGATGAAAAATTACGTATAAATCCCCCATTATGTTAGCTAACTTTAGTTAGTTTAACACCTTTTGATTTGAGCAACAGAAGGTCTTCGAAAAAATCGGTTTCTACCTGCTGGTCTGTTTTGACAGATTTCTGCCATTATTTGCATTTGCTTCTTATTGATTCCTTTTTGGGAAATTGAGCTTTTTGAGGGAATTGCTACAGTATCTTGTGTTTTTAGTGAGAAGTTTTGCTATTCTAAAGCTAAACCCAAGGGTCTATTATCTTTTGAATACAATAATGTTGCTAATGAAGATTGTGTGAAGTTTTGTATGAAGGAAAATTTTCAGGTGTAGAAAGAGAATGATGTAATGAGATTAAGAATGGACAAAAGCTCAAGCTTGGGGATCCCACCCCGGTGTCACCCCAAGAAATATCCAAGAGGTACAAGCGTCAAAGCTTGGGGATGCCTCTTCATCAATAAAAAGCTCACGTCTGTCTAGACACTTCGTTTTTATTGTTTCATGCACTATTGTGTTGTTCTTGGAGCGTCTTATTTTTTGTTTTTGGTTTTCATTTGCTTAGTTTGCTTGAGTAAGTTGGTTGGATCATAACACACTTCTTGTGGAGAGAGACACACTCTGTTTTCATTGCCTAGAACACTAGTTTTCATTCTTATTGTCTTGTGAGTGTTCTCTTTTGCTAGCATTGTGTTTAGCCTTAGTTTTCTTGTGCTTTCAGCTTAGAACTTTTTAGTTCTTCTTTGTGGATTTCTGAGACATGCTCACTGATCTTTATTGATTATTATCTTTGTGAGTTGTTTCAAATAAGTCAATTGGTGTTGGAAAAAGAGTAGAGAGTTTCATGCTTATAGTGGTATAAAAGGGAGCTTGTTTTGACTATGACTTAGACTTTATCATGTCATGCTAGGTTTTGTTTTGACCTTATGCTTAGTGACTATTGTTGTAGCATGACTTGTTCCAAACAATTGGGATTGCTTAGTGTGCCTTGAAAGAATCATGCGTTGTTTTAGCATACAAAAGCATAGTATTGTGGTGTTCTCCTTTGATGCTTTGTTTGGGTTGACTTGGCACATGCTAACACCATGTTATGACAATGAACCAGTCACCTTAGCCTCTATGATAATTTAGTCCTTGACTTGTAGTACCACTTTATGCTTTGATTAGTAATGTTTTGTCGCTCTGCATGATTATGACCATTATTGCTCTCTTAGTTGGTCGCTCCCAGTATTTTGCTAGCCTCCACTTGTATGAGTTTTGTTCTTATTAATGAAAAGGAGGAATCCTCCAAAGTTTCTTCTATTGTCTCTAACAATAAACCAGGGTATGTGGAGAAGCTTCCTTTCAAGCCTCTCCCTCCTAAAGAGGAGAAGAAGAAGAAGAAGAGGAGGAGTAAAAGGAGAGAGGAAACGGTATCTTCCTCTAAGCATGTTTCTCCTATCATAGTTTTTGCTGATGAGTCTAAACTAGATGATGTTCCTATGTCTGTTACCTATAGTAGTGATCATGATTGGGAAAATCACACCACTTTTAATATTGAAAATCTCTTTGGTACCAATTCTAAAAATGATGATATTAATAGTTGTTGTGCTATTAGTGCTATCCATGTTCCTTCCAATGATGATATGTTTACAAATGAACACACTTGGGAAGATAGCTACTCTATTGCTTATGGTGATACTATACCTCCAATTTATGATGATTACAAAGATGAATATGATATTTTTAGTCCAACTACTATTGAGGAGAAAATTTATTATGACTACAATATGACTCCTATATTTGATGATTATGGTGATGAGAATAACAATGATAGCTATTTTGTTGAATTTGCTCACACTACAATTAATAAGAATGACTATGCTTATGTGGAGAGTAATAATCATTTTATGCATGTGGCTCATGATAAGAATGTTTTATGTGATAGTTATATTGTTAATTTTATTTGTGATGCTACTGAAAGTTATTATGAGAGAGGGAAACATGGTCTTATGCATCTCAAAAATATTAAGTTTCCCCTCTTTATGTTGCAAATCTTGAAGTTGCACTTTTTTGATTTCCTATGCTTGTTGCTTTGTGCTTTCAAGACTTGTTTCTTTACAAGATTCCTATGCATAGGAAGTGGGTTATACTTAAATGTGTTTTGAATTTTCTTCTTTATGATCTCTTTTACTTCAATTCATATTTCTTATGTGAGCATCTTTTCAAACTATCAAGCCTAACTTAAAGGTGTTAAAGAAAAGTACTTGTTGGGAGATAACCCAAAAGTTTTTTCTTGAGTCTTGAAAGTTATTACTTCAGTAATGACCTCTCCTTATCCTTTTTGTTTGCTTTTTGTGCCAAGAATAACCTCTAACGAGAGGGAAGTAAGATTTGGAGAGTTGCTGTCCTGAAACAGATTTTTGTGCTAAACCACTAAATTCGTGAGGAATATATGTAAGTCGAATTGAGATGAAAAATTACGTATAAATCCCCCATTATGTTAGATAACTTTAGTTAGTTTAACACCTTTTGATTTGAGCAACAGAAGGTCTTCGAAAAAATCGGTTTCTACCTGCTGGTCTGTTTTGACAGATTTCTGCCATTATTTGCATTTGCTTCTTATTGATTCCTTTTTGGGAAATTGAGCTTTTTGAGGGAATTGCTACAGTAGCTTGTGTTTTTAGTGAGAAGTTTTTCTATTCTAAAGCTAAACCCAAGGGTCTATTATCTTTTGAATACAATAATGTTGCTAATGAAGATTGTGTGAAGTTTTGTATGAAGGAAAATTTTCAGGTGTAGAAAGAGAATGATGTAATGAGATTAAGAATGGACAAAAGCTCAAGCTTGGGGATCCCACCCCGGTGTCACCCCAAGAAATATCCAAGAGGTACAAGCGTCAAAGCTTGGGGATGCCTCTTCATCAATAAAAAGCTCACGTCTGTCTAGACACTTCGTTTTTATTGTTTCATGCACTATTGTGTTGTTCTTGGAGCGTCTTATTTTTTGTTTTTGGTTTTCATTTGCTTAGTTTGCTTGAGTAAGTTGGTTGGATCATAACACACTTCTTGTGGAGAGAGACACACTCTGTTTTCATTGCCTAGAACACTAGTTTTCATTCTTATTGTCTTGTGAGTGTTCTCTTTTGCTAGCATTGTGTTTAGCCTTAGTTTTCTTGTGCTTTCAGCTTAGAACTTTTTAGTTCTTCTTTGTGGATTTCTGAGACATGCTCACTGATCTTTATTGATTATTATCTTTGTGAGTTGTTTCAAATAAGTCGATTGGTGTTGGAAAAAGAGTAGAGAGTTTCATGCTTATAGTGGTATAAAAGGGAGCTTGTTTTGACTATGACTTAGACTTTATCATGTCATGCTAGGTTTTGTTTTAACCTTATGCTTAGTGACTATTGTTGTAGCATGACTTGTTCCAAACAATTGGGATTGCTTAGTGTGCCTTGAAAGAATCATGCGTTGTTTTAGCATACAAAAGCATAGTATTGTGGTGTTCTCCTTTGATGCTTTGTTTGGGTTGACTTGGCACATGCTAACACCATGTTATGACAATGAACCAGTCACCTTAGCCTCTATGATAATTTAGTCCTTGACTTGTAGTACCACTTTATGCTTTGATTAGTAATGTTTTGTCGCTCTGCATGATTATGACCATTATTGCTCTCTTAGTTGGTCGCTCCCAGTATTTTGCTAGCCTCCACTTGTATGAGTAAGCTCTACTCATGCTTCCAACTCCCAAGAAACCAAGTTATTCCAAAGTGTCCACTATAAATTCCTATGCATGGTGTGTTACACCATTCCAAGTATATTCTTGTTTTCAGCTATCTTCCAATTAAAAAGTATTTTGTTATGTGAAAACTTAGTGATTAAAGCCCCCACGAACTTGATGGCACACTTTATATTATTTGCCCCTAATAAACTTGAACCATTGTGTCGTTTATGTTGTATATGCTTGCACTTATACGTTGGAATTAGTAGAACCATGCTGTCATGGGGAACGTTTTCAACATTGCACTTGTACTTTGTACACAGTTGATATCATGCTCTTTTGTCTATGGATGTCACCGGTGTGAAATAAAAAGGGAGCTTGTAAGTCCATGGAGTTATGTATTTTGTGTTAGAGAAATTCCTAGGCCGCTAGCCTAAGCCATGCCTAATCACGGTGGAAACTTGCAGCATCACCATAATGAGCAATCTGTGAAGCATCCTAAATAAAAAGCTATGCACATAATAAATAAAAAGATCGCTGAGATGCTCATCGTCTGCTTGCCTTGTCATTTTGGTTATGAGAAAGCTCCTGTACCATATGCAAGGGGTACCCCGTTGGCGGTTCTCTATGATACGCATGTACTTACAATGATAAAAACTTACAGGTGACTTAAGTTGAGTAGCATGTGGTGTGACCCTCATATTCAAGGGACATGAGATTGCCAACTTATACTTTGTCAAGCATATACTCCATAGTTTGTTCACTTTAACCTTAATTACTTCAAGATGCTTATGATAGGGGCAATGAGGGCTGAAAGCTAACAAGTATCATAATTTTTTGGAAGCTCTTTTTGAGAATTTAAATCCCTGCTTCCCTTTATGGAGGGCCCTTCTTTCACTATTATATTGAGCCTCGATCTTCTATCTTCAGGCACCAGTTAAGAGAGCATAGTTGTCATTCTTAGTTCTATGTGCATTGTCCCAAAACTTATTGATGGATGCATATTGTTGTATTACTTGTTCTTGTGCTATTGGTATCTAGTCACTCTTATGAACTTTAAAGGTGTCGTATGCATCTATTTGCTACTCCTTGAGGGACAAGCTGAATACCACTATGCCATGTTTTCTATATGTGAAACAAACAAACGTTTTTCAATGCATGCTATTCATGATCTTTGTTTGTAGCCTTTCATGTTGCATGCATAGTTACTTTGTCTTACTGTTAGAACTCCATCTTTCATGCACATGTTTAGAGTACTTTGATCCTAGCTTTCAATGCTTGCAAATGGTTTGATCTTGGTTTTGATGGTGCATGTCACCTCAAAAAATATTCTTTTTATCACTTACCTACTCGAGGACGAGCAGGAGTTAAGCTTGGGGATGCTTGATACGTCGTAAACGTATCTATAATTTTTGATGCTCCATGCTTGTTTTATACCATTTGTCTTATGTTTTGTCTACACTTTGAGGTATTTTAATACACTTTCTAGAACTAACCTATTGACAAGATGCCACAATGCCAGTTGCCTATTTTCTTCTGTTTTTGGTTCCAGAAAAGGCAGAAAATGAACATTCTCGGAATTGGACGGGACAAAAGCCAAAGTCAATATTTCACCGAGGGGAACACGGAACCACGAAGCAGAGACAGAGGAGAGCCTCGACGGGCCCACACCCTTGGTCGCGCGGCCAGGCCTGGCCCGCTCCTGGGGGTGTGTGGCCACCCCGGACACCCCCTCGGCCTCCCCTTTCGCCTATATATACGTCTCCTCGGGATGTAAACCCTAACACGGGCAAAAATCCAGAAAAAGTTCCGTTGCACCGCCGCCACCTAAGGGGAGATTCGAGGGATAGAAAGTCTCTGTTCCGGCACCCTGCCGGGACGGGGAAGTGCCCCCGGAGCCATCTCCATCGATCTCCACCACCATCTCCATCACCATTCCTGATTCCCATGACGAGGAGAGAGTAGTTCTTCCTCGAGGCTAAGGGTTCTACCGGTAGCTATGTGTTCATCTCTCTCTATGCATGATCTTGTTGTGGTCATGAGCTTTGTAATCTAGTAGATCTACCTTGATACTCAAGTGCTTCAATATATCTCTGCTCTCCAAATGTGTGTGAAAGTGACAACGTGCACGCCATAGTGGCACTTAGGCTTGAGTCTACATAAATACTCATTGTGCTTTAATAGATCTATGCTTTTCCCCATGTGTGTGACAGTGACAGCGTGCGCGCCGTGTGGAACTTAAGCTAGATTACATATATATATGCATGAGTTATATTTTGAGTTGGTTGTCTCAATGAAATTGTGGTGTTTGTTGGAACCATCTAGTGCTTAAGGTGACAGTGTGGGGATATCTGGATTGGGGAAGGCCCTATCGTGGATTAGAGTGTCCAACCGGAGAGTAGTTAAGAGTAGTATCATGTGGCATCCCGCAAAACCACTACTAGAAAATCGCGTTGAATTTGTGCATTGCATCGTCATCATCATATGTTGTTTGTCTAAAACTATTTTCGCAAAGCCCGATTTGTTTTTCAAACGCCCCATCTTAATTCAAATGCAAAGCCCGGTCTCCGGATTATTTTTGTTTGAGTGCTATCGGTTTGCAAACGGTGTTAACAAAACAAATAAAAATTATATTATTTTTTAGTGGGGGCAGTCGAACGGGCCAGATCGACCCGAACGACCACCCCCAGGATTTTAAATCGGTCCAACCAGTCCCACCCCCTTATTCCTAAACCTACCAACTAATCTACCCCAACCCACCCCTCCATCTCACTCCCTCCAATAGCATCCGGCCACCTCACCTAACCTTCCCCCCCTATCCAATCAGCTTCTGCCACCTAAACCTCCCCACCCACACCTCTCTCCCTCACAGCTCACCCCCTGGCCCCACACACACAAGCCACACACGCACCCACACGCGCCAGCCACCCCCTCTCGGCCCTGCCCCTGGGCCCCGCTCGCGCCCAGCCCCACCTGCAGACCTCCACGCGCCCACGCTCTCTCCCTCCTCCCCTTCTTCCTCCCAGCCCCGCGTCCCTCCTCTCTCGCTCTGCGCTTCTTCTTCCTGGCGCCCGCACTCCCCGCTCCGCCCGTCCCGCGCACACCGGCGACCGCCTCCGCTCTCCTCGCGCTGCGCAGCCCCGGCCGCCTCCCGCGCGCGCCGCCAGGCCTCATCGCCGCCGCCCGCTCTCCGGCCAACCTCGCCGCCCCCCTCCGCGTCCCCGGCCCGCCTTTGCGCCCCCCCCTCGCCGCCAGTACCTCCGCCGCCGGCCGTCGTCGCCTCCCCTCGACCTCCACAGCCTTCGACGCCTCCGCTTCTCGGCCGCCCCTTCCGCCTCCGCCCGGGATCGCCTCAGAGCGCCGCCGCCCTCCGCTCCCCGGAGCCGCCGCGCGCGTCCCACGCCCCGCCGCCTCGGGTCCCCTCCTCCCCGCCTCCGGCCGTCCCCGCCTCTGCGGCCGCGCCGCTGGCCTCCTCCGCTCCCCGGTCGAGCCGAGCGCCGCCCAGGGCGCGACCAGGCTGCAGGTCCCGGCCGTCCCCGGCCCACGCGTCCCCACCCCTCTGCAGCGGCCGTCCCAGCCGAGCCGCCGCAGCGCCCCGTGCTCGCCTCGAGCCCCCGCCGTACCCTTCGGTGCCGCTGCCGCCTCCTGTTGGCGTGGATATGTGTTGCTGATCAAGTTCTTGTTGTGAGCAAGTGCCAAGTTGGTCTATGTTATTAGTGATGCTCGGATGACCCCTCGACCACTCCTGCTCCGGAGATTGAAGAAATACATGATACCACTTGAAGACCATCGGTGCCGCGCCAAGATCTCCTATCGGAACCAAGGACGCCAAAACCCCGGTACCGGCCAAGTTCGCCATCGACCGCGACGCCAAGGTTTCCATCACGAAGCACCGAGGATGCCTTCATGGGACGCCAAGACCGACCCGATACACGGGCCCGACAAGACCCTCGCAACTGCAATCTCGACCCCGTGGAACCCGACAAGATCTGCATGCGACAAGAACGACACCGTACAGGGCGAGACCGATGCGCCCCCGACGCCAACCAAGCCCTGCTTCCCGGTTGCGACAAGACCTACCCCGATGGTCGAGAATGTTACACCAAGATCTTCCCCGATCCTAAGACCCTAATCCCAGAGTCCGAGAGCGCACCGTCGAACCCTGGACCCCGAGACCGACCCCGAACCTCGGAACCCCAAGTTCGTCGAGCCCCCCCTAATGTGTGAACCCTTTCCGAAACCCTATTTTATAACATAATAACAACTTGTTGCATATTTAATCATTCATCTCGCATGCATATCTGTGGTTTGGGGGCCTTATGCCGATTCACCATATAAATAAATATGGGGCCCATATGCGGGCAAATCTAGTCTCATATTGGCCTCATTTAAACTTGTGTAGCGAACCAGTGCGATCTTTTGCCATGTTAAGACAACATTTAAAAGGCAGGGTAGCTAAACAACTTGAACCACTTGAATAATTGTCGGGACCCCGGTTCCACTTAATATTGACCTAATTGCATCGCACCTTGCCATGCCATGCATCATACAAGCATCATGCCGATCTTCTGTCGTTGTATTAAATATTGCATCCAGTGTTTCTTCTAGTGTTTTGCTTCTTCGCGGATAAGGCCGTTGAGTTGATGTGAGCTTCGCCCCGATCGTCGGTTGAACCGTCGGCAATGTTTTCAGGCGAGCATCTCCCCCTTTCTACCTATCTTACTTTTATAGTATTTATTCCCTCCTGTTGACCTATTGCTATCTGTGTCGCGATGCTTTAGTTTCCGTGCCTGTGATATACCGTGCAGCCCTATATTGCCATGGCCACCTCCTATTACCTGTTGTTTGGTAGATAGTTGGACTTGCGCGTCGTAGTCGCTTGCTCAAGTGCTGTTGCGTGTTGTCCCGTGCCACAGTTGTTGATGTATTGCCGCATGTTGATGATGGAGATGATCATAGTTATACTTATCGTTCACTTTAATTTCTGTTTAACAACTAAAATTGAAATAAGCAGAGGCATCGGTGGGTGATAGAAAATATTTGGTTTCCGAACGCCCACTTGTGTCCCGTAAGACCCCGAGTACTTGATACCTGTTCCTTGATTTATCGCGCTATCCACATCCGGGAGGTATATGGGACCCCCCTGAGCCAGAGCTTGATTCAGTCTTATTTCTTGGGGCCACAAACTAGTTTGAGGTTTTATTTACGATCCTGTACTTATGCCATGCTACTTACGTATTTACGATTGTGCGAGGAGCACACTGTACTGTTTAGGATCGGGACACGATTCCGCGGTGTCGACAAGCCCAGCCACACTTTCGGGTTCCCAGTCGTTCACAGCCGTCTACCCAAACCTTGAGTCCGTCTCGGAGTCAGCTGACTTCGTTGCTGGATCTACTTAAGGGGTGGCCCCCTGAAATATTTCTGAATCCTGTGATTGTTCAGTCGTGAAAGCCTCGTTGGGTTTTGTTTTGGTTTTTCCGAGGTTGATCGAGCGTGTGTTGCTATTGGTGTACCCCGGCCGGGTAAAACTTTCTGAAAGCCGTGTCCGCGGATATGGACGACTTGGAGCACAGTATCTCGATCATAGACAAGCATAACTAAAGTTTATTGCTATAAATTTGACTTTATAATGACTAGTAATCAGCTTCACTATAATGGAATGGCTAATTAATACTGCCCACAACTGCTTGTTTGGCGTGTCGCTTGCGATCATTGTACCTGACTAGTAAGTATTGCAACTACAACGGAATGGCTGAATAAAAGTACCAACAACTGCTGGGTTTTGGGGTTATATCATGCCATCTGTATCTGATTAGTAATTGCTGCAACTATAACGGAATGGTTAACTAAAATGACCCACTGCTTATTTTATCAGGATGATTATCTATAATGACTAGTAATTATCGCAACTATAATTGAATACATAAAACTGCCAACTGTGTGAGTTCCTCGGTTGACTTCCTCATTTGGTCTCGAGGGGGAAACACCAGGATGGGTTTGTTTGGTGTTAGTTTCAGGTTGGATCCGGATAGGTCATTCTTACCCCTCTCTGATAACCGCCAGTTGTATCGAGTCTCTATAGGTTGTTTAGTGCATGCTGCCGCTGCCGCTTCAGTCCACCATACCTATGTAGGCGAGGACCGCCGAATTCTAGCCTCGCCGTGTACTGGACTCAGTACTGACGCTCCTCTTTTTCCTTTGCCCTTTGTTGGCACCCCTTTTGTTAAGCAGGTTTTGAGATCGACGCCGTTAGCAGGGTTACCCTTCCGGCTTGGCCTGGGCAGGGTTATGGACGCCATTGGTTATTCTTCAGGGCTCTTAGCCCCATTTGCATCTTGTCCGTAGCTGGACGCTCTATCGTTTCCAAGGTGATTTGGACCTTTGTATATTACATCTGTATTCTTGACTCATGGAGTCGCTGTTATATATATCTGTTCTGTGGGTCCCATCGAGGACTGTTGTGTAATGTTATTACTTCGTTCTCCACCCGCACGAAAGTGCCTGGTGGGCACCTTTGAATCGTTTCTATGCGGGTTTGGCGAATTTTGCTCAAACTTGCATAGGTCCGATTCTGAGGGTGTTACATATCATGAAGAGAGGATATTTATATGAGAGAGTGTTCACTAGTGAAAGTATGATCCCTAGGCCTTGTTTCTAAAATTTTACACTGTTTGCATCTAGATCTGTTACATGTTTGCTTGCTTCCATCCTTTTGCCTTTAGTCTTTACCTCACCGTCAAGCTATTTTCTAGCACTCACACACGTTACCCTACGTCAACAACAAGTCAGAAGCTATTTTTTGGCACCGTTACCACTTGTATTTCACTATCTCTTCGCCGAACTAGTGCACCTATACACTTGACAAGTGTATTGGGTGTGTTGGGGACACAAGAGACTTCTTGTACCTTGATTGCAGGGTTTCTTGAGAGGAATACCTTTGATCACTTCCTCCCTGAGTTCGATAAACCTTGGGTAATCCACTTAAGGGAAAGTTGCTGGTGTCCTACAAACCTCTGCACTTGGAGGCCCAACAACTGTCTACAAGAATAGAAGTGCGTAGACATCAGCATGTCACCTCAAAAATTATTCTTTTTATTACTTACCTACTCAAGGACGAGCAAGAGTTAAGCTTGGGGATGCTTATGTGCATTGTCCCAAAACTTATTGATTGATGCATATTGTTGATATTGCTTGTTCTTGTGTTATTTGTATCTAGTCACTCTTATGAACTTTGAAGGTTTCCTATGCATCTATTTGCTACTGCATGAGGGACAAGCTGAATGCCACTATGCTATGTTTTCTATATGTGAAACAAACAAACGTTTTTCAATGCATGTTATTCATGATCTTTATTTGTAACCTTTCATGTTGAATGCATAGTTACTTTGTCTTATTGTTAGAACTCCATCTTTCATGTTCATGTTTAGAGTTCTTTGATCCCAGATTTCAATGCTTGCAAATGGTTTGATCTTAATTTTGATGGTGCATGTCACCTAAAAAATTATTATTTTTATCACTTACCCACTCGAGGACGAGCATGAGTTAAGCTTGGGGATGCTTGATACATCGGAAACATATCTATAATTTTTTATGTTCCATGCTTGTTTAGTATCTACTTTTCTTTGCTTTGTATACACTTTGAGGTGTTTTTATATGTTTTTCTGGACTAACCTATTAACAAGATGCCACGGTGTCAGTTGCTTGTTTTCTTCTATTTTTTGGTTCCAGAAAAGGCAGAAAATCAATATTCTCGGAATTGGACAGGACAAAAGCCAAAGTCAATATTTTACCGTGGGGAACACGGATCGTGAATACGGGACGGAGGGGAGCCACCAGGGGGCCACACCCCTGGCCGCGCGGCTGGGCCCAGCCCGCGCCTGGGTGCGTGCGAGCACCCTGGCTGCCCCTGCCTCGCCTCTTCGCCTATAAAGACCCCCCGATATCAAAACCCTAAGTACCCGATCAATATTCCACGAAACCGTTTGTAGCCACCGCCACCATCATTCCTAGATCGGGGGGATCTGAAGCTCTTCCCGGCACCTTGCAGGAGGGGAGATCATCCCGGAGGCCTTCTTCTTCATCATGCCAACCTGCGGTATGAAGCATGAGTAGTTCCACCTTGGACTACGGGTCCATGTAGTAGCTAGATGGTTGTATCTCTTCCTTTGTGCTATCATGTTTAGATCTTGTGATCTTCGTTCATGATCAAGATCTCATCCATTTTTAATCATGCATGTTGTGTTTGCGGGGATCCGATGGATATTGAGATTACTATGTCAGATTTATTAATGGTTTAGTCTTATTGATTCTATCATACATGTGTTGTTTGAGATCTTGCATGCTCTCCATTGTTAGTAGTTATCTTGGCCAAGTAGATGAGAGGGGGTATTTATGCTTGATAGTGGGTTCATGCCTCTATTTAATCTAAGGGAAGTGACAGAAATCTCTAAGGTTGTAGATGTGATGTTGCCACTAGGGAGAAAACAACGGTCTCTTGTTCATGGAACAAATGGATTATTTACCTTACACACTTTGCTTAAAGCAGTTGTCTGTTTCTTGGAACTTAATATTGGAGGGGGGTCGAATGATAACCCGAAGGTGGATTTCTAGTCATAGATGCGGTAGAATGGCGGTCTATGTATCTTGTTGTATTGCCCAATCAAATCTCATAGGATCATGAATGTATAGTATTGCATTGTTATGCCTTGCTCAGTCCTGTCAAATGCCCTGCTGTAATTTGTTTACCCAGCATGTCATGTTTGTTTATCTTAAGGAGAACACCTCTAGTGAACTATGGAACCCGGTCCAATCTTTATCATTGATACATATTCCACTGTTACCGTTTAATTTCTGCAAACCACTATTACCTTCCACACCATACGGTTAACCCTTTGTTTTCAGTAAACCGGTGAGATTGACAACCTCACTGTTCTTTGGGGCAAAGTCTTGAGTTTGTGTTGTGCAGGTTTCCAAGTTGCTAGCAACACCTTTGAGTTGTTATCTTCCTCCTACTGGTTCGATAACCTTGGTTTCTTACTAAGGAAAACTTGTTGTTGTGCTCATCACACCTTCCTCTTGGGGTCTCCCAACGAATCTTCCACGCACCATCAACGAACGCTTGCCGATCTCAAGATCGAGAAGAAGTCCAGCGCCACAAATTAGCAGTGCATCCGTGCTCGCACACACGTTCAAGCCACCGAGCAACCTCCGCCTCATTGCTGCAGTGATGCAGCGGAAGCAACAACTCTTTCCAAACGAAAAGCCACTGGGAACATGTATCTCGCTAGTCTGAGACCATGGGGGATAAACTAGAGGGGGAGAGATATCCTTCACGTGGAGGTGTGAGTGTGTGTGAGAGAGGGGAGGCCTTATATAGGAGGAGGAGGAACCCCAAGGGGTGGCCGGCGCATGGGGATGCCCCCTTACCCTCCATCCATTCATGTGGGTGGAGCATCCACTCACAAAATGCCTCTTCATTTCTCCACTCAAAATCCCACTTAAAAAATCCCATTAAATTTCTACCAAATTTAATGCAATCTCTCTTTAAATAAAACTCCTTTTATTTATTTATTTATTTATTCAGAATTTTTTCAATTACTTTAATTAACAAACATTCACATAAAACCCCTTGCTAGTATTCTATTTCACATGCAGAAACACTTTCAGCAATTTCACCCGAAACAATTCCGGTGTCTAGTGAAATAAATTTCTGCGCTTTGTAAATTATTTCGTCTAGAAACTATTTGTTTCAAATGGTGTCGGTGTTTCTTAAGTGTGTCACCCTACGGTTCGCGAATAATGCGGACATGATCGAGACCCCTCTCGGATCAATAATCAGAAGCGGGACCTGGAGATCCATATTGACTCCCACACATTCAACAATGACTTCTTGTGATCGTGAGAACCTTTTGCGCTAGTAACTTAATCACTTTGTCTCGCGATATATTACATGTCCGAGATTCGATCATCGGTATCTCCATACCTAGTTTTATCTCGTTACCGACATGTAATCTTTTCTCGTTCCCGTGATATAACATTCTAATGATCAAATCACTTGCTTGCAAGCTAACTAATGTGATATCACCGAGAGGTCCTAGAGTATATCTCTCCATCATCGGTATGAACAAATTCCACTCTTGATCCATGAGCCTCTACATAACACCTTCGTAGTACTGAACCCATCTTTATAGTCACCCTGTTACGGTGTGATGTTTGATGTTATCAAGATACTCTTCTAGTGTTAGTGATTTGCATGATCTCATGGTCTAGGGATTAGGATTACTTCGTATGGTGTTATAGCAATATAAACACAATGACTTTAATCGTAATGTTATACTTCGGTTGAATATTTATCACACCATTCCAATAATGTTGTAACCTTGTTATTAACAACATCCAATATCCATGATCAGGAAACCTTGATCATCTTGTTAATCACCGAGCTAGTTTATAAGAGATGCATAACTAGGAACTTTCCATTTGTTTATTAAACACACATGTATTAACGTTTCCGTATTAATACAATTATAGCATGCAAAATAAACATCTATCATATACTTAGAATATACATAATAACGACTTTATTATTGCCTCTCAGGACATATTCCTTTCAGCTTCCCCCACCACCGCCAGCTCCAGCCATCAAAGCAACAACCAGGGAAAGAGAATCCCTAGAGAAAGCAAGATATAGGCGCCAAGATATGTCGCTCGCCTCCAACTACCGGGCAAAGAGCCCACTACCAGCACGCGGCCAACTAACCTAGCTAGCCTAACTACTCCGACGTCCCCTTCTTCATCTCTGGCCGACAACACCGTTGGAAAGGAGTTGGGGGCGGTCCGGTTTTTCCTCTGTGAGAAGCAAGGGGAAGGAGAGTGGAGAGAGTTGACAGGTTGTTCAGACCCACATGCCAATGACACATTACTTTGCCATTTTGTTAAAGCCAAATAAACGTGCATCATTTTTGTTGTGTCAGTAAGCCATTTTACCATAAAATTAAATTACCCAAAACAATATTACATATGCGCTAGCAAACTTAATCACATACATAAGACTAAATGTATCTATTAGATCTAAATACTACCGCCGTCCAAAGGCTTAAGGCCTATATTTTTTTCAAAAAGTCAAACTACGCAAAGTTTGATCAAGTTTGTAGAGAAATATATTAATATTTACAATATGAAATACATACCTTTGATACATTATAAAACATATATTCACATGATATCTATATAATATCATAGTTCTTGATAGGTTTTTTTAAGATTTTGGTCAAACTTTTCATAGCTTGACTTTTTTTAAAGCCTTAAGCCTTGGGACGGAGGGGGTATAAAGTACTAGTGCAGATAAGGTTATGAGAAGCACATACGCTGCGATCGGAAAGGTCACCACCGCAGTAGCACCATGATCATTGTTGTTGTCGCTATTGGCGTTGTCGAGGTTGTTGATCCAGGATTTGCAGAGAAACAAGACCTAGGATTTGTAGAGAAAGAAGACCTACGACCAACGTAGATGCAGAAGAACCGAGGCAAGCAGTGGAGGTAAGATGCTCCTAAAAACCTCATTATCTGTATTCCGTTGAAAAAACTCAATGGATTGGCCTTTGAAGGTCTGCTCTCCCGGACAACCATGCACCTAGTTATCAAAGTGGAGAAGTCTAGATAGCATCGCAGCAAAAGAAACTTGAGTAAGAAAGATAGGAAAATAAACTAGAAAGATATTGAGATCTGTTTTGTCTCTTTTGTATAGCCTGGGAGGTGAGCCAACTGAACAACATGGTGAAATACGTGGACACTCCTCGAACATGCACACACATGTTGACATGTACATATTGGTGCACCAAGCAAAAAATAGTCTTCCACGAAACACGTTTCTAACGCTAACTCGATTCATAAAGGCGTGCGAGATGGGAAAGGAGTGCGCTGAAACTCATTTCCTTCTCACCCACTTAATGGGAGTGGAATAACTGCTTTTATAGGTTGCTCCAACTCTCTCTCAGCTAGCAACTTGAAACTGAATTTGTTCCTCAAGAGTCCAAACTGTCATATTTGATGGGTCTTCGAGATTCCAAGATTTGTTAGTTAGATTGGATGTCTTCATGGGCTGTAACCCATATGAATCCAATATTTTTTACTATAAATTTGCATCACTTTTTAAACCGGGGGAGAAGAGTGATGAAAGGTGGAACTCATTGTTGTTGAATCAAGACGAGAAAATAGTGATGAAGAAGGAGAGGGCCGAGACCAAGAAGTAGAGGGTTGCTTTGAAGAAAAGGAAGGAGGACTTCCTGATCTTGACCGCTGACACTTCAAAGATGGATCCACAGGTGGTGACGGTGCACATGTACTACCGCAACATGATCCTGTGATCGAAGAACTTACCGAGGCGAAGGCGGCAACAGAGGCAGTCGTCGCGGTAACATCAGTGGCAGATGGAGCGGAAGCGACTATGGAAGCGGCATCGACATTGGAAACAGGGACGACATCGGCAGGGTCTATGGAAGACGAGGGCGTATATCTGGAAGAGGAGCCACCGTCGACAGGCATGAACACCATGTTCTTTTAGGTTTATTTGTCTGTCGGATCTGTAATATGCTCGACAGCGATCACGAAGAACTAATGGCGGGAACTATGAACTTACAAGCCATTTGAACTCTATGGCCGGTTTAATTCCTACTTCTATTTTAAATCATGTGTTTGGGATTGGCGTTTGCGGCACATGGCTAGGAAAAGAAATGCCCCAAAAGCGGCAAGACGTGGCGACATCCACCAAGCGACCAATCCGACGCTTTTGCTCGATCCGGCAGTTTTGCCGGACATCGTTTGGGGACGTGACTTGAGATCCTCTTAGGTAAAATAAGAATACTACGGGGAAACAATATTTGGGAAAGACTTTCTGTAGAGCCATCGCTCCACTTCACTATTTGTTGTGAGTATATGTGCTAGGCAAGATATTCTAGTATTTTGTAGTACTTCGTTGTGTTTTGCAGAACATATGTACAAGATCTCAGGTCAGAAGTAGACGGCATTAGAGGACATCCCTTTGTTGAAGTGTTTCCCTATATAGAAGTCCTTTAAATTAAATCTAATTGTTACCCACCCATTACCAAATCGAAGCACCCCTCCCATACGAGAAAAACACCCCTCCCGTGGCGCACCCCAGGGCGCCGTTGGGGTGATACGTCGTAAATGTATCTATAATTTTTTATGTTCCATGCTTGTTTAGTATTAACGTTGCTTTGCTTTGTCTACACTTTGAGGTATTTTTATACGTTTTCTAGGACTAACCTATTAACAAGATGCCATAGTGCCAGTTGTCTGTTTTCTGCTGTTTTTGGTTCCAGAAAAGCCAGAGAATGAATATTCTCGGAATTGGGCGGAACAAAATCCGAAGTCAATATTTCAGCGAGGAGAACACGAATCCAGAAGACGAGACGGAGGAGGGCCTCGAGGGGCCCACACCCCTGGCCGCGTGGCCAGGCCTGGCCCACGCCTGGGGGGTGCGTCCGCCTCGGGCACCCCCTCGGTCTCCCCCTTTGCCTATAAGAATCCCCCGATACCTAAACCCTAAGTATCCGATCAGATCTCCACGAAAAAGTCTATAGCCACCGCCACCATTGTCCCTAGATCGGAGGATCTGGAGCTCTTCCCAGCACCCTGCCTGATGGGAGAGATCATCCCGGAGGCCTTCTTCATCACCATGTGAGCCTATCGTGTGATGTGTGAGTAGTTCCACCTTGAACTATGGGTCCATACAGTAGCTAGATGGTTGTTTCTCTTCCTTTGTGCTACCATGTTTAGATCTTGTGAGCTCCGTTCATGATCAAGATCATCTATTTGTAATCATGCATGTTGTGTTTGCGGGGATCCGATGGATATCGAGATTACTAGTGAGATTGATTAATGGTTTTATCTTATTGATCCTATCATGTCTGTTTTGTTTGAGATCTTGCATGCTCTCTGTTTCTAGTAGCTATCTTGGCCAAGTAGGTGCTAGTGACTCCAAGAGGGAGTATTTATGATCGATAGTGGATTCATGACTCTATTGAATCTGGGGAAGTGATAGAAATCTCTAAGGTTGTAGATGTGATGTTGCTACTAGGGAGAAAACAACAATCTTTTGTTCATGGAACAATTGTATTGTTTTATTTACACACATTGTTTAAAACAATTATCCGTTGCTTGCAACTTAATACTGGAGGGGGTTCGGATGATAACCTGAAGGTGGATTACTAGTCATAGATGCAGTTGGATGGCGGTCTATGTATATTGTTGTAATGCCCAATCAAATCTCACAGGATCATGAATGTCTAGTATTGCATTGTTATGCCTTGCTCTGTCCTATCAATTGCCCCGCTGTAATTTGTTTACCCAGCATGTTATGTTGTTTATCTTAAGGAGAACACCTCTAGTGAACAACCATCTAGCTACTGTATGGACCCATAGTACAAGGTGTAACCACTCACGCATCACACCGAAGGCTAGCATGGTGATTAAGAAGGCCTCCGGGATGATCTCTCCCCTCCGGCAGGGTGCCGGGAGGAGCTTTAGATCCCCCCCGATCTAGGGACGATGGTGGCGGCAGCTATGGACTTTTTCGTCGAGATCTGATCGAGTACTTAGGGTTTAGGTATCGGGGGATTCTTATAGGCGAAGGGGGAGACCGAGGGGGTGCCTGAGGAGGCCGCGCCCCCCAGGCACGGGCCAGGCCTAGCCGCGCAGCCAGGTGTGTGGGCCCCTCGAGGCACTCCTCCGTCTCGTCTTCTGGCTCCGTGTTTTCCTCGGTGAAATATACAGTTCACTAGAGGTGTTCTCCTTAATATAAACAACATAACATGCTGGGTAAACAAAGTACAGCGGGGCAATTGTCAGGACAGAGCAAGACATAACAATGCAATACTAGACATTCATGATCCTATGATATCTGATTGGATATTACAACAATATACATAGACCATCATCCAACTGCATCTATGACTAATAATCCACCTTCCGGTTATCGTCCGAACCCACTCCAGTATTAAGTTGTAATCAACGGATAATTGTATTAAGCAATGTGTGTAAAATAAACAATACAATTGTTCCATGAACAAAATATTGTTGTTTTATCCCTAGTAGCAACAACACATCTACAACCTTAGAAATTTCTATCACTTCCCCAGATTCAATAGAGGCATGAACCCACTATCGAGCATAAATACTCCCTCTTGGAGTCACTAGCATATACTTGGCCAAGATAGCTACTAGAAACGGAGAGCATGCAAGATCACAAACAACACAAACATGATAGAATCAATAATCAATAAGACATGATAAAATCAATAATCAATCTGACATAGTATCTCAATATCCACCGGATCCCCGCAAACACAACATGCATGATTACAAATAGATGATCTTGATCATGAACGGAGATCACAAGATCTAAACATGATAGCACAAATGAGGAGAAACAACCATCTAGCTACTGTATGGACCCATAGTCCAAGGGTGAATTACTCACGCATCATACCAGAGGCTAGCATGGTGATGAAGAAGGCCTCCGGGATGATCTCTGCCCTCCGACAGGGTGCCAGGAAGAGCTTCAGATCCCCCAATATAGGAACGATGGTGGCGGCAACTACAGATTGTTTTGTCGAGATCTGATCGAGTGCTTAGGGTTTTGGCATCGGGGGGCTTTTATAGGCGAAGAGGCAAGGCAGGATGGCAGCCAGGGGGCCCATACCCTGCCCAGGCGCGGCCTAGGGTGGGCCCACGCCTGGGGGGTCCGGCCGCCCTGTGGCGCCCCACCGTCTCTCCTCTGGACACCGTGTTCTCCTCGGTGAAATATTGACTTTGGCTTTTGTCCCGTCCAATTCCGAAAATATTTCCTTGCTCGCTTTTTTGAAACCAAAAATAGCAGAAAATAGGCAAATGGCACTGCGACATCTTGTTAATAGGTTAGTCCCAGAGAATGTATAACAATACCTCAAAGTGTAGACAAAGCATAACAAAGTTGATACTAAACAAGCATGGAACATCAAAACTTATAGATACGTTTACGACGTATAAAGCATCACCAAGCTTAGCTCCTGCTCGTCCTCGAGTAGGTAAGTGATAAAAAAATAATTTTTGAGGTGACATGCATCATCACAATCTTGATCAAACCATTTGCAAGCATTGAAAGATGGGATCAAAGTACTCTAAACATGAGCATGAAAGATGAAGTTCTAACAATAAGACAAAGCAACTATGTTGCAACATGAAAGGATACAAACAAAGGTTCATGAATAACAATGCATTAAGAGGTGTTTGTTTGTTTCACATATAGAAAACATAGCATAGTGGCATTCAGCTTGTCCCTCATGGAGTAGCAAAACATAAATGCATAGGACACATTCAAAGTTCATAAGGATGACTAGATACAAATAGTTCAAGAACAAGCAATATCAACATTATGAATCAATCAATAAGTTTTGGACAATGCGCATAGAACTAAGAATGACAAATATGCTCTCCTAATTGGTGCATAAAGATAGAAGGTGGAGACCCAATATAAAAGTGATAGAAATGCCCTTCAAAGGGAAGCAGGGATTTCAAGTTCCATAAACAGCTTCCAAAAATTATGGTACCTGTTAGCTTTCAGCTCTCATTTCCCCTATCATAAGCATCTTGAAGTGATTAAGGTTAATGTGAACAAAGTATGGAGTATATGCTTGACATAGTATAAGTTGGAAATCTCATGTCCCTTGAGTATGAGGGACGTTCCTCATGCTACTCAACTTTAGTTACCGGTAAGTTCTTGAAGTATATGTGTATCATAGAGAACTTCCAACGGGGTACCCCTTGCCCCATGATACAGGAGCTATCCCATATCAAAATGACAAGGCAACAACCAATGAGCATCTCAGCAATCTTCTTATTTACCATGGGAAAATGGTACTTTTTTCTCTTCTTTCCTATTTTTTTCTTTTTATCTTCTCTTTTTTCTACCTCTCTTTTTTATAAGAAGAATGTTTCATAGATTGCTCACTATGGTGATGCTGCAAGATTCCACCATGATTAGGCATGGCTTAGGCCAGCGGCCCAGGCATTTCTCTAACACATATGCATAACTCCATGGACTTACAAGCTCCCCTTTTAATTTACACCGCTGATATCCATAAACAAAAGAGCATGATATCAACTGGGTAGATATTTACATGTGTTGAAAGCGTTCCCCATGACAACACGGTTATGCTAATTCCCAACTTATAAGTGCAAGCATATACAACATAGATGACACAATGGTTCAAGTTTATTAGGGGCAAGAAAAATAAAGTGTGCCATCAAGTTTGTGAGAGCTTTAATCACTAATTTTCACATAACAAGTTTAATTTGGAAGATAGATAAAACAAGAATATACTTGGAATGGTGTAACACACCATGCATAGGAATTTATAGTGGACTCTTTGGAATAACTTGGTTTCTTGGGAGTTGGATGCATCAGCAGAGCTTACTCAATACAAGTGAAGGCTAGCAAAAGACTGGGAGCGACCAACTAAGAGAGCAATAATGGTCATAATCAGACAGAGCGACAAAACATTATCAATCAAAGCATAAAGTGGTACCACAAGTTAAAAACTAAATGATCATAGAGGCTAAGGTGACTGGTTCATAGTCATAACATGGTGTGAGCATGTGCCAAGTCAACCCAAATAAATCATCAAAGGAGAATACCACAATATTATGCTTTTATATGCTAAAACAATGCATGATTCTTTCAAGGCACATTAAGCAATCTCAATTGTTTGGAACAAGTCATGCTACAACAATAATCACTAAGCATAAGGTCAAAAAAACATCTAGCATGACATGATAAAGTCTAAGACACAGTCAAAAGAAGCTTCCTTTTGTACCACTAAAGCATGAAGCTTTCTACTCTTTTCCAACACCAATCAACTTATTTGAAACAACACAGCGAAAGCGGGGGTCCAACTAATTTATTCAAGCAAACTAAATAAACGAAAACCAAAAACAAAATCTAAGACGCTCCAAGAACAACACAACGGTGTATGAAACAAAAAAAACGAAGTGTCTAGAAAGAGACCTGGGATTTTTATTGATGAAGAAGGGGATGCCTTGGGCATCCCCAAGCTTTGACGCTTGTACCTCTTGAATATTTCTTAGGGTGACACGGGGTGGCATCCCCAAGCTTGAGCTTTTGTCTATTTCTTCATCTCATTACATCATTCTTCCCCTACACTTGAAAATTTCTTCATACAAAACTTCACACAATCTTCATTAGCAAATTAGTGCATTCAAAAATAATAAACCTTTGGGTTTAATTTAAAAACATACAAAACTTCACACAATCTTCATTAGCAAATTAGTGCATTCAAAAATAATAAACCTTTGGGTTTAATTTAAAAACAGCAAAACTTTTATTAAAAACACAAGCTAATGTAGCAATTCCTTAAAAAATCTCAATTCACCAAAAAGTACTCAAAAAGAAATCGATAGGAGGCAAATGCAATTAATGCCACAAGTCTGTCAAAACAGACCAACAGGTAAAAACCGATTTTTTCAAAGACCTTTTGTTGATCAAATCGAAAAGTGTTGAACTAACGAAAGTTAGCTAACAACCTGGGGGATTTATTCAGAAAATTACAACTCAATCTGTTTCGGGACAACACTTCCCCAAATCTTACTTCCCTCTCATTAGAGGTTATTCTTGGCACAAAAATCAAATAGAAAGGATAAGGAGAGGTTATTACAGAAGTAATAACTTCCAAGACTCAAGAAAACTATTGGGTTATCTACCAAGAAATACTTTCTTTAACGCCTTTAAGTTAGGCACAAGAAGCAAGAATGAAGTATTTTCAAATGAAGAAGCATTAAGATCAATACTCGAAATTTCTTTAACTAGGAAATGTATCTCATCCAAATGAGTTCTAGAGGGTCCTCTCTCAACACTCTTGGGTTCACTTCTTTCATCAAACGGATTTTCAGGAACAATCCAATCAAAATTCTTTTCTAAGGCCTCATGCATTCCTACAAGTTTAAAAGGTATGTGTATTTTAATTTCCTGGGTTTGGTTTTATCCAACTTTTCTAATGTACCCATAACATCTACACATGAGCCTAGCATATTAAAACGATCAAATACCTTTTTAGCTTTTTTAGTTACATCATTGAACTCTTTTAGCAAAGTTTCTAGAATAAAATCTCTCTTTTCAGTATCCTCAATTTATTTAAGTTTAAGAAACATTATTTGCATCATGGGGTTAAGGTTAACAAACCTAGCCTCCAACATGTGAACTAATGGAGCTGCAGCAATTTCATAATTGGGAGCAAGTTCTGCTATAGACCTATCCTCAATATCCTCATGTTTGCTAATATGGTTAAACAGTTCTTTAATATTTTCTTTCCCAATTATAGAGCCACTACCTATTGAAAGGTCTTTCAGGGTGAACTTAGGGATCAACATGGTGAGCTAGAGCAAGGTGACAACTATAGGAAGAACTATTTTTTTGTGTCTTTTATAGGAAAAGCAAACCAAACGAAACTATATTTTTTTTGTATATTTTGATAAAAATAAGCAAGCAAAACAAAGCAAAAAGAACTAAGCAAAAAAAAACAAAGTAAAGAGAATGGTTGTGAAGGACTCCCCTTGTGAAGCCATCCTTAACTCCCCGGCAACGGCGCCAGAAAAAGTATTGATGAGCTCAGATCACTGTAGAGGTTCGTTGGGAAACCCCAAGAGGAAGGTGTGATGAGCACATCGGTAAGTTTTCCCTCCGTTATAAAACCAAGGTTATCAAACCAGTAGGTGGAAGGAAACAACTCCAAGGTGTTGCAAACAACTTGGAATCCTGCACAACACAAGCTCAAGACTTTGTCCAACTTAGAGTGAGGTTGTCAATCTCACTGGTTTGCTGAAAACAAAGGATTAAACGTATAGTGTGGAAGGTAATGGTTGCTTGCAGAAAGTAAATGATGTAACAATGGTAAAGATTGGACCGGGGTCCACAGTTCACTAGTGGTCTTCTCCTTAAGATAAATAACATAACATGCTGGGTAAACAAATTACAGTGGGGCAATTGATAGGAACTGAGCAAGGAATAATAATGCAAATACTAGACATTCATGATTCCTATGAGATTTGATTGGGGATTACAAAAATATACATAGACCGCCATCCAACTGCATCTATGACTAATAATCCACCTTCAGGTTATCGTCCGAACCCCCTCCAGTATTAAATTGCAAGCAACGAATAATTGCATTAAGCAATATGTGTAAAGTAAACAATACAATTGTTCCATGAACAAAAGATTGTTGTTTTCTCCCTAGTAGCAACATCACATCTACAACCTTAGAGATTTCCGTCACTTCCCCAGATTCAATAGAGGCATGAACCCACTATTGAGCATAAATACTCCCTCTTGGAGTCACTAGCATCTATTTGGCCAAGATTGCTACTAGAAACGGAGAGCATGCAAGATCACAAACAACACATACATAATAGAATCAATAATCAATACGACATAATAGAATCAATAATCAACCTGACATAGTATCTCAATATCCATCGGATCCTCGCAAACACAACATGCATGACTACAAATAGATGATCTTGATCATGAACGGAGCTCACAAGATCTAAACATGATAACACAAAGGAGGAGAAACAACCATCTAGCTACTGTATGGATCCATAGTCCAAGGGTGAACTACTCACGCATGTTACCGGAGGCTGACATGGTGATGAAGAAGGCCTTCGGGATTATCTCTCCCCTCCGGTAGGGTGTCGGGAAGAGCTTCAGACCCCCCCAATATAGGGCGATGGTGGCGGCGGATACAGATTGTTACGTGGAGATCTGATCGGGTGCTTAGGGTTTTCGCATTGGGGGGCTTTTATAGACGAAGAGGCGAGGCATGAGGGCGGCCAGGGGGCCCACACCCTGTCCATGCGCGGCCTAGGGTAGGCCCACGCCTGGGGGGTGCGACTGCCCTGTGGCGCCCCTCCGTCTCTCCTCTGGACTCCGTGTTCTCCTCGGTGAAATATTGACTTTGGCTTTTGTCCCGTCCAATTCCGAGAATATTTCCTTGCTAGCTTTTTTGAAACCAAAAACAACAGAAAACAGGCAACTGGCACTGCGACATCTTGTTAATAGGTTAGTCCCAAAAAATGTATAAAAATACCTCAAAGTTTAGACAAAGCATAGCAAAGTTGATAATAAACAAGTATGGAATAAAAAAAATCATAGATACGTTTACAACGTATCAGTCGGCTGCTTGCGGAGACTGGGCCGGTGCCCGGATCGTTGCGTCAGTGGCTTACCCATCGGGGTATCGACACAAGGTGTGGCGGCTGTGGTCGTAGGTCTAGGCTTCCGCCTAGATCCGCCATCGGCGCGACCTTTTGGTTGCTTGAAGGTGCATGGGGAGGCGACACGATGTTTCTTGCTCGTGCCGACGGACCGACACGGGTGCATGGTTGTTGCAAGCTTGTCTCCTCTTTTGCCAGAGGGGGCGGGCAGCGGACGGCGGCATGTGGGCCTGTTGTTCTGTCCAATAATGGCGGTCGGTCCTAGGGTTCTATCGGCGTGAATACAAAATCTGCTTATTGCTTGCACTCGTTGATCTGGCCTGGAGAGGTGGGTTCCGGAAGGCTCCACCAACGAACTCCCATGGGCGCATTAGGCTTGGAGATTGCTGGATCGGAAGGTATTCGGTCGTGTATACTTTGTTTTTCTGGCCGTTTGGTTCCAGCGGGTACGTTGAGAAGCTCTGCTGTTTGTTCCCACCAAGTGCCATGTAACGAGCCATGGTGAAGTCAGATGCGGAGAATGTCAGAAAAGCGGAAATATGAGAGCGGTGACGGTGATTTGAGTCTTTGTGGGGACAGCGAACTGGTCGCGGGATCTATGAATCGCAGCAGCGACTGTTTGTGGAGGGAGACAGCGGAGGAGGAGTTCTCGGTCTTACCTTACAGGGTGAAAATGCAAGGTCTGGCCTTAACTAGTTGTGCCTGACAATGGCCTTGTTGAAGACATTGTTTTGCGAGAGAGAACTTTCTCCAGGATGAAAACCTATGATCTTTGACCGGTCAATAACGGCGTTTGTGCATTGTTTTCTTCTTAAAGGCGTTGTTATTAGAGTGGTGGATTATTGATGTTGTTCTGGTGATGTCAGTGTTGTTGCTATGAGAAATATAGTTCCCTGTAGCAGGACTTTTCTTTTTTGTAATTATTCTTTTTTTTTCTGGATTATGTGCATCCGTAAAGCCACCCGTGCATGCGTTGTTGCAAAGGCTAAATATAATTGGTATCTTTCTGATATTAATATATACTCTTTTAAAAAAAATTACCATGTGAACTGCTCACACAGAAATGCATGCCCAATCCAACGACAAACAGGCCTCCATATTTGCCTTTAGACAAGATCTGTAGGAACATTCTTTTTTTCTGCAACATTCTTTGCAAAAAAACATGTTCCATTTTCGAGCCTCCACAATCGTTTTCCATAGAAGCCTTATTCATAACTGCTAAGTCAAGAACCCGACAACTATTGACTAGGTGATTGTGATTCGTTCGATAACCCTTAAACCGCTTCCACAAAAGCCTGTCCTAACAAGGTCCATACCCTTTTCGACATTTTTGGTCAGACCACAAAAGAGAAGCATGCAGAAAATAATGTTGTACTTCTGCCTAAACGGGACTTGATAAGGATTGATTTGTCACATACCGATAACACGTTCTCTTCCCACCGCTTCATTGTACTCCCTCCGTGTTTTAAAATATAAGATATTTTAGCTTTGTAAAACAAATATATCTAGACTACTTTTAGTATATAGGTTCATTCATGTTTGTAGTGACACTAAAACATGTCTAGATACATTCTCTTCACAAAACTAAAACATCTACACTAAAACATGTCTAGATACATTCTCTTCACAAAACTAAAACATCTTATATTTTAAAACGGAGGGAGTATTTTAGAACAACGGCTAGTTCTTTCGTTTCACAACTTCAAGGAAAGCAAAACAAACAGATAGGGTCTATACAAACTGAGGCAAGCACCTGACCATAACAGCACACTCCACAGGAGCTAAGCTGGTCATATTGAAATGATAGGCACTCATTGGTAGCAGCAAAACACAGAATAGCCCGGTGAATAAAATGGGAACAGCAGAGACTTGCAGAAGACAGGCAACATAAACTAAAGCCGCCATAAAAACCATCCGGCTTGCGTTTAAGGAAGGCTTGAGTTGCCTTTTAAGACGACGACGAAGGCCCCTGGAGCAGCACACATGTCTTGATCACCAGCTCTTTCTCAGGGCACCCTGAAGTACCTTCCGTTGCTGCATCAGGGATAGTGTGTGAGATAAATGAGTACCAAAGGGTGCACAGCCACTCCATGTTCATAGCGTTTCTTGTACTTCACAACACCAGAAAATAGAAGATGTAGAAAATATAAGCATCCTATTAAATAGTTCATCCCCAAATGGCCAAAACCGCACAAGTTGGATGGGAAATCCCCTCATGACTGTCAGGTGCCAGGACCAATTAAGAGTTAGGCCAGAAAAATAGCTACTGGAATGCAAAACACCGTGTGGTCAAAATTTTCTACTCTCTCCGTCTCGGTTTATAAGACTTACACGTATTTCTAGGTTGACAAATTAACCAACTTAGCATGAGGTACATAAGATAAAAAGTATATTATTAGAAACTTCAAATGTTATATTTTCTAATGATATAATTTTTATATTAAATAATTTATATTATATAGCTCATGCGGACGACCTAGGTATACGCGTAAGTCTTATAAACTGGGATAGAGGGAGTACATCCCCACAGAGTTGGCAGTGACATCTCCTTATCACACACATTTTCCAAGTTGGTCAGACGACTGAACTGTATTTCGCTCAAGCCTTTGTCTGTCTGGTTGCAGCTCTATGCTCTATAGCCTTCTAGTGAACATTCCTATCATGCAATGTCTTTGTTGGTCAATTGGCATAACCAAATATTCAGAGGTACAGAACCACAACAACAAATATTCCGACACATTCTTCATATGAGTTCTACCCAGACAGTACAGTCACTATTGAGATTCAATGCTAAACTCAGGAATCGCAGGCAATGAAAATAAAATAATCAGAAAAAAAATATGCATGAAAGGTGGTCTTTAGATCAGAAAACTGAGAGTGCATAAGTGTGTTCAGAAGTTGTTTTGCATCTCTCGAAACAGCTCAAGATGTAATCAAATATATATTTGTTCATCAGGATATGAGAAGCATGTAAAGCCTACTCAATTTGCATCACTGGTCGACGCCTCGGCGGACAACAGAGACCAGTGGATAACGACATACACCACCTCAACATGTCTCCAATCTCCATACTTAAACATAGTGACACCACTACAACATGTCTCCAATCTCCATACTTAAACATGGTCATACCACTACAAACATGTCAGCAATCTCCATACTTAAACAGTCATGATAATGAAACTTAACAAACAAACATCAACAAAGTACTTCCTCTCCAAGAAGAAAACTTATGGTCTACAAACAAGCATTGTTACAATTACCTGGAGCTGTGTTCAGATAACTGGACAATTCAGAAGGGTGGGCTGAGCTGAAATATCCTTCCAGAGAAAATGGTGCCAACTCGACCAATATCTTCTTTTTCAGGTCAATAGTGATCAGCCATGACTTTGGGTTGCAAGATTTCGGTTTACACAACATGTAAACAACATCATCACAATGACAGGTCAAGCTCAGGACAGGGTGAGATGCTAGCAGGTCCTTCAATGTCAACTCTCTGGCATTGTTGTCCCTCAGGTCAGGGAACAACTTAGAATGTCTTGGGTAGTCAATTGAGGTTTCCTTGTCATAAGCCATGCACCCCTGGCAAAGGCCATGATCCCTTGAGGCCGTCAGCTCAGGCAACAACGTAGAATGTCTTTGGCAGTCAACCGAGATTTCCTTGTCATAGGCCATGCACCCTTTGCGCCAATGGTCCCAAGAAGTCATTCTGTACCATGTCATGGCCCTCCAACCAACTTCTTTGGGTTTCTCCAAGCAGTCCGACTCGTAGAGTGTATCCATGTCATCATACGACCTTTCATCAAGATCTGGTCGCTCATGTTTTTCTATCTCAATAAACTTGATGAACCCATTGCTGTAGGCAACATTGCGGAGCGGCCACGCACACGGTTTCACGCCTTCCTTGTTGCCAGGCATCAGCATAGGCAATGTGATGAAACGCAGCACAGGCATTTCATCGAGCACGTTGCAGACCATAATCCCCCTCCAGAGATCAACCCATCCAAGGGTGCCACCCCCAAGCTGAATCACCTTGGAAGTGACAATCGGCGACACTTGCGTCCTCACAGCAGAGGAAATCTCCGTCTGGGGCTCCTTAGTGCTCCATGCCCAGGTCCTGGACGAGAACAGATGGAGGTCATAGACCCAAGGGCTCAGTCCAAAGCACAGTGTGGCCAGGACGAAATGGTCGCCGTCCTCGCTGGGCAGGAGGCCGAAATCCGACGCTGTGAGGACGCGCGGATAGGGACCTGGAATCAGCTGGAGCGACGGCCGCCCAGGGTCGGCCTTGTAGACGAAGTACTCGCGTCCTTGGGAACCGGATAGAAAGATAACCGAGAGGAGGAGGAAGTCCTTCTCCGAGCAGACGATGCTGGGCCGGGCGGCGTAGTCGGTGTCCTTGAAGCCCGGGCAGTGGACACAGACGTAGGAGACGCCCAGCGGGTCAGTGAGGCAGACGGTGACCTGGACGGTGTGGCCAGTGCTCGAGGATGCCTCCGCGGTGGTGGCGTTCCTCTGGTCAGCGACGTATGCCAGCGGCTCAAGGAGCACCCAGTCGGCGGCAGCGGCCGCGGCGTCGCGACTCGGGAGCGGCGGGGGGCGGCAAGAGGCCGAGAAGATCTTGCGGAAGGCCTCTGTGCTATCCGTATCGCTCATCTTCCTCGGCGGCGACAAGGCCGCAGCGGTCGGAGCCGGGGATTTAGCAAGGCTTTGGTCGTTTGGGTTTTGCTCCGTTTGGCCGGTCTCCTATCGTGGATGGATTGACTCTACTTGGTCAACTTTTAGAGGGGTGGATTTGAAATTGCTACCGGATTTCTGTAACGGCGGCGAGGTTCGCGGCGGCCGGCGCATGCGCGATTGCAGATCGGATTTGGGAACTGCGGCGGCGATTTCATGGTGTGCTGACGGAGACCGGTTGGGCTGGACTTAATTGGGCCTTTCATCTTCTTTTCCTTCTCCTCCTTTCCATGTTCCTGACCAGTTCTTTATTTTCGTACCCAATTGTTCAGTCTGCCCGGGTATGGCACATACAAAAACTTTCAAAAAAATGGAGTAAGCACAACGTCATTTGGTAGAACAAAGCTCTTTAAAGACAACAAAAACTTGCAAAAAATGGAGAGAAACTGTTTTATTATTATCTCAAAATGTAAGGCGCCAATAAAATTTGTTGGTCAACAACTTGCAACTTTGACTACTATTTGTACTTACAATATGTCCAAAAAATTAATATAAAGATATATGAAATAGAAATTGTTACAGGATGAATATAATGATACAATTTATGCACTTTTATCCATATTATTTGGTATATATATATATATATATATATATATATATATATATATATATATAAGTGATCAAAGTTAGAACATCTCTAACGGACCCCTTAAAAAGGGCAGAACTTTTAAAACCCAAATGGTTAACGGTTTTAGGCCAGAAATCAGTCAAAAACTGAACCCTTAATAGGCATCGGTCCCTTATAAATTTTATGTGCCACTGCATAAGCGACGTGTCAGCCGCTATATTTAGAGGTTGGAGAGTGCAATGCGGGCCCGTCCATTTCCCCCTCATTTCCTTCGCGCTTCCGCGAGCGTGCCGCCATAATCCACCTCCAGCCACTGAATTCCCCAACTCCAGCTGCAGATCCGGCAACCCCACACCGTGATGTGGCCTAGAGGCTAATCAATCAGAGCAGAGGGCAGCCATGTGGGACTTCGGCGAGGAGCGAAACAGTGCGTCCGCATCGGCGGTGCTCAGAAGCGTAGCGTGCTATGGTATATCAATTGGAAGCAGATGCCACTGTGTACCCTTTTCCTACGCGAGCATGAGGAGTTCGAGGCGGAAGCTTGCGCGCCACGATGAGGTGCCCTTCCCTGCTGAAGAAGAAGAAGAAGAAGGGGTAAGGAACTGCTTTCGCCAAAGGAGGAGGAGAAGGAGGAGTGCTTTGGCCATGACATTGGGCCAGACGACTTCGTCAATGATGTCGTCGTCAAGAAGGTGAGTGCGCTAATCATGCATCGCTCTATTTGGGGAATTTATGTATGAACTGGCTATTTATGTACTGAATTGATTATTGATGTGAACTAGGGATGGGTGACTTCTAGTGTTTTAGATTTATGTATGAACTGGCTATTTGTGTACTGAATTGATGTGAACTAGGGATGAATCAATGATGAACCGCTTGCTTTTGCTTTGAATTTAGCCAGAAATGCGATTTAAAAAAAATACAGTTCAACTCTACGGTCAGTTCTACGCGACAAGATTTCAGCATGCAAAGGAGAAATTCCGCGACCTGTATCCGTGTTTTAAGAGGTGAACTTTTAAGGAGTCTGTTAGAGATGCTCTTATGCATCAAAACCGTGCAGAAAAAAGCCGTGCATTATATTTAGAACAGAGGGAATACTTTAAAAATGAATATTTAGTAAGCAAACGAATACTAGGAAACACTCCTTGTTGCTGCAACGTTCTGGCGGAACTGCCTTCCTGGGATGTTAACTGAAGCTACCACTCACAACCCTTGCTTCTGCAGTTCCACTCTCCGAACTTGATTTGATCATTGAATCATTGATGCACTGAATCGCTGGCACCAAATACATCAAACAACCAACATGGGGAGACTGCGAAGCGCCTTCTTTTTGCTCCCATGAACACCGGCAGAAGGAGACTATCATCCTGATGCTGAATTGCTGATAAAGATGCATCAACGCCTGACACGACCCAAACCAGATTAGCCCACCTGAATTCCCAACTTCAGATGATGTTCACCATAGCACATCCAGTGAAAAGGCATACAGGCACATTGAGAAAGCATCATTGTGCTGGAGACCTTGTTTAGCGAGGCGATCATCAGTCGATATTCTACCACGTGCGCTTAAATGATTACAGCGCGACATCTCCCATGCCTTCCAGATCACCCTGACAGAAATGCCAAACAAGCTCTGTAAACTGATCTGACTGAGAAGTCTGAAGGTTCTAACGACCAAGGTCCACAACCAACTAGGATTGAATTGAGCCACAAGGAGAGCTTCCCAAAGATTCAGTAACTGATTGCAAGCTCTTGGCACGCTAAACATCAGTCAGCTAGCCTTACTACACATCGAGTCCTACCAAAGTTCCTCTAGTTCCTCACCCAGATATTCGGATCGACAGATGTTACCACAGAGCCAACCACACCTGCGGTTAAAGTTGGGCTCCAACACATTCTTCATATGAATCTCACTTTAGCCCAACCAGTATAATGGCTATGAGGATTTAGTGCTAAACTCAGCAACCGCACGCAGAAACAAAATAAAAATAAAAATTGTGAATGACAGTATGAGGAGGTCTTTAGATCAGCAAAACAAGGATGCATAAGTGTTCATTATTTGCTTTCCACCTTTCAAGACAGCTCAAGATATACTAGCACAAGTTATATTTATTCATCAAAGTACATGAAAAAAACATGTAACCCAACTCAATCTGCATCCTTGGTTGACGCCTTGACAGACAAATCCAGACCTGTGGACAACGAGATAAACCATTAGTACAACATACTCATCATAATGGTGCTTGCTTAACAAAAGAACATCAACAAAGTACTCTGTCGCCAAGAAGAAAGCGCATGATGATCTACAAAGAAGCATTGGTTATAATTACATGGAGCTATATTGAGATACTTGGACAGTATAGAAGGGTGGGCCAGGTCGAAATATCCTTGAAGAGGAAATGGTGCCAATTCAACAAACATCTTCTTTTTCAGGTCCACACTGATCAGCCATGACTTCTTGTGGCCAGATTTTGTTTCACACAACATGTAAACAATATCATCGCAATCACAGGTCAGGCTCAGGACAGGGAAAGATGCTAGCATGTTCTTCAGTGTCAACTCTCCCGCATTGTTGTCCGTCAGCTCAGGCAACAACATAGAATGTCTTTGGCAGTCAACCGAGATTTCATGGTCATAGGCCATGCAACCTCTGCGCCAGTGATCCCAAGAAGCCATTCTGTACCATGTCATGGCCCTCCATCCGACTACTTTGGGCTTGGGCAAGCAGTCTGAGTCGGTGAGCGTATCCATGTCATCGAACGACCTTCCATCAGGATCATGTCTTTCGTGCTTCTCTATCTCGACAAACTTGATCACACCATTGCTGCAGGAGACGTTCCGGATCGGGCCCGATGACTTGGAGCCCTCCATGTGGCCAGGCATCAGCTGTGGCACTGGGATGAACCGCAGCACGGGCGTTTCGTCGAGCACGTTGCAGACCGCAATCCCCGTCCAGAGATCAACCCATCCCACCGTGCCTCCTCCGAGCCGAATCGCCTTGGAAGCACTGATGGTGGACACCCCAGTCCTGACTTCAGGCGATACCTCCGCCTGCGCCACCTTAAGGCTCCAAGCCCAGGTCCTGGAGGAGAATATATGCAGGTCATAGACCCAAGGGTGGAGTGTGAAGCGCAGGGCGGCCAGGACGAAGTGCGCGCCGTCGTCGGGCACGAGGGCGATGTCAGTGTCCGTGAGGCCGCGCGGAAAAGGACCTGGGAGCAGGTGGAGGGACGGCCTGCCGGGGCTGGCCTTGTAGACGAAGTACTCACGGAGGCCCTGCTGGGCGTGGGGACCGAAGATGAAGACGACGGAGAGGATGAGGTAGTCCTTCTCGGAGCAAACCACGGTGGGCCTGTTGCAGAAGTCGGTGTCTTTCAGGCTGGGGCAGTGCACGCAGACGTGGGAGACGCCCAGCGGGTCGGTGAGGCAGACGGTGACCCGGACGGTGTGCCCCGTGCTCGAGGAGGCCTCCGCGGTGGTGGCGTTGCTGTGGTCGGCGATGTACGCCAGCGGCTCGAGGAGGACCCAGGCGGGCGCGGTGTCGGGGATCGGGAGCGGCAGGGGCCGGCAGGAGACTGAGAAGGTCTTGCGTATGGCTTCTCTATCACAGTCGAACATCGTGCTCGGCGGAGAGGCGATCGGCGCCGGGACTGATCGGGGTTTGGGGCTCGCGAATTTAGGAAGTCGGTTTGGGTTTTTCTCCGTCTGCCTGTGCTCTAAGGGCATCATCTATGTATATAGAAGAACTTGTCCATAAGCTGGGACCCATATATCACACCACAAGCTTATGGATAGCCTCACAATGTATCTAGTTGAACTTGTCTATAAGCTGGCCCCACATGTCAATTAAAATTCTATACATGCAAGAGAGGGGAGACGCTAAAATAATATTTTACTGCTTATGGACAACCCACAAGCTTATAGGTCACCTTTAAGATTTTGAGCTTATGGATAGCTTATTGATAGCCTCTACTATGTATGTGAAACTCCTTGTAGTCTATTTTTTTGCTTATGGATAGCCTTATTGTCAACATAGTGGATGTCCTAAGGGTGGATTAATATGACTTGGTCAGTATTCTGTTGATAGGAAATCGCTACCGGTTTTCTCTAACGGCGGCGAGGTTCGCGGTGACCGGCGCATGCGCGAGAGCGCCGATCGGAACTGGGAAGTGCGGATCTGTTTTTTTTTTTTTTTGAGAATTAAGTGCGGATCTGTTGGAGTGCTGATGGAGACCGGTTGGGTTCGACTTTAAATGGGCCTGGCCCATAAAATGCAGAGTAGCACAAAGTAGAACAGTTTTGTTTTTCAAATAGGGTGTGCTGGATTTTGAAAAAAAAATCAACTTTTGAGTTTTAAAAAATCACGGTTTTTCCGCAGATACTTACACATATTTTGTGTATTTCAGAGAAGTGTTGTTGAAAAAGATGTGCTATAGAGAAACTTTTTTATGAATTCATATATTATATTAATAAAAAACACTTATTTTTTTATCAAAATTTGTCTTTTTTATATAACCTTAAACACAGCGTAATTTTACAAAAATTGTAGCATCTACGGAGGACGTGTATATGTACTTGTATATTTTTCCCACTGATCATTTTGAGATCCAAAAATACATATTTTTAAGATCACCATGGTGCTCGGGTGCTGCCGATGTTTTTCGATTTTTCCCCTTGTAATGGCAATAGAAAAAACTGTTTTTTTACAGAACAAAAAAAAAAGAAAAAAGTCAATTAGAAAAATGCAGAGCAACAGTCACGTTATTTAAAGTTTCAAACACGTAAGGAACACTCTTTGCTGCGACGCTGTATATTTTCCCACGCACTGATCTTTTTGAGATCTAGAAATACGGATTTGATATTTTTTAAATGAGAGGTGCAGATGATTTTCTATATTTTCCCTTGCAATGGCAGTAGAACAAACTGATTTGGTACAGAACAAAAAAAGAAAAAGAAAAACATCAATTAAAAAAATGCAGAGCAGCAGTTGCGTTATTCAAACACGTAAGGAACACTCTTTGCTGCGACGTTTAAATCTGACGGAACCGCGTAAGTACTTTGTTTCCTGGGAAGTTAATTAAAGTTACCACTCTACCGACCTTCCTTGCTGCAGTTTCACTCTCCACAGTTGTATAAGTAGCCATCTAACCTGGCCTATCAATTCACCACAGCCATACACGCATAAGAAAATCTCCACAATAAACTTGGCTAGCTAGCCAGCCTTCCAGGCGACAATGAGGTCAGCCGCCGCCATCCTCTTCCTTCTCGCCGTCGTCGCCGGCGCCGGCGCTGCGTCCGAGTTGGGGTTCGGGAAACCGGCGGTGGTGGCTGGCACTGGATCGGCGCCGGGCACTGCATCGGCGCCGGGGTTCAAGAAGACGCCGGCGGTGGACGTGGTCTTGCCGGCTGACCCCCACGGGCCTATGCTGGGGCGGTTCGCGGCGCTGGTGTACAGCCTGAGCCGGAACGTCAGGCTGACGTGCACAGGCGTGTCCGGCGTCGAGCAGCAGCCCGAGAAGGGCGGCGTGACGTACCGGCTGGTGCTCACCGCCACCGATGCCCGCGGCGCCACCTATACATACCGTGTCGTCGTCTGGGGAATCCCCAAGACCGCCCAGTGGATGCTTCTGCAGTTCAAGCGCATAAACTGATCCTGTGTTTGTGCATGCGCCGCGCATATATATACAGGACTTGTACTGTATACCCGTATCATCACTAGCATACGCATGACTAGTATATGCATGCGAATAAAATGGCATCGTTGGTCTAAGCTACAAAATTTGGAAGATTGATGTTCTGCATTGTACGTGTTGAATCAGTGTTAATGGTACTGCATGTTCATTTTCTTTTTTCCCTTTTCTTTTTTGAAAAAGAGGTGGTGAAGTGAAGCTCGTGCGGTTCGGGAGCTTAGGTTATATTTGGGTGCAGCTCGTGCACTCTGCGTCTCGGCCGGCTCATGCTTCTTCGACTTCAACATGTTCAATTGTCTAGGTTGCCCTGGTTGGGCGTGGCGTCTCCCACTTTCTCTTTTGTTTATCTTTGTGACCCGCTTGAAAAGAGGATCTTCTCTCTATTTTGTATCGGTTTGGCCGTTTAAATTTATTTATAAAGCAGGACGAAAGTCTGTATCGAGAGAAGTGAATCGGTCTTCTATATATACAGACTAGACTATTCAATGTCCCCCTCCTACAAACTTTGGCACCGGTAAATGAATGGACGGCTAGGATCTTTCCATACCCTTTCAATTCGTAATGATGGACAAGATCATCATATTTAATAGTCACGATGTATGTAGAAACCTATACATCGGCTTGATAAACAAAAACTGTTGGGAGCCAATGTTGGAGATATGCCCAAGAGATAATAATAAAGTAGTTATTAACTTATTATCATATCTTCATGCTTATGATAAATGTTTACAAACCATGCTATAATTGTATTAACCGAAAACATTAATACTTATGTGATTTGTAAACATAAAAGAGTCCTTAATAAAGCCTCTTGTTAAACTAGCTTGTTGGTTAGTATATGATCATGGTTTCCTGATCATGAGCATTGAGATGTTATTAACAACAAAGTCATATTATTAGAAGAATGGTGTGATGGACATACTCCTATAGTTAAGCGTAGCATAAGATCAAGTCATTTAAGATCAAGTCATTTAAGTAGTTCACTTGCTATAAGCTTTCAAATACATAGTAACATAAATCCTTCGACCATGAGATCATGTTAATCACCATCACCGGATGGATGCTTTGATGACATCAAACACCACTTCGTAACTGGGTGGTTATAAAGGTGACATTGAGTGTTTAGAAAGTATGAGTTGAGGCACATGGATCAAGAGTGGGATCTGTCCATCCATATGACAGATAGATATACTCTGGGCTATATCGGTGGAATGTCATCCAATTGGCTTGCAAACACGTGACTGGCTCACAAGGGATCACATATCACAGAACGAGTAAAGAGTACTTATCGGTAACGAGGTTGAACTAGGTATGCAGAGATACCGACGATCAAACCTCGGATAAGTAAAGTATCGCGAGACAAAGGGAAATTGGTATCGTATATAAATGGTTCATTCGATCACGAAGTAATCGTAGAAATATGTGGGAGCCATATGAATTTTTAGATTCCTCTATTGGTTATTGATCGGAGAAGAGTCTCGGTCATTTCTGCATAATTCACGAACTGTAGGGAGACACACTTAAGGATTCGATGTTGTTTAGTAGATATGGAATGTGAGTAAGAAGACCGAATGTTGTTCGAAGTCTCGGATGAGATCCAGGATATCAGGAGGAGATCCGGAATGGTCCGGAGAATAAGATTTATATATGGAAAGTCCAATTCCGAAGTTCGGGAATGGTTTCAGTGTTTTCACCGGAATGTTCTAGAAGGGTCTAGAAGGTCCACCGAATCGGAAGGGGAAGGGTACATGGATGTGTCATGACAAAGTGGAATGGTTGCATCATGTCCTAGACCACTTGGATGGACACTTGGAAGAGAGAAATCAAACTCGAATTTGAAAGTCAAAAAGGCAGTTTGAAAAAGTCAAATCCCAACATGGTTTCCGAGTTTGGGAGGGTTTCCACCTGGGCTGGGAACACCCTTGGACGCCCCACATATATAAGGAGGGGTGTGGGCGCACCCCAAGGTATTATCCTTGCCAAAGGCGCCCAAGACCCAATCCCTAGGCCGTCGCTGCCCCCCAAGCCACTGACGCCCTAGATCCCCTCTAAACCGTCGCTGCCGTCTAGCCTAAACCCTAGCCGCCGGATGCCCTCTTCCCTCGACATCTAAAATTTAGATCGTCGAGGCCCTCTTCTACTCCACCATACTCGCTCCGGCTTAGGCGAAGCCCTGCGGGATCTCCCCTCTACTTCTGACACCACACCGTCATGCTGCCGGAATCACGAGGAGAGAGCTACAACCTCCGCTGCCTGCTGGAACAAGGGAGAGGAAGGTCTTCATCGAATATCAAACGTGTGATCGACTGCGGAAGCGCTGTCCGGAACACAGCGCCAGAAGGATCATCTACAAGATCTTAAGATCGGCAAGTGTACGACTACATCACCCACGAGAATATGCTCTCATTAACCGCTTTGGATCTTCGAGGGTTAGTACTCTATTGACTCATTTCTACAATCTAGTAGATAGATCTTGGCTTGTGTGTGTTCATGCGATAGAATTTTTTTGTTTTCCATGCTAGGAACCGCTATAGTGGTATCAGAGCCGTGTCTATATGTAGATCTGTTGCATGAGTAGAACACAATGGTCATTGTGGGCGGTGATGCTTTGGTTGTCGATTGCTTCTTGTGTACTTTGCATCTTGTGGGATGGTGGGATGAAGCGGCCCGGGCTAACCTTACATGACATCGTTCATGAGACTCCAAGCTTGACATGCAAGTTATTGCATAAGTGGCTTTGCGGGTGCCTGTTTCTCCCAACATAGTGAAGATTCAATTTACAACGGGTGATTAACAATACTAGTATCAACGTTGTGGTTCTTGTTCATAAGTTAGAACGGTACTTATTGAAATCCCCAAACCACGTAAAATATGCAAATAAAATTAGAGGCATCTAACTTTGTTTTGCAGGGGTGTGTTGTGATATGATATGGCCATGATTGTGATTATATGTGTTGTATGCAATGATCCTTATTGTAAGTCGACAACTGGCAGGAGCCTTATGGTTGTCTTTTAATTCCGTTAAGACCCGCGTGTCTATTATTCAAAGTAGTTGTAATAGTTGATGCTGGTGGACAACAACCATGGAGCGACGCCATTGACCTTGACTCCATGTCGGTGATGATAGAGATCATGTCCGTGCTTGAATATGGAGATCGGAAGCACAAGAAGAAAGACCATATCATATCACATATTATGAATTGCATGTGATGTTAATCCTTTTATGCATATTGTATTGCTTAGATTGCGACGGTAGCATTATAAGATGACCCCTCTCACAAAATATCAAGTTATAGTGTCCGTCCTTAGTAGGCACCGTTGTCAAAGCTCGTTGTTTCGAAGCACCACGTGATGATCGGGTGTGTTAGATTATGCGAGTGTATATAACGGGAGCAAGCCAGATTTTCTCATGCAGAAACTAAGGTTACATCTTAACGAGCCTAGCATGTATAGACATGGTCTTGGAACACGAATTACCGAAAGGTAAAGCATGAGTCATATAGATGATACGATGAACATGATGATTGTTCTCCTTTGAAACTACATCATGTCACATGATGATCGGACTTGGTGTAGTGGATTTGGTTCGTGTGATCACTAAAACAATGTGAGGTTTATTGTTTTGACTGGGAGTTTAATAGTAATATGATTAAAAGTTGAACACTATTTAACATAAATTAAATTAAAGTGAATTCGCATAGTTGTTGTAGTCATTGGCATCCATTTACCACCTTGCGCTTAGTTATAATTGAGATAATAGAACTATAGAATTTCGGTTAGTTACTTTACAAACTGGTATCGTATTGTTTTGAAGTGTTAATCTAAAGTTTAAAAGTCCTATTGCAAACTTTTAGTAAGTTCCGGTTACTCCGTGAAGTTTAATAATTGGTATTAAATCAAGAGTAACAATTTCAATGTTAGTATATAAGTATCATGTTTGTCTCCATGATTCTTGATATTCAAAAGATTGTTTTAATATCAAGGTTATCGGGGAGCTGAAAGAATTGTTTCAGAAACCATCATGTGTGGAAGATATTGCGATATCTGAAACAAAGTTTTGATTGCAACATGATGGAGTGTAATATGACAAAATTTATGTTCTTATATTTGATGAAAATTTACAAAAGGTTGGAGACACTAGTTGTCCTAACCCTCCAAAAGGTATTGGAGAACAACATTATACTCGCGATTCACCGTTATAAGCTAAAGTATCTTGCTCATGAATAGTTCTATGATTAGGATGAATATTTGATGTAGGTAAAATATTTACTATACTAAATATTACTAAATAATGGAAGTTTAAAGAACACCAAACATTTGATGATGGTGATCTACTTCAAAGTGCAAGTCCAAAGACATTGGTATTTAACTATACATGCTTTGGACTATGTGCCATGTGTATGAATCCACTATTGATGTTGATAGATTCTTTTGAAAAGAAAAGAAAATGTTGAAAGAGAAATCTAAGAAATATTTGGGAGAAAATAAAAGACTAGAATTGTTTAGCTTAGGTATATAGATGATATACATGTTATGGTTATATTCTTTGCTTGTTAAACAATATAGTTCTTAAGTATTAGATACTGAATTTGTTGGTGTGAATCATCATACGAAACAACATAATTCATGAACTACAATGGCCTAAGTAACTAGCAAAAGAATATGTGATGATGTTCATCGAACACAAATAAAAAGTTGTTGTGTTGCTCGTTGACATCAAAGCTTGCCTTCAAGATTTGTTTTATCAGGTATTATGAGCACAAAAGGTTGTTCAAATAATTTCTGTATTCCATGAAAGATGGATGATATATAAGTCTAGTTGGAGAAATCACATCCATTAAACTAGTGCTAAAAATGTCAAAAGACAATTGATTGAAAGATCACTTAAGAAGTGACATCGCCGTTTAAATTATATTGGAAAGAAAACATGAAGAAACTCCATGTGGATGGAATTTTGGAGTCTTTTGATTTTGATAAAATGACGCTTGTGAAACTTTCTTAGAGATAATTAAAACTCCGTTCATAGGCCAAAAGTGAACGAATGACTAGCTTATTGGAACTTATACATGTAGATGTATGAAGCCCATTATGTGTAGTAGAGAGCGATGGATTTCAACTTCATAAGCTTTGTCCGAAAATTTGAGTGAATATATGAATATTTACTTAATGAGGATGAAGTGTGAAACATTTGAAAACTTCAAAGACTTTCAAGATGAAGTGCAAAATAAATGTAACAAGAAAATAAAGAATTTATGATAGGATCATAAAGGAAGATATTTGAGTTACAAGTTTAGCATAACACCTAAGATTTGAGGAATCGTTCCATGGATTTTCGTTTCCCAAAACACCATATGAGTATGGAATAATCGATATATGCAATGAAACCTTGTTTGATATGGTAAGATCAAAGGTGTAATTCATAAAACTGCCATTATATTTTAAAGATTAAAATCTTTAGAGACTACCGCTTTTTCACTGAAAAAATCTCCATCATGATCCGTTGAAATGACACCATAGAAAGTTATGGTTTGGGATAAAACCCAAGTGGTCCTTCTTAAACATTGGTATGCTATGCATAAGTGAGATGTTTACTACCAAAGTCGGATGAACATGTCTTTGTATGTTATTTCGAATAATCGTTGAGTATTCCTCGATAACACCAAAGACAAAAATGTTTGTCGCTTAGAACGTCAAGTTTCTTTGAAAAGGAATTTTCCGTGAAAAGTTAAGTGGGAGGACAATAGAAATTTGATAAGTTTAAACGAACCTTAGCTATGTGTGCAAAGTTGCACAGCGCCGAAAAGTGTTCCGGAGGCAGCAACAATGCTCATGGCTCACGTGCCTCAAAGGTTGTAGTCACGGAGGTCTAAGTTCCTATTGAACCAAGTATGTCGGGTAAACAATCAAATACCAAGATTTGAGGGTTGAATCATTATTTAACAATAATGAACCGACTACATGCAAAGAAGCGATGATGGGTCCTGAATCCGTCAAATGGCTTGAAGTATAAAATCCGTGATAGTTCCATACACAAGAAATCAAGCTTTGAACTTGAAAGACCCTTTGGAAAGGTGCAAGACCTTACAGTCGTGTTTGGATCTATAAAGAAATAGACATGGATGTTTCACATCTATGAAATAGTCGACATATTGGAAAAGAGTTCACAATAATGATCAAAGGTTGACTATGACAAGATTATATCTTTTATAGTGATATTTAGTCTAGACGGATTAATGTAGCAACCACTACATATAATTCTGTTATATGATAGTTGAACGAACAAAACAAAGTTCTTTTAATAGAATTGTTACCTAGGACATGTACATAACACGATCCAGAGGTTTTGTTAATTCAAAAGGATGCTAAAAGCGTATGCAAACTTGAATGGTTGAAGTGAGCATCGCGGAGTTGGAATCTTCACCATGATGAAACTATTAAAAGAGTTTAAATTCATCAGAGACGATCAAGATGCTTGCATTTGCAAGAAATTAAGTGGGAGCGCTAAGACATATTTCTAATATATTATGTGGAAGACATATTGTTGATTGGAAATGATGTATCTTTTATTAACACATGTTAAGAATTTCATCTTGATGAAAGACTTAGGCAAAACCGGAATATTTGGCATCAATATCTATATAGATAGATTGAGACGCTAATATGGTTGTGCCAAATGTACATAGATGAGATATTGAATGAGTTCAATATGGAAATGACAAGAAAAGTTCTTGCCACACATAAAGGATTAAATCGAAATTCAAGTGTATCGACACTTGGTAAGTGAAACAAAGATTCAAGTATTGATTGATACTTGATGAATAAAATCACAAAGAGTATTTTTCAATCATACTATGATATGTACAAATCCACATATGTCTTATGCTCTAAATGTTATGAGCATATACCAGAGTGATTATGATCTTTTGGAAGAACTAAGAATATATTATTTTTGTAGAGGTGACAAATAGATGGTTAGTTCATTGTAAAAGTACTACATTGATACTAGTTTTGTCATAAAGTACAAATTAAGTTTATCTCAATCTAAACTAAGGGTGACACAATATAATGGAAAGTAAGTTCCATAATGGATGAGTTCCAAAGTTAAGACATTGTGAAAGATACTACAATAAAAGACTAAGTATATTACTGCTATTATAGCATCAAAAGAGGACATTTGTGTTCAGTATTTTGTTATCAAACTAGGTGTGGTTCACAGCAGGATAGTACTATGAAGATATATTGTACGACAATATTATCAACATGTTTTAACCCCAAGGAACTAAATGTCTCACCAAAGGACCAAATTTATACAAATCCATCTCATTAGAGAATGAGTGATGCGTAGAGACGCAAAGACATGCAATTACACACAGACCTGAAAGAGTCGGATCCGAAGATCAGTTGACCACTAGTACATACAATACCGAAAAGCCATAGGCATTGAATACACAGAGATTTAAAACTAGATTATTGTCTCTAGTGCAAGTGGGAGACTGTTGGAGATATGCCCAAGAGGCAATAGTAAAGTAGTTATTATCATATCTTCATGCTTATGATAAATGTTTACATAGCATGCTATAATTGTATTAACCGGAAACATTAATACTTATGTTATTTGTAAACATAAAAGAGTCCCTAGTAAAGCCTCTTGTTAAACTAGCTTGTTGGTTAATATATGATCATGGTTTCCTGATCATGAACATTGAGATGTTATTAATAACAAGGTCTTATCATTAGAAGAATGGTGTGATGGACATACTCCTATAGTTAAGCATAGCATAAGATCAAGTCATGTAAATAGTTCACTTGCTATAAGATTTCAAATACATAGTAACCTAAATCCTTCGATCATGAGATAATGTTAGTCACCATCACCGGATGGATGATTTGATGAAATCAAACACCACTTCATAACTGGGTGGTTATAAAGGTGGCATTGAGTGTTCGGAAAGTATGTGCTGAGGCACATGGATCAAGAGTGGGATTTGTCCATCCATATAAAAGATAGATATACTCTGGGCCCTCTTGGTGGAATGTCATCCAATTGGCTTGCAAGCATGTGACTGGATAACAAGGTATCACATATCATAGGAACGAGTAAAGAGTACTTATCGGTAACGAGGTTGAACTAGGTATACAGAGATATCGACGATCAAACCTCGGATAAGTAAAGTATCGCGATACAAAGGGAAATTGGTATCGTATGTAAATGGTTCATTCGATCACGAAGTAATCATAGAAATATGTGGGAGCCATATGAATTTCTAGATTTCTCTATTGGTTATTGATCGAAGAAGAGTCTCGGTCATGTCTGCATAATTCACGAACCGTAGGGAGACACACTTAAGGATTCGATGTTGTTTAGTAGATATGGAATGTGAGTAAGAAGACCGAATGTTGTTCGGAGTCTCAGATGAGATCCGAGATATCACGAGGATATCTAGAATGGTCCGGAGAATAAGATTCATATAAGGGAAGTCCAATTCTGGAGTTTAGGAATGGTTTCAGTGTTTTCACCGGAATGTTTTAGAAGGGTCCAGAAGGTCCACCGAACTGGAAGGGAAAGGGTACATGGATGTGTCATGACAAAGTAGAATGGTTGCATCATGTCCTAGGTCACTTGGCTGGACACTTGGAAGAGAGAAATCAAACTCTAATTTGAAAGTCAAAAAGGCAGTTTGAAAAAGTCAAATCCCAACATGGTTTCCGAGTTAGGTGTGGCTTCTGAGTTAGGGAGGGTTTCCACCTGGGCTGGGAACACCCTTGGACGCCCCCACCAATATAAGGAGGGGTGGGGCGCACCCCAAGGTATCCCCCTTGCCCTAGGCGCCCAAGACCCAATCCCTAGGCCGCCGCTGCCCTCCCAAGCCGTCGGCGCCCAAGATCCCCTCTAAACCGCCGTTGTCGTCTAGCCTAAACCCTAGCCGCCGGATGCCCTCTTCCCTTGGCATCTAAAACCTAGATCGCCGAGGCCCTCTTCTACTCCACCATACTCGCTCCGGCTTGGGAGAAGCCCTTCGGGATCTCTCCTCTACTTCCGACACCACGCCGTCGTGCTGCCGGAATCACGAGGAGAGAGCTACAACCTCCGCTGCCTGCTAGAATAAGGGAGAGAAAGGTATTCATCGAGTACCGAACGTGTGACCGACCGCGGAAGCGCTGCCGGAACGCAGCTCCAGAAGGATCGTCTACGCGATCTTGAGATCGACAAGTGTACGACTACATCACCCACGAGAATCTGCTCTCATTAACCGCTTTGGATCTTTGAGGGTTAGTATTATATTGACTCGTTGCTATAATCTAATAGATAGATCTTGGTTTGTGTGTGTTTATGCGATAGAATTTTTTTGTTTCCCATGCTACGGACCCCTACAGCCAACTTATGTATGGGAGTGTGGGGGACACCGAAGCACACCTCGTATGAGAGGGGGAGACTCCCTGTACAAACGTGAATCAACCCATTTTCTGTAAGGAAAAACACCTAGAGTTTCTAACAAACAATTTTGATTTTTGACTAGGATTTTATTTATAATATGTGTTCACAACTATAGTACCGATACATCGGAAATAGAAATATTTAGCAAGCCAAATACAACAACATACTCCATCCATCCTAAAATAAGTGAATTTGATTTATCTAGATTTGAATGTATCAAGACACGTTTAGTATCTTGATACATACGAATTTAAAAGAATCTAAGTCACTTATTTTAGGACAGAGTGAGTACCTTACATGTGTGAAGAAAGAAGAATATACTTAGAAATCGCCAATCACTCACCTATCAAGCCACACACGGTTAAGGATGCATAAATGGGACAAGTGAGATAAGTAGGATCCCACTTTTACAACCCCAATCTAACACTAAACCACATGAAATAAGTGGGATACGTGGAATATAATATATCATACTTATCCCACTTAGCTTAGAGTTGGATTATAGGTTTAAACGTGGAACCCACTACTTGCCCTACCTCTGGTACAATGCAGGCCTACGGGCTCCTGCAAGAGCCTCGTTTAGTTACTTATTACACGGTTTCTATAAAGGAAATACTTTTACGATCAGCTCCGTTGTACTAGTGCGCAAGTGTACGCATGCATGTAGTGAGTGCTGAGTGACACCAGGTAGGTCAAAGCTGGTAGCTAGTGTGACCAAAATAGTCTCCTCGGCGGCTCGGCCTTGGACTAGTCCTGTCTCGAACAAAGTTTGTCGATACATCTTAGAAAGGTCTCAACGCAGATTGTTGCTAGGATTTATTAAAAGGGATGTTTAATTCTTAGTCGACCTAGAATTATCTTATAATTTTTAATTTGTGAAATACGATCTATATAATTTAGTATTATGATTATTCCTTATTATATGATTATTTTTATTGGGTGAATATTAATTTGTTCTACTTAAAATATTTTTGTTAGTTGAAATCCAAGTTGCAAGTTGAAATCTCGGCTACTACAACTCACTTGCAGTTAAAAATTATCATTTGAAAACACACTTGCAATGCGACTCATAGGACAAACAAATCATCATGCTAATCTAACGGTTATGAAGTTGAAATGAACTCTAATAACTTACTTTCTGATTGATTAAAATTTAGCAAGACCGTCACAAAAGAAAAACAAATGCTAGCGCGCATATTACAAACCTCGCAAGACACGTACAACCATGCTCGAAAAAGATCACACACGATATATATCTTTGTGGAAGACCGCGATCTGGAAAAAGAAACTAGCTAGTGTGCTGTATGCACGCTTATAATCTTGCAAGATCGCTTACGTTACGTCCAGTGTTGTTTTCGATCGGAATCCTATGATGTACTTACTTCATCTCGATCAACGCGCACGTATAGGAAGGAATAGCGACAAACAACGTTTGACCCGGCGCGTCTTCGAATGTCGGCATCATTCCGTAAAGAATCGCCATCGAAGTCTCAGGTTTTCAAGACACGCCGACAGGGAGGCTCCTCGTATCATCATCGTATGAACTGAATTGACCCACTTTTTGTACTGTAAGAAAAGGCACACCACATGCATTGGCATTGAGATCACCATTGACGTGGACATGCATGCATGATGTAGCACGCAGTAAGCCCACTCCATCGCTTACTTTTTGATTGACTTGTGCAGGGCTCTCCATCCTACAAAACCATGAAATCACTCGAAGATCATCATCGCATGCACTCATTTCCCGCAAGAAACGTAATACTTCCCCTCGATCGCAGTGCATCAAGTTCCAACGCGCACCGATCTCACGGATCGAATAATCAGTGATCACCACGCATCACCTGTTGACCTTGCAATTGCAGGCTTGCAGCGCTGTCCGACTGTGTAAGTGTAACTAGCTTGGCACGGGCTATAAAGATGGCCGGCCTCTCGCCATGCAAAGCCACCCGCACGAGAAAGCCAATAGCCGCACGGTGCACGGTGCACACTGCGCACCAAGATATCTTTTCAGGTCACCGCCGCCGATCTAGAGCCAGCTTAACTGACTGAGACACCATGAGGTCTCTGCAGGCTGGGCTCGTGGCCGTCATCCTCCTCGTCGCCGCGACGCTCCCGGCGGGGACGGGCGCCGTCTGGGTGCCGATACCGGCAGACGACCTGAACAGCCTGCTGGTCCAGCAGGTGGCCCGGTTCGCCGTGCTCGTGCACGACCTTTCGCGCCACGCGAACCTGGTGTTGGTCAAGGTAGAGCGCGGAGAGATCGAGCGGCCGGGCGCCGACGGCGTCGGCACCAGCTACCGGCTCGAGCTGACCGCGGAGATGTCGCCTGGCCGGAGCCGGTGGCCGTACCGCTGCGAGGTGTGGGGCGTGCCCGGGGCCGGGTGGATCTCAGCCACGTGGAAGCTCCTCAGCTTCAAGGCGATATCGATGTCGCCGCCAAGCCCCCTGGCGAATTAGGAGTTTCGAGGTTTATTTTCATGTCCTGTCTTACCGCATTATTTCATGCTTGAGGGAGTATGTATACCTTCGTGTTTGCTCCAAACCCCGCAATAAGATCGATTTCTCGTTCGCTACTTCGTAGACGACGACTCTGGAAATGATGTTCATCCGTTCAGGCGTGCACTCGATGTCGCGTGCGTATGGCTATCTTGATCTAGTTTCAGATTCGAAAATAGTACTCTCTCTTCTCTTACTGCATGCATGAATCTTTGTCACCACCTACTCTCTCTCCTCTGGTTCATGCTTTTTCATTGGATTCTAAAGTTTGTACTCATCTTATCTTTTAAACCAAATGTCCAATTTATGTTCTTATTGCATATTTGTCTTCCAAATGACGAGTTCTCTGAAAGAAGACAAATTTTGAATATATTCTAACAAATTTTAAAAATTGAATTTTAAAACATGACGAAACATAGTGAAGCAAGCTGTTACAAAAGAAAATTTTAAGAGTTTCTTATGGTTTTAAATATTGCCAAAATATATGCCATATTGAATTTGTTTTGAAGCACTCTTTCCTAGGAACACAAATATTCACACGTTTTACAAATTAAACATCTAGTTTAAAAGCTATACAAATTTTAAGTTTTAGAACTAGATTTAATAAAGTACAAAAGGAGAGGAAAGAAGCTCACACGATCCAGCAAAAAGTGGAAGAGAGAAATTGGACCCATGCACGCGACCTCACATGCTTGGTTGAATTGCCGTTGCACGCATTTTACGGTTCAACTTTGAATATCTATTTTATCAACAAAATGTGAGTTATGGAGCCCCGTGTCTGCATCCCGCGAGCGACCCAGGCGCTAACCCTAGCCACCGGGAGCTAGGCCACCTCCACACTCCTCCCATGCCGCCGCCGGGCAAAACCCGTCGGGGGCGGCGGACCCTCTCTCTCCCGCACTCGAGGCTGGCTGCATGGGGCGGCTATGCCAACAGAGGCGTGGACTTCGCGACACATGGGTATGGCATAGGACGCCGCCACTCGGCAAGCTTGGCCTCATGGTGGGGGGTGGGGGAGTCACCGACACTCGTAGGTGCAGAGCATGTCAGATGCGTAGGGTCGCAACGGTCGAGCCCGATCTAGGCTTTGATGGGCCTGCGACCGGGTCATGTTGTGTATGTTGGGAAACAAGGTCTTCACACCATGCGGCGTTGTGGATTGCCTCCAAGCGGGGAAGTCGGAGCAGCGACTCTGGATTTGGGTGTGTGTTTTTAGTGTGTCGGTGGTCTGGTGTCGTGTGTGGGCGATGAGGCTCCAATTCTTGTGCGGTTTTCTTCACCCGGATTCCCTAGCACTTTGTATGGTTTTTGAATCTGATTTTCCTTATAAACTGGATTAACGGTCTTGACCTTCTCCTCATACGTGATGTATATAACAGTTCTTCTGTTGTTATTAAAAAAGGTGAGTTATTCGACGCAAAAATTATTGTGTTTATAGAAAATGGCAAGAGTTCATACTAAAAAGATTAACATGTGTTCACTATACTACATACGGTGACAAGTTCATCAACATGACAACTGGTACCACAAGAGTTATACCTCGGAGTCCGTATGAGGTCGGGCTTGTTATCCTCTAGTCTAGCTTGCATGAAGTTTGCGCTGCTCATGCATTGGCAGCAACATGGCAGAGGCTTTCGCCACCCTAGAGCCAACCTAATCTTCACTCTCTCCCTCTGCCGCTCCTTGAACATACCAGCGGCGACCGCGAATCTTCATCTTCTTTCGTGTGGGTCTCATCCCACCGAGTAATGCTACATTTACGGACTGATTCATATGGACAAAAATTTACATAATGACGTTGCAATCACTAATTGGTGAGGGAGATTTATGGAGAACAACTGCCTCGGGAGACTTCCACTCACTTGATACCACGTCCGTATGTAGCATTTTTTCTATAAAGACTGTCTGTAAGCCTAGGATTACCACATTCCACCTACTCCTCTCCTCTGAACCACCTCCATGTTGGCACCAAATCTGTTTGATGAAGAGATAAGAAGCCAAACATCTCTCATGGACAAAGAGGAGGAGGAGGAGCATGAATCCCCTCGTATGTTAGACACGCCCGCTAGCTGGAGAGGAGAGGTGTGCGAGAGATAGGTCACCAAGAGCACCACCACATCGCATACAGATCACAGAGGAGTGAAGGTGTTAGGGTTTTTTGTGGGTTAGAAAAAGATACTCCACCATTTGCTTAGAGGCCCAGATTAAGAAACGGTTGCACAAAAATCTTCGTGGGCCATGTGGTATTCCCACGTCGGCATTATTCATCCATTGCCCGTCCTTGCCCGCTGCTCCTATATATATCGCCTTCAGCGATCGATCATGTTGTGGAATTACATGGGCCTGATCCATCGTGAGCGAGCGAGAATCAAAATCTAAACAGTTACGTGCTGACGTGTTTTCTCTCTCTCACTTTTTGGTTCTTAAAAAATGTGTTTTCTTTTTTTTCTATTTTCTGTTTTTATTTTTATTTTGCATTTTTAAATTTGGTTTTAAAGCATGAACATTTTTAAATTTCTAACAATTTTAAAAATAAACTTTTCAAAATCTGAATTTTTAAAATCTTGGCGGCGCGTCCATCGGGAAGGCCGACCTCCTCTTTGCTGCAATCACACCTGTGCCTCGCTCATGGTTGGAAGCTGCCAACACAACACGAGGTTCTCTAGCTCTATGAACTCTCCCTGCTTCTCCGATGAGATAGGACTCACCGAGGACCATAGGCCACCGGGAGGTCCAAAACGAGTCGGAGGAACCCCGGTGTGTCCATGCGTCGCCGCGAGCACTCGCCTCGTGTCCATGGGAGGGAGACACCGCGGAATCGCCACGCGGAGGAGAGAGCACCATTTTTCAACCTAGACGGTTGGTGTATTGAAGAATGAAGCTCTTACTCGACACCCACCAGAATTATTAGGCTGGTACTATATCTCTAGTGCATTGTATCATATAGTAGTATCATAGTAGTGATATATTTACTGATTTGTAGAATTTTCTATGTAAAATGTGTGTACAAGATTTACTTGCCATTATAATTTCTAGTTTTACGTGCTATGATACGGTATCTACCTATGATACACTAACCACCTCTCTCTTCATTAATTATGGTGCCACATCAGATTTTTACCAAGTTGGCATGCATGATACATCTTATGATACTAGCACTATAGTGGGCTTATAGCTCCTATGCGACGTCTTTACATGGAACTGGAAGGAAAGCGACATCGTTGAAAAGAATAGCTCGCATGCGACGGTTGTGAGGCAGCTAATATCCCAGGGCCACACGGGCCTTAAAACGGTCGTAAGGACATATTTAACTTTGTTCCAATATTAGGGTTAAGCCAAACCGGTTGGTTGGGACAGCCAGTCAAACCAACCGCTTCCGACCGAGAGCGCGCGTAACACTGACTGTAGCTTCCCCGACGGCGGCGGCGGACCTCACCCATCGTTCTCGGCGCCGGCAGCGGCGGCACGGTAATTAATTTAGGCGGCGGCGCTTTCGTTCGACAACGAAGGTGGCGAGTGCCATTTGAAAGCTAATTCCTCTCCCATTCTTCTCAATTCGAGATCTGAGCGTGCCCATTGATGCTAGATTGTGGAGGCGAGGGTGTGCTGAACGGGGCGAGGGGGAACGATATGGAGCATGGAGAGGGGACTTCTAATCGGTATATCCCGTATCTCTGCACTTAATTTCTCTAAGGTTGAGCTCTCTGTTCGCTTCCGCTAGCTCACAGTGCCCGCCAAAAACAGGGGAGACGATGTTGCGCGCCAAACCTTCGAATTTCGCATCAATTTCTTTCCCTCTAGGGCTGTTTTAGTTGATGGAAGCACGCAGATCATTGAGAGAGACACGGTTGTTAAATGGGAGGTGGAATTAGAACATGTTGATCCCCAAGAGCTAATAAACATGGGAGAGGAGGCAGTAAGGAAAATGGTGGAAAAAATTGGGGATAGTGTGGTTTGGGGGCCAGAGCAAGAAGTTTCTTTGTTACGATTTGATGATTGCAAATGTGACTATGTTAGGGTTGAGATAGGGGAACATATAGTTGATGAAATCGATGAGCGAAACGGTTGTACAAGCAAAACTGTTCTGTTTTTAGCAGAGCTCATTGATCTGAAACCTGATTCGAGGGTTGGATATGTGGCCTCGAAGCTGGCTGCTCAGATGGTCGAGGATGATTGGGCTGCACAAAGGCAAGTAATGCCTATACTTACTGAGTTGGAAGTGTTAACAGTGGAGGATGATGATGCTAATGCACAAGGGGAGGCTGCAGATGGTAATGCACAAAGGATTGTAACTGTTGATTGGAATTCAGTTGAGATACATGACCGCACTGATTTGGTCATTGCACCAATAGATGACATTGAAATGGCAAAGCTTTTTGGCATTCCTATAGATGACAGAGACAAGGAGAAGAAGAGGGATGAAGCTGCAAATGATGGTGACAACCATTTAAGAGATGAAGAGGCAGATATAGATCTAGAGTTGTTGGAAAATGCTGCAGTTCATGTAGATGATGCACATGATGATGAGCTAGTAACAGTTTATGACAAAGAGGACCCAGTTATTGAAGTTGGGAGATTGTTTCCAAGCATGGATGAATTCAGGATGTGTTTCAGGACATATGCAGTCAAACGTGAGTTTGCTACCAAGACTATGTGGACTGATAAAAAGAAGTTCTATGCAAAATGCATAGGTTATGATGGTGGTGACAAGCCTTGCAAGTGGTATATATCTGCTAGACGTCAACCTGATGGAAGGACAATAAGAGTGAATCAAATTCCAAAACCTCATACTTGCATTACAAGTTCTCAAACAGTTACAAACATGACATCACAATTATGGGTTGCAGAAAAGATCAAGCCCATTTTAGCCACAACACCAAACAACACTGCAAAGAGACTGAAAATAGACTTGGAAAAGCAGTACCCCATTAAGCTGAATTATACTACAGTGTGGAAGGCAAAGCAAAGGGCAATGAAAGAGCTATATGGTGATTGGGCAAATACCTTTCGAATGCTTTATAACTTCAAAGCAGAAGTAGAGAAGAGGTCACCTGGCAGTGTTGTGGAGATAGATACTGAGGTAACAGCTGATGGGAAAGTCTTCTTCTCTAAATTCTTCATGGCTTTAAAGCCTTGCATCGATGGCTTCAAAGCAGGTTGTCGTCCATATTTGAGTATAGACTCATCTTTCTTGACTGGAAAGTGGAATGGTCAACTAGCAGCATGCAATGCTTTAGATGGACACAATTGGATGTTCCCTGTAGCTATTGGCATGTTTCAGTCTGAGACAGAGGCATCATGGACATGGTTCATGATGCAATTGAAAAGATGCATAGGGCCAGTCTCTCCATTGGCAGTGCACACAGATGCATGTAAAGGTTTAGAAAATGCAGTGAAGATTGTTTTCCCTCATGCTGAGCAGAGGGAGTGCTTCGGCCATATGTGGATGAATTTGATCAAAAAATTCAGAGGAGATGATTTTGGACGCATGTGGCCAGCAGCAAGATCTTACACCAGGCAGACACATTCATATCACCTTGAGAAGATTAAGGCGGCATGCTCTGAGGAGGATAGGGTCAGTACATGGTTGGAAACCTACCATTCTCTTTTATGGTACAGGTCTGGTTTTAACACTGCCATCAAATGTGATCATATCAACAAGAATTTGGCAGAAAGTTTCAACAACAAAGTGAAGGAGTTAAAAGACTTGCCTGTCCATGACATGGTTGACCAGATCAGGATCATGATCATGAGGTTGTGGGAATTGAGAAGAAGGCTTGGTGATTGTAACACCCTCAGAATCGGACCTATGCAAGTTTTAGCGAAATCCGCCAAACCCGCATAGAAACGATTCAAAGGTGCCCACCAGGCACTTTCGTGTGGGTGGAAAACGAAGTAATAACATTACACAACAGTCCTCGATGGGACCCACAGAACAGATATATATAACAGCGACTCCATGAGTCAAGAATACAGATATAATATACAAAGATCCAAATCACCTCGAAAATGATAGAGCGTCCGACTACGGACAAGATGCAAATGGGGCTAAGAGCCCTGAAGAATAACCAATGGCGTCCATAACCCTGCCCAGGCCAAGCCGGAAGGGTAACCCTGCTAACGACGTCGATCTCAAAACCTGCTTAAACAAAAGGGGTGCCGACAAAGGGCAAAGGAAAAAGAGGAGCGTCAGTACTGAGGCCAGTACACGGCGAGACTAGAATTCGGCGGTCCTCGCCTACATAGGTATGGTGGACTGAAGCGGCAGCGGCAGCATGCACTGAACAACCTATAGAGACTCGATACAGCTGGCGGCTATCAGAGAGGGGTAAGAAAGACCTATTCGGCTCCAACCTGATACTAGCATCAAACAAACCCCTCCTGGTGTTTCCCCCTCGATACCAACGAGGAAGTCAACCGAGGAACTCACACAGTTGGCAGTTTTATTTATTCAGTTATCGTTGCAGCAATTACTAGTCAGGTATAGATAATTGTCCTGATAAAAGAAGCAGTGGGCCTTTTAGTTATTCATTCCGTTGTAGTTGCAGCAATTACTAATCAGATACAGATGGCATGATATAATCCCAAAACCCAGCAGTTGTTGGTACTTTTATTCAGCCATTCCGTTGTAGTTGCCATACTTACTAGTCAGGTACAATGGTCGCAAGCGACAATCCAAAACAAGCAATTGTGGGCAGTATTATTTAGCCATTCCATTATAGTGAAGCTGATTACTAGTCATTATAAAGTCAAATTTATAGCAATAAACTTTAGTTATGCTTGTCTATGGTCGAGATACTGTGCTCCAAGTCGTCCATAACCGCGGACACGGCTTTCAGAAAGTTTTAACCCGGCCGGGGTGCACAAATAGCAACACACACACGATCAACCTCGGAAAAACCAAATCAAAACCCAACGAGGTCTTCACGACAGAGCAATCACAAGATTCAGAAATATTTCAGGGGGCCACCCCATTGAGTAGAACCGCAACGAAGTAAGCAAGCTCCGAGACGGACTCAAGGTTTGCGACAATGGCTGTAAACGACTGGGAACCCGAAAGTGTGGCTGGGCTTGTCGATACCGCGAAAACATTCCGCTTACCTAAACAGTACAGTGTGCTCCTCGCACAATCGTAAATAAAGCAGTAGCATGGCATAAGTACAGGATCGTAAATAAAACCTCAAACTAGTTTGTGGCCCCAAGAAATAAGACGGAATCAAGCTCTGGCTAAGGGGGGCCCATACTCCCCATATGTGGATAGCGCGATAAATCAAGGAACAGGTATCAAGTACTCGGGGTCCTACGGGACACAAGTGGGCGTTCGGAAACCAAATATTATCTATCACCCACCGATGCCTCTGCTTATTTCAATTTTAGTTGTTAAACAGGAATTAAAGTGAACGATAAGTAAAACTAGGATCATCTCCAACATCAACATGCGGCAATTCATCAACAACTGTGGCACTTGACAACACGCAACAGCACTTGAGCCAGCGACTGCGACGCGCAAGTCCAACTATCTACCAAACAACAGGTAATAGGATGTGTCCAAGGCAATATATGGCTACAAGGGGATATCACGGGTACGGAAACTAGAGCATCGCAACACAGGTAGCAATAGATCAACAGGAGGGAATAAATACTATAAAAGTAAGATAGGTAGAAAGGGGGAGATGCTCGCCTGAAAACATTGCCGAAGGTTCAACCGAAGATCGGGGCGAAGCTCACATCAACTCAACGGCCTTATCCGCGAAGAAGCAAAACACTAGAAGAAATACCGGATGCAATATTTAATACTACGGCAAAAGATCGGCATGATGCATGTATGATGAATGACATGGCAAAGGTGCGATACAATTAGGTCATATTAAGCGGAACCGGGGTCCCGACAATTAGTTAGATGGTTCAAGTTATTTAGATCCCCCGCAATCTAAATGTTATTTTAACAAGGCAAGATAAGATACCGATTCGCTACACAAGTTTAAATGAGGCCGATATGAGACTAGATTTGCCCGCATATGGACCCCATATTTAATTATTAGGTGAATCGGCATAAGGCCCCCAAACCACATGATATGCATGCGAGATGAATGATTTGATATGCAACAATTCATATAGTTGACCATTTATAAAATTAGGGTTCTCGGAAAGGGGTTCACACATTAGGGTTCAGCGAACTTGGGGTTCCGGGGGTTCGGGGTCGGTCTCAGGGTCCAGGGTCCGACGGTTCGGTCTCGGCGAAAGCGTTCTCGGGTATCGGGGGTAGTTCTTGTCGCGTCCGTGTCTTCGGTTCCTGTTGTCGGTCTTGTCGTTACGAAGATCTTGGCGTTCCGGGAGGGAGGACTTGGTCCGGCGTCGGGACAGCGGATTCACCCTGGGTCGGTGCCGTTCTTATCGTTGCAAGGATCTTGTCGGGTCCGCGCCATCGAGTCGATCTTGGCGTCCGGGGGTTCGTCGGGGTTCAGGGTTCCGTGTCGAAGGCCTTGGCGTTTCGTCTCCTCGTGATGGTCTCGGGGCGTCGAATCCGGGAAGGAGAGCTTGGTGGTCTTCACGTTCGGACTTCGCCTCCGGGAACGAGCCTTGGCGTTATCGTGAGTTCTCGGTGTCGGCAGATCTTGGACTTGTGCATCGGCACATGGCTCCTTGACTTGGTTTTGGGCAACCCCATTTTAACAACACCACACGGTACAATCGGTGGCCTCTTCGGTGTAGGTCCTTGACGTAGTGCTCCTGGTAGGATCAGACACAGCAACTACACCAACGGCAGGTTCAGGACACAAGGCTGAACCCATCGAGCGAGCGCTGAAGACCTGTCGGGTCGAGGCAGAGGTAGCGGGCACGCAGGGTCGACCCGCGGTGGTCGCTGCTGCGGCCAGCGGCGCTCGGGGAGCTCGCTGTCGGAGGTCATGGGAGGGCTCGGCGACGGGGCACGGCGGCAAGGCGGAGGCCGGCGGCGAAGAACGCGCGAGGCGGCGCGCGGGGTCCTGCTTGGCGACGGGGGTCCGGGGACACGGCGAGGAGGGGAGGCCCCGCGTCGGTGGCGAGGTCCGGCGGCGGCGGCCGGGGCGGAGACGGAGGAGAGCCGGCGTGAGGCGGGGCGGAGCGGCGAGCTTGGGCGGCGAGGAGGGCGGTGGCCGGCGCCGGACTCGACGGGAGCGGGGCGAGGCAGAGGCGGACGCAGAGGAGGTGAGGGCCGCGCGAGGGGGCTTGGCGTGTGTGGTGCAGGGTGTGTGCGAGTGCATGCGTGTGTGGGGCTGGGTTGAGAGGAGAGAGAGGGGGTGGAGGTGGTTTAGTCTAGGTGGCATAGTCTGGTTGGTTGGGGAATAGGGAGAGGGTGAGATGGCAGCCCGGGATTGGGTGGGGTGAGGTGGAGGGGAGGGATGGGTAGGTTACCTGGTAGGTTTAGGAATTAGGGTGGACCGTTTGTAAAATCCTGGGGGTGGTCGTTCGGGTCGAAACGGCCCGTTCGACTGCCCCCGCTAAAAATAATAAACTTATTTATTTATTTCAACCAGCGTTTTTGCAAACTGACAACGGACAAAAAAAAATCCGGGGACCCGGGTTTGCATTTGAATTAAGATGGGACGTTTTGAAAACAAAACGGGCTTTGCGAAAATAGTTTTATGCAACAATGCATGATGATGACGATGCAATGCACAAATTCAACGCGATTTTCTAGTAGTGGTTTTGCGGGATGCCACAATTCGACACCACTAACAAAGGATCTCGCCCTCGAGATCCGCCTCATGGTACCGGAAGGAAGGTCGGCGATCTGCGTCATCTCGCTTCGTGTAGATCCTCACGACACCACTAACAAGAGGTCGTTGTCCGTGATCGTCGGGAGAACACTCCGGGAACATAAGATCGAAGGTAGAGGCATCAACAAATAAAGCCACCCCTAACTTCCGTGAACGGAGTAAGACCGCTGGATCCACTGATTCAATGTACAAGAGCGAATGATAAGAGTAGTGGTATGGTAGCTACTCCATCCCGCACTCAAACCATTACTCTGCACACTAATAGGCGGATTATGCGACCAACTCTCGGAATCAGACTGAAGATCTCGACAAGCGAGGTTCGGAAACAAAGAAGTGATGCGGACTCCGCATCGGATCTGTCGTAGATGACGTCATCGCGTCGGAAAACACCGGAAGGCACAAACAAGACACACAGAATGGTACCACAGCAGGCGGATTCCTTAAGCAGCATGAACACCGGATGGTAGAACACCGTTATCAAAGAAGGAAGCGAAACCCTGAAGGTACGACGGAAACCCAACCACGAGAAATTCCTGGACTCGAAGAAAGAGACGAGAGCGGATTCAAAACACGTCGAGATAAGAGGAGAATAGCAGAGGGGTAAGGAGTAAAATCAGACCTAACCAGATCTATCCAACCGATTTTCAAAAATAGTTTTGACACTCTACCTCGGCCGTTAGCTAGGTTATCCTACAGGCTGGACTTGTGGGGTATCGCAACTGCTGAGCTCTGATACCACTCTGTAACACCCTCAGAATCGGACCTATGCAAGTTTTAGCGAAATCCGCCAAACCCGCATAGAAACGATTCAAAGGTGCCCACCAGGCACTTTCGTGCGGGTGGAAAACGAAGTAATAACTTTACACAACAGTCCTCGATGGGACCCACAGAACAGATATATATAACAGCGACTCCATGAGTCAAGAATACAGATATAATATACAAAGATCCAAATCACCTCGAAAATGATAGAGCGTCCGACTACGGACAAGATGCAAATGGGGCTAAGAGCCCTGAAGAATAACCAATGGCGTCCATAACCCTGCCCAGGCCAAGCCGGAAGGGTAACCCTGCTAACGACGTCGATCTCAAAACCTGCTTAAACAAAAGGGGTGCCGACAAAGGGCAAAGGAAAAAGAGGAGCGTCAGTACTGAGGCCAGTACACGGCGAGACTAGAATTCGGCGGTCCTCGCCTACATAGGTATGGTGGACTGAAGCGGCAGCGGCAGCATGCACTGAACAACCTATAGAGACTCGATACAGCTGGCGGCTATCAGAGAGGGGTAAGAAAGACCTATTCGGCTCCAACCTGATACTAGCATCAAACAAACCCCTCCTGGTGTTTCCCCCTCGATACCAACGAGGAAGTCAACCGAGGAACTCACACAGTTGGCAGTTTTATTTATTCAGTTATCGTTGCAGCAATTACTAGTCAGGTATAGATAATTGTCCTGATAAAAGAAGCAGTGGGCCTTTTAGTTATTCATTCCGTTGTAGTTGCAGCAATTACTAATCAGATACAGATGGCATGATATAATCCCAAAACCCAGCAGTTGTTGGTACTTTTATTCAGCCATTCCGTTGTAGTTGCCATACTTACTAGTCAGGTACAATGGTCGCAAGCGACAATCCAAAACAAGCAATTGTGGGCAGTATTATTTAGCCATTCCATTATAGTGAAGCTGATTACTAGTCATTATAAAGTCAAATTTATAGCAATAAACTTTAGTTATGCTTGTCTATGGTCGAGATACTGTGCTCCAAGTCGTCCATAACCGCGGACACGGCTTTCAGAAAGTTTTAACCCGGCCGGGGTGCACAAATAGCAACACACACACGATCAACCTCGGAAAAACCAAATCAAAACCCAACGAGGTCTTCACGACAGAGCAATCACAAGATTCAGAAATATTTCAGGGGGCCACCCCATTGAGTAGAACCGCAACGAAGTAAGCAAGCTCCAAGACGGACTCAAGGTTTGCGACAATGGCTGTAAACGACTGGGAACCCGAAAGTGTGGCTGGGCTTGTCGATACCGCGAAAACATTCCGCTTACCTAAACAGTACAGTGTGCTCCTCGCACAATCGTAAATAAAGCAGTAGCATGGCATAAGTACAGGATCGTAAATAAAACCTCAAACTAGTTTGTGGCCCCAAGAAATAAGACGGAATCAAGCTCTGGCTAAGGGGGGCCCATACTCCCCATATGTGGATAGCGCGATAAATCAAGGAACAGGTATCAAGTACTCGGGGTCCTACGGGACACAAGTGGACGTTCGGAAACCAAATATTATCTATCACCCACCGATGCCTCTGCTTATTTCAATTTTAGTTGTTAAACAGGAATTAAAGTGAACGATAAGTAAAACTAGGATCATCTCCAACATCAACATGCGGCAATTCATCAACAACTTTGGCACTTGACAACACGCAACAGCACTTGAGCCAGCGACTGCGACGCGCAAGTCCAACTATCTACCAAACAACAGGTAATAGGATGTGTCCAACGCAATATATGGCTACAAGGGGATATCACGGGTACGGAAACTAGAGCATCGCAACACAGGTAGCAATAGATCAACAGGAGGGAATAAATACTATAAAAGTAAGATAGGTAGAAAGGGGGAGATGCTCGCCTGAAAACATTGCCGAAGGTTCAACCGAAGATCGGGGCGAAGCTCACATCAACTCAACGGCCTTATCCGCGAAGAAGCAAAACACTAGAAGAAACACCGGATGCAATATTTAATACTACGGCAAAAGATCGGCATGATGCATGTATGATGAATGACATGGCAAAGGTGCGATACAATTAGGTCATATTAAGCGGAACCGGGGTCCCGACAATTAGTTAGATGGTTCAAGTTATTTAGATCCCCCGCAATTTAAATGTTATTTTAACAAGGCAAGATAAGATACCGATTCGCTACACAAGTTTAAATGAGGCCGATATGAGACTAGATTTGCCCGCATATGGACCCCATATTTAATTATTAGGTGAATCGGCATAAGGCCCCCAAAGCACATGATATGCATGCGAGATGAATGATTTGATATGCAACAATTCATATAGTTGACCATTTATAAAAATAGGGTTCTCGGAAAGGGGTTCGCACATTAGGGTTCGGCGAACTTGGGGTTCCGGGGGTTCGGGGTCGGTCTCAGGGTCCAGGGTCCGACGGTTCGGTCTCGGCGAAAGCGTTCTCGGGTATCGGGGGTAGTTCTTGTCGCGTCCGTGTCTTCGGTTCTGTTGTCGGTCTTGTCGTTACGAAGATCTTGGCGTTCCGGGAGGGAGGACTTGGTCCGGCGTCGGGACAGCGGATTCACCCTGGGTCGGTGCCGTTCTTATCGTTGCGAGGATCTTGTCGGGTCCGTGCCATCGAGTCGATCTTGGCGTCCGGGGGTTCGTCGGGGTTCAGGGTTCCGTGTCGAAGGCCTTGGCGTTTCGTCTCCTCGTGATGGTCTCGGGGCGTCGAATCCGGGAAGGAGAGCTTGGTGGTCTTCACGTTCGAACTTCGCCTCCGGGAACGAGCCTTGGCGTTATCGTGAGTTCTCGGTGTCGGCAGATCTTGGACTTGTGCATCGGCACATGGCTCCTTGACTTGGTTTTGGGCAACCCCATTTTAACAACACCACACGGTACAATCGGTGGCCTCTTCGGTGTAGGTCCTTTACGTAGTGCTCACGGCAGGATCAGACACAGCAACTACACCAACGGCAGGTTCAGGACACAAGGCTGAACCCATCGAGCGAGCGCTGAAGACCTGTCGGGTCGAGGCAGAGGCAGCGGGCACGCAGGGTCGACCCGCGGTGGTCGCTGCTGCGGCCAGCGGCGCTCGGGGAGCTCGCTGCCGGAGGTCACGGGAGGGCTCGGCGACGGGGCACGGCGGCAAGGCGGAGGCCGGCGGCGAAGAACGCGCGAGGCGGCGCGCGGGGTCCTGCTTGGCGGCGGGGGTCCGGGGACACGGCGAGGAGGGGAGGCCCCGCGTCGGTGGCGAGGTCCGGCGGCGGCGGCCAGGGCGGAGACGGAGGAGAGCCGGCGTGAGGCGGGGCGGAGCGGCGAGCTTGGGCGGCGAGGAGGGCGGTGGCCGGCGCCGGACTCGACGGGAGCGGGGCGAGGCAGAGGCGGACGCGGAGGAGGTGAGGGCCGCGCGAGGGGGCTTGGCGTGTGTGGTGCAGGGTGTGTGCGAGTGCATGCGTGTGTGGGGCTGGGTTGAGAGGAGAGAGAGGGGGTGGAGGTGGTTTAGTCTAGGTGGCATAGTCTGGTTGGTTGGGGAATAGGGAGAGGGTGAGGTGGCAGCCCGGGATTGGGTGGGGTGAGGTGGAGGGGAGGGATGGGTAGGTTACCTGGTAGGTTTAGGAATTAGGGTGGACCGTTTGTAAAATCCTGGGGGTGGTCGTTCGGGTCGAAACGGCCCGTTCGACTGCCCCCGCTAAAAATAATAAACTTATTTATTTATTTCAACCAGCGTTTTTGCAAACTGACAACGGACAAAAAAAAATAATCCGGGGACCCGGGTTTGCATTTGAATTAAGATGGGACGTTTGGAAAACAAAACGGTCTTTGCGAAAATAGTTTTATGCAACAATGCATGATGATGACGATGCAATGCACAAATTCAACGCGATTTTCTAGTAGTGGTTTTGCGGGATGCCACAGTGATGTTCTTCAAGGAGATAAGCTTCCTGATGTTGTGCAGCAGGTGGTCAACAGGAGCAGAAATCTTGCACATTTGCGTGTTGAGAAATCCTCATTGTGGGGTGCTGAAGTCAGAGATACAAACACTGGCAGGAGGCATGTTGTTGACACTCAATTGCATGAATGCACATGCCTTGAGTGGCAACACACTGGGAAGCCTTGTGAGCATGCCATAATTTTCTTGGCCTCCAAACACAAGCTAAATATGCACTCATATTTGCATGAGTATTATTCTGTAGCAAAATTCAAGGCTGCATATGGAACACCAATTCCAGCACTTACAGATCAGTCTCAGTGGCCTGAAGTGGACATTCAGTTCTCCTTGTGTCCTCCTTTGATGAAAAGAAAGGCTGGCAGGCCCAAGCAGAGTAGATTCAGGGCTTGGTTTGAGAAAGGTGGGAGCAGCAAGAAGGGAAAGAAAGATGAAAAGAAAGATGCCAAGCCAAAAAGGGCCCAAAAAGGTAACAAGAATAGATGCAAACTCTGTGAAGAACTTGGACACCGAGCTGGCTCTACCAAGTGCAGATACACTGCTGAAAAGCCAAAGTATGTTCATCCAAAATCTATCCCATTTCTTGTTGATGATTTTTCTCCCCCAGCTAACTTGCTTGTTTTCAGGAGGAAGCGTGGAGAAAAAGGCCCACCTCTTGTTGTTGACGAATGCTGGCCAGTGAAAAGGGCAAGAATCAATGGCCAAAGAAACAAGAGAACTAACCAGATCATGTTTGGTGCTGCTGAGGTGCAATCCGAACTTGTTTTGGAGGATGATGTGCAAACTGTTGAGGCTTTAGGGCACACCGTTTCTGATTTGGAAGCTCTGGTGCAAAATGAGGGGCTAAATGAGCCTGTTGTTGAGGCTCTAGTGCAAAATGAGCCTGTTGTTGAGGCTCTGGTGCAAAATGAGTCTGTTGTTGAGGCTCTGGTGCAAAATGAGCCCGTTGTTGAAGCTCTGGTGCAAACTGACCAAGTTGTTGAGGCTCTGGTGCAAAGTGACCATGTTGTTGAGGCTCTGGTGCAAAGTGACCATGTTGATGAGGCTCTGGATCATGATCATGAGGTTGTTGAGGAGGTGCAGGAGGTGAAGGAGACTCTTGGACGTGCTGTGGGGAGGCCAGATGGTAATGGTAAGAAAAAGAAGAGCATAAACCTATTGTGTGGTGTGAAACTTGTGAAGGAGAAGAAAACGAGGGGTAAGAAGAGCCAAAAGAAATAGACATTTGTTATTGTAAACATTTGTTATTGTTGTAAACATTTGACACTTGTTGTTGTAATAATTTGGCACTTGTTGTTGTAAACATTTGTTATTATAATAATTTGTCACTTGTTGATAATTTGGACAAAATTCAAATATGATGGTAAATTTGAATTTCAACATATGTAGCTATGTCACTTTTCTATGTTTGTATGAGCTTCCAACGTTTTTCTCATATGTACAATACAACTCATCCTCACCCTGATCCCTTTTGTGAAGTACAACTCACCCTCACCCAAAATGCGGTAGAAATGGGCTCCAAAGCTAGGGTAAACCACCCCATTTCTAAGCAAGTTTTTTTTCGACCATTTCTAAAACCAAGTTAGATATTTTTCCTCAGAACTATGTCACATAACATGACACCATGCGAAGGTTTTGTATTTTTTTGATTTTTTTTGAATTAGTTATGCACATTTGAATGTCTGGTCAAACTTGAAGGGTTTTCATAAATATTCTTAGCTAGGGGCTGAGGCTCGCAAAACTAGCATTGCATATCTGATGAAATAGCATGTTGTGAACCTAAAAATTATTTTTACAAAAAATCATCAGCATGGAATCATGTACCTGTAGTTCATATCTTACCCACTTCCAGCCGATTCGGCAGGATTTGTCTTTTTCACCAGGGATGGAATAAAAGGTTTGAGATACTCAGGTTGAGAAATTGTACATTCTAGGTGGTCTAGTATTTTTGAAAAATAGGATGTTACCATTTTGAAACTTCAATTTGGTGGTTGCTTCACAAATCCCCCCCTCTTTCGGCACTCAGAAAATAGAAAATGATTTTTCTGTGCGTCGAAAAGGAAAACTTTGTGCTACAACATTGTTAGTCATCCCATTATAGACATGCATGCCAAATACGGGCACATTATCACAAACTATGCCTTGATTCTAGCCATATCATTGGTCATTTGACCCGAAAGCCAGAAAACCTCGGAGGAGATAGGTCATTTTGTGAAGGGTTTTTTGAAATATGATCAATAGACCAAGTTTGATATTTTTCCTCACAACTATGTCACATAACATGACACCATGCGAAGGTTTTGTATTTTTTTGATTTTTTTTGAATTATTTATGCACATTTGAATGTTTGGTCAAACTTGTGAAACCCCGTTGACTGCATCCTAAACCCCGCTAACCCTAAGGCCGAATGAGGACCGTAGATCTAACCCTAGCGCGACACTGTGGCCGTCCGATCGCGTTTTCTAGAAGGATTCCGCGGGTGGCTCTGAGCGATCCGTGGAAGGGCTTGTCCGGCAACCTGATTGGTTGGCGTCTCTTAGAAGGATTTCGTGGCTAGCTCTTGGCGATCCGTGGGATGGATGATTCTGGAATCTGATTGGCTTCATCGATTTTACGTGCAACAGCGTGGCATGCGAGCGTGGCATGCGAGGGCGCTGGGCAGGGCGGGCTGCACCATGCGGGCATGCAGCTGCCCCTAGCGTCGCAGTCTAGCTATTTTACGTCCAACAGCGCTGCAGCGTATTTACTCCCTCCGTCGCATTAAATAAGTTTACGTGTAACTACTTTCTCCATTCAAACTTATTCCCCTCAGGTTCATTGTAATAAACGAGACTTTGCATGATACCACATCTATGTTATTTTGCACTATGTAGTAGTAACTTAGACTAGTAACATATGCATGATACCACATCTATGTTTATTGCTTGTGGACAACCCATAAGCTTGTAGGTCGCCTTTAAGGAAAATCTTCTAAATTAAACCTCCACTATGTATATGGATAGCCATATGGACTACTTTGTGGCTTGTGGATAGCCTTATGGACTACATAGTGGATGCCCAAGTGCATTGGAAAGGTAGAAGTACATTTTTTGTGGACAAATTTTGAAGCGAAACGTACAGTTATTTGTGGACAGAGGGAGTATGCATGTCACTATGACCAGTAGAAAAAATATCAAAATCTAAAATATATAATAAATATAACGTACAACGTTGGCACACTCCAGACCGTTGGACCGAGCGTGGCATGCGAGGGCGCTGGGCGGGCGGGCTGCACCATGCATGCAGCATGCAGGGTCGGGGGCGGTGGTGCAGGGGTTACAGTACGTCGCATCCTAGCTATTTTTTTCTCTCTTTCGCATTGATCACGCCCGCTTTCCACACGCAACGCAGCGCACTCGTCTCGTCTCGGCGTCTGGGCGGGCTGCACCATGCATGCACCAGTTTCCCCTAGCGTCGCAGTCTAGCTATTTTGCGTGCAACAACGCTGCCCCATTAAATAAGTGTACGTCGAACAACTTTTTTCAGTCAAATTTACTTCCATCTGGTTCATGCGCCATACAAAAAGTCAATATTACTCCCACCGATTTTTCTTGCGTGTGTAAAAACGAACGAGTACCTTGGTACTAGATTCCTGCATTTATTACTGAAGTAAATCAAGGCCAAATTATATTTTCCCTTTTATTTTTCACTGCCAATGAACAACTACCTTGGACGTTTTTTTCTCTCTTTCGCATTAATGCACATGCATGCATGCAGGGGCGGGGGCGTCGCATCCTAGCTATTTTTTTTCTCTCTTTCGCATTGATCACGCCCGCTGCCCCGCTTCCCGTCTCTTTCGCATTGATCATGCATGCAGGGGCAACGCAGCGCACGCGTCTCGTCTCGGCGTCTGCGCCAACGCGACGCTGGATTCCCATGCCGCCCTTCACGCCCCTCCCTCAATAAATAGGCAAAACGATTTTGCCTCCTCATCTCATCTTGCCCCTCATCTCTTCAACCTCGAGCCCGTCCCTTTGCCTCCTCCCAGCCGCCCCCCAAACACTCCGACCATGGCGACCTCCCCCTTCCGCCTCCCTTCCGATACCGAATTAAGCGACGAGGACAACCACCCGGACCACAAGCAGTGGTGGGAGCAGCAGGCGCCCACGCGCCCCAAGCGTGGCAAGAAGAAGGAGAAGAAGTCCCCGCCCTACCCCTGGGGAGACCAGGGCCCCATCGTCCACAACCCCGTCCCCAACCTCCCCGGCGACGGCGACCTCCCCTCCGAAGCCTACTGGGCTAAGGCGGCGAAGGAGGAGGCAAAGCAGGAGGCTGCTATCGCCAGGTGGGAGGAGAAGGAGGCCCAGCGCTCCTTAAAGAAAAGGCGCAGACGGCAGGAGGAGGAGCAGGCCAATGGCCGGGCCTTCCGGGAGGAGCAACGGAAGCGGGACCAGCGGGAGAGGCTGGCGGCGTGGAATGCGGCTGCACCGGCACCGCCTCCACCGCCGATGGAGTAGGGGGTTAGGGTTTAGGGGCTAGCCCAGGGTTTAGGCGGGGCGCCTATTCCGCCCCTTCTATATTATTGTACTTTTTTATTTTTATTGTAATGTTATCGATCCCCCCTATCTAATATAAGTAATATTATCCCAATATTATCTATCCCTTGTTTCATTGTAATCTGTGTTTTATTGTATTGTCATTTGTCAAAACACCCAAAACAACAAGTGTATAAAACAAAAGACACAAAAACAAGTTCATATAATACTCGTGCAATATTTATATATTTACAAGTGTATAAAACAAAAGACACAAAAACAAGTTCATATAATACTCGTGCAATATTTATATATTTACAAGTGTATAAAACAAAAGACACAAAAACAAGTTCATACAACACATGGTTCATTTTCAAATAAGACATTTACATATTTACATAAGTTAAAGGAGCGCCCAAGTTATGTTAGTTAAATAGATGTCCTTGGACTTCATTTATATATTTACTTTTGCAAAAAAAAGATTGCAACCTGAGCACGAGTATCTGCAGATCCACACGTTCCTATTTAGATTGTTACGTGAGTACCATTTTTTTTGCCCAATCAACATATAGTTACTATTGAGCCTGGATACGTCCATTTTGGCATGGCTAAGTTATATTTGGGCCTGGCCTTTTTCAATCCTCGTCAATTGTTTTTTTACTTTTCAACCCCTCCCCCTCCCCTGCACACGGGCGCCCCCTGCACACTAATCCGAGAGAAATTACACAAAAATAAAAAAAACCGGCCATCAGATTGTCCTGCTTCTTCAATTCGATGATTTGCCTTAGCTGCTTGTTCATCTTCTTTAGCTCGGCCTTCACTTCCGCATCCACCGTAGTACCAGCGGAAATGGGGTTGCCACATCCCAATTGCTCCACCACGGACGGGTTTTCGAGCTCCCGGGATGCTACCTCCAACCCAATTCGCTCGATGTACTCATCAAGCCACTCAAAATGCCCACATTTTGGCAGTTCCTGAAATCGCAGAGATGAACCCTAAATCCCAAATTCGATGAAATGCATGAAATTTCGAAAGAAAAGCGAGAAATTGGCGCTCGGAACACTCAGATCTCACCTTTCCCGGCTGGGGCTTGCTCTCACACTTCACAAATTCCCGACCAATGTTGTCGTTCTTGTCGGTGGATGTGACAAGCCGCTTCAGGGGCGCGGTACGGGGGCAATCGGGGCACCTCCTCATCGGCACCGCACCATACCGAGGCCATGAGCGGTGGGAGGAAGCAGAGCTCGACATCCCTCGCCGGCGTTGTCGCACTTGCTCGCCGGAGAAGAAAACAGAAGGGGATGAGATGCTGGAACGGTGGCGGGAGTGCTCAGGTACGGGGACGGATCGGGGCCAACGGCTCTCTTCGACCACAGGGTGGGTCCCATGATATGAGGTGGACATCAGGTGAGTTCCGCCGTGACGTGGAGAGGCTGTGGGTCCTACTGTGCTCAGCTGATTCGAATTCGTTGACGGTCTCGTGGGATTAAGTAGAAGTGTCGCACGTGAGCTATTTGCCGCCTCACAACCGTCGCATGCCAGCTATTGTTTGCAACGATGTCGTTTTCCTTCCAATTTCACATAAAGACGTCGCATATGAGCTATAAGCCCCACTATAGTACCAGCCTTATGGTTGGTCAATAGTAAAATAAGATAATTTGGATCTCGTGCTAAGAGGAAAACCCCTACCAGAATTCAGACACAGTTTACTCTATTCTTCAATTTACAATGTACGGACCACGGAGTACATGTCACTTTCTCAAAACCTGGTTTCGAGGACGACGACTTACTTGCATCTTCTCTTGTATTCCTTCGGCCTCCGTGTTCAAACCTCTGCCCGTACGTACACAACCTGTGGTAAAAACAAAATACTACGCAGCACGCAAGACGAACACTTGAGCACATCGATGTGCAACGCAGCCCGAGTAATAGAAGCGAGACGAATATAAGTCAACCTGAGAGTTGAGAACGCACGGCGCCGTTGTGCGTACGTACTACATGTTGGCCCGCCCCTCTCGAGGCAAAGCTTGCGAATCTGAACATACTCTTCGACCGATGTCACTTAGCTGTCATGCAGCCACGTACTACTACGTGACAACCGTAGTATCTTCCTACTACTCGTGCAAATCGTGCTCAACTCCATTTGCCTAGCTAGCGGACATTGGGGGCTGTTTCTTACTCGACGTCAAAATCACAAAGTCAAAATGGGTGTGGTACCAGTTGTAACGTCAAGATTGTTTGCTACAACCGACAGTGAGAAACCTAGGAGGAGCTAGCTGGCCCGGAAAATATTTTTATGGGACCTGGTCCACGGATTTAGAGGCGTGGACCAATTTCAGCAAATGACACGTGTCCAAAACAGAAAAGAAAAACAAGATTTGAAACCGTTTTCTAGATCTAAATTGCCACGTGTCAATCATGTAAGTTGGTCCACTTGTGGACCAGGTCCCATAAAAATATTTTCCGGCTGGCCCACGTTTAGATTAGCCCAAGTAGAGTTTAAATGTGTTAATTCTCAGTAAGCCATTTTTCTTGGAAATGTGCAATATATTAATATCACATGAAGTGCCATAAAAATAATAAAATCACATGAATTGCAATAAAAATAATAAAATCACCGTCGTGAAAATACACAAATATGAGAGAGGAAACATGTTGATGCTCGACGACAGGGGAAGAGAGTGGAGGGTGGAGGGGAGGCCGGAGTTGGAGGAGGTCGGGGTCAACTGCCTGGTTTCTTGTGCACTGTCTTAGAGCATCTCCAGCAGCGGCGCTAAATATGAGGTGTGTCCAAAAAACTGTTTTTTAGCGCGCGCCGCCTTGTTTTCGGCGCTCCAGCAGCGGCGCTAAAATAGCGCGCGCCCAAAATAAATTTTCAGCGTGCCTTATTTGCGTTATCGCGAGCGCTAGATCTAGAGCCTCCGTTAACGCGTGCTGGAAACACGAGCTGCGCGCGCTGAGCTGAAATTTCACCCCCGCGCCCGCGCTTCCGCTCCCCATTCCCAAATCCCGTCGGCGCCGACAGCTCGCCGCCGCGCCTCGCCCCGCTAGTGACCGCCGCCGCCCGTGATCGCCGCCGCGCCGACGCTACGCACCGCCGATGCGCCTGCCGTCATCGCCATGGCGCCTCGCGAGTCGCCGCCGCCGCGCTAAATCGACGACCGCCGCCGCGCCCCCGTCGCTTCCGCGCGAGCACCGGCGCCACAACTCGCCGATTCGAGCTCCGCGCGCTCAGATCCGGCGCTGCCCCGGCCGTCCACCGCCGCCGCCATCGCTCCCGCGCAACCGCTGGCGCTAGTCCCCACCAAGGTATGTGCTCACCTCCATTGCCATGCCTTCTTGTTCTAGGATACCATTTTTAGATGTAGCCGTCATATGTATATGGTGCGCCGCCGGTCGAGGGAAGAGTCCGACGAAGAATGGGATGCGGAAGAAGAGGAAGACCTTGCTATCATTTTGGCCGTGCGGGCGAGGATGAAGCGGTCGAAGCATGGTGGTTCCGTGATTGGGCGAGAGAGATTGTGGAGGGAGAGGTTGGAAGGGCATACCAAATTGATGAGAAGTTATTTCATCGCGAAGCCCATCTTCCCTGAGCGCTACTTTCGGCGCCGGTTTAGGATGAGCACAAGATTGTTCAAGGGCATCGCCGAGAGTGTCATGGAGTTTGATCGGTTCTTTGAGCAAAGGAGGAATGCCGCCGGAGAGTTTGGGCATAACACATACCAAAAGGTGACCGCCGCCTTGCGTATGATGGCATATGGTATTCCGGCGGACTTGGTTGATGACCACTTGGCAATAGGGGAGAGCACCGCTATTCTTTGTGTTCGCCGCTTTGCCGTGGCTATTGTGAGAGTGTTCGGCGAGGAGTACTTGAGATCCCCCAATGCTCAAGACACGACAAGGCTATTGGAGCAAAACAAGCGTCGTGGGTTCACCGGGATGCTTGGCTCTATTGATTGCATTGGAGTTGGAAGAATTGTCCTGCGGCTTGGCATGGACAATTCAAAGGCCACAAGAAGGATTCCACCATCATCCTTGAAGCCGTGGCCGATTATGAAACATGGATTTGGCATGCTTTTTTTGGGATGCCCGGATCTTGCAATGATATCAATGTTCTCCAGCGGTCACCACTCATGACAAGGATAGCTAAAGGTGATGGCATCTACCCAACAGAACATACCACTATGGCTACTTCCTTGCCGATGGCATCTACCCAAGGTGGAGGACATTTGTGAAGCCGGTCAAGGATCCCGAAGGCAAGTGTGAAGTGGATTTCCATAATGCACAAGCGGCGGCAAGGAAAGATGTGGAGAGAGCATTCGGGATATTGCAAGCTCAATTTGCTATTGTGCGTGGACCGGCTTGGTTTGGGGATCAAGAGATACTTTGGTACATCATGATGGCTTGTGTGATCATGCATGATCATAGAGGATGAGCGTGGTGAGGAAGACCTCGACTACAACTATGAGCATGTGGGACAACCCGTCCGAATTCGAAGGAGGGAAGATAGGCTAGCCCGGTTCCTTGCCTCCTACCATGCCATTCGAACAAATGAGGTGCATGATACTCTCCAAAAGGATGTCATGGCGGAGTGGTGGGTTTGGAATGGAGGAAAGTGATGTTCTCCATTGTTTGTTGTATGTTCTTTGAGATACATTTGTTGTATGCTTGTTGTATGTGGTGATGGTGTATCGGTACTTTGAACTATTCATTTGTGTTGATGTTGTATGAATATTTGAACTATTTATTCTTGATTTATTGTGTGTGTTTGATCTTTGTTTGATCATTGCTGGGCGCGCGCTGTGCATTTTACAGCGCCTGTCTTTGCGCTTATATTTTGCGCGCGCGCTAAAACGTGTTTTTACAGCGCCTGGCTTTTGGCGAACCAAGTTGCGTGCGACAAACATGATACATCGCGCGACAAAGCTGTTTTACAGCGCCAAAGTTTAGCGCCGCTGCCGGAGATGCTCTTACCTTACATGCATGTCGATCGCGCGTGCACTGCCGCGTTCGTCTTACTTGCAGGTTCCAGCTGGCTATTCATCAACTGCATGCATAGATCAGAGAGATGTCCAAAGTCAACTACATCTAGCCACGAAATTTGAATACACTGATCATCGAACGGCTAAATGAACTACCACTGGCTCAGCCAACACTCCAAGTCGCGCGGTGCGCCATGCTATAAAAAGGACACGACTGACTCTCTAGCCTCTCCAGCTCCAGCACGTCCCATTCCAAGCTGTTGTCTAGCTCATCAAGTACTGGCTAGAGTGCACTGTGCTGGGAGCCCTAGAGTGCCATAACCATAGCCAAAGCAGACGAAGTGTACTCCGAGACATGAGGCTCCCACTTCTACTCCTGCTCGCCACCTTCTTTGTCATCGCCCACGCCGAGACCTTCACGGATTACACTCCTCCACCGCCGGCGTCGGCGCCCGTGTCAACGCCACCACCTCCACCGCCGGTATGGACGGACGTGTCTCCTCCGCCACCTCCACCATCGGTCTGGACGGCAGTGTCATCGCCACCACCTCCACCGCCATCGTCCCCGCCGCCACCTCCACCGCGGGCGACGACTCCCACGTTCCCTCCCCCACCTCCATCCCCGGCGTCGAAGCCCGCCTGCCCGCCACCACCCCCAGGGGCGCCCTGGACGCCTGTAGCGAACGTGAACGCAAAGGAGATCCAGCAGGTCGGGCAGTTCGCTGTGCACATCTACGTCCTCAAGTGGCAGGTAAATCTGGTGTTCGTCAAAGTCGTCAGCGCCAAGACCCTGCCGTGTCGAGGTGGGTACAACTACCAGCTGGTGATCGCCGTGTCAGGCTCGGGCGCGACGTCGCCGCCGCGGTACGTCGACGCGGCCGTGTGGGGCATCCTCGGGACGAAGAACTGGGAGCTCCATTCCTTCAAGCCAACAAAGTGATTCACGCACGCACGATAAATCGTACGCATGCATGTACGTACGTACGTACGGCTCGTGTTTAGATCTCCTTGCGTGCGAAATGCTCCGTTCTGATTTAGTACTACTCATGGTTACTCGTGTCCGGTTTTCCTTTTATCCATATACCCCATTCAGAAATGAGAACGTACCCACTGTACCATCCGCAAGTTAGTTTTATTTCTGTTTTGTTTTATGAGAAATCAGCACGAGCCTCGGGTGCTACACAACTTACTTCTACACATATCAGGAGTATTGGAGCCGAATTTGACTACAAACTACTCCCTTCGTCCGCAAATAACTGTACATCTAGCTTTTGTCTATGTCAAACATAACCAAATTTGACTAACTTTATAGAAAAATATAGGAACATATATTACATTAAATTAACATATTATAAAACTAGATTTTAAAATAAATCTAATGATATCAATTTAGTGTTATTAATGTTGGTACGTTGTTCAAAAATATTAGTCAAACATAGTAAAGTTTGACATAGGACCAGAATAGAAGTACACTTATTTGCGGACGGAGGGAGTAATTCGACTCGGTACTCGAGGTCTGCACCATAGTGATAAACGTAAAAAAGCTGAGAAGCAACTTACCGGTCTGGAGATTATCGAAGCCAGTTGCTACACCAACTGAAATATTACAAACCTAACGTATTATCGTTTCCTTGTGTGCGGTCATCCCATATAAAGTTCTTGCGTGTGATCAGACCGTCTTCTTCCTTCTAAATCCCTCTAGACTCCACCGTTCGACAGAAGAGGAAAAGGCTAGCGATTCCTTGATCGCTGATCTCCCTCCATCCCTCCTGATGACGTCCTTTTCAATGTCGTCGTCCTTGGTGAATGGTGGCAGCCCTTGGAGCTCCACCATCGGAGAAGCTCACTCGAGAGAATCATCTCTTATGGAAGGCGCAAGTGCTCCCCAGCTTGAGAGGAGCGCATGTCATGGGGCTGCTAGAGGCTCCAACCCCGCGCCCGCAAAAATCATGGAGGTTGAAGATGACGCAAAGAATAAGACCATCATCCCTAATCTTGCCTATGGCGCTTGGATTTCTAGGGATCAAACAGTTGTAAGTTACCTGCTCAAAGGTTTATCTCTGAAATACTCACAGATGTTCTTAGGTTCGAGCATACATCCAATATTTGGAAGACAATTGGAGATGTGTTTCCTGCACAATCTCAGGCCCGGATGGGGATGCTCCGTGCCGCCCTCACCAACACGAAGAAGAGAGATCCCTCCGCCACCATGTACATTGCCAAGATGAAGAGATTATACTGAGAGCTTGCTACCACAAGGAGGGTCATCTCCCCGCTGAGCTCAAGGAGTACATCATCGCCGGTTTGGGTGCGTACTACTGTGCATTCATCGTCTCGGTCAACGCCAACCCCGCAACTACATCAGGTTTTTATTTTTTGATCGAAACTAGTGCACATAAAAGGACTATTCGTGTTGGTTTTTCATTTTTTTATTTCACAATTTTTTGGATGCAGAATGTGGTCAAAATTGCCGGCATGAAAATTCATAGCAAATGGTTGACTCTTTCCAATTTATTTGTGGATTATGGATAGAAACCACCTGCGTACCTTCAAATTATTTTTTCCCAAATTTTTTTGGAGAAAACTAGAGCACAAATGTAGTTTAAATCTAAATTAATTTTGGAAAATTATCTGAAACTCATTTAATTGGGGAAAATTAGTTTGAAATCGATAATTTTTTTCATAACCAGGATTTTGTCATACCATGTGTTCTAATATTTTTCCAAATTGTAGTGGTGTGATTTTATAAATTATTTATTATATGTTCTTCAGAAACTAATTCTCATTTAACATTAATAAAAATATAAATGAACTTTTTGTGACAAAACGTTGGAAACTCATTTTGGCATTTTTATTTGCAATGCCAAGACGCACCTTTGTGCAAAAGTAGGCCATATATAGGCAAGCACTGAGTGTCCCCCGGACGATCAGGTGCTTCCATCGTCCTGGTCCAGGAGGCGACACGTGTCCTCACACTCCTTTCTCTTTCCCACGGAAGCATGTCTCCCCTCTCCCATGGAATAACCTCAGTCTTACGGAGGAAGAAAAAAGGCCACCTATCCCCTATCGCCTCTCGCTCTCCCAACCGTCGCCGGAGATGCCAGCGCCGCCAGAGAAGACGCTATCGTCGGAGAGGCCACCATTGCCGGAGAGGCCGCTTGCCCCTTGTAGCAAAGTCGGCTGCGCCTATGTAGCAGCACCACTGCGCCTATGTAGCAGCGTCGCTCGCCCATTGTAGCAGCACCGCCGCTCCTCTGTAGCAACACCGCCGTGCAGCGCCGCCGCTCCTCTGTAGCAAGACCACCACGCCATTGTAGCAGCAGCGCCGCTAGACCTCTGTAGCAAGACCCCCGAGCCTCTGTAGCAGGGTAGGCAACCCCTAGTAGCAGGGCCGCCGTGCCTCTGTAGCAAGCTCGCCGGCCCGTCGGTAGCAAAATCCGTCGCCTCCGGTAGGAACGCCTGCCACCCATGGTAGCAAGGCTTGACTCCGCATGTAGCGAGACCTTCCGCTTCGGCCCCTTGAAGCAAAACCTCCCACCGCTCGCAGCAGCGCCGCACACCGCCGGTAGCAAGGCCCGGCGTCCACCGTAGCAGCAGCCATGGCTGCACCTCGCACGCAGACGTGCAGCTCGAGCCGAAGGTCAAACCGACGGCGATCTGGTGCAGGAGGGATGAGATCTTAGCGCACGGTCGGAGATGGCTGCGGTGCTGCAAGGTCGGGCTGCCGCCGCCGACCTCCGAGAGGCACGCCTGCTATGATGTGGAGGGAGCTAGCCGAGGAGAAAGGCAGGGAGGTTGGGCGAAGGACTCAATTTTCATCCGTGCGAAGAGATAAGGCATGGGCGTACGAGCGACGACCGGGACGTGTGGCGTGCGAGCAAGAAGGTGGGTGGGCCCCGGAGCAAACGCGTTGGCGTACAATACAAACGACCCGGACGGACCCGGACGATATCGTCCGGGTGATGTATATCATTTTCCTATATAATATCACAAAGGGAGCCATGAATATGACCATCCACTAGTGATTTGGCTTGAAAGTTAAGAAACTCATAGATGACAACAATATTTTTGAAGGGTTTTTCTATTAGTTCATGATACATCAGGTTTAGTAATTTTCTGCCAACTAGTGTACATACAAAGACTATTTGCGTTAGTTTTTTGTTTTTTATTATTCCACATTTTTTTGATTTTTTAAAATAGGGTAGAAATTACTGACATGGAAATTTATAGAAAATGGTTGAATCTTTCTAATTTATTTGTGAATTATGGATATAAACTTACTTAGATACCTTAAAATAATTTTTTCCAATTTTCTGGACCAAACTAGACAACAGTTGTAGTTCAAATTTGAATTAATTTTGGAAAATCATCTGAAACTCATTTAATTGGGGAAATTATTTTGAGATCGATAAAATTATTCATATCTAGGACTTTTCCATCCCATATGTTCTAATATAAAATTTTAGTGGTGTGATTTTACAAACTATTTATTGTACATTCTTCACAAACTAACTCTCATTTTGCATTAATTAAAAAGATAAATGAACCTTTTGTGATAAAAAGTTGGAAACTCATTTTTGCAATGCCAATATGCACCTTTGTGCAAAAGTAGGGCACATTATCACAAAGGGAGCCATGGATATGACCATCCGCTAGTGGTTGACATCTTGAGAGTGAGCCTTGTGCGTTTGACATGTGCCAGTTTGCATCCTAAGCACGCTCTATCAATGCACGCATAATGTTCGATATAACAACATGTAGCCTTTCACATTAAATGGTTTCAGTGATTGTTCACATTTCACATCGCAATACTATCTATCTACTAAAAAAATTCACATACTTGAAAGGCTTGTGGCATGATCTTGCGTGTTTTCCACTCTAAAACAATGACATATCATTCCACCTGGCCTTCTTTGTCCTAGGGGTGTAGAGGAAGAGGCAGGCCAGAGGGACATGAGTGTTAGACTTGCTCCTTCCATATCTTAAATTTTGAATTAACTTAAAACCATTTGAAATTTCCATAATAAAACCACTATAACATATTTAGACATAAAACCAATTGCTAATACTAGTCCACACTGACTTATCTAACATAAGTATGCGCATACATATACCAACTCCAACTATTTCTCATGAGACAATGTTCCCAGTCAACCGAGTCCTCGCCATTGTAATCGGCAAAAACCTCCATCGGGTCTATCAGATTCATGCCCTTGCCATCCACCTCCATTGAGGCCTTTCCCTTGCCATGCACCTTCTGGAATGATGATGCCACTGACTCGACATGAGCCATCTGTAGATCCTCCTCATACTTGACCTGTCATGGTTTTTTGATGGCTACAGACGCTTTCGTAGTTTCTGCGAGCTGTTGTTACTATGTGGCATGTCTAGCATGTTCTATAGTGTGATAGTCGTCCCTTGACCAGGCCAGAGCCTCGTGCATCTCCTCGTCCTCCTCATCAAAATCAATGTTGATGAAGGGAACAAGATCATCATCGAACGTTATCCGACCATCAACATTGCGGCTTTTGCTTGATCTCGGAGGAGTCTTGCTCGATCCCTAAGGACACGGCTGTGGAGATGATGCACCCATGATCGCCTGAAGAAACCATGGATATATTAGGTGGCGGTGGCGGTTCGAGCTGCCACCGCGACAGGGGATGGAGTGGCTGCCGCGACTAGGGATGGAGCTGTCACGAGCTATGGAAAGGTCAAAGGACTAGGCGTGGGGTCACAAGGAGAGGAAGAGGAGGTCAGGGGCCACATGAGTGCAAGGAGGAGGGAATGGGACGCTTAGTAGGCATGTCCACTCGTACCAGCATTAATGGTGACCAGGAAGCATTCAACCGACAAGCGGGGCATTAATTGGGCTCGCCAGACTAAGGGTGCAGCGGGACAGACTAGGCAATAGACGAGAAGGCGCAGAGGCAGTGGAGCAGCCGGTTTTGTAACGTAGGTGGCATGGGAGCCTTTTTTCTGCCATGGGAAGCACCATTGAAGGCACGCTAATTCAAGGATGGCGAGCAACATGGACACGCATGTGTGCACCGTAGGCCGGTGGTAAAATTTTGCCATATTTGCACAGTCCATTTAAGCTTACCCCTAGCCCCACCTGTAATCTTAAATTGGGCCCTATACATGTCAAACTTTATGCCAAAAATGGTCAAAGCTCGATGCGAACACACCGTCTGGGTATTCGCGAGGCTAGGCTAAAGCGAGAAGGGTAAAATAGAGTAGTGTTTCGAGCACTGGGCAAAACTGAGTGGCACAAGCCATAGTTGGGCACATAAATAGTTAGGATTTTCTTAAAAATCCCTTTATTTGTATTTAACTCTGCAGATAGATAAACCCTGTTTTGCGTATTTTGGATTTTTAGGGACCTTTGCAACCTCAAAAGGACCTGAGATTTTTTGTGCCAATTGTTTTCATCAAAATGGAGGCCTGGAGCACCTGGACCTTTCTGGAGCAGTTGGAGGCCCAAGATAGCGCCCATGGAATGGCCTAAAACCACAGTCGCACCATGGGGCCCATCTGGTGCCTCGAGGCTCCATTGTGATCCATATTTTTGTCCACGGCTTTGTCTTGACCTAAAAATGCCTATATATACTGCCCTGATCGCGATCACGAAGTACGACGCACAATGGAGATATAAACATGAAACAAAGGAGGTTCTACTTGCATATTGGTTTATTGTTTGAAAACAATATGTTGTATTGTTGATGAACAACTTGTTGTATTTGTTGGTGAACATTTGTTGTACTTGTTATATTACCCATGAATTATTTGCTTGTGTTATAATAATAACTGATAGTTTATTGTTGATTTATTTGGGTTTGTTTGATCTTGTTGATTCTATACAAGTGTGTGAATGTTATTTGCGTTGGCGCCATGCACTGTAGATTGCAGTGTCTGCTGGGGGTCTCTTTTCGTCCGCTGATTGAGTGCTGCAAAATGCAGCCACCAGAGGCTGTGCCGACACCGTGCGCTGCAAAGTGATACCGTGTGCTGCAAACGCGATATACAGTACCAAAATATGCAATCACTGTTGGTGATGCTCTAAGGCAATATTCTCTGTTCTACAAATTGTTTGGAGAGGAAAGGGAAAAGAGTACTACTATTGTTTCCACAAGAGTTTTATATAAATTATCGAGTCACTCTTATAGGGAAAATACACTTGCTATATCATTTTGCGCTTGGAGTCCCAACAAACTGGGGTCAACGTACTCTGGTGCGCTTAGAGTCCCAATGAATTTGTGTCAACGTAGTCTAGTGCCATCAGCTGCACGGGAGCTTTTGAAAAGGCTATCTTCCAAGCCATTCCAACGTATTCAATGAACTTCTTTTGTCTCTCAAAAATATTTGCAAAAATATCACTAGCATATTTGCAAGATTCGGGTGGGGAAGAGATCAGGACAAATAGAAAATTTATCGAAACAATGGTGTGGCATAGCTGTTCATAAAGTTGTTGGAGGTATGGGATTTCCATAGTTCTAATTATTTAACCAAGCTATGTTACCAAAACAAGGTTGGAGACTGATGACTATAAATCTAATTCATTGCGTTCCGAAGTTCTCTGAGGAAATTATTACCATGGTTATGATTTTCTATCTACGAGAAATAAAAAGAACTCATCACATGTGTGACGAGCGATTCTGCATGGGAAAGAAGGATTGTGGAAAGTCCTTATAAAACTATGAGTGAAGGGAGGTCCACGCGTATTTATATGATCCATGATACCACCTAATTAAGAAACAGTAAAACTCATCTAGTTAGGAGCCACCACATCGTTTTGATATTTGCATCCATCGGATTGCACAAGTAAACGTTCTAGATCCTCGTGTGTCGTTCTGGCCTTTTTACCCCGCATGTTTCATTCGGCTCAACAGTTGCAAGGCTGCTGCTCCGAAGATTGACCTGGGCGATCGCTGATTAACTAGGCCACCTAGGCCTTTCGTACGGGTTTTCTTCCGTTCTGTGCTCGTCTCTTCCTTGCGTCGGTATGACTGATCTTGAAGGACCTCGTCGGGGTCTCGATCGACCATTATGTAATCCTTTCGAGGCTAAAGTAGCAACGACAAGAGAATGGTTGATGAACTAATTGATAGGAAAGAGTGTCTTGGTCCGAGGATAAGTTGGATATGAATCTCATAGAAAGACTGGTAAGCAAGTTGTTCATCAAATTCCACTAGGTAGATTTGTAGAGGATGAGTGGGTGTGGACGCACAAGAAAGCTGGAGTCTTTTTGGTTCATTCAGCATGCATACTAGTGTTTTTGCTACTCAGACTATGAGGCGAGGAAACAATCTCGTGATGGAGGAAACTTTGGAAGCTACATGTTCTGCTAAAAGTCCAGTCCTTATAGTGAAGAGTAATAAAATGCTATATTCTGTCCAGGAATGTTCTTCAATCCCGCCATATGGATCTGTGAAGCATGTCAAGCATATGAGGAGGCTATCTTTCACGCTTTATTTAAGTGTACATGGGCAAAAATATTAGCAGCGTGAACGAAAAATTTAATATGCCAAATTTTCAGTCAAGATCTCGGGTAATGTACATGATCGATATCAAGTTGATCGTGGAACCCCATTTATGCGTGGATGGGCAGCTTGGCAAGAAAGAAATGGTAGCTCTGGTTAAGTGGTTGTAATGTGAGTAACTTGGTTCAATGAGTTATAATGTGGTTGTAATGTGGAAACATATAGTGAATTATAAATATAACCTTGGGAAGGAGAACATCTTTCACTGTAGTGGGACTGGTGCTTCTCCTTTCTGGAGGGGAGTTTCATGGGATGCCGGTGGAAGTTGGTAATGGAAGGAAAATAAAATTCTAGGAGGATCGATGGTTTGAAACTTATAGCCTCGCTATTCAATTATGGGATTTATATACTATTACTAATGAGCAAAAATGTTGTGTGGCTAAGGTTTGGGATGGAGTTGACCTTAAAATAATTTTTAGAAGTTTTATTGATCATAAACTTATGGTCCAGTGGTATGAGCTCCTGGAAATTGTACAGAATCAACAGCTTGCTGCTGATGAAGATACGATGGTTTGGAGTTTGGAGCCTAATGGTGTTTATAGTGTTAAGTCTTTATATGTTGCTATCATTTTTGAAGGAATTATGCTTATATATGACCATGATGTGTGGAGTGTGAAAGTACCTCCTATAATCCATTTCTTTTTATGGCTAGTAGCCCATAATAACATTCTCACTAGAGATAACCTAGTTAAAAGTCAGAGAGTTAATGATTTAACTTGTGTTTTATGTAATAAGATGGAAACGTGCAACCATCTCTTTTTTGAGTGTGCGGTGGCTAGAACTATGTGGTAAGGTGTTAGGAGTCTCACTAAGATGGAAAATTTGCCTATCAGTTTTGACATAATTGTTGGTATTTTTTAAAAGGAGCATCTATTAATATCAAAGGATACCTATTACACCCAGCCTCTGCAACAATGCATTTCCCTAGCGGTCATACAGATGCACACATCCAAAACAAGAAAGAAAAATTATAAAAAAGAAAAGTCCCGCTGATGAGTCCAAAATTTAAGCATTTTTACCTTTTGTTTTTGCATAAATAGAGTAAGGATCTTTGTATTTCACTGTGTTTGCGCGCATCTTTTGTCTTTATTTCAACCGGATCCCAATTTAATAAGGCTATTATGAATATATCAATTAAAGCTGTCATATTATACTATAATATGATATTTTAAGTGATAAAAGTCATTCTGAGAAATTACGCACCTGGTAAAATACCAAGCGAGGAGAGGCAACCACTTCCCGTAATGACTAGCGGTACGGACGGGGCCCGCCCGTACTGCCTGACCATACCATGTGTCGCCAGGTCCGCCTCGTCAAATACTTTCTCCTGGCGAAGACGGCGGGGGATCCGACATTTACAGCCACCAGAAACCATGAAAAACCACATCTGAAGGAAATCTGAAGGAGGAACTTGGCTGGGGAGAAATCCATGCTGATCCACAGATCATTGAAGGACAACGCATCATCCCCTTCATCATCAACCGCTGCATCCACATCACCTCCATTACTCTCATCCTTCATCCATTAGATCTTGTTGTAATTCCATATTCAATTATGGTTTGCACTAGATTTATTTCATTACATTAATCCATCCATTTGATTATGATGATGATGTTGTTGATTGCTTCAATATGTGAGTAGTTTCTTTGTTCTTGGGGAGATGGAGAAACCCTATCACTATTATGAATTTGCAATAAAGATGATATATTCTTGTGTTCATATGACTTGTCGGTCTATGGTAGATTTGTGATTTGTGTTTGATCTCTCTCTCTTTAGATGGTATATGAAATTCGACCATATACCATTTGCCTTCGGGACTAAAGGGAGGGAGAAATTCTTTGGACGTGCTCTGGGATCGTACCCGGAATAGTCCGATAGATTGGCGTTGGCCCGTGAACTATGCGGTCAAATGAGGATAAAAAGGGACTCCCTAAGCTAATTACGATATCCATGTGGAAACCCTTAATTGTGGTGGTCTGTATGGATGACTGCTCTCAGGCATCGCAATGATTATTTAGAGGTGACCTCACTCTTGGCTCAATAAAGTGGCTTTCTACGAGCTTTGTAGTGAATATCTTATCATGAAGCTCTTTCCATACATCTCATGGCACAAGAAGTATATTATGTTAAGTTATTAATAATGACAACACCATGATAGAGGAGTATCCTACATCTCCGAGAACATTTTAGCCCTACTGCATTCCACCACGCTTTTATACATACTCGTTACTTGCTTTCTTTTAATTGTTTTAATTACATTTCTTCACACAACCAAAAAACTTTCAAACACTCTTTACTTGAGATCAAAGGAAACTTAGAAGTATCCTTTGGTAGATAGTGACTCATTCATTGAAACAGCAGTACTACCACCACCAAGACAGCACCAGAAGTCCAGCTTCTTCAAGAAACGACACCTCCAAGAAGGTAACAATGCACAAACATTGTCATCGCCCGATCAAAAGATTTAGGTTTTCATTGCCGGGCACAACCAAATAAGGCTAGACCCTGGGTTTTTACCCTGAAAGGTAGGACCATGAACCTCTCATGTGCAGTCGTCCCCACTTGCATTCCACTACTTTAAGTCACGAGTCACCAAGCCAATTCCTCATCACCATCCAGACTCGAACCACCATTGTTAGTCCTCAGGTCTCGGTCTCCATGACTTTCTCTATCAGTTATCAGTAGCAACAGTTTTGTAATAGTAATAGCAAAGTAACAGTAGTGGTAAAGTAAAGGCAGTAGTAACTATTGTAGTAAACAGTAGGATTTGAGTGCGGTAGGCATAGAGATGGATGGACGAGCGTTGCATGGAAAAGACTATTCATGTAATATCAAGATCTACGGCATTTACAGATAAATAAGATAAATCATCCAAGTAGTAAATAATCATAGGCATCTATTCCATATATAGTCATACGTGCTCGCAATGAGAACTTGCAAAACATCTTTTGCCCCGCCAGCCCGTTGAAGCGGGGCCTCAAGGGAGTCTACTGGAAATTAAGGTAATCCTTTTAATAGAGTACCGGAGCAAAGCATTAACACTCTATGAACACACATGATCCTCATATCACAGCTATCCCCTCCGGTTATCCCAATTTTTGTCACTTCGGGGCCTTTGGTTTCGGACAACGATATGTGTAAAACAATTTGCAGGTAAGATCACAAACAATAATATCATCATGAATCAATAACATGTTCAGATCTGGGATCATGGCACTCGGGCCCTAGTGATAAGCATTAAGCATAACAAGTTGCAACAATGTCAAAAAGCACTAACAATAGATAATAGTCACCATGCCCTAACAATCTTATTCGATTATATGATAGATCTCACCCAATCCCTACCATCCCCATAGCCTATAGCGGGGGATTACTCAATCATGGATGGGGGAAACATGGATGGTTGATGGTGAGGCGTTGGTGATGATGATGGCGATGATCTCCTCCAATTCCCCGTCTCGCCAGGGTGCCAGAACGGAGTTTCTGGTTCCAAATCGTGGTTTCTGGTGGTGGCGGCGCAGCGGAACTCTCTCTGGAAAAATTTCGAACCCCCTTGTGTTTTTAGGTCAGAGGGATTATGTAGGCGGAAGGAGAGGTCGAGGGGGTGCCCGAGGTGGCCACACCACCCCTTGGCATGGCCTGACCTGGCCCGCGCCACTAGGTGGTGTGGGCTCCTCGTGGCCCTTCTCCGTCTCGTATTCTGGCTCCGTGAGTCTTCTGGTAAAATAGGAGTTTTGCGATATTTTCCGGAATTTTTCCTGAAAGTTGATTTCCTGCACAAAAACAAGACACCAAAGCAATTCTGTTGAAAACAACGTCAGTCCGTGTTAGTTGTATCCAAATCACACAAATTAGAGGAGAAACAATAGCAAAAATGTTCGGGGAAGTAGATACGTTTTGGACGTATCGGTCAGCACCATGGAACGAGAAACATGCCCCATGATAATAACAACCAACAAAGCTTCGAAGCGCACCCTCTGAAACCAAACAGTCAGAGTAAGACATGGGTGCACACGAGCAAATCCCATCCGATCCAGCAATCTCTCGGCATGAGCGCAATATGGAGTTCGCCGACGGAGCCTTTCAGAACACGACATAGAAACCAAATCATTGGAGGCAAACATCAGGCAGATCTTCATCTTGGCTTGAGAGGGATCCATGACCGCCACCTTTATTGAAACCGGGCTAGTAGTCCCCACGCCACACGCCGAAAACTAGCAGGATCCGCCGCTAAACGGCAAGACCATCCGGTCGACCACTCCGACGGAGAAGGAAGTCACCACCACCATGCCGAGGGTAGGAGCCCCAAGCTCCCTAGTGTCGCGAACATGGCTCGGGGATCCTGGGTGCCGGCGTCGGGCGACGAACGGAGTAGATCGCAGCTAGTAGGCTTGGATCCCTGTCGCCGCTTGCAGAAATCTGGATCAAGGACCTCCGGTCGCCGCCAGCCATGACGCCACCGCCAAACCCCGCCAGATCGCAGCCAGGGTCGCTGCCGCCACGCCACCAGATCTTTGCCCAGTGATGCTCCGGACGGCAGCGGGCAGGAGGATCGCGAGAGGAAGGTCGACCGAGGAGGAGTGGGGACCGCCCGACACGGTGCGGCAGGGGTTAGGTTTTTATGTGGCATGGAAAAAAGAGAAATGTGGTGGCAAATGTTATGCATCCTGCGATTGTGTGGTCTGTTTGGATCAGGAGAAATGATATATGTTTTAATCGCTCTTCTTGGTCGAGTATGCATGATGTGTGGAGAATTACAGTCTTCAACCTTGCTCAATGGGGCATCCTGCTATCGAGGGGATAAAACGAAAACCTGAACACTCTAGTGTCTTATTTGGAGTCCTTGGCGCGTGCCCCACCTCTGTTGTTGTGACCGGAGCCTAGGCTGAAAGCTAAGAAGAAGATGAGATCTCAATCAAAGATTGAGCTGCGAAATATGGTGTGTCTGGGTGATGAAGACTGGATGATTTTGGCGACTGAGTTTCTCGTATACTGGAATCTAACGCGCTGATAGACGACAGAGGGGGATTCAGGATGTTGCCCAAGAGCTAAAAAATCTATGTCTCTGTGGTTATGTTGCTCGTGTAAGTAGGGAGTTCGTTTGCTGAGAGAGTTTGGTCATGTTTAGGTGATCGTGTTGCTGAGTTGTAGCTTAGCGTGTGATGTTTCTGGGTTAGAATTTTATAATGCTCTCCTAGGAACTGAATAATGGTATAAGACATGTTAGAGCATCTTTACTCGTTGGCCGAACCCAGGACGAAATTTGGTTCGTTTTTCGGCCGAACTGAATTTGTTTTCAGCCTGGGTACGACCATTCTTCCACCCGCGTACCCAGGCCGAGTCCTCAAGTTCGGCTAAAATTTATCAAACTAAGGCGATTTTCATTAAGTTGGACGAAATATAGGCGGATTACATCAAATTTAAACGAAACTAGTAATAACTAAACTTAAAAAGGTCGCCGCCGGTGCCTTCGCCGTCCTACATGTCGAAGTTGTCGTAGAACGACGTGTAGTCCGGGTCCGCGTGGCCGTCATCCTCACCGCCGTCGTCGTCGTCGCTCGGCAGCTTGTTCTGGCGGGAGCTGCCCTGGCCAGGGTCGCCGCACCTCGATGGCTGGTAGGAGGGGCCTGCGTCAACGTCCAGGACGTACAGCGGGGCGCCCTGGTAGGCGAGCTGACGCCCAGCTAGCGCCCGACGACGTGCGGCCTGCTGCTGCAGGCCGAGGATGCGCTGATGCTCCGCCTTCTCCCAGTCCCTCATGGACCATTCCAGGATGTCCGGCGAGGAGGGCTCGACGGGCGGCAGCGTCGGCGACTGCGGCGGCGCTTTGCGGAGCGACTGCTCCAACGCCATCTTCAGGGCGGCGTCCTCGGCCGGCGCCGACCCTTCTGTCTTGGGACGGCGTAGGCGCAGGTGGCCTGTTGGCGGCGTAGGCCTAGCCGGCTCGCGGATGACGATACCGCGCGCGCGTGTCCGTGGCGGTGAGCGCACCGGCGAGGCAGCTTCGCGCTTCACCGCCGTCGGCGTGTGGAGCGGCGCGCTGCCGGATGAGTGCGACGCCGAAGCGGAGGAGGACGAGCTCATGCTCGCCATCCTCCTCGGCGCCCAGTTCGCCGAAGGAGCACGCCTGTCGGTCCTGGCCGCCGGCGACGGGTTGCGCGGGAAGCCTAGCCGCGCCGTGTTCCCGCGGTTGATGTGCTCCAGCACGGCGGCGAGCGTCCGCCCCGGTGCGCTCCACCAACGCTGGCGCCCCGCCGAGTTCTTGCGCGCCGGCGGTGACTCGCTCGACGCCCCCTCGTGGCGGGCGAGTTCCTGCTGGCGCCGCTCCTCGAAGAAAAGCGCCCAGTAGCCGAGGTCGTTGGCGCTCACGGCTTCGTCGAGGTTGTCCATGCCGGCGATGTACTCATGTACATCGTACGACAACTCCTTCGGCGTCGGCCAAGGCGGGATTGGGATGCCGCCGGCGCTGAGCGTCCACCCCGGCGGCATCTGCGTGTCCGGCGGCGCCATGTACCCCGCCTCGTACAGCATGCGCGCCTCCCAATTTTGGAGGGTGTGCCGGCCGAAGCCGTTCGCCGCAGCGCCGTCGCCGGGGTAGCGTTCGCCCATGGTTAGAGAAGGGGGAGAGGTGAGAGCTCGCCGGAGTTGGGCTTGTGGGTGGGTGAAGCTGCGAGAGAATGCGAAGATCTCCGGCGAGGCGTACGGCTTATAAAGGCCGAGGTGCGCGGCGAGGGCGGGAGGGGTGTAGCGGCGAGGGCCAGAAAAGTGGAAACGGCGGGAAGTTAGTGACCGCCGGTCCGTCGCGGGAGCCGAGGCGGCGACGGTGTCGCCATAAATCGGCGACGCGTGGCCGACGCGATGGGCAGTTATTGTCCGGCGGTCGCCGCGTGGTTCCAAGGATGACGACGACTCGGCTTCCGTCACTGACTCGGCGGGGCCACGCGTCGCTTTGTTTTTTTTCGCCGAAATCGCTGTGTCCGGTGTTCCCAGAGCGTACCCGGAAACCTGGGTTCGGCCTGGATAGCCCGGACCAAAAATGGCCGAAATCCGGCCGAAAACAGGTCCTTGGGTACGTGACTGGGCCAGTTTTCGGCGTCCGGACCGAAATTCGGTGTCCGAATCGACCTCCTGGGTAGGCGAGTGGAGATGCTCTTAGTTTCAGTAATCGGAACCGGAACGAGACCCTTTTCCTCTAAAAACTTGCTTGTGTTATGAGATCACTTGGGACTTTGGCTAGATAGGTCGAGATAAACCAAAAAAGGCATTGAAGAAGAAGGAGCGAGGAAAACAACCTGATGGAGTGATCAAGATCAACATTGACGCTACTTCGTGAGTCACTCTATGTTAGGAAGTATGGGCCTAGCAGTTCGTGATCGTTCCTGAAAAAAAAAAAGAAAATAATGGTATCCTCTAGCAAATCTTCTCAATAAAAAAAAAGACACGGATCGGATCCGATCCGATCAATCCCCGGCTTTGATTCAGTCGCGATAGCAAGAGAGTCCCTTCGTCGCCGCCATATAGCCGCGCCCCCATTTCCTCGCTACGCCGTCCGCCCACCGTCTACTCCTTCCTCTGCGCCGCCCCGCCACACAAGTGCCCAGTACACATCGTCGCGCTGCGGCCCCTTTAGACCTGCGACGAACTCGTCCTCGAGTTACTGGCAGGGGTCTTTGATCTCGCCGGAGCTAGCCCTAATCCTAATCCGATCGCACACAAACGAAGGAATCGTAGGATTGTAGATAGCAAACTCGGCGGCGTGCATGCCCCGGACCGGGTTCACGTCGCTCGACGCCGGAATCTAGCAAGGTCAATCAGCCCCCGGGCAGGTCAAGATCGATCCATGACGGGGTGCCTGTGGCCGTGCGTGTCTGGCAGCAATGGCAAGACGGCGGGGAGCGGTGGTTTGTTCCGGTCCAAGCCAAGGAGTCCGACGGAGCTGGTGCAGCACACCGGCGAGCTCCTCCACTTCCTCGCCGAGCATCCAGAACCTTGCGGCGGGAAGCTTGAGGCCAAGCGTGAACAAAAGGTGATACGTCCGTTCATGCATGTTCAGTTATTCTTCTAGAAAAAAATAATCTGCTTAATTTTTCTTGTGCGATTATCTACAACAGTAGATGTAAAAGTTGTGGTGTTTACTATATGTTTCTTCAGATTAACTAATTCTCAGTTAGCGCACACCTTCCACAAAAATCTCTGACAAATTAGCTCAACTTGAACTAGCAAAGTCTTTATTTCTCGAGAACATCTACCGGTGCTGAAGTGTGTTGGAAAGACTCCAGAAATGATTTTATATAAATAAGATATTGACTAGCTGTGGGTGGTTTGTAAAAATGGACCAAACTTCCAGCAATTTCTAGAAGAAGACAGTTGATCCATTTTATGAGGAAATTGAACTGAAAAACCATATATAGAATGTTTAATTAGAGAAAGCATAGATGGAACATGAAATATTGGTATATGTGTTTTCAGCAATAGTGGGTCATGATAGAGCAAAACTAGGAAAGAGTACCGTGCAGAAACATGTTGGATGAAATGACAAAATGAACTAAAATTGGGATTTTGGTGGGATCGCGCTTACATCTCTAGTAGTGAGACACTGGAACGAGCATAAAGAGCGATATAGCGATATGGGGAGCAAATGGGAAATCTGAGTTAAAGTGCTGGTTTTTCGGTTGACGAATATGTTAAAGTTGAACAAGGAACTTTGTATTTATTGTAATTCATAATTTGTTTGATCAGAAGTAAAACGGTACAAACTAAATAAAAGTAAAACACCTACTTGAAAAGTGCATTTTATATTTACGTGTAAATGACATCTTCTTTTCTTACTACAAAGTCTGCAATTTAAGTTTATTCTTGCCAGCACTTTGATGCACATGATACGATTAATCCAAACTTGACTTAATATGCAGATGGAAGATCTAAGCAGAAGTATAAGGGAGATGAAATTCACTCTCTATGGCAATGGCGAGGCTGAGCCGGTTGTTGAAGCATGCACGCAATTGACTAAGGAGTTCTTCAAAGTGAATATTTTGCGTCAATTAATTGTTTTCCTTCCATATATGGACTTGGAAGTAAGTGAAAAGACCGCTAGCCCTTTCTCGATAGACTTTTTCTTGCTACACCATTTTTCCAATCAACAACTTCGATCTTATGATTATTTCGTTTGTGTTAGTTTATATGTCTGAACTTTTTGGTTTGTTTGCTTGTCAAAAAGAAAATTTTATGTTTGTAAATGCTTACATAAGAGGAGGTTCTTTTTTTTGTTTTTCACAGACTCAGAAGGATGTAACTCAAGTTATTGCAAATCTGCAAAGACAAAAGGTGGATTCAAAGATAGTCGCCTCTGATTACTTGGAAGTTAACCAAGATATTTTGGATACATTAGTGTGTGGGTAAGTAATAGTTTGGAGCTTCTCCTTTCCATTTTTATTGCGCAAGGTGTTTCTAGGTAGTAGTTAATATGAGCCTTATTGATAATTCATAGAAGTTCTTTAGTTTTTTCTTTAGCCACAAAAGTACAGAATGTTCTTCAAGATTCCCGTATTTTTATATTACACTTGTTGTAATTATAAGTTCGTCCATACCACATATTATTTACCCATATTTTGTGTAGGTGTGACAACACGGACATTGCGATACATTATAGTTCGATGCTGAGGGACTGCATACGCCACCAAGTTGCTGCAAGGTACTACTACGATTTAGACATTTTTTATGAAGAAATGGAAGTGTCCATATGGATGTTATTCTCAAACAGTAGATTGTTATAATGTAGCCAAATACAGTTTCTCATAATCTACATATCTCTCTTGATGTCATCCATTATCTCATTTATTCCATTATCATCATGCATGTGATTCGATGAGTAATGTCACCTTGATTTCAAGGTTAGTCTAGTTCTTTTTTAGTTTTCTATATTAATATGCATTCATTAGTATCTTGTAGGTATGTATTATGTTCTCGGCACAAGAAGAAATTTTTTGATTATATCCAATTTCCAGACTTTAACCTAGCATCAGATGCCTTCAAGACTTTTAAGGTTAGTTCTTTTCAAGACTCGGACTCTAAAAAACAGTTTGTTATAACTCTACATATCTATGTCGAGTCTCATTAACAATTGTAGCATTAGATCCTTTCATTTGGACTTGAAGGAGCAATGTAGAATTCTCATAAGAGGTGTGTTTTTGTAGAATTAGTGATGACAATTGTTTAAATGTAATAGGAACTCCTGACAAGGCATAAATCAACTGCTGCTGAGTTCTTCACTGAGAATTATGACTGGGTAAGATTTCCACTTGATGTTGTCTGAACTTTTCAAAATACTGTATCTTATTTGATGATCATGTTTAGTCATAATGATGATATGGCCAATATACACATATGATGTTTATAGCTAGTAATGAGGTTATAATTTCTTATTGGCAGATATTAACAAACCTTCTATTAGTGTTTCCCCTTTTTTTCCAAATTTGGAATACTGTACTGGTCGCATGATTTTTCCTAGATTTTTTTTTTCACAATTGTAATGTCACAAAAAAATACCTGAAATGGGTGGGTGTAGGTATCATGAGCTCAATCACAGCTTTCCCTTTCTAATCACAATACATATGTCAGTTCTTTCCAGAATTTAACTTGAAACTGCTGCAATCTTCCAACTATATCATCCGAAGGCAATCTATTCAGGTACGTTTTTTTATATCGGTCTTGATTCGTTGTCTCTAAGTTATTTTACCAAGTTTGCTATATTGAATTCAATCAGCAATGGTTCTATCTTGTGACTACTGGTTATTTTACCAAACTATATTGAATACAAGATGATTGGTTAAACTTAGTTAATTTGACTTGAACACGGTAAATATTTCAGCTATTGGGGGACATTCTTATGGAGAGATTAAATGCATCAGTGATGGTGCGCTACATCAGTTCAAAGGAAAACCTCATAGTTCTAATGAACCTATTAAGGGTGAGATATTGTTTTCGCGCTTTTCACTGTGTCTAGTGAAGCATACCTTGTGCACTAAAAAAATGCAACTCAATGTTATTCTTGGTGCTTAAATATGCAAAAGAGTTTCGAATTGCATTATATATGTTATATATCGTTGTAAGAGTATCTTTAACCGGTAAACCTGCTATGTTCACATCATCAGGAAAACAGCAAGGCTATACAAATAGAGGCCCTTCGTGTTTTCAAGGTACAGTTTCAAGCCTTTGTTTTTCTGGACCTACACATTTTCTTTAGTTGGATATGAACAATTAAACTCTCTCTTTTTTGTGCGTGTATTCAGTTATTCACTGGAAATCAGAACAAGCCACGTGATATCGTCAGCATACTGTTGACAAACAGGACCAAAATCCTCCAGTTCTTGAAAGACTTCACCCTAGAAAAAGGTAAGAGAACTGCACCTTATTTACTTCGATCCTTCTAGGATAAACCTGACGGTAATGCTAAGAGATTTTTTTGGCACTGATCCATTCCTCAGAGGACAGGTTCCTGGAGTCTGACAAAGACCAAATCTCCATGGACATCTTGGCTATGAAGTTGTAGATGCAGGGTGGACATGATTTCTTCTTCTTCCGCCCTGTAACTGCTGCATAAAGCGACTTCCAGGTCTATTTAGTAGGCCAAGATGTTGTGGGCAACATGAACCCCTGTTTAATTTCTGAGCCGAGCCAAAAACATCTAATTTCATTTGGTGAGCTACTGTCGTATCGCTGTCGGACCGGCCAAGGTGGCAAAACCACTAGTTTTTTTTCAAAATGGAGGCAAAAGATTTGCTTCATCGATCATTTAAGAAGAAAAGAATCACCCAGTTAATTGATGGGAAACCAGGCGAAAACAGCTACAATTTCCAAAGTAGAAAACTCCACGCTTCCTTATCATTCAATGAGCATCTTGTATAAAATCTAGAGTTGTGTTGTATAAGTGAGCATGAATTTCTTATCATTCAATGAGCATCTTGTATTTTATAAAAATTGGGGGTTAAATCAGACAAGGTTTTGGTGATATCACATCTAAAAAGATTTCTCCTACACAGATGTCAGATCTCACCTTCCTGCATTTGCTCCCGATTGCCCTCTCCATCAGAAGGCACCCAATCGTCCTGCCAGATTCAGCACCCAAACCTCCATGATCTATGGAATCAAGCGGACAGTAATTTGTTGCTATAAGCCTGAAATAATAACCAGAAATTCTATGTAGTTTCGAGCTCCAAACAGAATCCTCGGAAATTCAAAGTAGTTTCGAGTATTCTCAGTCATCACTCACTGAAGACTTCATAGCACTGAATAGCCTGTTTCCGCTTTCAGGAGATTTTTTCGCCATCATAAATATAGACTTCTTATTGCAAATCAGTAAAGCGCACGATTATGTACAAATCACGGTGACATTGGCTCTGGCCTCTGGGGAGGAGGGGAACTGGAGGAGAGGTACAGGTACAGGTAAACTCCTCTAAAAATTAACTCCACCTTCGCCATTAAAAGAGGAAGCGGTAACTAATTAAGCAGAGAAGAAGCCATCGAAGGCTGCCACGGCGAACGGGGTCTTGGGCTCTGCCTTGACGAACGGCGCGACGTGCGCCTTGACCCCGGCCGCTGCGGCTGCGGCGGACTCGGCCCAGGAGCCGCAAGCTTTCGCCGTGCCCTCGAACTCGAAGTTACCCCTGCCCTTGGGCGCCTCCTCGCCGGCGCCGGGCGCCCCTCGCTTGATCCTCTTCTCGGAATCCTCTGCCACCAGCAACGCTATGTCCGCCATTGGCTGCCGGAAAATCTCTACACGAGTGACTGAACTCAGCTGGAAACTGTTGCTATAATGCTATGGATTGCTGGATTGCTTTTCTCTGGATGGATGCTGTGTGAATGGATCTTGGCCGTGGCGTGCCATGATTTATAGAATGGATCTCCTCAGTACGCCTGCTGTTTGCTTTGGTTTGCTGGGTTGGGATAAGCTCGCTGGTCTGGGTGCCGTTTGCCTGTTTTGTTAGTTTCCGCGACGCCGGAGACCGGCGCCCCCCGCGCGGGCTGCAGCTGTTTCGTGGCCAGTCCCTTTTTTAAATCCCGTTGGCGGGTAGATGGATGTGGTAGCCGCTGGAACCTGAGTGACGTAGCAACTTGACAAGTTTCGGTTGTAGGCACGGGTTCGGTAGGGTTCTGCTGCTACAAGTATCTTTTTTTTTATCCTGGCGTATTATCAGTGCACGGTAACACTACTATGATATTTGAAAAGATTCGGAAAAAATTGATGAGTTGACAAAGCGTGATTCTATAGCCTCACAAAAATTGAAATCCATAAACATTCTCCACAAAGAGAAACATAAATGACATAATACCCCAAATTTTCTGTTTATTGCGTTTTTTGACATTATTCCTAGCTGGTTTTCTTTCTCTTCGTGTAGATAAAACTTAAATTTGAACTTTTGTGGGACTATAGACACATCTATTCTCGACTCATTCAATATTCTGAAAATATCTGCCTAAAGCGTAAATGAATAACAATAGAAATATTTATTGTAGTCCGTCCGATCCAAATTAATGGATTCTGATTTGTCTAGATTCGGTTATACTTAGCACTAAACATGACTAGATAAATTTGAATCTAGACAAATCTGAGTCCATTAATTTGAATTAGGGGACTATGAATTTCTGTATAGTCTAGTATTTGATCTTTTAAAACCGTTCTTACATATGTACATGATAAGGAACAAGTCTTAGGGATAGACTTGCACAAATCACCGCTCAAAGTTGGCCACCATTAAGCATTGGCGACAACATTATGTAAGCATTGGTATGAAACATCTCCCCTGTGTTTAAGATCTTGTTAGCATCAGTCTGCAACTAAGCTCACATCATTTGAAAGTAAACCTTATATAAGTAATAATTCAAACTGAGTTGACCTAAATAAGATAGAAATGAAGGAAGCGAGCTTAGGCAAACAAGTTTACTGTTTTTGGCAACCTCCCAATAACTTATGGTATAAGGCCGAATGCAGTAATATGATGGTTCAGTGTAACCAGCTACTGGACATTATTCGTGTCTAGTATCAATGTGTGCTTTAACCAACAAAAAAGTATCATGCTTGAATCGTGAAGAGCATGTGTCAAAACATAAACCCAGTTCACGGATATTGGTGTTTCACACACAAATATGATCATGACCATGATTCAATACATACATATTGGTGTTTCTAACCCCAAAGGACAACGGCAATGTCTTCCGATCCATGCTACACAGATACTTCTGACGCACCATAATTGCTTTGATTCATATGATGAGCTATCGATCGCTGTGTCCGGGGCGAAATATATATACCTTCTCGAGATAGGCTTTCACCGGCTATATTAATATAGCAGCCACACGATACAAGTTCGAGACCACTGCTCGGGCAAACAGCACAATCGAGCCCAAAAGGAAAAGAGCAAGATAAGAAAGAGAAAGTAATGCCGACATCGCTAGCTCGATGAAAGCGTTGATGACCCACCATCGCTATGCCTTCTGTAGAAGTCCCATCATGCTCCTATGTCTCTGAATCATCGCGTACCAATCAACACCTTTAAGAAGGATTGCGACACCAACGATATTGTTGTCTGGACTGATCCTAGCGGAGGGGAGTGGGGAAGGGGTACACCTGACGTTCTTCAAAAAGGAACAACGGCACCCGCAGGCGGTGCGGCCGGACCGATAGAGATTTCACCTGAACCCAAAAAAACATGCTCGCGGATAATCCATCGCACTCCACCAAACTTGTGGCCCACTAACATACGCCAACACGGTCTTGCAGTCATCAGCGACATCTCATCATGGAAAACGCTGTAAGGTCGGCAAGACCGAGAAAAACAAGGGTGACAGTACCGCAACCACGTGGGAGAGAAGAACCTCCACCGTCCTAGATGGTAGCCGTCCAGACACAGTGGCAAGAGCACACAAATACAACATTGGAGCTGGAGGGCGGCAGCAACACCACAACCTCAAGGACATCCTCCACCGCCATCGACAAGTTCCAACCGGAAGCCGGCCACGGCAGTAGGGGCACACCAAGACGAGCAAGCCCATTCGGGCCTAAGCCAGGTCCAAAAAGTCCCCGCCACCATGGTGTAGCATGTAGGCCACCATCGCTGCTACCCTCTTGTTCGCCGCTATCGGCCTGGCCGAACCTAGATCAGGCCCATCAAACTCCTGTCGTCATGCTGCAGCAGACGCAACAGCATCGCAGCCACACCCATCACGAGTTTCCCTTAGGGCAACTAGAGGAAACCACGCCCGAGCTAAGCCAACCAGCCCGCTAACCCAAATCTTGGCATGCAGGGCACCGCCGCCCAAGGACATGGGCGCCACCGACTAAGGCCATGACCATGTCTCTCCCGCCGCCAAGGAGCTGCGCCATCACACGCCGCCATCCAAGCCTCGCTGGAGCTCTGTCGGTCGCCGTGCACCGCCCGCTGGCCCCACACGGGCAAGGCTCGATGGGGGAGGGAGGGGAAGGAGGGGGAGGGGGATTGTGAGAGGGCGGCGGAAGGGGCCTCCCGGCCGCCAGGCATGGGGAGGCCACGCGGGAGGTACGAGAGAGACAGGGTCATGCTCTGTAATATCCTCGAATTAACCTAACATTGAACTTGGATTGGTATAAGATTCCAAGGATATATATATATATATATATATATATATATATATATATATATATATATATATACGCTAACCCTATTCTATCTAATACTCTATCCGTCACAAAATAGATATGGGAAATTTGACTAGATTCACATATATCTAGTGTATACTACCTCCATACCAAGGAATAAAGCGTCCTCGTTTTGCGTGTTTTTTTACCAAGATTTACTCTAAATATATAAAGAATATTGATTCAAAATTAACATAGTTGGAAAGTGTGTTTCAATATGAATCCAATGATACTAATTTTACACAATATAATTAAATTTTAGTTGCTCTATTTATTCGGTCAAATTTTGCTTTAAAACATGCTCGTGCGTCTTAATTTTTAAATGAAGAAAGTAGGTATATAAAAAATAGACAAATCTCAGACATCTATTTCAAAACAGAGGAAGTGCTAGTTTGCAACATAAAATTGTAAAATGCATAGTTGTTGCCAAACGTGAGAGCAGTAAAAATTAGCATTACATATACTTCTTCCTCGACACAAAATCAGTAAAGCACGCGGTTATGTACAAACCCACAGATGGTGGCCGTGGGTAGGAGGACGAGTGGAGGTACATTAGTAACTCCTCCAGATCAATTCCATTTCCTCCATCGAAAAAAGAAGAAGAAGAAAGGACTAGTACTAATCAAGCAGAGAAAAGGCCGTTGAAGGCTGCCAGGGCCACCGGAGTCTTGGGCTCCGCCAGATCGGCCTTGACGAGCAGCGCGACGTGCACCTTGACCCCGGACGCGGCGGCTGCGGCGGACTCAGCCCAGGAGCCCAAGCTTTCGCCATGCCCTCGAAGTCAACCATGCCCTTGGACGCCTCCTCGCCGGCGCCGGCCGCCCCTCGCTTCTTGATCCTCTTCTCGGACTCCTCCGCCACCAGCAACGCTATGTCCGCCATTGGCTGCCGGAAAATCTCAACACAAGTGACTGAACTCAGCTGGAAACTGTCGCTGGATTGCTTTGCTATGGATGGATACTGTGTGAATGATCTTGGCCGTGGCGTGCCATGTTATATAGAGTGGATCTCAGTACCAGTACGCCTGCTGTTTGATTTGCTTTGCTGGGTTCAGATAAAAGATAAGCCCCTCCGCCGTGGGTTTGTGCCGTGGACGCTCGCTGGTTTTGTTTAGTACTGGGTGCCGTTTGCCTGTTTTTGTTAGTTTCCCCGACGCCGGAGACCGGCGCCCCCAGCGTGGGCTGCAGCTGTTTCGTGGCCAGTCCCATTTTTAAATCCCGTTGGCCAGTAGGTGTATGTGGTAGCCACGGAAACCCGAGTGACGTAGCAACTTGATAAGTTCCGGTCGTTGGCAAGAGTGTAGGTTGAGTAAGAGCATCTCCAGCACTAGGCGCTCCGAGTCAATTGGACAGCGCTAAAATCGCACTTAGGGGCCTCACTGAAAATGGCGCGTGGTGCGGTGAAGGGCACCCTTGCTAGCGGGCGAGCTTTGGGCGGGGTACATAGGGGTGGTTCCGGCAGCGGCATGGCAGCGAGAGAGGAGGGGGCGAAAAGGCGAATGATGGCGGGGAGTATGCGATGTCTCGTCCATAGAGTTGGCCCAGTCGCACTTTTCCTTCCGCAGTGCCCCCAATAGCCTCTGGTGCCCCGGGTTCGCCTGATAAAAATTCGGCCCAACCGGGGATTCTTCGGCTCCTGGGAGGAAAACGTTTCGGCGGCAGAAAAAAAGGGCTCTTTTGGTGTGTGTGTGTGTGTGTGTGTGTGTGTGTGTGTGTGTGTGGGGGGGGGGGGGGGGGGGGGGGGGGGGCAAGTATTCTCCTATCCAAGCATATTATCAGTGCACAGTAACACTGCTATCATATTTGAAAAGATTCGAAAAAGATATGATTAGTTGATAGAGCGGTGATTCTATAGCATCACAAAATTTGAAATATGTAATCATTCTCCACACAGAGAAACATAAAATGACATAATACCCCAAATTTTCTGTTTTTGCGTTTTTTACATTATTTGTGGCTAATTTTCTTTCTTTTTGTGCAGATAATATTCATATTTGAACTTTTTGTGGGACTATAGACACATCTCTTCTCGACTAGCTCAATATTCTGAAAATTTCAAAACTTCCAAGGGGTTCTACTGCCTAAAGCGCTTGTAGACTTGGATGAAAAACAATAGAAACATTTATTGTATGAATTTCTGTATAGTCTAGTATTTGATGTTTTTTAACAGTTCTTACGTATGTACATGATAAGAAACAAGTTTTAAGTGTAGACTTGCACAAATCAATGCTCAAAAATGGCCACCATTATTAGCTGCGGAGGAGGGGCGCGGGATGGGTATCGAATTTTGAACTCGCCAGCGACGTGGATCTCGGCTGCCGCGCCGGTCGGCTTCCCCCATGGCGTCCTCCCCCGTCGGCTCGGGGTCGCCGCTGCTTCGCTGGAAGGCATCGGCCTCTTCGATCTTCACGGGTTGCCGCCCCGGCTGGTCGGCCGCCACCGTCCTCCTCCAGCCGAACGAGGGCCGCCTCGTTCTCCTCAACGCCGTCGGCGTTGTGATCGACGCCCGTGACCGTCTCCGTGGAGAATTCGTCTGCCAAGGCGCCATCCTCCGATTCCCAGCGCATTCAGTGAAGGTCGGTGGCCGCCTTTCTTCCCCGGCGAGCTCGTCGGCGGTGCATCCCGGCGGGAGACTAAGACCTCCCCCGCCGCAACCGCTGTCGGCCGAGTGCATGGCGGAGCTTGCCAACCTCCACGTCTTGGCCCGGGGCGACGTGGAGGACGAGGGGCCGGCCGGTGCGCCGCCGGCGCCGATCCTCGGAGTAAGGGTAGAGGGTGACCTTTCGAACGGCGAGCGAGGGGTGGCTCTCCCTAGGTGCCCTTCCCCGCTGATCCTCCCCTCCCTGGGGGACTTCCTCCCTCTGGCACGGGCTGCACCTCGGCGGACTCGCCGGAGTGGTGGGGGTCCGCCGCATGCTTCCATGGCGGCGCCGCAGCATGGGTGCGGAGGTCTAGGACGGGGTCCTCGGGGGGTGCCAGCGGAGGGCCCCGCTACTGGGCTGGCGTCCCGGGCCGCACGTGGGCCTCGTCCTACGGGTAACCTGGCGAGGACGACCCAGGGGTGGCCGGTGCTGCCTGGCGTGTCATGCGTGGGTGGGCCCAAGTCGCAGCCCAACAAGCCCGATCCGGCCCAGCCCGTAGCTCCTCCTGGTGCCTCCAATCCCTATCAGGTCTCTGATGCCGCGCCCGTGCCCCTCTGCACTGTGCCCGCCCCGCCTCCGCCGCTGCCAACCGCCTCTGCCCCCTTCCTCGGTTTTTCCGCGACGCGCTCATGGCCTGTCCCCAGCGCCGCGACATGCCTCCCCGCGCTGTTCCTCCCCCCCTCGCATCACGCCGCGTCCCCTGAGCTCGCCCGCTGCCCCCCGCCCATGCGCGGCCCCCAAGGCGCCTACCGGCATCCTGGCCACCGCTCTCCGCCGCTGACGAGGGCCCCAGCCGCGCGCCGGCCATCCCGTTCTCCTCCCCGCGCTCGCCGCCGCCTAGAGGAGCACAAGCGCTCTCCCCGCGTCCGTCTGCTGAGGAGCACGAGCGGTAGCACCGCTTGCGGGCGTCGGCTCTGCAGTCCCGCGAGGCTCCTGCGGCGGCTGTGGGCCCCAGTGTAACACCCTCAGAATCGGACCTATGCAAGTTTGAGCAAAATTCGCCAAACCCGCATAGAAACGACTCAAAGGTGCCCACCAGGCACTTTCGTGCGGGTGGAAAACGAAGTAATAACATTACACAACAGTCCTCGATGGGACCCACAGAACAGATATATATACAACAGCGACTCAAAGAGTCAAGAATACAAATATAATATACAAGATCCAAATCACCTGAAAACGATATAGCGTCCGACTACGGACAAGAAGCAAATGGGGCTAAGAGCCCTGAAGAATAACCAATGGCGTCCATAACCCTGCCCAGGCCAAGCCGGAAGGGTAACCCTGCTAACGACGTCGATCTCAAAACCTGCTTAAACAAAAGGGGTGCCGACAAAGGGCAAAGGAAAAAGAAGGAGCGTCAGTACTGAGGCCAGTACACGGCGAGGCTAGAATTCGACGGTCCTCGCCTACATAGGTATGGTGGACTGAGCGGCAGCGGCAGCATGCACTAAACAGCCTATAGAGACTCGATACAACTGGCGGTTATCAGAGAGGGGTAAGAAAGACCTACTCGGAACCAACCGGGTACTACCACCAATCAAACCCATCCTGGCGTTTCCCCCTCGACACCGATCGAGGAAGTCAACCGAGGAACTCACACAGTTGGCAGTTTTATTTATTCAGTTATCGTTGCAGCAATTACTAGCCAGGTATAGATAATCATCCTGATAAAATAAGCAGTGGGCACTTTTAGTTAATCATTCCGTTATAGTTGCAACAATTACTAATTAGATACAGATAGCATGAGATAAACCCAAAACCCAGCAGTTGTTGGTACTTTTATTCAGCCATTTCGTTGTAGTTGCAATACTTACTAGTTAGGTACAATGGTCGCGAGCGACAATCCAATCAAGCAATTGTGGGCAGTATTAATTAGCCATTCCGTTATAGTGAAGCTGATTACTAGTCATTATAAGTCAAATTTATAGCAATAAACTTTAGTTATGCTTGTCTATGATCGAGAAACTGTGCTCCAAGTCGTCCATATCCGCGGACACGGCTTTCAGAAAGTTTTACCCGGCCGGGGTGCACCAATAGCAACACACACTCGATCAACCTCGGAAAAACCAAATCAAAACCCAACGAGGCCTTCACGACAAAGCAATCACAAGATTCAGAAATATTTCAGGGGGCCACCCCTTTGAGTAGATCCCGCAACGGAGTAAGCAAGCTCCAAGACGGCCTCAAGGTCTGCGTCAATGGCTGTAAACGACTAGGAACCCGAAAGTGTGGCTGGGCTTGTCGATACCGCGTAAACATTCCGCTTCCAAAACAGTACAGTGTGCTCCTCGCACAATCGTAAATAAAGCAGTAAAGCATGGCATAAGTACAGGATAGTAATAAAACCTCAAACTAGTTTGTGGCCCCAAGAAATAAGACGGAATCAAGCTCTGGCTGAGAGGGGTCCCATATACCTCCCGGATGTGGATAGCGCGATAAATCAAGGAACAGGTATCAAGTACTCGGGGTCTTACGGGACACAAGTGGGCGTTCGGAAACCAAATATTATCTATCACCCACCGATGCCTCTGCTTAATCACTTTTAGTTGTTAAACAGAAATTAAAGTGACGATAAGTAAAGCTAGAATCATCTCCAACAACAACATGCGGCAATACATCAACAACTGTGGCATTTGACAACACGCAACATTACTTGAGCAAGCGACTACGACGCGCAAGTCCAACTATCTACCAAACAACAGGTAATAGGATGTGTCCAAGGCAATATAGGGCTGCACGGTATATCACAGGTACGGAACTAAAGCATCGCAACACAGATAGCCATAGATCAACAGGAGGGAAGTAAATACTATAAAAGTAAGATAGGTAGAAAGGGGGAGATGCTCGCCTGAAAACATTATCGAAGGTTCAACCGAAGATCGGGGCGAAGCTCACATCAACTCAACGGCCTTATCCGCGAAGAAGCAAAACACTAGAATAAACACCGGGTGCAATATTTAATACTCGGCAGAAGATCGGCATGATGCATGTATGATGTATGGCATGGCAAGGTGCGATGCAATTAGGTCATATTAAGCGGAACCGGGGTCCCGACAATTAATTAGTAGGTTCAAGTTGTTTAGCTACCCCGCAGTTTATATGTTGTTTAACAAGGCAAGATAAGATACCGATTCGCTACACAAGTTTAAATGAGGCCGATATAAGGCTAGATTTGCCCGCATATGGGCCCCATATTTAATTATAAGGTGAATCGGCATAAGGCCCCCAAACCAATGAGATGCATGCGAGACGACAATTCAATATGCAACAAGTTGTTATTATGTTATAAAATAGGGTTCGAGGGAAAAGGGGTCACACATTAGGGGGGCTCGACGATATTGGGGGTCCGGGATTCGGGGTCGGTCTCAGGGTTCGACGGAGTTCGGTCTCGGGCCCAGGGTCTAGGGTCTTGGCGTTCCGGGAAGCCGGACTTGGGGTTTCGGGGTCGCCTCGAATTCGTTCTGGTCGGTGCAGTTCTTGGCGAGCATCGGGTCCGGACTTCGCCCCCGGGAACGGGTCTTCAGGGTCTCGACAACTTCGATTCTCTGTGGGCGACCTTGGCACTCGATGTCCGTGAAGTAGTACTTGTCGCCCTACCGTCTTCGGGTTCGCTCCATTCGGGTCCCTGTCGGAGTACTTGCCGTCCCCTGTAGGTGATCTTGCGCCTAGGGTCTCAGCGATCTTGGCGCATCGAGGGTGTCGAGGAAGCGGTACGGTCTTCGGATTCCGCGAGGGAGATCATGGCGTCGGGGTTTCCGCGATGAAGATCTTGTCGAGGGTTCGGCTAGCGCCACCGGTTACGGTACGGTCTTCGGAGCTCGCGGGTTCTAGACGTGGTCCCACGGTCTCGGTGATCTCGTCGGTGCCATCCTTGGTCACACTGGCTCGTCCTTTGGAACGCCAACGCTTGGACGAGGACAACCACCCCGACGGAAAATCCCGGCGTCTATGGCCCTCGAGCGGAGCGAGCAGAGGTAGCGACGGTGGCGTTCATGGCGGGGCGAAACTGGCCAGAGGCGCTCGAGCGGAGGCGAAGGCAGGGCTCGGAGGTCGTCGGTCAGGGGAGCGGCGGTGACGGCCAGGTTGACGCGGGCCCGCACGGAGGAGGCGAGGCGGCACAGCGACGGAGGGCCGGGGCGGGTCACGGGCCTGCAGGGGTGCGGCGGGGATCGTCGCTGGCGGCATCGGGATCCGGCGAGGAAGCGGCGGAAGGTGGCAGGCGGAGCGCGGGCCGGCGTCGCTGGCGCTCTGGCGCGGCGGGGAGGCGGTGAGCGGCGCCGGTGCCGGCGCGAGGCGGGGCCGGGCGGCGGAGAAGGGAGGCGCTGGCGGCGCGGCGACGGCCCTGGCGGCGGAGGAACCCGAGGGGACGCGCGGCGAGGAGAGGGAAGAGGGGCGAGCGCGCGGCGGAGCTGGCGGAGGCGGCTCGGCCGCGGCCAGGCGAGGAGGGCGGTGACGGAGGGTGGGGAGCGGCGGTGGAGAAAACGCGGCGGCGAGGTGAGCGCCGGGGCCGGGGAGGTGGACGGGGAAGGCCGGCGTCAGCGGGCGGAGGGAGGAGGAGGAGAGGCGGTGGTTGGGGCGGCCGAGGCCGGAGGGGAGCATGGCGGGGCGAGCGCGGAGACGGCCGGGGCTCGGGCGGACGGGGCCGGGGGAAGGGCGAGGGCGGCCGGGCGGAGCGCTTGAGGGGAGGTGGGGCGGACGCAGGCGAGCGGGAGAGGGAGCGGCGGCGCTAGGGAGGGTGAGGCGAGGCGGTGAGGGCAGTCGCCCGGCGTGAGCGGGAGGTAGGGGACGAGCGGGGAGAGAGAGCGTGGGGAGGGGAGAGAGAGAGAAGTGGGACCGGGTGGGCCAGCGGGTAGCGGTTGGTGGGGGATTGGTGGCTGGGGGCAGGCGCGGGCCCCGGGTGTCAGCGGGTGGGGTTGAGTGTGCGTGCGTGGTGTGCGTGTGTAGTGTGCCTGAGAGGGAGAGAGAGGGAAGGGAGAGATTGGGGGTGAGGGAGTGACGTGGCGTGGTGTGAGTGGTTGAGGGATAGGGAGAGGGGTGAGGTGGCAGCGCGTGATAGGTAGGAGTGATGTGGAGGGTGAGAGAGGGTAGATTCCTGGGTAGCTGTAGGATTTGCTGGGGTGGGCCGATTTTTAAAATATGGGGTGGTCGTTCGGGTCGCTACGGCCCGTTCGACTGCCCCGCTAAAATAATTTAATATTTTTATTTATTTTCAACGGACCGTTTGCACAACATACTTAATTAAAACAAAATATTCCGGAGTCCGTACTTTGTAGTTGAATTAAGATGGGGCGTTTGGAGAACAAATCGGGCGTTACGAAAATTGTTTTTGACAAACAACGTATGATGATGGCGATGCAATGCACAAATTCAACGCGATTTTCTAGTAGTGGTTTTGCGGGATGCCACAATTCGACACCACTAACAACGGATCTCGCCCTCGAGATCCGCCTCATGGTACCGGAAGGAATGGTCGGCGAACTGCGTCTTCTCGCTTCGTGTAGATCTTCGCGACACCACTAACGAGGTTCATCCTTCATCTTGAAATCGGCGACACCACCAACAAAGGTTCGTTGTTCTTGATCTCCGGGGAAACAAAGGACGAAGTTGAAGGTAAGGCCACCTCTAACTTCCATGGACGGAGCAAAACTGCTGGATCCACTGATCCGACGTACAAGAGTGAATGATAAGAGCAGTGGTAGGGTAGCTACTCCATCCCGCACTCAAACCATTACTCTGCACACGAATAGGCGGATTAAGCAACCAACTCTCGGAATCAGACTGAAGAACTCGACAAGCGAGGTTCGGAACAAAGGAGTGATGCAGACTCTGCATCGGATCTGGCGTAGAGGATGTCGTCGCGTCGGAGAACACCAGGAGATACCACAGGAATCGTATGAAAGACACAATGATTAGGTTTCGCGATGGTTCCATTGGCATGAACAACACATGCTCAAGGTATACTCCAACTTCACCAATGCTCGTCCTTCTCATATGTTTTTCATCGACACTGATATCCGGCAAGGAACACATAGGGATAAAGAGCTCAAGAACAAGAGATCGAAGGAAGGGTACAACAGACAAGTAGCAGATTGATGATCGAAGCACCTCCGTTACAAAAGGGAGATAGCGAAAACCTGAAGGTACGACGGGAACCCAACCACGAGAATTCCTGGACTCGAAGAAGAGGATGAGAGCGGATTCAAAACGCGCAGAGGTAAGAGGAGAACAACAGAGGGGTAAGGAGTAAAATCAGACCTAACCAGAACTATCCAACCGATTTGCAAAAATAGTGTTGACACTCTACTTCGGCCGTTAGCTAGGTTATCCTACAGGCTGGACTTGTGGGGTATCGCAACTGCTGAGCTCTGATACCACTCTGTAACACCCTCAGAATCGGACCTATGCAAGTTTGAGCAAAATTCGCCAAACCCGCATAGAAACGACTCAAAGGTGCCCACCAGGCACTTTCGTGCGGGTGGAAAACGAAGTAATAACATTACACAACAGTCCTCGATGGGACCCACAGAACAGATATATATACAACAGCGACTCAAAGAGTCAAGAATACAAATATAATATACAAGATCCAAATCACCTGAAAACGATATAGCGTCCGACTACGGACAAGAAGCAAATGGGGCTAAGAGCCCTGAAGAATAACCAATGGCGTCCATAACCCTGCCCAGGCCAAGCCGGAAGGGTAACCCTGCTAACGACGTCGATCTCAAAACCTGCTTAAACAAAAGGGGTGCCGACAAAGGGCAAAGGAAAAAGAAGGAGCGTCAGTACTGAGGCCAGTACACGGCGAGGCTAGAATTCGGCGGTCCTCGCCTACATAGGTATGGTGGACTGAGCGGCAGCGGCAGCATGCACTAAACAGCCTATAGAGACTCGATACAACTGACGGTTATCAGAGAGGGGTAAGAAAGACCTACTCGGAACCAACCGGGTACTACCACCAATCAAACCCATCCTGGCGTTTCCCCCTCGACACCGATCGAGGAAGTCAACCGAGGAACTCACACAGTTGGCAATTTTATTTATTCAGTTATCGTTGCAGCAATTACTAGCCAGGTATAGATAATCATCCTGATAAAATAAGCAGTGGGCACTTTTAGTTAATCATTCCGTTATAGTTGCAACAATTACTAATCAGATACAGATAGCATGAGATAAACCCAAAACCCAGCAGTTGTTGGTACTTTTATTCAGCCATTTCGTTGTAGTTGCAATACTTACTAGTCAGGTACAATGGTCGCGAGCGACAATCCAATCAAGCAATTGTGGGCAGTATTAATTAGCCATTCCGTTATAGTGAAGCTGATTACTAGTCATTATAAGTCAAATTTATAGCAATAAACTTTAGTTATGCTTGTCTATGATCGAGAAACTGTGCTCCAAGTCGTCCATATCCGCGGACACGGCTTTCAGAAAGTTTTACCCGGCCGGGGTGCACCAATAGCAACACACACTCGATCAACATCGGAAAAACCAAATCAAAACCCAACGAGGCCTTCACGACAAAGCAATCACAAGATTCAGAAATATTTCAGGGGGCCACCCCTTTGAGTAGATCCCGCAACGGAGTAAGCAAGCTCCGAGACGGCCTCAAGGTCTGCGTCAATGGCTGTAAACGACTGGGAACCCGAAAGTGTGGCTGGGCTTGTCGATACCGCGTAAACATTCCGCTTCCAAAACAGTACAGTGTGCTCCTCGCACAATCGTAAATAAAGCAGTAAAGCATGGCATAAGTACAGGATAGTAATAAAACCTCAAACTAGTTTGTGGCCCCAAGAAATAAGACGGAATCAAGCTCTGGCTGAGGGGGGTCCCATATACCTCCCGGATGTGGATAGCGCGATAAATCAAGGAACAGGTATCAAGTACTCGGGGTCTTACGGGACACAAGTGGGCGTTCGGAAACCAAATATTATCTATCACCCACCGATGCCTCTGCTTAATCACTTTTAGTTGTTAAACAGAAATTAAAGTGACGATAAGTAAAGCTAGAATCATCTCCAACAACAACATGCGGCAATACATCAACAACTGTGGCATTTGACAACACGCAACATTACTTGAGCAAGCGACTACGACGCGCAAGTCCAACTATCTACCAAACAACAGGTAATAGGATGTGTCCAAGGCAATATAGGGCTGCACGGTATATCACAGGTACGGAACTAAAGCATCGCAACACAGATAGCCATAGATCAACAGGAGGGAAGTAAATACTATAAAAGTAAGATAGGTAGAAAGGGGGAGATGCTCGCCTGAAAACATTGTCGAAGGTTCAACCGAAGATCGGGGCGAAGCTCACATCAACTCAACGGCCTTATCCGCGAAGAAGCAAAACACTAGAATAAACACCGGGTGCAATATTTAATACTCGGCAGAAGATCGGCATGATGCATGTATGATGTATGGCATGGCAAGGTGCGATGCAATTAGGTCATATTAAGCGGAACCGGGGTCCCGACAATTAATTAGTAGGTTCAAGTTGTTTAGCTACCCCGCAGTTTATATGTTGTTTAACAAGGCAAGATAAGATACCGATTCGCTACACAAGTTTAAATGAGGCCGATATAAGGCTAGATTTGCCCGCATATGGGCCCCATATTTAATTATAAGGTGAATCGGCATAAGGCCCCCAAACCAATGAGATGCATGCGAGACGACAATTCAATATGCAACAAGTTGTTATTATGTTATAAAATAGGGTTCGAGGGAAAAGGGGTCACACATTAGGGGGGCTCGACGATATTGGGGGTCCGGGATTCGGGGTCGGTCTCAGGGTTCGACGGAGTTCGGTCTCGGGCCCAGGGTCTAGGGTCTTGGCGTTCCGGGAAGCCGGACTTGGGGTTTCGGGGTCGCCTCGAATTCGTTCTGGTCGGTGCAGTTCTTGGCGAGTATCGGGTCCGGACTTCGCCCCCGGGAACGGGTCTTCAGGGTCTCGACAACTTCGATTCTCTGTGGGCGACCTTGGCACTCGATGTCCGTGAAGTAGTACTTGTCGCCCTACCGTCTTCGGGTTCGCTCCATTTGGGTCCCTGTCGGAGTACTTGTCGTCCCCTGTAGGTGATCTTGCGCCTAGGGTCTCAGCGATCTTGGCGCATCGAGGGTGTCGAGGAAGCGGTACGGTCTTCGGATTCCGCGAGGGAGATCATGGCGTCGGGGTTTCCGCGATGAAGATCTTGTCGAGGGTTCGGCTAGCGCCACCGGTTACGGTACGGTCTTCGGAGCTCGCGGGTTCTAGACGTGGTCCCACGGTCTCGGTGATCTCGTCGGTGCCATCCTTGGTCACACTGGCTCGTCCTTTGGAACGCCAACGCTTGGACGAGGACAACCACCCCGACGGAAAATCCCGGCGTCTATGGCCCTCGAGCGGAGCGAGCAGAGGTAGCGACGGTAGCGTTCATGGCGGGGCGAAACTGGCCAGAGGCGCTCGAGCGGAGGCGAAGGCAGGGCTCGGAGGTCGTCGGTCAGGGGAGCGGCGGTGACGGCCAGGTTGACGCGGGCCCGCACGGAGGAGGCGAGGCGGCACAGCGACGGAGGGCCGGGGCGGGTCACGGGCCTGCAGGGGTGCGGCGGGGATCGTCGCTGGCGGCATCGGGATCCGGCGAGGAAGCGGCGGAAGGTGGCAGGCGGAGCGCGGCCCGGCGTCGCTGGCGCTCTGGCGCGGCGGGGAGGCGGTGAGCGGCGCCGGTGCCGGCGCGAGGCGGGGCCGGGCGGCGGAGAAGGGAGGCGCTGGCGGCGCGGCGACGGCCCTGGCGGCGGAGGAACCCGAGGGGACGCGCGGCGAGGAGAGGGAAGAGGGGCGAGCGCGCGGCGGAGCTGGCGGAGGCGGCTCGGCCGCGGCCAGGCGAGGAGGGCGGTGACGGAGGGTGGGGAGCGGCGGTGGAGAAAACGCGGCGGCGAGGTGAGCGCCGGGGCCGGGGAGGTGGACGGGGAAGGCCGGCGTCAGCGGGCGGAGGGAGGAGGAGGAGAGGCGGTGGTTGGGGCGGCCGAGGCCGGAGGGGAGCATGGCGGGGCGAGCGCGGAGACGGCCGGGGCTCGGGCGGACGGGGCCGGGGGAAGGGCGAGGGCGGCCGGGCGGAGCGCTTGAGGGGAGGTGGGGCGGAGCTGCGGACACAGGCGAGCGGGAGAGGGAGCGGCGGCGCTAGGGAGGGTGAGGCGAGGCGGTGAGGGCAGTCGCGCGGCGTGAGCGGGAGGTAGGGGACGAGCGGGGAGAGAGAGCGTGGGGAGGGGAGAGAGAGACAAGTGGGACCGGGTGGGCCAGCGGGTAGCGGTTGGTGGGGGATTGGTGGCTGGGGGCAGGCGCGGGCCCCGAGTGTCAGCGGGTGGGGTTGAGTGTGCGTGCGTGGTGTGCGTGTGTAGTGTGCCTGAGAGGGAGAGAGAGGGAAGGGAGAGAGTGGGGGTGAGGGAGTGACGTGGCGTGGTGTGAGTGGTTGAGGGATAGGGAGAGGGGTGAGGTGGCAGCGCGTGATAGGTAGGAGTGATGTGGAGGGTGAGAGAGGGTAGATTCCTGGGTAGCTGTAGGATTTGCTGGGATGGGCCGATTTTTAAAATATGGGGTGGTCGTTCGGGTCGCTACGGCCCGTTCGACTGCCCCGCTAAAATAATTTAATATTTTTATTTATTTTCAACGGACCGTTTGCACAACATACTTAATTAAAACAAAATATTCCGGAGTCCGTACTTTGTAGTTGAATTAAGATGGGGCGTTTGGAGAACAAATCGGGCGTTACGAAAATAGTTTTTGACAAACAACGTATGATGATGGCGATGCAATGCACAAATTCAACGCGATTTTCTAGTAGTGGTTTTGCGGGATGCCACACCCAGGCAGGGGGAAGGGCGCGTGGATGCAGGCCCGTGGCGCTAGGGCCCTGCGTCGACGCCTATGGTCGTTGTCCCGGTGGCGTGCCTCGAGTCTGGCGGTAGTGAGGCCGCGCTGCCGAAGAAGAAGAAGAAGAAGAAGAAGAAGAAGAAGAAGAAGAAGAAGAATAAGAAGAAGAATAAGAAGAATAAGAAGGAGAAGAAAGCAAGAAGAGGAAGAAGGTCCCTGCTTTGGTGGCCACGGATGTTGTGGTGTCTTCGGTCCCCGTCCTTGGCACGCGAAGCATGCCCTTGGGGGCGAGTTCGGCGGGTGGGGGCGGCACCATGGCTGCTGCAGCTATCCCCGTCCCAGGGAGTCGCTCGAGTACTACGGGCATGGGGTCGACGGATGATTCTACCTCATCGACCTGGGGGTGTTCCGATGACTGTGCCGGAGACCCTGGCTAGGGTGTTGATCCTTCCGGACCAGGACCCCCCCTCTCGGTGGAGGTGACGGAGGCTCTCCTCCTATAGGAGCTCAGTGCGGCCCTGCCAGGCTTTGAGTGGCCGGTGCGGCGCTTCTCGGCGTCGGAGTTTGTGGTGTCGTTCCCGTCCGTGGCGATCCTGCGCATGTGCGCCCTCGGCTCATCCTTCTCGCTTCTGCTTCATCAGCCGAAGGTATCCATTCAGTCGTCCTCGGCAGCTCAGAAGACGGTGGCCACTCTCTCGGAGGTTTGGGTCCGCCTTCACGGGGTCCCGCTCGAGGCCCGGCGGCCGGAGGTGGTGGCTCTCGTGTCTCAGACGGTGGGCAAGCTGACGGAGGTCGACCTGGGCTCTCTCGCAGGCCATGGGGATATCCGGCTATGCCTGCTCTGCCCGGACACCTCGGTCTTCCCGGTCTCTCTGCCGCGCTTCTTCTTCGACCGCATGGGCCGCGACTTGCTGGTGGAGCTCGACGAGGAGGAGGCCATTCCGGTGGCCAGCCCCCCTCCACCCCCTCCGCCGGCCGGTGACGACTCTAGGGCGGGGGAAGGTGGCTATGGCGAGGATCACTCAGACAGTGACTTGGGGTCGAACCCTGAGTCGCCGCTCACCTTCGACGCCTCACCGCCACCATCGATGCCACCACAGGGGACTGCTGGGGGCCCCTCGGCCCTACCCCCATTGGCTGGGATCTCAGGGAGTGGGCCCTTCTTCCCAGGGAGGCGCCCTCTGTCCCTGAGCGCTCCGGCCAAGCTGGCCCTAGTGGACCTCCCCCGCTGCTTCCGCCCCGATCCCCCGGTCTCCATCGGCCTCGACATCGCGCAGTACAGCTCCTACTTGGACCTGGGTTCATCGCCTCGGCCTCCCTAGCCCGCCCCTTGTCCCCGAAGTCGGTGACCTTGGGGAGTGTGGGGTTGGAGGTGTGCGCCCACCTGTCCCCGCGGTCTCACGGCGTGGAGTGCTACGCCCTCTCCCCGGACACCCCAGACCCGCTAGTGTTGTCTGCCATCACTGGTGACCTCGTCTTTCCTGTGGTGGTTGCCAAGCTGCGTCGGTCCAGGGATCCCCGGCCGCCGCCCCCGCCCTCCTCCCGCCACAGTGTCCGGCTCGCTGACTCTCGGACTGGCCTGTCTGGCCCCGAACCGTCGGTGGCGGAGAGGGCCTCTCACCGTGTCGTGGCGCGTGACGAGTTTTCAGGTACTTCCTCCTCTGCCTCTGTTGTTCCTTCTGACCCTGGTCCTTCGGGTTTGCCTGGTTCTCTGTTCTATGTTCTTTCTGAGGTGTCTCTGGCCCACTTAGGCAAGATGGCAGATGATTGTGGGATTGCCTTCCCTGGCGAGAAGGGGTCTAAGCTCGAGCAGATAGCAGCCATCAAGGCGCGGCAGGGGTATGCGGGAGCAATTGCTGCTGCCCAGGCGCGCGACGCCCGAGAGCGGGAGCACTCTCGGGTCCTTGCCAAGGATAGGCTCACTAGGCCTGGCCCCAGCGGGGATCCCCCTACCGCACCTAATGCGCAGGAGATCACTCACAAGCCGCCCCCCCCGGACAGGCCACATGGGAGACCTCCCAAGGCAGCTATGACCCGCCCGCCCTCTCCTCGTGCCCAATCGGTCCCCTCTAAGGGGACCCCCCCAGCTTGAGGTTGTTGGAGATATGCCCAAGAGGCAATAATAAAGTGGTTATTATCATATCTTCATACTTATGATAAATGTTTACATACCATGCTATAATTGTATTAACCGGAAACATTAATACTTATGTGATTTGTAAACATAAAAGAGTCACTAGTAAAGCCTCTTGTTAAACTAGCTTGTTGGTTAATATATGATCATGGTTTCCTGATCATGAACATAGAGATGTTATTAACAACAGGGTCATATCATTAGGAGAATGATGTGATGGACATACTCCTATAGTAAGCGTAGCATAAAGATCAAGTCATTTAATATAGTTCATTTGCTATAAGCTTTCTGATACATAGTAACCTAATTCCTTCGACCATGAGATCATGTTAATCACCATCACCGGAAGGATGCTTTGATGACATCAAACACCACACCGTAACTGGGTGGCTATAAAGGTGGCATTGAGTGTTCGGAAAGTATGTGTTGAGGCACATGGATCAAGAGTGGGATTTGTCCATCCATATGACGGATAGATATACTCTGGGCCCTCTCGGTGGAATGTCATCCAATTAGCTTGCAAGCATGTGACTGGCTCACAAGGGATCACATACCACGGGGACGAGAAAAGAGTACTTATCGGTAACGAGGTTGAACTAGGTATGCAGAGATACCGACGATCAAAACCTCGGATAAGTAAACTATCGTGAGACAAAGGGAAATTGGTATCGTATGTAAGTGGTTCATTCGATCGCAAAGTAATCATAGAAATATGTGGGAGCCATATGAATTTCCAGATTCCTCTATTGGTTATTGTTCGGAGAAGTGTCTCGATCATGTCCGCATAATTCACGAACCGTAGGGAGACACACTTAAGGATTCGACGTTGTTTGAGTAGTTATGGAATGATGAGTAAGAGACCGAATGTTGTTCGGAGTCTCGGATGGAATCCGGGATATCACGAGGAGATCCGGAATGGTCCGGAGAATAAGATTCATATAAGGAAAGTCCTGTTTCGGAGTTGGGGAATGATTCCGGTGTTTTCATCAAGAATGTTCTAGAAGGTTCCGGAATGTCCGGCACTCCGGAGGGGAAAGGGTACATGAATGTGTTATATCAAGTTGATATGATTGCATCATGTACTAGGTGTCATCGTTGTACCAAAATAGAGGGTTTATTCAAATCCTAGTTTGAAAAGTCAAACGGCTAGTTTGAAAGTCAAACGGCTAGTTTTGGGAAAGAGGAGAAGGAGGTTTGAAACCGACTTGGGGGAGGAGTTCCTCATAAATATATGGCAGAAAAGAAAAGACTAGAATTATTCAGTTTAAGTATATAGATGATATACATGTTATGGCTATATTCTTTGCTTATTAAACAATGTGGTTCTTAAGTATTTGATACTGAATTTGTTGGTGTGAATCGTCATACGAAACAACACAATTTATGAACTACAATGGCCTAAGTAACTAGCAAAAGAATATGTGATGATGTTCATCGAGAACAAATAAAAGGTTATTGTGTTGCTCGTTAAACGTCAAAGCTTGCGTTCAAGATTTGTTTTATCAGGTATTATGAGAACAAAAGGGTTGTTCAAATAATTGTCGTTATCCATAAAAGATGGATGATTCACAAATCTCGTTGGAGAAACCACATCCATAAAACTAATGATAAAAAATGTCGAAAGACAAATTGATTGAAAGATCACTTAGGAAGTGACATCGCCGTTTAAATTATATTGGAAAGAAAACATGAAGAAACTCCATGTGGATGGAATTTTGGAGTCTTTTTGATTTTTGATCACATGACACTTGTGAAACTTTCCCAGAGATAATTAAAACTTCGTTCGTAGGCCAAAAGGAAACGAATGACTAGCTTATTGGAACTTGTACATATTGTTGTACGAAGTCCATTATGTGTAGTCAAGAGCGATGGATTTCAACTTCATATGCTTTCTCCGAAAATTTGAGTGAATATATGAATATTTACTTAATAAGGATGAAGTATGAAATATTTGAAAAGTTCAAAGACTTTCAAGATGAAGTGCAAAATCATTGTAACAAGAATATAAATAGTTTATGATAAGGTCATAAAGGAAGATATTTGAGTTACAAGTTTAGCATAATACCTAAGATTTAAGGAATCGTTCTGTGGATTTGCATTTTCCCGAAACACCATAAGAGTATGGAGCGTTCGAGATATGTAATTAAACCTTGTTTGACATGGTAAGATCAAAGGTATAATTCATAAAACTGCCATTATATTTTAAGGATTAAAAGCTTTAGAGACTACCGCTTTTCCACTAAAAAGAGCTCCATCATAATCCGTTGAAATGACACCATATAAAGTTATGGTTTGGGATAAAACCCAAGTTGTCCTTTCTTAAACATTGGTATGCTATGCATAAGAAATATGTTTGCAACCAAAGTCGGATGAACCTATCTTTGTATGTTATTTCGAATAACTGTTCCTCCATAACATCGGAGACAAAAAAAATTGTCGCTTGGAACGTCAAAGTTTCTTTAAGAAGGAATTTTTCGTGAAAAGTTAAGTGGGAGGACAATAGAACTTTGATAAGGTTAAAAGAACCTTAGCTATATGTGCAGAGTTGCGCAGCACCGAAAAGTGTTCCGGAGGCAGCAACAATGCTCATGGCTCACGTGCCTCAAAGGTTGTGGTTACGGAGATCTAAGTTCCTATTAAAACAAGTAGGTCGGGTAAACAATCAAATACCAAGATTTGAGAGTTAAATCATTATTTGACAATAATGATCTGACTACATGCAAAGAAACGATGATGAGCCCTGACTCCGTCAAATGGCTTGAAGCCATAAAATCCGTGATAGTTCCATACACGAGAAATCAAGTTTTGAACTTGAAGGACCCTCGAGAAAGGTGTAAGACCTTACAGTTGTGTTTGGATCTATAAAAGAAATAGACATGGATGTTGCACATCTATGAAATAGTCGACATGTTGGGAAAGAGTTCACAACAATGTTCAAAGGTTGACTATGATAAGATTTGATCTTTCATAGCGATATTTAGTCTAGACGGATTAATGTAGCAACTACGACATATAATTTTGTTATGTGTGGAATAAACAAAACAAGTTCTTCTAATAGAATGGTTACCTAGAACGTGTGCATGACACGGTCCAAAGGGTTTTGTTAATTTAAAGGATGCTAAAAGCATATGCAAACTTCAATAGTTGAAGTAAGCATCGGGGAGTTGGAATCTTCACTATGATGAAAATGTTAAAAGAGTTTAATTTCATCAGAGATGATGAAGATGCTTGCATTTGCAAGAAATTAAGTGGGAGCGCTAAGACATGTTTCTAATATATTAATGTGGAAGACATATTGTTGATTGGAAATAATGTATCTTTTATTAACACAGGATAAGAATTTCATCTCGATGAAAGACTTAGGCAAAACCCAAATATTTGGCATGAATAGACGCTAATATGGTTGTGCCAGAAGTACATAGACGAGATATTGAATGAGTTCAATACAAAAACTACAAGAAAGTTTCTTGTCGCACAGAAAGGATTGAATGAGTTCAATATTGATGATATATTCAAATGTATTGACATTTGGTAAGTGAAACAAGATTCAAGTATAGATTGATACTTGATCACAAAGAGTATTTATATCAATCATACTGTGATATGTACAAATCCAGATATGTCCTATGCTCTAAATGTTGTGAGCATATACCAGGATGATTCATAAGATGATCATTGGACAATAGTAAGAATATTCTTATGATCTTTTGGAAGAACTAAGAGTATATTATTTGTAGAAGTGACAAATAGATGGTTAGTTCATTGTAAAAGTACTACATTGATACTAGTTTTGTCACAAAGTACAAATTAAGTTTATCTCAATCTAAACCAAGGGTGGCACAATATAATGGAAAGTGAGTTCCATAATGGATTTGGATGAGTTCCAAAGTTAAAGACATTGTGACGGATACTACAACAAAAGGCTAAGTGTATGACTGCTATTTTAGCAGCAAAAGAGGGCATTTGTGTCAAGTAGTTTGTTATCAAACTAGGTGTAGTTCACAGTGGGATAATACTATGAAGATATATTGTACGACAATATTATCAACATGTTTTTAAACCCCAAAGAACTAAAGGTCACGCCAAAGGACCAAATTTGTACGAAGCCATCTCATTAGAGAATGAGTGATGCGTAGAGACGCAAAGACATGCAATTACACACGGACCTGGAAGTGTCAGATCCGGAGATCAGTTGACCACTAGCAATCGTGTACATACAACACCGGAAAGCCATAGGTGTTGAATACACAAAGGTTTGAAACTAGATTATTGACTCTAGTGCAAGTGGGAGACTGTTGGAGATATGCCCAAGAGGCAATAATAAAGTGGTTATTATCATATCTTCATACTTATGATAAATGTTTACATACCATGCTATAATTGTATTAACCAGAAACATTAATACTTATGTGATTTGTAAACATAAAAGAGTCCCTAGTAAAGCCTCTTGTTAAACTAGCTTGTTGGTTAATATATGATCATGGTTTCCTGATCATGAACATAGAGATGTTATTAACAACAGGGTCATATCATTAGGATAATGATGTGATGGACATACTCCTATAGTAAGCGTAGCATAAAGATCAAGTCATTTAATATAGTTCATTTGCTATAAGCTTTCTGATACATAGTAACCTAATTCCTTCGATCATGAGATCATGTTAATCACCATCACCGGAAGGATGCTTTGATGACATCAAACACCACACCGTAACTGGGTGGCTATAAAGGTGGCATTGAGTGTTCGGAAAGTATGTGTTGAGGCACATGGATCAAGAGTGGGATTTGTCCATCCATATGACGGATAGATATACTCTGGGCCCTCTCGGTGGAATGTCATCCAATTAGCTTGCAAGCATGTGACTGGCTCACAAGGGATCACATACCACGGGAACGAGAAAAGAGTACTTATCGGTAACGAGGTTGAACTAGGTATGCAGAGATACCGACGATCAAAACCTCGGATAAGTAAACTATCGTGAGACAAAGGGAAATTGGTATCGTATGTAAGTGGTTCATTCGATCGCAAAGTAATCGTAGAAATATGTGGGAGCCATATGAATTTCCAGATTCCTCTATTGGTTATTGTTCGGAGAAGTGTCTTGATCATGTCCGCATAATTCACGAACCGTAGGGAGACACACTTAAGGATTCGACGTTGTTTGAGTAGTTATGGAATGACGAGTAAGAGACCGAATGTTGTTCGGAGTCTCGGATGGAATCCAGGATATCACGAGGAGATCCAGAATGGTCCGGAGAATAAGATTCATATAAGGAAAGTCCTGTTTCGGAGTTGGGGAATGATTCCGATGTTTTCATCGAGAATGTTCTAGAAGGTTCCGGAATGTCCGGCACTCCGGAGGGGAAAGGGTACATGAATGTGTTATATCAAGTTGATATGATTGCATCATGTACTAGGTGTCATCGCCGTACCAAAATAGAGGGTTTATTCAAATCCTAGTTTGAAAAGTCAAACGGCTAGTTTGAAAGTCAAACGGCTAGTTTTGGGAAAGAGGAGAAGGGGGTTTGAAACCGACTTGGGGGAGGAGTTCCTCCTCCCACCGCCGGCCCACCTTGGGTCCGAGTTGGGGAGGGACTCCCCTCCCCAGGCGCGCCTCCCTCCACCTATAAGAGGAGGGGCAGGGCTCCCCTCCTAGACACACAAGTTGCCTCCCTCTAAACCTAAACCCTAGCCGCGGCCTAGGGTTTTCTCCCAAGCCACCGAGTTGGGGCCTCTAATTGCCCTAGCCGCTGGTTTAGCCCCTTCTAATTGGTGTGTCTAAACCCTAGATCACCAAGGCTCTCTCATAGTCCACCATACTCGCTCCGGCTTAAGGCGAAGCCCTGCGAGATCTCCCCTCTACTTCCGGTACCACGCCGTCGTGCTGCCGGAATCGCGAGGAGAGTGCTACAACCTCCGCTGCCTGCTGGAACAAGGGAGAGGAAGGTCTTCGTCGAGTACCAAACGTGTGACCGACCGCGGGAGCGCTGCCGGAACGCAGCGCCGGAAGGATCGTCTGCGCGATCTTGAGATCGGGAGTGTACGACTACATCATCCACGAGAATCTGCTCTCGTTAACCGCTTTGGATCTTCGAGGGTTAGTACTCTATTGACTCGTTGCTACAATATAGTAGATAGATCTTGGCTTGATCATAGATTAGATCTTGATTGTGTGTTCATGCGGTAGAAATTTTTTGTTTTCCATGCTACGAACCCCTACAGAGGTTCCCTATGGACATCCTCCGAGCCATCCGAGCGTTCATTTGGAACATCTGGGGGTTCGGCCACGAGGGCCGTTGCCGCCAGATCAAGGAATACATATGTTTGGAAGCGCCGGATATTGTCGGCCTTCAGGAGACGATTCGCCAGGACTTTTCCATTGTTGAGTTGGAGGCCCTGAGCCGGTTCAAGTTCTCTTGGTCCTGGCTTCCTGCATCCGGCCACTCGGGGGGGGGGGATCCTCCTGGGGGTGAAGGAGGATACCTTTGAGGTAGACGATATGGACCGCGGGGAATTTTTTGTGAGCATGACGCTCACCCATAGACAGTCGCGTCTCAAGTGGGAGATGATTATTGTCTATGGCCCTGCGAACCATAGGAGGTCCGCTGATTTCTTGCTAGAGCTCAAATCGAAAGTGGAACGGACAGTGATCCCGGTGGTGATAGCCAGGGATTTCAACCTGATCTGATCTGCTGATGATAAGAGCTCGGCAAACGTGGACCTCCCTAGGATGTGTATGTTTAACGACTGTATTGTCGATCTTGCTCTCCGTGAGATTGTGCGAGTGGGCGCTAGATATACCTAGACTAATAAGCAGCTTGAACCGATCCGCAGTGTTCTTGAGTGGGAGGTGGCTTTTCCCCTTTGCTCGCTTAGAGCGATCACTAGGATTGGCTCAGACCACACCTCTCTCCTCCTCTCCTTTGGAGGGGGTCACCCCCCGCGGTTGAACCGCTTCCACTTTGAATCCTTCTAGCTTCAGAAGCGAGGATTCGTGGATGCGGTTCGGTCTAGGTGGTTGACAGCAGCCGCTTCTACCCCTCGGGCCTACTGCGTTGTGGATATCTGGCACCACTGTGCCAAACTGTCCTGGCAGTTCATGAGGGGTTGGGGGGCTAATTTGGGGGCGGACCTTAGGAATCAGAAGGACGCCATTTTGCGGGACATTCAGGACTTGGATCGGGAGGCCGACCTTCACGGCCTCTCGACTGAGGCCTGTTCCCATAGATACTCCCTGGAGGCCTCCATTATGGAGATCTACAAGGGAGAGGAGGCTTTCTGGCGACAGCGAAGTTGCCAGAACTGGACTGTCCACGGGGAATCAAACACTGCTTACTTTCATGCCATTGCTAATGGTAGGAGGAGGAAGTGCTCGATCCCCTGCCTTTGGGCGGGAGAGTCGTTGCTGGAATCTCCTCAGGCACTCTTCGCCCGTATCTATTCCTTCTTCCGTGATATCTTCTCCGCGTCTCCACCTTCGGGCGTCTCTCTTGCACCGGACTTCTGGTCTGGTGAGGCGTTAGTCTCCCAGGAGGAGAATGCTGAGCTTACTCTCCCCTTCCTTAGCGAGGAGGTGGAGGCGGACCTGAAGTCCATGAAGTCTAGTTCAGCCCCGGGCCCTAACGGTCCGTCGGTGTGCTTCTTCCAGACTTTTTGGGCCCAGCTTCAGCCGTTGATCTTGCAGCTCTTTCAGGAGTTCTACACGGGACCCTGGTGATGTCTTGGATGAACCTGGGCGTTATTACCTTGATCCCCAAAGTAGTGGGGGACACGGATATCCGCTAGTTTCGCCTGGATCACAATGATCAATGTCATCCAACGTTTGTTCGCCAAAGTCTGTGCCTTGCGTCTTGCCCCTGTCCTAGAGCGAATCACGCATCCCCTCTAGTCCGCCTTCCTGAAGGGACGCCTCATTCATGACGATGTCCTGGCTCTTCATGAGATTATCCATGAAGTAAAGGCTCGGCGTCAGAAAGGGGTGTTCCTTAAGATGGACTTTCAGAAGGCCTATGATCGCTTGGAGTGGGTTTTCCTGAGGCTCGTGCTGGAGAGGAGGGGGTTCGGTGACCGTATGATCTGCTGGATCATGCAATTTTTGATGAGTGGGAGGACGGCGAACAACATAAATGGGGAGATTGGCCCATACTTTAGTCCGTCCTGTGGGGTTAGACAAGGGGATCCGATTTCCCCCCTCTTGTTTAACACCGCGATGGATGCCCTGGCGGAGATTCTGGACAGAGCCAAAGACGCTGGCCACATCTCGGGGGTGGTAGGCCATTTGATCCCCGGAGGTGGGATCTCCCACCTCCAATATGCGGATGACACCATGATCATGGTACAGGGTTCGGACAGAGACATCGTTAACCTGAAGTTCCTACTTCTTTGCTTCGAATCCATGTCAGGGCTGACGATCAACTTCGACAAGAGCGAGGTTATGGTTCTCTGATATCCCGAGGAGGAGAGGCAGCGGATTGCGGATAACCTGAATTGTAAGCTGGCGGACTTCCCTATTACGTATCTGGGGATGCCCATCCGGGAGACTCGGATGCTGATCCGAGACTTGGCCCCCTTGGTCACGAGGGTGCGCTCGAGGGCGGAGCCCTAGAGGGCGCGCCTTACGTCTAAGGGGAGTAAGTCAGTACTAATTAACTCTTGTCTCTTGAGCCTCCCCATGTACCAGATGGGGCTGTACCTTCTACCGGAAGGGACCCATGCCGACTTTCCGAAGGAGTTGTCTAGGTTCTTTTGGGCGGCACAGGATGGCCATCAGAAGTACCATATGGTCAAGTCGGCAGAAGTTTGCGCTCCCAAGTGCTTTGGTGGCATATGGATCCTTGATTCTTGTCACTTTAATGTGGTGTTGATGCTGAAATGGGTCTGGCGCATTCTCAGGGAGAACGGAAGTCTTTGGCTTCAGTTGATCAAAGCCAAATATCTCCTTGCCCGCCCCTTATTAGCGTGCGAGAGATGGGAGGGCTCTCAGTTCTGGAGAGCCATCCAGGAGATCAAACACTTCATTGGTTTGGGCATCTCTTTTGTGGCTAGCTGCGGACAGGGGGTACGGTTTTGGCTTGACCCCTGGCTGCTACCAATCCCGCTAGGGGTGCAATTCTCTCGCCTCTTTGCCATCTCCGCCTCCTCGGAGGCTTTGGTGGCTGAAGCCTTCAGCGAGGGGCGCTGGAACATCTTGTTCCGCCGGTACCTTAGCGAGGCAGAAGCCGCGGACTTCCAGCAGTTGCTCGAATCCCTCCCGGTGACCTTATCCGAGGCCTCGGATTCGGCTTCGTGGCAGCTCCATCCCTCGGGGGTGTTCTCGGTGAGCTCGGCTTACCGCGCCCTCTTCCAGGGCCCAGAGCTGAGCTGGACGGCTCCCCTTTGGAAGGCCCCTCTCCCGCTTAGTATTCACATCTTTCTCTGGCAGCTTCTTCGCGACCGGTTACCCTCAGGTGTGGAAGTGGCCAAACGTAACAACCCGGGAAATGGCTTGTGTCCCCTATGTGAGACTCCGGAGTCTTGTGCCCATATTATGTTCTCCTGCTTGGCGGCTCGGCTCTTTGGAGCTTTGTCCGCGAGGCTCTGGGTCCTACCTGGCAGGCGCAGGAGCTCGGGGAGTTCCTGCAGACCCAGGCAAACAGAGCCGGAGGAGGGCGACTCCTCTTTTGTCTCGTGTTTGCAGCCATCTCGTGGACCCTGTGGAATGTGCGCAACAAGATGGTGATTGAGAAGGTTTACCCTTTCTGTGTGACTGACCTTATTTTTTCCTTTCTTGCCTTCCTTCAGCAGTGGGCTCCCCTGGTGCGGCAGCGTGACCGGACGACTTTCGACGACACTCTTCGGGACTTGAGGATGGCGGCGATCCCCCTCTCGGCCCCAGCTTCGCCCACCCCTCCGCCTGTGGCTTGAGAGTCTTCTCCGTCTCCCCGTCGTGTTTTTTAGTTTCTTGTTGGGCTTACTTGTGATGTGGCCCCAGCGGAAGTGTGCACCTTTTCCTTTCTGTTTGGCTACGGCCGTTGTGGATGCTGTCTGTACTTTGTACCTGGTTGTTGCTTTATTTATAAAGCGGGGCGTGGGCCAGTTTCGAGCATTGGCGACAACATGATGTAAGCATTGGTCTCAAACGCATTCCCTGTTTTTAAGATATTGTTAGCATCAGTCCGCAACTAAGCTTGCATCATTTGGAAGTAAACCTTATGTAAGTAACAATACGAACTAAGATGACCTAAATAAGATAGCAATGATGGAAGCGAACTTATGCAAACAAGTTTATTGTTTTTGGCAACCTCCCAATAAATTACAGTATAAGGCACAGTAGAGCTTATGACGCCTTGTACTTTGTAAATATTTCAGCTCTATAAAATATAAAAATGACACAGTAGGGGTTTCCATTTCCCTACTGTTTTTTTTGTCAAAGAAAATTACAGCATAAGGCCGAATGCAGTAAGATGATTGCTCGGTCTAAGCAGTTACTGAACATTATTTTTGTCTAGTATCAGTTTGCCTCTAGTATCAAAGTGTGCTTTTAACCAACAGAAAAGTATCATGCTTGAATACTGACGAACTGAAGAGCATCTGTCGAATCATAATCCCAATTCAAGGACATTGGTGTTTCAAACATAAATATATATATGATCATAATCCAGATTCACGGCATATTGGTGTTCCAAACCCAAAAGGACAGCGGCAATGTCTTCCGATCCATAGTACACATATTTTTTTCGATTCATACGATGAGCTATCGATCGCTGTGTCGGGAGTATAGGCTAACACCAGTCTAGCTAGTAGTTTGCAATTCGGCAAAAAAGTCAAGACATAAAATTGTAAAATGCATACTAGTTGTTGCCAAATGTAACAGTAGTAAAAATTAGCATATATATTGCTTCCTTGACTCAAAATCAGTAAAGCACACGGTTATGTACAAACCCACGGACAGCGGCGGTGGGTAGAGGAGAACGAGGAGAGGTACTGTACATGGCAACTCCTCCATTGAAAAGGAAGAAGAGGAAAAGACAACTAATCAAGCAGAGAAGAAGCCGTCGAAGGCTGCCAGGGCCACCGGAGCCTTGGGCTCCGCCAGATCGGCCTTGGCGAGCAGCGCGACGTGCACCTTGGCCCCGGACGCGGCGTCAACGGCCGACTCGACCCAGGAGCCCCACACCTTTGTCACGGCCCCGAAGTTCGCCTTGGCCTTGGACGCCTCGTCGGCTCCGGCGCCGGGCGCCCCTCGCTTGAGCCTCTTCTCGAACTCCTCGTCGGCCACCAGCATCGCGATGTCCGCCATTGGAAACTCGAAGAACATTCAACTCAGCTCTGGAAAACTGTTGCTGTGGATTGCTTTGCTCTGGATGATGATTGCTGTGAGTGGATCTTGGGGCAGTAGTAGGGCGCATTTATATAGGACGGGTGATGATGGGTCTCCTCTCGCTATCGGTGCGTGCTGGCCGCTCTGCTTTGCTCGGTTCGGATAAGCCTCGATCTCGGCCCGGTGTCCGGCGTGGTGGATCGGTCGCCGGTTTTGTTTATTCCCGGGTGCCGTTCGTCTGTTTCCGTGACGCCGGAGACGGGCGCGCGCAACCTGTTTCGGTGGTCTGGCCAGTCCCCTTTTTTAAAATCCTGTTGGCCGGTGGCGGTGGGTGGGTCGATGAGCTCCGGAGAAACTGACGTAGCAACGTGACGAATTTCCCGCTGATAAGCGTCGGAGCACTAGTGGGTTAGGTGTGTGTGTGTCTTCATTTTGATGATAAGATAAGCATCGGATTAGTACTGGGGTTAGTTTAGATATGCGTATCTTCCAGGCCACTGCACAGTCATGCCTAGCCTTGTTTATTTTTCAGATGTTGGCGCACGACAGCGGGCACCGACGACGAATTCCCTTTTTTTTAGACGACTAGTACTAAGGACGAACTCTCGAGTCAATCGTACTACTACCAAAAGGCGAGTTAAAAAAAGAGTCTTGCATAAGATAACCCGATGCCTTGTGGGTTGGAAAGCGTTGCTGTCTCCTGGCGTGAAGATAAACCATTTCATTTTTCCTCTAATGGCTTATTAGGTGGGAGGTACCGATGAGAAACGCTAGTACTCCCTCCATTTCGCAAATAAGTGTATATTTAGTTTTTGCCTAGGTCAAATATAACCAAATTTAACCAACTTTATAGAGAAATATAGAAACATATATTATATCAAATTAACAACTAGATTTAAAAATAAATCTAATGACAACAATTCAGTATCATAAATGTTGGTACGTTGTCCTAGAAAATTAGTCAAACTTTACTATGTTTGACTTAAGACAAGGCTAAAAGTACACTTATTTGCGGACAGAGGAAGTAGTAGACTAGTACTCCCTCTGTTTTAAAATATAAAATGTTTGAGTTTTGTAAAACAAATGTATCTAGATTTGTTTTAGCATATAGGACTCAGGTTTAGAGTGAATCTACATTATTTGAAACAGAGAAGGAGTAGTAGGGACTTGAAATCTAAAACCCATGTGAGCCGTCTTGCTTCATGTCGCCTTCCGTCCCCGGTATTATTAGGCCCAAGTTTTCCTGAAACAAAGCCGGTTTCACATGGTTCTACGAAAAGCAGTTTCAGCACATTGTTCCAATTCCAATGTTCCGTCCACTGCACTTCCAAACATTTCACCTGCGACAAACCTGCAGCCATCTTTACCCCACGCGCGCGGCACATCGTACATGAGTTGCCGTTCTCCCTAGTACAGTAGGTATATAACAACACAATGAATACCTGAACAAGCAAGTTGAGCAAACCACAGCTTCCACACGGTGGTCTGCGAAAAGCAGTTTCGAAAACTAGTTGGCGTGAAATCCAGAACAAGATCAGCCGATGATTTCTACCTCCGATAAATCCACAACTCTTTCATATCTTTAACCCACCTACTGGACGCTACATGAGTTGCTGCTCTCCGTAATAATATCTAACAACAGAATACCCGACGAAACAAGTACACAGGTATTACAGGACAAGCTCTCTCTCAGAAAAAAAGGGTATTACAGGACAAGTTACACTCTGACTCAGGAAATTCTCGTTACATTTCTTCCAGGAGTTCACAGGGAACGTCAATTTTCTGATGTCTGCACCAACCACAGCAGGTTCTACAGTTAACCGCACATCAGGCATGGAACCTGGTGTAACTCTCTTCCATATGTGTGGCGCCGATTTGGAGCTCTTGCGCAGACCCAGATTGCAATGGCTCGGGTCCGCAGAAGCAACGTCCCAGACACACCAAAGAAACAATGTCAAGGGTCACCTACCTAGCATGAATCTCCGCAAAGTATCTCGGTGAAAACAGAGACTGCCTCCTGAAGGTAGGACGCCCTGCGGTCATCAGGGACAGGAGCGTTGAGCATCGTCTGGAAGCAGCCCATGTAGAGATCCGGCATCTGGCCCTCACTAGGGGAGTTCATCAGAAGCTCGCAGAGCTCCTCCGACATCTTCGAGTAGCATGCCCTGCCATACATAAGAATGAGAAGAAAGGCCCTTCTAAGAAAAACAAATAATGCCACTATGGGTGTGTTTGGTAGCCCGGGTGGTCTATCTCACCTCATACAAGCTCAGTCCAGCTATGTCCACCCCATACATGTGTAATTTATTTGCTGTGTTTGGTAGGTTATATGAGTTAAGATGTGCTGAGTTGAGGTTGTGTTTGGTGGCCCGTATGACATTACCTAGCCCAGACATTATTAAACAACAACTAGGTCCCTGGCTAAGAAAGACAAAAGGCAATCGGGTCCCTGGGCGATCGCTGGCGCTGCTGCCGGCGAGAGGAGCGTTGCCATGCGCCGCCGTCGCTGCCACGCGTTGCCACCGCCGCCATGGTGTCGAGCCCCACCTTCCCCGCCGTCGCCGCCACGTGCCGCTGCGCCTCTGTAGCTCGGAGAAGGAGGGAAGAGGATGGGGATGGGGCGGTGGTGAGCTCGACGATGATGGAGCCGGTGGCCTTGGACGAGGCCAGGGGCGGTGGACTTCGACGGGGACGGAGGCTGCGCCTCTGTAGCTCGGGGGAGGAGGGAAGAGAACATGGATGGGGCAGTGGTCTTCGACGGGGACGGGGGCTGCGCCTCTGTAGCTCGGGGGAGGAGGGAAGAGAACGGGGATGGGGGCAGTGGTGAGCTCGACGGGGATGGACATGGTGACCTTGGACGGGGGCGGTGGCGGTGGCCTTCAACGGGGACGGGAGCGGTGGAGCTCGACGGGGAGGAGACCTCGCTCGCTGCGAGGGATGCGAAGCTGCGGGCGAAGAGAAATGCGGGTGCGGGGCATCGACCCCTGTCGGCCTGGAGCAGCCACGTCACGCGCGCTGGATCGACTCGGCACTGCCGAGTTGTGAAGCTCGATTTGAGCTTCGCAACTGGGCAGTGCCAAGGGGCTATTTTTGCACGAGGTGAGCACTGCCGGACAGAGGCAACCCGATCTACCAAACAACAAAATGAGGGATGATGGGAGAATATCTGGGTTGCTCCGGTCTACCAAACACACCCTATGTGTTGACGAATTCAAAGAATCAGCTGAGCTGTGTCAGGAATGACCCAAGATTTCACTGTCACTAAGAAGCTTGGTTTTCGAATGGGTTATGCAATTCAGGTACCAAGTAGCTCTTTCCAAAACCTAATTATATATTTATGTGTGTCATTCCGTTTTTCATTAGACTTTCGTTTGCTGTGTTATACTGGAGGCACACACCTTCCTTTCCTCCCTTATTTTTTAAGAACAAAGATGAGAACACTTCAAAAGACAAAGATGAGAGCACTGGTGATTCAGTAAGTTGACTACCTTGTTGGCTTGTTCGCACTTTCTATTTGTGTAAGAAAACTATGCTCCTTCCCCTCCTCCAAATGATATGGGAACTTATTAAAACTACAATATGTTCTTGGAAGCAGGATTACTTCAGTTAAAGCATGGCATGGAAGACCAACAATTTCATGTAGAGATAAATATGTGCAGGCTGTAGATCTGTTACATTAACGAATAGTATCTTACCTAGCCTCCACAGGTAATTTACTTCCCCAGATACTCAGTGAATCATTTAATCGGATGAAGAAACTCTTGCATAATTCATTTTTCGTCTCAAGTGGATCCTGAAAGATAAAATAAGGTTATACTGATTCGGAAATATTCGTACAAGTTTTGATGGAAAAAATGCTTACTGAATCATCATCCATGGTACTATCTTCTTGCATAGAGCTCTTTATAATGAAATAGTCTATGTATATTCCAGCACCAACGTCCCAGTCCGCGATTTCAGACTTGTGATTCTCCAAAACATTAGTAACGTCCCAGATCTCTTGATGCTTTGCTGAAAATATGCCAAGAAATAAGAAATTACAAACTCATACCGCAACATATACCATGCAATTATTAACAGAAGCAGTACAAAAATTGACAAGACAACTTGGTCATACATATGAACAGCAGAGTAGCTAATATCTAATAGAATAGCACAGAACTTCACAAGAGTTTCATTTAATTAGGTTTTGGAGAAGTAACCAAGTTGTACAGCTGTACATTTAGGGCTATAGGTAGAACCACAAGAAAGTGCAACGATGAATTCCGGTCTTTACAACCATTTTCTTAGTGCATTGTAGGGAAGACTTACATGACAGAAACAATGAATGAGCAACAGATGTCATGAAAATAGTATGAGCTTTTTTCCAATTGCCGCACTGAATATAATTCTCCAGCGCACCCTGCCGATTTCCATAGTATTCGTGATAAAGAGCCTGCATATAGATATCATTAGCTATGCAGGGATAAATTGTATAGCTTCTATTGTGATGTCATTCCTAAATATTTGTAAACGATGCTTAGACAAAATTGCACTAAGGAACAAACATTAAGTGCATGTCAGATGTTTGTACACAGTTATGGTGTTTTACTTACCAGAGCCTCATGTATCCATTCTGTTGGTATACCAAGTTCTGCAATATATTGCCTCTGAGCCTCGTCTTTGCTCCATATTTCACAATACTGCGACAAAACTTCCTTGATCAACTTTTCATGGATGTAAGGGGCATCATCTAGATGTGGCATGTGCAGAATGACGTAGATAGCCCAATGGCACTTCCCGAGACATAGTAGCTGATGAACAAAACTCAAATCCAGTACATGAAGATCATCTGTACTAAAAGCACCAATAGCTTCCAGAATAGAGCGTTGATGCCAGATCATATGGTAGTCCAAGGGGTCATATGATGAGGAGAATGCACTAAACATAGTTTTTAGCAGCCCAAACTTCTCATCTTGGTTGGCATGAAGAAGCATCAAATAAAATGATATGTCGAAACGGTCACCTGGGAACCACTGAAGTTCTTCCTCAAGAGGCCCTTCATCGATGTATACAGGAACAGGATTTGGAACTTTGCCCTCACCAAGTAGTTGGTAATAAGAATTAATGAGAATATCAAGTGATGTATCTGGTGATAACTGATACCACATGATTAAACCAAGGTACCTTTTCCAGTCAATTGGTGAATCTAGTAAAGCACCTTGTACATTACCAGCAAGCAAATCATATATCTTTAGCCTGTCTTCCTCAATATAATTGAAGTCGAGACCATTTATTTTCCACATATCCAGCTGCTGAGCAACATCAGATCGATTTAACATCGATCCACCTGCCTGGCTTAGCAAGATTGCCAGCCGTACATCACCCCTTGAAGCAGCAATGTCGGTAGCCGTGTCCAATTGTCGACCAGTCAGAAGCAGGATAATATGTTCCAAGTACCTGGCATCACTTAAGGAGCCCACCTCTCCTTGTACCCGATGACAAACACTGTCCTGTAACCAGTTGCTAAAGTCTGCCCTCCTAACCAAAGGGAGTGCTTCAAGGTCCATGTTCACAGAACCTTCTTTCTTATCCAAAATCATGTCCTCCTGATCCTCATCACCACTAAGTTCTAACTGATTGCCAGCTGCTCTCTCAGAGAACAAGACCCTAATTAGCTCCCAGACAGTAACTTGATGCATTAAAAGCACACGCGAAGACAAAGATAAGTCGCTTATTTCAAGCTGCCTTTCAATGATATCAATATATGACCTGCAAATATCTGGCAAAACAAAACGACTGGCCACAACTTTCTGAAGCTTCAATTTAAACGAGTCGGACTCAGTTTCCAGAATTTCACGATCAAGCTTCCTGTGGAGGTCCATTGGGTCCGAGAAACATAGTTCCGTCAGCTCCTCTTTAACTTTGTTCTGTTCATCACGCACAACTTTATCAGCTACAACTTTCTCTATGTGAATAACAGAAGAAAGGCCAGTTCCAGGACTATTGACCAAACTACCAGAATGGAGAAGGATGCCATTCGGTCCCCAACCAACTCGAAATGATCTGCCCATAAATAAAGCAGCATCCACTACACAGTTAGAATATGTTTTTCCAGCAACAGGAGTTGCTTGCTCGGGTGGCAGTTTAAAGCCTTCTACCTTGGTCATTCTCATCGGAAATCCCTTGTTCTTTCCAGACATAAGAATACCATGAGAAGATGGACCAGGCTCTGGAGAATTTACATGGTATTCCAGCAGTGCGTGTGGTTCTTTCCTTGGAAGCATACCAGATCTCCTTCCGAATTTCTGAGAAGAATCATGCAAAGGAGATAGAGACCTCAGCCTTGGACCTTTAGCACTACTAGTGTTGGGTGAATCCACATTCATCCTCTCTCTGCTCAGGTGTCTGTGATCAGATGGGAAGCCATCCTCCATATCTACATCGTCTTCATCATTGGGAAACAAGGCCGCCCGCATCTCTTGCATCTTTGCAGGGTCAAGCCCAAGATGAGCAGGCAATGAATGTGAAAGCTCCAGTTCATTTCCATTTGAAAGTGGGTCTCCTACTTCAGCAATCGGATGTCGAGCAACCGGCTCATCCATGGCAACATCCTCCTCTTCCTCCTCGTCGACAAGCCCAAACCTACTAAAGTGATCAACCTCAAACTTCCAGTTGCCATTCATAGGATTGAATGAGATAAACCTAGCACCCTGCTTCTTGGCGCGGCACCTTAGAACCTCAACTTGGACGCTGCGCTCTGGAAGTGTCCGCAAATCCAGCTTCAACGTCACCTCTGCAGCTTTATTGAGGCCGTGCCCTACGGCCGGCTTACGAGCCTCGTCCCTGTAGACCACCACGGAATGGAGACCAAACATGACGATCTCATCGAGGTCCAACCCCCTGACATCGGTGTCGCCAGAGAACTTAACCTGCCCAAACCTCTTACTCCCGACGACGAAGTTCGGAACCCTGCTGCAGTAGCCCGGATCAGCCGCCTCTCTCTCGACCAGCTCGGCGATCGACGGCCGGGTGAAGTAGTCGGAGGAACGGAGGACCGGGAACATGGCGTCGGCACCCATCCGCGGTAAGCCGGGGATGAGACCGAAGTCAACTTGAGCAGCCGGCGGCTCGCTGGCTGCCCGAAGCAGTGCCGCCCGCGCCCGGTCCCTTTCGATTGGCCGCGGATTAGGTCGCGCCTCCCCCCTATTGGTGGACCCGCCACCGGCGCACAGCCCTCGGGGGCTCAGAAGCGCAGAGGCGAGGCCACGGCGCGGCGAGGGAGGCGGGCTGCAGGTTCACCGCGTGGGAGACGGCGGGTGGGCGGGCGGGCGGGCGGGCGGGCGAAGTGGAGTGGACTGAGCTGCGTGTGCCCGACGAGAGCGGGGGGAGCGGCGGCGCAGCGTGGCTTTGCCTGTGCGATCTGCGAGTTAGGGCGCGTCCACTCGCCTGACGCGTGGGCCGTACCGAATCTCATTGGACAATAGTGTCGGTCCATTGGACTCCTCGTTAGGATAGGCCTGTTAGGAGTTCCGCCAGCTTTTCAGCCCACATAACATTCGTGATAGTAGCTTCCTATATTGCGCCAATCTCATTCGCTGATTCAGGAGAATCCTTGTCCTGAGCATTATTCTGTTTCTTGGAAATTCCTATCTGTACTTTTTCATTTTTGTACGTATCGGTGTACTGTTTTCTTTTCCATTTTGTAGGTATCGGTGTATACTGTTTTCTTTCTCTGACAATGGATTTCAGATATCCAAAAAAACAGCAGGTAAAAAAAATGTTGACCCCCCAGGGAATGATCCCTCGCGGGCTATACGTTGTTAGGTAGACGAGACCTCTCCAGCAGCGGATTAACGCGCTCGGATAACACCCTGATTAATTCGGTCCCCATGGGGACTCGAACCCGGGTGTGCTAGCTGCGCAGTCGCTAGCCTTTCACCAAGCCAGCGCTTGGTTCTCGAAAAAAAAAACAGCACGTAAGCCGGACAACACATTCCACATTTCTGATGTTTTGCTCCCCTTCATTTATTCATCCCTGGGTAGGGTATTCTTGTTTAACCATCGCGAATACAACCCAGGTACACATAAACATGTGAACATGCAGCCCAGCTATCGGTACGTACACTACCACCAGCACCAGGGCATGTTTGCACTCCGCATCTCAGCTGGTGATGGTTCAGGAGCAGAAGATCATCATAGCCCTGACATGGCGTAGTCCATGGCGTCCACCAAGAAATCTGCAGCAACCAGCGTTTCCGTTAACCTATACACGCAACGCAGAAAGCAAAGGAAGCATTGTTGAGATACAAACCTGCATCGTCCTTTGAGAAGCACATCGGTGGTTTTATCCTGAAGACGTTGCCGTGCAGACCGCCCTTTCCAACTAGAACGCCAAGATCTGGTTCAAAAAGTTAACGGGTTAGGAGGTTGTACAAACGAAAATTTTGAGATCACGGAGGTGACAGGGAATGAGGATTATCACCCTTGAGTTTCTCAAACAGTACAGCGGTCTCGGCCTTGGCTGGCGTCTTCTCCGTTCTGTCGGTAACGAGCTCCACCCCAAGCATCAGTCCCCTTCCTCTGACATCTCCGATGACTGAGCAGAAGCACAACCACAGATGAGTCATGAGTGTATAGATTCGACAGATAATTAACTCAAAGACAAGAACAGAAAGGTTATTACTTTCGTGTTTCTGCTGAAGCGATTTCAGACGCTCCACCAAGTGAGCGCCAACATCTGCGCAGTGCGCCTGGCGTTTCTCCTTGTCGAGGACCTTGAGCACAGCCAGTCCACCAGCCGAACAAACAGGGTTGCCACCAAATGTGTTAAACTGGATCTTTTGAGACATCACGCTTGCAATCTCAGGAGTTGTTACAACTGCACCCAAGGGTAGACCATTGCCAATTCCCTGGAAACAACGAAAAAACATTAATTATCAACGATACTGTCAACAAAATAAAACTTTCAAGGTAGAGCCTATCCCACTATCCACGAACCTTTGCCATTGTTACAATGTCGGGGATGACATCTTGCGTCTGGAATCCCCAGTAATTACTTCCGGTACGACCAAAACCGCTTTGGACTTCATCAGCTATACAAACACCACCAGCCTTCCGGACAGTATCATAGACCGACTTCAGGTATCCAGGAGCTAGTTCCACAGCACCACCTACACCCTACAATCATGTTCATCTATCAACAAGACTGCTATATGAGTAAGTTCATCTGGCTAATAACTAGTGTAATTATTTAATTTCTTAACAATACTGTATAATTTTAAATAGGTCATACTTGGAAAGTTTCTGCAATGAACCCTCCAACCCTTCCTGAACTGCCATAATTTATATGTTCTTCGACTTCCTTGGCATAAGCTGCACCGTCAGACCCGAAAGCTCCACGGTAAGGATCCGGATTCATGACATGATGAATCTCACCCTGCAAAATTTGTGATAAGGCTATGATTCATTTGCAACTAACAATTGTTAGTCTGATCAAGACTAGCTTGCTAATGGGAAATAAATGGCTCATAAGTAAGACACCTCATAAGTACAGGTCATAATGAAACTAAAGTAGTGCAAGACTAGACTACCTCCTCTGACTATACCACGAGACATCATTGCACATAACATAGACAGATTAACTATATAGCCGCCATATGAACTTGATGAAGAAAGTAGGGATGTAGAGATACTTTTGTGCTTCAGTATAAACTTTAGCATAGATCAAATCAATATTGATGATAGGATCGTTTCGAGTACATTGGTTGAACTTGCTGGAAAAAACACATTGGATAGAAATCTAGTGATCTGGTATTTTCTAATAAAAGGATACACACCTGAGGAATCGGATACTTCCACGTCTGCAAACCAGTCAGTCCTATTGTTCCAGCACTACCACCGTGATATCCATTTCTCAATGCAACCATACTGAGATTCCCGCTGTACAGCCGCGCCATCAACATTGCCAATTCATTCGCTTCCGTCCCAGAATTGACGAAATACACAACCTGTATACCATCCCAAATTATGAGACACTCATACTCCATTTTTGTCATCGAGTCCATCCATCATCATAATATCACTGAGCTACTGAATGAACAAAGTATTTTACCTTGAGATTGCCTGGCATTTTGGAGGCAAGTGCTTCAGCAAACTCCACGATGGCGTGATGCAAATATATGGTGGTTGTGTGCTGCAGCAACTTGGTCTGCTCCAACACAGCGTTCACGATATCAGGATGGCAATGGCCACATGATACGGTCACGATGCCTCCGAAGCAATCGAGGTACCTCTTGCCCTGTTCATCATACAGGTACTGCATCTTCCCTTCCACGATGTTGAGCTGCAAATACGAATACGATGAAATTAGGAAGGTGCTACATACTGCCATATCTTCAGATATCTTGTGCACTTTTAAGCAACATCATGTGCGTTGTTTTCTGTATCAATTTCGATCAGGATTATGAGGAATTGGGCATTGTCACCAGACGTTCTGTGATCTGTCACTTTATGTTACACTGACAAATTGGTCCCGTGACCACTTGTGAGCCGAGACAGTGATGGAGTGGCAATATACATTGAATGAACCTCGTTCAAAAAAAAAAACATTGAATGAATCTTCAGACAATGATTGGCGAATACATGAGGTTGAAACGTCCTCTTAGAGCAAGGTTAATAAGAGAGTCGGCTGCTGGCTATATGACCATGCCACGTCACATGTAGTTAATAAAAAGCCCACTCATACAATAGACTAGCTATTAGGTTGGCTTTTAAGTAGGATTTAATAAAGATATAATTATTTGATGCTTGCATGCTATTGGTCCTAGTATACAAAGAAGCTCACCCACCTCGATTTGTTCCCTACAGCCGGGCTACAAGCGAAGAGCCGGCTCTACTCTCTCTCCTACTTTCTCTCTCTGCCACGTAAGATTTTAATGACGTGGCAAATGCTATAGCCTGCTGAGTAGGCCTTATTATACTTGCTCTTATGCATCAAAATTTTCCACCTACTCTATTCTAGTACTACCATAAAAGATCAGCTTACTAAAAGGATAGATAGGTTCTACACACGCTCGGATACTACCTTCGCATCAACATTTCGTGGCAAAATACCACTTATCATCAGACGCAAAAATGCGATCGCCACGCACAAAGCAAACAGAACGGATACGGGTTCGATTAAATCGTACCGGCTTCTGGTAGTAGTAGAAGAGGGAGGGGCCGAGAAACTTCTTCCGCTTCTCGAGGATCTCGTCGCCGCCCATCCCGGCGTATGGGCTCGGCCGGTGCTCGAACGGCGGCATCTCGGGCGGGGACCGCGGAAGGGCCTGGTCCGGCGCCGCCTCGGAGGACACCAGCCTCCGCAGCATCTCCCCGGGGGACGAGCACCGCCCGCGGCCGGTGGTGGCCGCGCGGCGAAGCAGCGAGGCGGCCATGGATCGGTTGGGTAGAGGAGTGTAGAGCAGAACAACCAGGAAGTCAGGAACGGACCTGGATTAGCTCGGGGGGTGGTTAGATGAGAAGAGAAGGAGATAGGAGACGGTGGAGCCGTGGAGGAGTGTGGGATTAGCACGGGTGTGGTAGTGGCAATGGCGGCCACTGACTCCCGTAGTTGGCAGTGACGTGGAAAAGGTCCAGTTTCCGATAACGATGCGTGGTGCGGGATCTGGCCTGCGTGCCACGACGGACGTGTCACGGGTGGTTCTCTCACTGACGTGCGGGCCAGGGGAGCAGGAATCCTTGGAGCTCGTGAGTGGGGTAGATGCTGGCGTGGTGACAGGAATGTGCTGATTAAAGAAAAAAACTGCACGGATACGACGCCGGAGCAGGAGATTCCGGTGATCCTGGCGGGTCTAGTGTCGCCATCGCCTACCGATCGACCCAGCTGGAGGATTCCGTCTTCGATATCCTATCACGACTCCACGGTGAGTACGTGTTCTGCCGTGGGCTTCACGTTCCTCAGGATTACGTCTTAGAGCGACTGTCTGGAAGAGATGTGCTGTGTTCTGCAGAAATTGAATTTTGAAAGAGAAAAATGAAACGGTGACACAAGCACCGGCGGACCTAGAAATTTTCAGAAGTCTGGACAAACAAAATTAAGGTGCCAAAATTTCAGATGAAATCATTGTAGAAAATTGTAAAATACAACTATACAAATGTCGTGTCATCAACAAGCCTAGGAGACCGCCCGCACCGGAAGGATGCTAGATCCGCCAGTGGACACAAGATCGTCTCAAAACCAACAAAAACGCTCACAAGATGTCATCATCAAACATGAAAACATAGGGAAATCGGCAACACTACCGACACAAAGCCAACATACAATAAAGAAGAAAGCCTTGGCTACCCACACAAAGCCACACGCAATAAGAAAAAAGTCACAACTGAGGTTGACATTCAATGTTATTGACATTATTCCTCCATGAGCTAGCGACTCCACCTGTACCTTCAATGACCACCTAAAAACCCCTTACCATAAACCAACACTCTAGAAATCTTCGGCAGTCGTGTCGACGACCGGCCAACTCAGGCTCTAGCGACGAACATTGTAGGAGAAAAAAGAGCTTGCAATGATAAAGCCCTCGCCACTCACCACATAGCACATTTCATCATCACCATAAAACACTCGTTTGAAGGAGCTTTCAACCCACCACGACATGAGTCACGTGAAGAAACCTCTCAGACACACCTAAAAGAATCAATCACTAAATCCTCTAATGCGCTCTAGTAATTTTGGGTGATAAGTGAAAATATTATACTAAGAAACCAACTTCTACATCTAGTGTTTACAGGTACACAAGTACATAATGGTTGGTGGACCACGGAATGCCACCAAAAGGACTCAAACAACATATGCCATCTACATCAACATCTGGCATTAGTCCATGTAGGTCATCACAACACAACAAGTACTCAAGATGCATATATCTGCTTGAAGCATTTCTTGCATCTTGAGATACTACTTATTGTACTGATGACCTACCTTGTTGTGTTTTATGACCTAAAGTACTCAAGATGCATATCCTTGCCAAAATATTCTCTAACATCCTGATACACTATCAACTGAAAGCCACAACCTCGTTGTGGTCTATGAATGAAGTATTCAGGGTGCATTCATCTTCTTGAAGCATTATATAGCATCCTAAAATGCTATTAGACATAGTCAAAGCACCATTGTGGACACAACCATGGGAAGTACTCCAGGATGCATATACTTGCTTGAAGCGTTCCTTGGCATCCTGAAAGTACTATCCATGGTATACACAATAACACTCTATACATCAAGACCAAATATTCAGGATGCATATATATTCTTGAAGTTGAGGAAAACTCGCTGCAACCATAAACATTGATGTTAGAAACCAATGTAATACTTAGAATGCATTCACCTGCTTGAAGCATTGTATGGCATCTCGAAGAACTATCTGCCACATCAACATACGGCTAAGATCAACACACAGATAGTACTCGAGGCACAACAAAGTGGCGTCCTTGAGGAATACCTCATGTAGTCGTGGCAAGACTATGATGAACCTGAGGAACCTATCACTTGCTCAAAGAAAAAACTAAATGGGTTCCTAAAAGTTCATTAGTTGACTCAAGACCATCGCTATAAGATATCACTCAACATGATACTCAAGGTGCATATTTTGGCTTGAAGCATTCCTAGCATCTTGAGTCATCATAATATATCTGATGTAGCGATGAAGTCGTTGTAACACAGCATGAAGCATTCAGGACAAACATATGCTTGATGCAATCACTCAAACCGGCATTCCTTAATACCCTTGTTGTGAAATAAAGAAGGCCAAAGACAAATTCTAACATGGAACTCACAAGAAGACCATACGCTTCATTCAAGTTGCCAAAACAGTGCTTGTGAGGACCATAGTTGTTGCCAAAACCTAGTTGATGACTATGATTAAAGAACTCGGGAAATAGTATCACTGGATTCTAGGAAAGACTCAACTACGCACCATCAGCTTGATTCAAGCAACTATCTGATTATTGTGAGGTCTATTGGTACGGGAAGCTACATAAAGAACTCAAGGAACAATATCACTTGCATCAAGCAAGACTCAACAGATGTTCCTTGAGCTCTATCCGGTTGTACTAGCAACAATGTTGACAGAAGGCTTCAGGACGCATACACTAAGTTTGCCTCAAACAAAAAACTAGCATCCCTGAAGACTATCTTCTCTGTCAACCGACAGCGAAAATGACAAATACGAAGGTGAAGAACCATAAGTTGAAGAACAAGTACTTTTCCTACACACATGAAGAATCATTGCAGAAGAAGGATAATACAGTTGAAGATAATGAAGGTGTTGATCCCTACTTGGTGCATCAAGTGGAACTAGCATTCTAAAATACTCAAAGTGAGGATGATGAAGACGTAGTCTATTTACTTTTATAGCTTTGATCCATAGGAAAAAACGTACTATCTCGGGGGGATGTTATTGAACGTAATATCTGATACTTTTTGTGAGTACTCAAACAAAACCCATCCAATATACAAGACATACCTAAACCCCTAGAAATCCCATCAGGTATTGGTTAGCTTCTAAGACATGAGAGACATTGGATTGAGCATGCATTTGAATGACGGTGTGCCTAACTCCCACATGTGTGTTGAGTCTGGTGCCTCAGGTGACCTATATGTAGGGTTACTTGTACCCAAATTATCTATGGAGATTGTAAGAACGGGACCGAATCTGGTTCATCATACCAACGATGAAGCGAAAAAACTTGATGATGATCGGTTATGAAGAACTTGATGAATACCTATAAAATCTCGTTGGAGGATCACAAGTGTAATACCATCGCTGGTATCTACAGTTATAATTGCCAATCCTGCAGAGCTTTGCTGTCCATAAATGATACGCCCAATTTGCATCATCATTCTATATCATAATTTACCTCTATTCATTGATATTTGTATTATTATGAGGTATTACTTATGGATTTTCATCTGTTTATGCACGTTGCATGATTCCTGGAGGATGGACTGTCGGAGTGTGGATTCTGATGGAAAAGAAGGCGTTTCGGTGCAATTTCGCGAAGATCGGAAAAATACTAGAAAAATATGGAAACATATTATTTTACCAGAAGACGAAGGAAGCCAGAAGGAGGGATGTAGATGGGCCTCAGGGGGCCCACACACCCCCTAGGAGCGGGCCCACCTGACCCCGCGCCTAGGGCAGGTGTGGCCCACCTGCCCGGCCTCCGACTCCGCACCTTCGCCTATATCTTCCCTTTGAAACCCTAAGGCTCGGGGAGCGACCACAGATAGATTTCCGCCGCCTCTGGGGGCGGAAAACACCGTGAAAGAAAGATCTCTCCGGCAGACATATTTCTATTGGGGGAATTCCTTCCCGGAGAGGGGAGACCGTCGCCATCAATACCGTCATCAAGCTAGGTTTCATCGGGATCATCATCATCATCCACACCATCATCTCCACCAGCACCATCATCACCACTCCGTCCCGTTGTAACAATTGTATTGGATATTGCTTTAGTTCTTAGGAGAAACTTTCCTGGTCTTAATTACTATTATAGTTGATGCTTGTGAGTGGAACCATTGGATTATTGTTTATGTTTAGATTGTTACCCATTACCATATCATCTTTGATCTTGATCCATATGATGTCTTATGAGTAGTTCGTTTAGTTCTTGAGGACATGGGAGATGTCATGTTGTTAGTAGTGAATCTGTGATGAGTTATTATTCAATGGTTTAGTATTTAAGTTGTGGTGCTATTCTTCTAGTGGTGTCATGTGAACGTCTACTACATGATACTTCACCATCTATGGGCCTAGGGGAATGCATTGTGTATTTGGCTACTAATTGTGGGGTTGGCGGAGTGACCGAAACCTGAACCCCCGTTAGGACACCTTTGCACAAGGGAGCGCAGGATCTCAGAGTTTAAGGCTGTAGTTAGATTTATATCTTAATTATTTTCATGTAGTTACGGATGTTTGCAGGGGGTTTAATCATAAGTATGTATTAGTCCTAGGAAGGGCGGTATGTTAGTACAGGTTCACCCACACAACACTTACAAACACCAGAGAAAAGTACTCAGCTATTTGAAGCGAAATCACTTGACAGAATTCCCATGTGTCCTCGAGAACGTTTGGTCCTTATAAGTATTTCCACCGGCTTGTCCTTTGCTAAGAAAGAATTAGGCCACTTGCTCCGTTTGTTAGTTACTTCTGTTACTTGCTCCTTATTTTTTTGCCTTGTCAGAAAACCACTAAAAATCCGTTTGCTAAGTATTCACAGGGATTTCCTGCTCCATACCACTATTCAGCACCTTCCGCTCCTTGTTGGGATTGACATTCCTATTTATCGAAAGTACTACGATACACCCCCTATACTTGTGGGTCATCAAGACTATTTTCTGGCGTCGTTGCCGGGGAGTGAAGCGCTATTGAAGAGTGAAACTGGTGAGGGAAACTTTCACTGTGAGTATTGCTCTTATTACTACTTGTTACTTTGTTTCCAATATTGATAACCCACTTGGTTTTCTGTTTGGGAAAACTACTACCACTTCTAGGGTAGTAGATGAACCACCACCTATTGAGATTGATCCTTTTAAGATACCTACAAGTATTGTTAACCGTGTTATGGATAATTATTATTTTGGGGATGGAACTGTCCATCCCGGTGATCACTTGATTTTTATCCATGAATTATGCGGGTTGTTTAAGTGTGCAGGTATCACAACTGAACAGGTGAAGAAGAAGCTACTCTCCATATCCTTGAAAGGGAGAGCTGAAGAATGGACAATCCATGGATTGGTAGGAGATGCCATCTCTCTTTTACTCTAAATTTTATCCTCCCAGTGAGATTCATAAGGATATAAATCTTATATATAACTTTTGTCCTCTTGATGGAGAGGGTACAGCTCAAGCTTGGGGGAGATTGAAGTTACTTATGCTTAAATGTCCTATTCATGAACTCCCTAACAATATTATTCTTAATAACTTTATGCTAGGCTTTCTCTTCATGATAAAGATTTACTAGATGCTTCTTGTGCTGGATCATTCACACGTATGAAGGAAGAAGCTAAATGGGATCTTCTAGACCGTATTCAAGAGAACACTGAAGCTTGGGAGAATGACAAAGGAAAAAAGAGGTATAAACTATGATTATGAATGCATTAAATCTTTTATGGGAACTGACAACTTCTGTGATATTAGTAATGAGTTTGGTATTGATTCCCAAAGTATTGCCAACTGTTTTAAGGCCTTTGCCTCTTACATTGAAATTCCCAAGAAGAAGTGGAATAAGTACCATGCTCCTTATAAAGATGTTGTTAGTCATGTTCCTGTTAGAAGTACTCAAGTTTGTACTACTAATCATATTGTGCCTGAATCTCATGTTGAGAAAATGCCTTTCCCAGCTAAGGTAAAGGAGTATTATATGATTATTAGTGCAAATAACAAAGGTACAATGAAAACTGTGGAGCCTGGTAAGCATTTGAGTGATGAACCTGTGGTAGCTATTGTGAAAGACACTGTCACTATAAATATAGAGGATGAGCACATTGTCTTCTGTGAAGACTCTTCTAATATTGTCTCTCATCCTAGGCAAGCTAGAAAAGCTAGTGTTCCTGTGCTTTCTGTTAAAATTGGTGATCATTGCTACTATGGTTTATGTGATATTGGTGCTAGTTCTAGTGCTATTCCTTATGAGCTTTACAGGGAAATTATGCATGAGATTGGTCCTTGTGAGCTTGAGGACATTGATATGGTTATTCACCTTGCTAACAAGGAGACCATTTGCCCCATTGGTATTTTAAGAGATGTGGAGGTTCTTTGTGGTAAGATTAAGTATCCTGCTGATTTCCTAGTGCTTAATTCAGCAGTTAGCAAAACTTGTCCTATCATTTTTGGTAGACCTTTCTTGAACAATTGTGGAGCTATTATTGATTGTAAGAAGGAAAAAGTTTTAACTAAGTTTGATGGAGATTCTTATGAGTTTAACTTTTCCAAATTTGCTAAAGCTCCTTGTGAAAATAGTTTGCCTAATAAAGATTTCAGGATGGAACAACTTGCTTCTATTGATCCAGTCTATGACCTTGGACCTCCTTTTGGTGATTGTAAGTATGCTTATTCTGATGATAAAGTTGTTTCCAGTGACAGTTATATTGTCAACTATATTCAAAGTGCTACTGAAAGTTATTATGAGAGAGGGAAACATGGTTTTATGCATCTCAATGATGTTAAGTTTCCCTATTTTATGTTGAAAGCTTTGAAGTTGCATCTATTTTGTCTTCCTATGCTAGTGGCTTTTTGTTTCAACAATTCGTTTTCTCATGATACCCCCATGCATAGGAAGTGGGTTGGACTCAAGTGTGTTGGTTATTTGCTTCTTGATGCTCTCTTTCATTTCAGATATATATATCCTATGTGAGCATCTTTGGAAGTTTCAAGCCTAACTTAAAGGCATTAAAGAAAAGTACTGGTTGGGAGATAACCCAAGAGTTTTGTCGAGTCTTGGAAGTTATTACCTCTATAATAACCGCTCTTTATCCTTTTTGTTTTGGTTTTTGTGTCAAGTTCAACTACTTTTGTGAAGTAGAGGAGTTGTGAAAAGTGGCTGTCCTGGGACAGATTTTTGTGCTGCATTGTAAAAATTTGTGAGGAAGCTCAGTACTTAGGATGGAGCTGCATTTTTTTGAGCTTGTTATCCAAGTTGTTACCCAACTTTCACCAGTCCTGCACTTTTTTATTTGAGCAACAGAAGGTCTTCGGAAAAATCAATCTTTACCTGTTGGTCTGTTTTGACAAATTTCTGCCGTCATTTGCATTTGCCTCTTACAGAAGCTTTTGTTTTGATGGGTTTTCAGTGAAGTGTGCACCAAAGGTTTATTGTTTTTGCTTACACTAATGTTGTCTTTGAGTTTGTGCAAGGGTTTTGTAAGAAGGAAATTTTTAGGAGATAGAGAGGAGGAATTTGCAGAGTTCGTCTTTGAATAGGTAAAAGTGGTGAAAACAGAAGGTTCGTGAAACCCCAATCTTTTTATATTTTTGATGTTTTTAATACATAAGGGAAGTTACGAGACGAAACTGAAGAGGAAACGGAGCCTGGGGTGGACAAACCCATCCCAGGCGCGGGCCCAGGCTGGTCGCGCCTGGAGGGTGTTTGACTCCCCCGAACTTCGCCTCCGCTTTGTTTCCATGTCAAAACCTTCTTTATGCATTGAATCTTCGTAATATATAACCCCTCGGGTTCCCAGAGGTTCTTGCATCGTGTTCTCGTCGTATTTTCGTTTCGATCTTTTTCTGTCAGGAAAATTCTCAGATTTGGAGCCTCAATGTCTTCCTCTGGATCACCCACGGAGGATTCATCTGCGGATGTCCTCAACCTGTACATGTATGAATTGACGATTCATCGCAAAGAGTTGATACTCAAAGAGGGGAAGGTACAGATGAAGGAAGTTCAAGGCCCTAAAGGAGAAGGCAGTCTGGAAGACAGGATGGAAGCGTTGGAACAAGAAGTTTTCAGGTACAAGAAGATGGCAGAACGCAAAGTGGATGTTATTCACAAGATAAGTTCAGAACTCATCACCAAGCATGAGGGAGAAGTTGTTGAGCTCCGAGAAGAGATCTTCTCACTCCGACAGACCACCAATCAATTGCAAGCACAGCTCTATGACATACATAATCAAAACTGTGAGTATCAGGCTAGATTTGATCGCATAAGCTCTGCTGCTAGTTTCAGGATTGCAGAGACAAGGACATCCTTTTTGGATGGGGAACCATTGCCTTGGAAGTTTTATGATGACAATAGAACACCACCACCACCGAAGGAGTAATTCGTCATCAGGTTTGGCATCCCCTTGGCTTGTTCCAAGCTTGGGGGAGTGTCGCGGTATCACCACCATTATCTTTATCTTTTACCTTTTTAGTGGATTCATATCTCTGGTAGAGAGGTTATCTTATATTTTGGTTTGCATGTGGAAGTATCTCTCCTTTAGTTGATTATCTATGTATCCCTTGGTGTGAGTGCCTTTATTGAATATTAATGAGAAGTCTCATCTTTTACTTTTTGCACTTCTTATTTTAGTTTGCAATCTCTATTAAATGATGGATCTTGTTGTTTAGTATTGGCACCACTTTGGGATCATCGAGTGGATCTAAATTGGTTTTGGCAAACCAAGTTCTGGTCAGTGGCTTTAGTTTGAAAGAAAAAGCTTACAGGTATTTGGTATTATTTGTTTCCTTTCTTGTTGGCTCATAAGCTTAGTATTCTTTATTTAAGATTCTTTTGTGTCTTCAAGGAAGATTGCATGTTTGGCTTTATTACTTGTATGTTTGCTTGTTTCTTTCAACTCTCTTGCTTGCTACCTAGCCTTGCTAGCCAAAAACCTGTTTTGAGAAGGCATACCTCTCATGTTTCCAAAATCCTTTGAACCCAAAACTTTTGCCACTTGTGTCCACCATATCTACCTAGTAGCTTTTGCTATTCCAAGAAAATTCTCAAGCTTCATCTACCTTTCGAATTAAAAATTATTTTGTTATGTGAAAACTAGTTAGTAAAGCTCTCACAAACTTGATGGCACACTTTATTACTTGCCCCTAATAGACTTGAACCATTGTGAACATCGAAGTTGTATATGCTTGCATCTATACGTTGGAATTAGCAGAACCGTGCTGTCATGGGGAACGTTTTCAACATTGCACTTGTACTCTGTACATAGTTGATATCGTGCAATTTTTGTCTATGGATGTCAACGGTGTGAAATAAAGAGGAAATTTGTAAGTCCATGGAGTTTGTATTTTGTGTTAGAGAAACGCCTGGGCCGCTAGCCTAAGCCATGCTTAATCATGGTGGAAACTTGCAGCATCACCATAGTGAGTCATCTAAGAAGCATCCTCAATAAAAAGCTATACACATAGTAAATAAAAAGATTGCTGAGGTGCTCACTGTCTTCTTGCCTTGTCATTTTGGTTATGGGAAAGCTCATGTACCATGTGCAAGGGGTACCCCATTGGCGGTTCTCAATGATATGCAAATACTTACAATGACAAGAACTTACCTAGGCCCAAAGTTGAGTATGCATGAGGAGTGGCCCTCATATTCAAGGGACATGAGATTACCAACTTATATTTCATCAAGCACATACTCCATCTTTGTTCACTTTAGCCTTAATCATCTCAAGATGCTTATGATAGGGGCAATGAGGGCTCAAAGATAGTAAGTACCATAATCTTTTGGATGCTCTTTATGACTTGTAATCCCTGCTACCCTCTAAGAAGGGACCTTTCTCCTAGTTACCAGTTGAGTCAGTAAACCTACTTCATCTCTATCTCCAGCAAGCTTTTGAGTTGTTGTGTTTCAAGCATTCATATGGTGATTTATTCAATCATGTTCTCTATCTTCCTTGTTTGCACAAAACTCTTATCTATTGAGTATTACTTTGAAAGCCTTCACTTGTGAAAAACCTTTTTGAGCAAAGAGTGCTCCTGTTTTGAAACTTCTACAAAAATCTTTGTGAAACTGTTTGCCAGGTGTTCTCTGACCAAGAACAAGTTTGCCAATTCCAATTATGATTTATCTTTATGCATCTCTATTGTGACTGCTGTACTTGGCTGCAAGCTAAGTTATATAATGGTGAGTTGCTTTATTCTATGAGTTGTGCAATGGTAAGTATGATGTTTCTTGTTCGTATTCTTTTATCGACACTTCACTCCATAAACCTGTGGACATGTTTATTGAGCTCAGTTTTTGCTTGGGGACAAGCGAAGTCTAAGCTTGGGAGAGTTGATGCGCCCAATTTGCATCACCATTTTATATCATAATTTACCTCTATTTATTGATATTTGCCTTATTATGAGGTATTACTTATGGCTTTTCATCTGTTTATGCATGTTGGATGATTCCTGGAGTATGGACTGCCGGAATCTAGATTCTGATGGAAAAGAAGGCGTTTCAGCGCAATTTCGCGAAGATCATAAAAATACCAGAAAAATATGGAAACATATTATTTTACCAGAAGACGAAGGAAGCCAGAAGGAGGGATGGAGATGGGCCTCACGGGGCCCACACCCCCTAGGCGCGGGCCCACCTGACCTCGCGCCTAGGGCAGGTGTGGCCCACTTGCCTGGCCTCTGACTCCGCCCCTTCGCCTATATCTTCCCTTCAAAACCCTAAGGCTCGGGGAGCGACCACAGATAGATTTCCGCCGCCTCTGGGGGCGGAAAACACCGAGAGATAAAGATCTCTTCGGCAGACAGATTTCTGTTGGAGGAATTCCTTCCCGGAGAAGGGAGACCCTCTCCATCAACACCGTCATCAAGCTAGGCTTCATCTGGATCATCATCATCATCCACACCATCATCTCCACCAGCACCATCATCACCACTCCGTCCCGCTGTAACAATTGTGTTGGATATTGCTTTAGTTCTTAGGGGAATCTTTCCCGGTGTTAATTACTATTGTAGTTGATGCTTGTGAGTGGAACCATTGGATTATTGTTTATGTTAAGATTGTTATCCATTACCATATCATCTTTGATCTTGATCCATATGATGTCTTGTGAGTAGTTCGTTTAGTTCTTGAGGACATGGGAGAAATCATGTTGTTAGTAGTGAATCCGTGATGAGTTATTATTCAATGGTTTAGTATTTAAGTTGTGGTGCTATTCTTCTAGTGGTGTCATGTGAACGTCGACTACATGATACTTCACCATTTATTGGCCTAGGGGGATGCATTGTGTATTTGGCTACTAATTGTGGGGTTTCCGGAGTGACAGAAACCTGAACCCCCGTTAGGACACCTTTGCACAAGGGAGCGCAGGATCTCAGAGTTTAAGGTTGTGGTTAGATTTATATCTTAATTACTTTCCTGTAGTTACGGATGTTTGCAGGGGGTTTAATCACAAGTATGTATTAGTCCTAGGAAGGGCGGTATGTTAGTACAGGTTCACCCAGACAACACTTACAAACACTAGAGAAGAGTACTCAGCTATTTGAAGCGAAAGCACTTGACAGAATTCCCATGTGTCCTCGAGAACGTTTGGTCCTTATAAGTATTTCCACCGGCTTGTCCTTTGCTAAGAAAGGATTAGGCCACTTGATCCGTTTGTTCGTTACTTCTGTTACTTGCTCCTTGTTTTCTTGCCTTGTAAGAAAACCACTAAAATTCCGTTTGCTAAGTATTCATAGGGATTTCCTGCTCCATACCACTATTCAGCACCTTCTTCTCCTCGTTGGGATCGACACTCCTATTTATCGAAAGTACTACGATACACCCCCTATACTTGTGGGTCATCAATAACGCTGAACTAACAGTGAGAATCTCATAGCCTTTTGGAATCTACGCGGATAAATCTCCGTGGGAGAGATATTGATAGAGAGAGGGTTGCACCTCGCATGGAAAATATTTGTATTATGAGGGGCACCCTCATGAGGTATATATAGGTGGAAGGAGAGGGATGTAATCTTGGAGGAGGGGCAACCGGGCAGTCGCCTTCTCCCCTTGTGCTGCCAGCCCCTAGGGGGAAACATTGTAATGGCACTAGGTGGCATCCTTCTAGCAATTGAAGTATGTGGTTATGTTGAAGAAAGAGATCGGATAATGACCAGTTTTCAGTCTCTCATTTGAATGAAAGGGTCATGCGAACCGGGTATTCAGTCTAGTCTCATCTTGAGGATTCTTAACCATAATATCTCTTTTATCAACTAACTTTTTACCCTCTTTGGAACGAACATACTTGCAGGATGTGAATTTACAATCAAATTTGTTTTTTGTACCTCTTTCTGATGTTGAACCCTATCCTTCCTCCACAATACCCAAAAAATTTCGAGCCTCGTCTCGGGTGCTAAATATCGTGTCAAGCCGAGGCATCCAAGTAGGTAGTATAGTTTCTTTGTAGAATGCACAATGTAATTAGCGCTCTATCATTTAATTGCAGAAAGCAAGCATAAAGCACAACTAGAAAGGTACTTAATGGGAAAAAGGACATGCATCTAGAAATTTTTGAAAATAAATATTTTATTCTCACTTACTTGTTTCAATCTACATTGGAATGATTCTGCATTATTGATTGACTACACGGCTTTGAATATCTATCAAACAAAGCCTTGCACCTAGCTCTTCTAATTTGGATGCTCATATTGGCAGGAACAAGGAGCCGTGAGAAGCAAGGAGAAGGAGAAAGTTGGGAGTAGCAAGACGGTGGTCCTATTTTGGCATCAACTAAGAAAAGGCAGTTGTCCTATTTTGGCGCCAAATGTGTGGCTTGTTCCCTACATAATAGAGAAGTAGCACCAAATAGTGCTAGGAGGAGGGTATACGTTTGATGGGTTATGTGTGTGGATATATCCTAAGTCAGGTCCTGACTTTGAAGAGAAAAGTCAGTCGAGCTAGTTCCGTGATGGTCAGGTGTGGGGTTTCACGAATGTGCAAATACTTTATGTGAAAAACTACACATTTGTAGCAGGCACCATGTTTACCGTAGCCAATGTTGGACGTCAATAAACCATTTCACTGCCATGTATATCAGGCAATCATTTTCCTTACAACCTCTCTCCGGATATGGAGGAGACTAATGACTTTATGCCTGGTGATACGCCCAATTTGCATCACCTTTCTATATCATAATATACCTCTATTCATTGATATTTGTCTTATTATGACGTATTACTTATGTCGTTTCCACTGTTTATGCATGTTGGATGATTCTTGGAGGATGGACTGTCGGAGTGTGGATTCTGATGGAAAAGAGGGCGTTTTGATGCAATTTCGTGAAGATCAGAAAAATACTAGAAAAATATGGGAACGCATTATTTTTCCAGAAGGTTGAGGAAGCCAGAAGGAGGGACGAAGAAAGGCCACAGGGGGGCCACTCCCCCTAGCCGCGGGCCCACCCTGGGCCGCGCCTAGGGCAGGTGTGGCCCACCTTCCAGGCTCCCGACTCCGCCCCTTCGCCTATGTCTTCTCCACGTAACCCTAAGGCTAAGGGGGCGACCATAGATAGATTTTCGCTGCCTCTGGGGGCGAAAAACACCGAGAGAGAAAGATCTCTCCAGCAGATAGATTTCTGCTGGGGGAATTCCTTCCCGGAAAGGGGATATTGTCACTATCAACACCATCGTCAAGATAGGCTTCATCAGAATCATCATCATCATCCACACCATAATCTCCACCAGCACCATCATCACCACTCCGTTCCGCTGTAACAATTGTGTTGGATATTGCTTTAGTTCTTAGGGGAAACTTTCCCGATGTTAATTACTATTGTAGTTGATGCTTGTGAGTGGAACCATTGGATTATTGTTTATGTTCAGATTGTTATCCATTATCATATCATCTTTTATCTTGATCCATATGATGTCTTGTGAGTAGTTCGTTTAGTTCTTGAGGACATGGGAGAAGTCATGTTGTTATTAGTGGATTTGTGTTGAGTTATTATTCAATGGTTTAGTATTTAAGTTGTGGTGCTATTCTTCTAGTGGTGTCATGTGAATGTCGACTACATGATACTTCACCATTTATGTGCCTAGGGGAATGCATTGTGTATTTGGCTACTAATTATGGGGTTGCCAGAGTGACAGAAACCCGAACCCTCGTTAGGACACCTTTGCACAAGGGAGCGTAGGATCTCAGAGTTTAAGGCTGTGGTTAGATTTATATCTTAATTACTTTCCTATAGTTATGGATATTTGCAGGGGGTTTAATCACAAGTATGTATTATGTAGGGTTCGCAGCATAGAAAACAAAAATTTTCCTACGATGTGAACTATATACCAAGATCCATATACTAGATACAAACAACGGGCGGATGTATATCCGTAGAGAACATACCCTTGAAGACCGACAAAGCTTAACGAGTTCAACTCGTGGTTGATGTAGACGATCTCTTGCCGATCTCAAGATCGAGAGGAAGTCCTAGCGCCGCAAATCAGCAGCGCATCCGTGCTCGCACACACGTTCGAGGCACCGAGCAACCTCCGCCTCCTCGCTCCAGCGATGCAGCGGAAGCACAACTCTTTCTTGCCGAATAGCCACCGGGAACATGTATCTCGCTAGTCCGAGACCATGGGGAATAAATTCTAGAGGGGGAGAGAGATCCTTCACGAGGAGGTGTGGTGTGAGAGGAGGAGAGGGGGGCCTTTTATAGGGGAGAGGGGGGCACCCAAGGGGCATGGCGCCCAGCCATGGGGCTGCCCCCACCTCTTCCACATTCATGTGGGTGGAGCTCCCACTCAAAATGAAAAGCCTCCACTCCCATTAAAAAGCCTCCACTCAAAAATCCACTCACATGCATTAAATTTCCACCAAATTTAATGCAAGCTCTCATTTAAATAAAAATCTTTTATTTATTTATTCAGAATTTTGTTAATTACTTTAATTAACAAACATTCACATAAAACCCCTTGCTAGTATTCCATTTCACATGCAGAACCAGTTTCAGCAATTTCAACCGAAACAGTTTCGGTGTCTAGTGAAATAAATTCCTGCGCTTTCCTTTTCTTTTCGGCATGAAACTTTTGCTCCAATTGGATGTCGGTGTCTCTTAAGTGTGTCACCCTACGGTTCGTGAATAATGCGGACATGATCGAGACCCCTCTCGGATCAATAATCAGAAGCGGGATCTGGAGACCCATACTGACTCCCACACATTCAACGATGACTTTCTTGTGATCGTCGGAACCTTTTACGCTAGTATCTTAATCCCTTTGTTTCACGATATATTACATGTCTGAGATTCGATCATCGGTATCTCCATACCTAGTTTGATCTCGTTACCGACATGCACTCTTTTCTCGTTCCCGTGATATAACATTCTAGTGATCAAATCACTTGCTTGCAAGCTAATCAATGTGATATCACCGAGAGGGCCCAGAGTATATCTATCCGTCATCGGGATGAACAAATTCCACTCTTGATCCATGAGCCTCAACATAACACTTTATTAGTTCTGAATCCATCTTTATAATCACCCTGTTACGGTGTGACGTTTGATGTTATCAAGAAACTCTTCCGGTGTTAGTGATTGACATGATCTCATGGTCTAAGGATTAGGATCACTTCGTAAGTTGTTATAGCAATATAAACTCAATGACTTTGATCGTAATGCTATACTTCGGATGAGTGTTCATCACACCATTACACTAATGTTGTGATCCCGTTATTAACAACATCCAATGTCCATGATCAGGAAACCTTGATCATCTTGTTAATCAACGAGCTAGTTTATGAGAGAGGCATAACTAGGAACTTTCTGTTTGTTTATTAAACACACATGTATTAACGTTTCCGTATTAATACAATTATAGCATGCAAAATAAACATCTATCATATACTTGGAATACACATAATAAACACTTTATTATTGCCTCTCAGGGCATATTCCCTTCAGTCTCCCACTTGCACTAGAGACAATAATCTAGTTACATAGTGATAAATCTAACACCCATTAAGTTCTGGTGTTGATCATGTTTTGCTCTAGGGAGAGTTTTAGTCAACGGATCTGCTACATTGAGATCCGTATGTACTTTACAAATCTTTATATCTCCATCCTTGACATGCTCGCGGATGGAGTGAAACCGGCGCTTAATATGCTTGGAATGCTTGTGAGACCTTGGCTCTTTGGCATTGGCAATGGCACCATTGTTGTCACAATAGATCACCATTGGGTCCAACGCGTTTGCCACAACTCCTAGTTCGGATATGAATTCCTTCATCCAAACTGCTTCCTGAGCCGCTTCTGAAGCAGCAACATATTCGGCCTCCGTTGTTGATCCCGCTACCACAGGTTGTTTGGAACTCCTCCAACTAACCGCTCCGCCATTCATGAGAAATACGTATCCGGATTGAGACTTAGAGTCATCCGGATCAGTGTCAAAGCTAGCATCGACATAACACTTAGCGACGAGCTCTTCTTCACCTCCGTATACAAGAAACATATCCTTAGTTCTTCGTAAGTACTTAAGGATATTCTTGACCGCTATCCAGTGTTCCGAACCTGGATCCGATTGGTACCTACTAGTCAAACTAATAGCATGTGCCACATCCGGTCTTGTACATAGCATGGCGTACATTATAGAGCCTATGGCTGAAGCATAGGGGACTTTGTCCATTATCTCTCTTTCTTCCTCCGAATCCGGACTTTGAGTCTTACTCAATGTCTTTCCTTGCAACATAGGTAAGAACCCCTTCTTACTTCCGTCCATTTTAAACTTCTTTAAAATCTTATCAAGGTATGTACTTTGCGATAGCCCTATTAGGCGCCTAGATCTATCTCTATAGATCTTTATGCCTAATATGTATGACGCTTCACCTAGGTCCTTCATTGAAAATTTGCTGTTTAGATAACTTTTAACACTGTTTAAAAGATCTATATCATTTCCGATCAATAATATGTCATCCACATATAATATCAGAAATGCCACATTGCTCCCACTCACTTTCTTGTAAATACAAGCTTCTCCATAAGTTTGGACAAATCCAAACTCTTTGATCACCTCATCAAAGCGGAGATTCCAACTTCGTGATGCTTGCTTCAATCCATAGATGGATCGCTGAAGCTTGCACACCTTGTTAGCATCCTTAGGATCGACAAAACCCTTTGGTTGTATCATATACAACTCTTCTTCAATATTCCCATTGAGAAACGCGGTTTTGACATCCATCTGCCATATTTCATAATCGAAATATGCAGCAATTGCTAACATAATCCTAACTGACTTTAGCATCGCTACGGGAGAGAAAGTCTCATCGTAGTCAACTCCTTGAATTTGTCGAAACCCCTTTGCGACAAGTCGAGCTTTATAGACGGTCACATTACCATCAGCATCAGTTTTCCTTTTGAAAATCCATTTGTTCTCCACGGCCTTTCGGTCGTGAGGTAATTCCACCAAGTTCCAAACTTGATTTTCATACATGGATTCCATCTCGGATTTCATGGCTTCTAACCATTTGTTGGAATCTGGGCTCATCATCGCTTCTTCATACGTCACAGGGTCATAATTTTCATCAACCATGAAATTCATGACAGGATTTCCGTACAGCTCGGGAGCTGCACGCGTCCTGTTTGACCTGCGAGGTTCGGTAGTACTCTCTTTTGGAGTTTCATGATCATTATCATTAGTTCCCTCTTCAACAGGTGGAGCCAACTCCGGAACAACTTCCGGCGCTGCGCTACTCGCCATACTTTGAAGAGAAGGTTCCACAACCTCTTCGAGTTCTACCTTCCGACTACTCACACCTTTCGCGAGAAACTCTTTCTCTAGAAAGGATCCATTCTTGGCAACAAAAACCTTGCCCTCGGATCTGTGATAGAAGGAATACCCAATAGTTTCTTTAGGGTATCCTATGAAGACGCATTTTTCCGCTTTGGGTTCGAGTTTATCCGGTTGAAGTTTCTTCACATAAACATCGCATCCCCAAACTTTAAGAAATGACAGCTTAGGTTTGTTTCCAAACCACAATTCATACGGTGTCTTTTCAACGGATTTAGATGGTGCCCGATTTAAAGTGAATGCAGCAGTTTCTAGTGCATAACCCCAAAATGACAACGGCAAGTCTGTCAGAGACATCATAGATCGAACCATATCTAATAAAGTACGATTACGACGTTCCGACACACCATTTCGCTGTGGTGTTCCGGCAGGTGTGAGTTGTGAAACAATTCCACACTCTTTCATGTGAGTGCTAAACTCGTAACTTAGATACTCACCTCCACGGTCGGACCGTAGAAATTTGATCTTTCTATTACGATGATTTTCCACTTCATTCTGAAATTCCTTGAACTTTTCAAAGGTTTCAGACTTGTGTTTCATCAAGTAGATATAACCGTATCTACTCAAATCATCCGTGAAAGTAACAAAATAACGATATCCACCTCGCGCCGACACACTCATTGGACCACATACATCAGAATGTATGATTTCCAATAAATCTGTCGCCCGTTCCATTGAACCGGAAAACGGCGTTCTAGTCATGTTGCCCATAAGGCATGGCTCACATGTATCAAATGATTCATAATCAAGTGATTCCAAAAGTCCATCCGAATGGAGCTTCTTCATGCGTTTAACGCCAATATGACCTAGACGGCAGTGCCACATATATGCGGATATATCATCATTAAGTTTAATCCTTTTAGCATCAACATTATGAATATGTGTAACATTATCATCGAGGTCTAATAGAAATAAACCATTCATCATCGGTGCATGACCATAAAAGATTTCATTCATATAAATGGAACAACCATTGTTCTCGGATTTAAATGAATAACCACTTCGCATCAAACATGATCCAGATACAATGTTCATGCTCAGTGCAGGCACCAGATAACATTTATTCAAGTTTATAACTAATCCCGACGGTAAGTGGAGAGGCAGCGTTCCGACGGCGATCACATCAACACTTGATCCATTGCCGACACGCATCTTGACCTCACCCCTTGCTAGCGGTCGCTTGTTCCGCAGCCCCTGATTCGAGTTACAAATATTAGCAACTGAATCGGTATCAAATACCCAGGTGCTACTGCGAGCACTAGTCAAGTACACATCAATAACATGTATATCATATATACCTTTGTTTGCCTTGCCGGCCTTCTTGTCTGCCAGATACTTGGGGCAGTTGCGCTTCCAATGGCCAGTCCCCTTACAATAGTAGCACTCGGAATCAGACTTAGGTCCAACTCGGGGTTTCTTTTCAGGCGCGGCAACCGGCTTGCCGCCCTTACTTCCCTTCCGTTTTCCCTTCTTGTCTTTCTTGAAACCAGTGTTCCTATTGATCATCAACACTTGATGTTCCTTTTTGATCTCCACTTCTGCAGTTTTAAGCATTGACAGAAGCTCGGGGAGAGACTTCTTCATGCCTTGCATATTATAGTTCATCACAAAGCTCTTATAGCTAGGTGGCAGAGACTGCAGAACACGATGGATGCCTAAGTCAATGGGAATCGATATTCCCAAGGACACAAGCTTATCGGCGTAACCCGACATCTTGAGTACATGCTCACTAACGGAGCTGTGCTCTTCCATCATGCAGCTAAAGAACTTTTCTGAAGCGTTGTAGCTCTCTACAGCAGCATGTGTGTCGAAAATCATTTTCAACTCACCCATTGTATCAAATGCATTGCCGTTTTCGAAACGCTTTCGAAGTTCCGGCTCTAGCCCATACAATATGCCGCAATGAACTAAGTTGTGGTCCTCCTGACGAGTCTGATAGACATTCTTCTCCTCGTCAGGGGCATCATCAAAAGGTGGGGGGCCTAACGGCGCTTCTAGCACATATTGCTTTTGTGCAGCAGAGAGGAGAATCCTCAAATTCATGGCCCATTCAGTAAAGTTGCTACCGTTCGTTGCTAGTTTCTCTTTCTCCATGAACGCATTGAAATTAAAAGCAGGTGGTGCCATCTACAACAGAATTTGTAAAGTTTAGACTAAGTGTATGATAGATCGAGTTCAACTAATCTTTATTACGAATGAACTCCCACTCAAAAGCGACATCCCTCGTGTCCTTTTGGTGATTACATGAACCAAATCCACTACACCAAGTCCGATCATCACGTGAGTCGGTATAGCTTCAAAGGCGAGCATCAAATGGGCATCATATCAACTATATGACTCATGCTTAACCTTTCGGTCCGTGTTCCGAGGCCATGTCTGTACATGCTAGGCTCGCCAAGTTAGAACCTTAGTATTCGCATGTGTAACTGTTTTACACCCGAAATATGGTCGTGGATCCAAGAACACCCGATCATCACGTGATGTCTTGGAGCGACGAAAACATAATCGGTGCATACTAAAGGAAGAACACATTCTTATCTTGATATTTAAATGAGGGATCATCTTATTATGCTTTAACAAAGCGCTAAACAAGCAATATAAGATGTAATCAAACATCATATGTTTATTAGTGAAATTATATGGTTCCCGCAGATGATCTCTATCATGTGCATCGTGGTATGATCACTATCATACCTATATGTGTAAATCCAAGGTCTATGGATTTTACACGCTATGTGTGTTGTAAGAGTATCATCTCATACTTCTACTTACAACACTACCATATCATAACACTAGCCCAGCAACAATCTAAACTAGACGCCTCTAATTTATCCATTGCAAGTTTTACGTGGCTTAGGGCTTTCGAGATAGAACCGTTCTTACCTACGAACATGAACCACAACGAGGATAATCAAATTGTTGACAACTCGCTTGCAAAATAGATATTGACTATAGTAGGAGAGACAGACACCCGCTAGCCACTTATGCAAACTAGTTGCATGTCAAGCGTGGAACAGGTCTCATGTGCGAGGACATGTAAAGTTTGTCCGGGCCGCTTCATCCCACTATGCCACCAATATCCAAAATTACAACAAAGGAGCAACAACATGATCATCATCGCCCACATACACATATGTGTACTACCCGTGTAAAGTATCTACGCATAGATCCGGCTCTGATACCACTGTAGGGTTCGCAGCATAGAAAACAAAAAATTTCCTACGATGTGAACTATATACCAAGATCCATCTACTAGATACAAACAACGGGCGGATGTATATCCGTAGAGAACATACCCTTGAAGACCGACAAAGCTTAACGAGTTCAACTCGTGGTTGATGTAGACGATCTCTTGCCGATCTCAAGATCGAGAGGAAGTCCTAGCGCCGCAAATCAGCAGCGCATCCGTGCTCGCACACACGTTCGAGGCACCGAGCAACCTCCGCCTCCTCGCTCCAGCGATGCAGCGGAAGCACAACTCTTTCTTGCCGAATAGCCACCGGGAACATGTATCTCGCTAGTCCGAGACCATGGGGAATAAATTCTAGAGGGGGAGAGAGATCCTTCACGAGGAGGTGTGGTGTGAGAGGAGGAGAGGGGGGCCTTTTATAGGGGAGAGGGGGGGCACCCAAGGGGCATGGCGCCCAACCATGGGGCTGCCCCCACCTCTTCCACATTCATGTGGGTGGAGCTCCCACTCAAAATGAAAAGCCTCCACTCCCATTAAAAAGCCTCCACTCAAAAATCCACTCACATGCATTAAATTTCCACCAAATTTAATGCAAGCTCTCATTTAAATAAAACTCTTTTATTTATTTATTCAGAATTTTGTTAATTACTTTAATTAACAAACATTCACATAAAACCCCTTGCTAGTATTCCATTTCACATGCAGAACCAGTTTCAGCAATTTCAACCGAAACAGTTTCGGTGTCTAGTGAAATAAATTCTTGCGCTTTCCTTTTCTTTTCGGCATGAAACTTTTGCTCCAATTGGATGTCGGTGTCTCTTAAGTGTGTCACCCTACGGTTCGTGAATAATGCGGACATGATCGAGACCCCTCTCGGATCAATAATCAGAAGCGGGATCTGGAGACCCATACTGACTCCCACACATTCAACGATGACTTTCTTGTGATCGTCGGAACCTTTTACGCTAGTATCTTAATCCCTTTGTTTCACGATATATTACATGTCCGAGATTCGATCATCGGTATCTCCATACCTAGTTTGATCTCGTTACCGACATGCACTCTTTTCTCGTTCCCGTGATATAACATTCTAGTGATCAAATCACTTGCTTGCAAGCTAATCAATGTGATATCACCGAGAGGGCCCAGAGTATATCTATCCGTCATCGGGATGAACAAATTCCACTCTTGATCCATGAGCCTCAACATAACACTTTATTAGTTCTGAATCCATCTTTATAATCACCCTGTTACGGTGTGACGTTTGATGTTATCAAGAAACTCTTCCGGTGTTAGTGATTGACATGATCTCATGGTCTAAGGATTAGGATCACTTCGTAAGTTGTTATAGCAATATAAACTCAATGACTTTGATCGTAATGCTATACTTCGGATGAGTGTTCATCACACCATTACACTAATGTTGTGATCCCGTTATTAACAACATCCAATGTCCATGATCAGGAAACCTTGATCATCTTGTTAATCAACGAGCTAGTTTATGAGAGAGGCATAACTAGGAACTTTCTGTTTGTTTATTAAACACACATGTATTAACGTTTCCGTATTAATACAATTATAGCATGCAAAATAAACATCTATCATATACTTGGAATACACATAATAAACACTTTATTATTGCCTCTCAGGGCATATTCCCTTCATATTAGTCCAAGTAAGGTCGGTATATTAGCACAGGTTCACCCACACAATACTTACAACACCAAAGAAGAGTACTCAGCTATTTGAAGCGAAAGCACTTGACAAAATTCCCATGTGTCCTCGAGAACGTTTGGTCCTTATAAGTATTTCCACCGGCTTGTCCTTTGCTAAGAAAGGATTGGGACACTTGCCGCGTTTGCTCTTTATTACTTGCACTTCATTTTGTTGCCTTATCAGAAAACCACTAAAAATCAGTTTGCTAAGTATTTGCAGAGAGTTCCTGCTCCATACCACTGTTCAGCACCTTCTGCTCCTCGTTGGGATAGACACTCCTATTTATCGAAAGTGTCATCAAGACTATTTTCTAGCGCCGTTGCCGGGGAGTGAAGCGCTATTGAAGAGTGGAACTGGTAAAGGAAACTTCTAGTGTGAGTATTGCTTTTTGTTACTGCTTGTTACTTTGTTTCCAATATGGATAACCCACTTGGTTTTCTGTTTGGGAAAACTACTACCACTGCTATGGTAGTAGATGAACCACCACCTGTTGAGATAGATCCTTTTAAGATACCTACAAGTATTGTTGATCGTATTATGGATAATTATTATTTAGGGGATGGAACTGTCCATCCTAGTGATCACTTGGTTTTTATCCATGAATTATGCGGGTTGTTTAAGTGTGCAGGTATTACAATGGAACAGGTGAAGAAGAAGTTACTCTCCATATCCTTAAAAGGGAGAGCTGAAGAATGGTATAAGCTGTTGAAGAATGGACAATCTATGGAATGGGAGGAGATGGCATCTCTCTTTTATTCTAAATTTTATCCTCCCAGTGAGATCCATAAGGATAGAAATCTGATATATAACTTCTGGCCTCGTGATGGAGAGAGTACAACTCAAGCTTGGGGGAGATTGAAGTTACTAATGCTTAAATGTCCTATTCATGAACTCCCTAACAATATTATTATCAATATATTTTATGCTAGGCTCTCTCTTCATGATAAAGATTTACTAGATGCTTATTGTGCTGGATCATTCACACGTATGAAGGAAGAAGCTAAATGGGATCTACTAGACCGTATTCAAGAGAACACTGAATCTTGGGAGAATGACAAAGGAAGAAAGTCAGGTATAAACTATGATTATGAATGCATTAAATATTTGATGGGAACTAATGACTTCCGTGATATTAGTAATGAGTTTGCTCTTGATTCCCAAAATATTGCCAACTGTTTTAAGGCCTTTGCCTCTTACATAGAAATTCCCAAAAAGAAGTGGAATAAGTACCATGCACCTTATAAAGATGTTGTTAGTCATGTTCCTGTTAGAAGTACTCAAGTTTTTACTACTAATCATATTGTGCCTGAACCTTATGTTGAGAAAATACCTTTCCCAGCTAAGGTAAAGGAGTATTCTATGATTTTTAATGCAAATAACAAAAGTACAAAGAAAACTGTGGAGCCGAATGAGCATTTAAATATTGAACCTATGGTGAGTATTGTGAAAGATCTTGACGCTAGAAATATACAGGATGAGCATATTATCTTCTGTGAAGACGGTACTAATATTGTCTCTCATCCTAGCAAGGCTAGAAAAGCTAGTGTTCCTATGCTTTCTATTAAAATTGGTGATCATTGCTACTATGGTTTATGTGATATTGGTGCTAGTTCTAGTGCTATTCCTTATGAGCTTTACAGGGAAATTATGCATGAAATTGGTCCTTGTGAGCTTGAGGACATTGATGTGGTTATCCACCTTGTAGATAAGGAAACCATTTGCCCTATTGGTATTGTAAGAGATGTGGAGGTTCTTTGTGGTAAGATTAAGTATCCTGCTAATTTTCTAGTGCTTAATTCTGCAGCTAGCAAAACTTGTCCTATCATTTTTGGTAGACCTTTCTTGAACACTTGTGGAGATATTATAGATTGTAAGAAGGAGAAAGTTTTAACTAAGTTTGATGGATATTCTTATGAGTTTAACTTTTCAAAATTTGCTAAATCTCCTTGTGAAAACAGTTTGCCTAATAAAGATTTTAGGATGGAATAACTTGCTTCTATTGATCTGGTTTATGACCTTGGACCTCTTTTTGGTGACTGTAAGTATGCTTACTCAGATGATAAATTTGTTGCCAGTGACAGTTATATTGTAAACTTTATTCAAAGTGCCACTGAAAGTTATTATGAGAGAGGGAAACATGGTTTTATGCTTCTCAATAATGTTAAGTGCGATGACCCAGCATACCACTGAATGATGTAGTATACTATAGTCGTTGACATAACACCAATGAAACACCGTTCACTAGTATTACATCCCTCAGAATGTCAGAACAGAAACACAATGGGTCCAATACATGGCTAAAGGTTACAACTCACTCTTTACACAAGATCCAGAGAACACTCTAGGTTAAAGAGAGAGAAAGAACTTCTTACGGATAAGAATCAAAGATGAACAATGCAAGAACTAGTATACTATTAAGACTAGTATTTTAACTAAAGGGTTGGCATTGCTGCTATTGCAATACTCTATAGAATTAGGTTCTTGACTAGAGATTATATTTCTATCTAATCAGTAATTTCGTCTTCACTTGAGTTGATGTATATGTTGACTTCCTTGACTTCCTTGAAGAGATTTGACTTTGGATGATGAGTCCTGGAGCATAACTTGATGTGGATGTTGTCTATTCCGGCTTCAGAATCTAGCAAGGGTTAAGAAGATACTTTGAGTACGAGCGTACTCAGCAAATTCACTAGAAAAGGAGTGTTTGATGCACTATAACTACAGCCACATACCATAGGTCGTAGGCAATGCAAGTTTTCATAAACATTTCTTCAAAGGTTGCTTTTATTCTGAAAAGCTATGTCCGTCAGCCTTCACGGGTTTACCAGAACTTTCATGGAGTTCCTTTCCCGCCGCGTTCGCAGCTCCTTCCCAGAACAGGGAGTAACAAGTTACACTTCTTACACTCTGCAGAGGTGTGTTACTTTACCCATGAGAGATCAACTCTTTGTTGCACAACCGGGCAACTTATTCCCGTCCACAGTTCCATGATGTGGGGCCCAGAAGATGATCCAAGCCAATCACTGCCCCCTTCGCGACCTCGCATGCCTCCTTGGTGTACACCATGCCCACATATTGGATTACGGCAATGGTTTGTACAAACCGATAGATGCCAGAACTATCGTGGGACGTTGAGGGTTCCCACCCATATGTTGCATATCCTCTACGAATTACCAATTAATATGCACGCTTATAACAGCCACGACCTGCACATCCGGCTTCATGCGAGAGGAAGAAGATACAGCTGACTTCTCCGTCCCATTCCAAATCTCATGGTCAACGCGTAATATACGGCGCAAGAATCACTGGCGACATTGGTTGTTAAGTCCTAGGTGATATAGTTCTGAACAGTGGTATTCCAACTGTCAGACTTACTAGATTAGCCGATCACCCTGGATCAGTAACCAATAGTTCACAATATTATAGAAAATAGTGTTTTCTGATCTTTTTCAAATGCAGGTGATGACAACACTGGATTTGGAAAATACTTTACAGAAAATAAACAAAGGACATGAGCAAGTGTGAACTTGCCTTTTGTGATTGGAAGATTATGCACTCACGGTCTTCGAGTTAGTATAAGATCCAAAATCTGAAATCAACATCATTGGTCCGGTAAGGACTAATGTTTAAAAAAGCAATATGCTTTTATGCATAAGTAATGTGATGCACGTTATAAATGCGAATTCTAGGGATAATGTTGTTTTAGGGTTTGGATTCCGGAAATGGTTACTTTAGAATGTGTTGTTATTTTAGATAAGATTCACACCTGTGCTTCTTATTAGGGCTTGTGAGTGTGTGTGAACAGCACATATTTATGCAGCAATAAAGTATATATCTATGAAATGCTATTCAAAATTGTTTATACTTTAACAGTTTATCTCCAAACTTTACTTTATAAGTAGAGTCACTTATAAATAGCTTAAGTGTTATCGCTCCTAGGTATACAAGTGAAGTATGAAGTAATGTGATCTTGATTATTTGTCATATATTGTCTGAAGTGGCAAAACGAATAACTTTTGAAGAATAGATTCCTTTTCTAAGGTTTAAACAATCTTTGTGGTTAGTTAGTGGTGTTCGATGTCATTTGTGTTTGCTTGAATAGTTTTGGCTTGAGATGCTTTATAACTTAACTAGTTCAGACCAAAGTTAACTATAAAACATATAATAATTCTTATAGTGTTAGATTTAGATTCTTGTAGACTAAAGTTAACTTTAAAACAAGGGTAGTTTGAAAGTATAATGCTTATGATATTTGTATCTTGTGTACCTGGTAATGTTTCCTTAAGGTTACTTAAGAATGGTTATTCTTTTACTTGGTGTAGTGGTTTCTTGATTTTATACTGGAGTAGTATCATTTACCTTTTATAGATGAGTGGTTATAGTTTATAAACCAAAATATAGTATTACTTAACTACTTATGGATTTATTATAGTGTTGTGGTAGTTTTTGTAATCTGGTGGTTAAAGTAGATAGAAAGGATCTGATTTATTCACAAGTAGTTCTTTAAGGTTTTTATTATGAATAGGAATCCTTTTAGAATGTAATCTTCACTTAAGGTTGAAGATAATTTAATAAAAAGGTATTTATAATGTTTTATACCATTATGGCTTCATATTATTAATATTTAAGACTAATACTATGTATTAGACTTAATTGACTCATTTTTTAAATATTAGCAAATTTTATTTACCCTTATATGAATTTTTAAACTAAGTAAATAGGTTTCAATTCAAGTTATTAGAGTACCTGTACTTTTCATTTAACTCAATAGTGAAATATTATTTTTTTACATGTAGATATTATTTTTGTGATCATTTTGGTATATTATATTTATCTTTATGATTTATAAATAATAAGATATGATTTTTATAAGATTTAATATTATAAAAAATACTTAATAAATAATAAATATTTAAGTAAGTGAAATAATAATGCATGATTATAGTTTTAAATTATAGTTTATTTTGCTAAGATTTTTGGTATATTATTCGTATTCTTAATCTTTATCATTATTACAATATGAATTATCAAGGTTTTATTACTTTTAAACCTTTATTAAATAATATTTATTTTAATAATCATCATAATAATATTGGATAATAAGTTTAAGTTATAGATTTTATTTTTCTACAAATTTTCATATATTATACACATTTTTCTGAATTATTAAACAAAAGTTATTAATTAAACAAGATTTAATCCTTTGTTTGATTTCATATTAATAATTAAGTTTATAACATTTTATTTATTTCTTAAACATGAATTTACTTTTTACACCGCACCAACACCTAGCCTGAGTCACTGACCAGTGGGCCAGTGGCCACCACATCGTACAGGTTAAAGAAAATGCATTTGTTACCGACTGATTGGCTACCCCCAGTCAATGACATATGGGCCCTAGGCCATGTCACATGCCACGTGAGACAAAGACTGGTCAAACACGTTGACGTGGCTAGGGTGACGCAAGCATGATGTCATTTTTGACATCAGCCTGGCCTCCACCACCAGAGGATGGTCGCCGGCGGCGAACCACTATGCTCCGGTGGACAAGGTCGATGCTACTAGAGAGAGGTAATCAAGGCGAACATATTGGTGGTAACGCCGCTACCTAATGGTCACTGGAAATAAACCGGCGACGAGCTTCTGCGGCAGCCAACGGAGGTGCTCATCGAATCAAGGTCTACGGTGTGAATTAGCAAACGTATTTAGGGTTCAGAGACGCGTAATCTTACCCTGACGACGATAGAGAGGTCGAGGAGGCTTAGGGAGGTGTGCCGACGGCGAATCGACGATAATGGCCACGACAGCCGAAGAAAAGGAATGCTCGATTTCACATGATTCCCGGCGAGCGGGCTTCCGTGGTTGGTCCTAGGTGAGTAAGTCCACGACGGTGCGTCCAACGGTGGCTACCACGAGGCGAGGGGTGGTCGGATTTGGCTGGAACGATGAACTCCGGCGAACTAGGGTTTCGGGAGAGGAAGGAAAATGGGTCTGGAGAGGGAGATAGAAGATGAGATAGGTATGATAAGATAGAAGAGGACGCGGCGATCTTATCTACTCCTCTCAGGGATGGCGACACGCATCGTAGAGCGCCGGTCGATCGACGGCGCAGCTCCGACCAACGAGCTGCTTCCAGTAGGCGAGGCAGACGGCGGAGTCGATTTTGCAGAAAAACCCCTAGCGTTTCTTTCATCTCAACCCGCAATCCTTCCCTGGCCCCACTCGTCAGTCACATGAGAGAATGAGGTGGGCTAGTTACCGGGCCTTTGTGGGCTGCACCTGGGCGACAGGTAAGCAGGTAGAAGTTGGGCCACGGCCAGGTCTTGTTTCTTATTTGTTTTCTATTTTTCTATTTTCTGTTTTCCTTTTCAGATTTGTATATAATCTTTAATTTGAACTTTTCTTTGTAGAATTTATTTGCTGGATAATTGTAGTAATACTAGAATATATTTAGTATCATTTGTGAACTTTTATTATATAATCTTTTTATATTTCTTTTATTTTCTCAATATGAACCCCTTTTAATATTTTGTAGAAGCTTTTCTTATTATGTTTCTTTCCCCTTTTAATCATGGTTTTATTAAATGATATATTCTTATTTGTTTATAAAACTTAACTCTAGTTGGCTCATAGTTTGAATAGAAATTTTATATGTACAATAATCCTATATGATTATTTGATGCATGGAATATAAAAGAAATTAATATGGTTATTACTACTTCCATTAATTTGGAAAATGGCAATGTATAATTTCTGTTATGATAAACAGAGAAGTTTAGGGTTTGAATTAGGAATATTTATCCTAGGGTTTAGGGTTTTAACATACTTAGATTCCTTTGTGGATCTGAGTAAAGATTTAATAGCTAAGCATATTGTTTTCTGTTTGGGATATTTGATGACATCACCTTTAGGACTAGAAAGTTATATTTAGAATGTTTTATAGAAAGAAATTGATAAAGATACTCCTAAGCACATATAATTCTGATGGTTGGAATTGGCAGAGATGTGCTTATGTGATTTGTTATAGGAAAATATTCCTATAAAGTGATATTAACATAAGATGATGAATCAATTCCCTGAACGGACATTATACTTGGTTTAAGATTTAGAGTTGATTGTTTAACAAGAATGTCTATTTTTCCATTCTTCAACATCCTTGACCTTTAATTAAAGAATTCCTTTCCTAAATATAATACTTCTTCCTATCCATCATCATAGTTAGTATGATGAGCTTTACTTCACAAGAATGTTCTTATTCACCTTTTATTCTTCTAAACTCATGGATGAATCCAATGAGTTTTATACTAAAGTATTTCATAGTTTTCTCATATCTTTGCTTGGTTATACCCACTACTCTACTGTTGATAATCATCAATCCAACAAGTAGTTATTTCAAACTCCACTCATAATCTTCCTTAATCATCCATCACTAATATTTCTTCATCAGATGTATGTATGTATCCAACTATCTTTCTCTAAGGCTTACTATCCTTTAAGATGAATAACACTCCTTCCATAACCCTATGCTAAACTAGCTTTAATTGAATAATATCATTCTACATTTATTTTACTCCACTAACTCACACTCCAACCCTACATTATATTTATGTGGCTTGCAATGACTACTCTAGGATAACTTATCTCTACTAGGGTTTCAATCCTGTTCTACACACCAATATCTTTTATACTAGATATGGGTAGACCATCCTGGTGAGTAAGGCATGATCAATATAATCCTTTAATCATTTATAGCTTAAGTTCTTAGTTGACTAAACAAGGCTTTATCAATACTACTTTTCAATTGTATTGAAATTATCTTCTTAGTATCTCATATTGGATTAAGGTTATTCATGGACTATGCCCTCTTTAAAAGATTTAAGTAGATGTTATGATAAGATCAAGAAATAGTAGATCAAGGATTCATAGTTAAAGAATTTGTAAATCAACGGTGGATTACTCAACATTGATGAACAACAGATATTAAGATAAGTTCCATAAAAATTGATATGGGAAGAAATATATATAGTGAATGATCTTGACTTAGTCTCTTTCCAACTCAATCTCATTAAAGAGTTAAAGTTAAGTATTACTATGGTACTCATAGTAAGAATAGATAAGAATAAGATAGGTCAGGATTAGTCATTACATTTATATTACTTTAGTTTGTAATCTTAACTTGGCACTTATGAATTGTTGTGTTGAATATGATGATAGAATCCCTTAAGGATCAGATATTAATTATTTAAGCAATGTATTATGAGTAGCATTTATTATATCTGATCTACCCATAGATCAAATTATGTTTACCCAAATAAGGTTTTAGCAAAGGTCATATTGAAACTTATCGCAGTCAACTTGATGATCTGCTTCAATTCTATCAAGTTAAGAGAAGCTTCAATCACTTTGACAAGTTTTGTTCATAAGCGCGAAAATTATTCAGATTTTCTATACATGAATGCAATGCACACATCTGGGTTCAGCTTATTTCTAGGCTCTAATGCTGGGATGTTACATTAAGTTTCCCCGTTTTATGTTCAAAGCTTTGAAGTTGCATTTGTTTTGTCTTCCTATGCTTGTGGCTTTTTGTTTCAACAATTCATTTTATCATGCTACTCCCATGCATAGGAAGTGGGTTAGACTCAAGTGTGTTGGTTATTTGCTTCTTGATGCTCATTTTCACTCCAGATATATATATATCCTATGTGAGCATCTTTGAAAGTTTCAAGCCTAACTTAAAGGCATCAAAGAAAAGTACTTGTTGGGAGATAACCCAAGAGTTTTGTCGAGTCTTGGAAGTTATTACCTCTGTAATAACCTCTCCTTATCCTTTTTGTTTTGGTTTTTGTGTCAACTTCAACTACTTTTGTGAAGTAGAAGAGTTGTGAAAAGTGGCTGTCCTGGGACAGAATTTTGTGCTGCACTGTAAAAATTCGTGAGGGATCTCAGTACGTCGGATGGAGCTGCATTTTTCTGAGGTTGTTCTCCAAGTTGCTACCAACTTTCATTAGTTCTGCACTTTTTTATTTGAGCAATGGAAGGTTTTCAAAAAAAATCAATCTTTACCCGCTGGTCTATTTTGACAGATTTCTGTTATCATTTGCATTTGCCTCTTATAGAAGCCTTTGTTTTTATAGATTTCAGTTGAAGTGTGAACCTAAAGGTTTGTTGTTTTTCTTGCACTAATGTTGCCATTGAAGTTTGTGTATTTCCTTGTGAGGAAAGGAAACTTCCAGGAGAAGGAGAAAAGGAGTTCATCTTTGACTAGGTAAAAGTGGTGAAAACAGAAGGTTCGTGAAACCCCAATCTTTTTATATTTTTGATGTTTTTAATACATAAGGGAAGTTACGAGACATAACAGAAGAGGAAACGGAGTCCGGGGTGGACAAACATACCCCAGGCGCGGGTCCCTGCCTGGCCGCGCCTGGAGGGGGTGTGCCACCCCCGAACTCCGACTCCACCTCGTTTTTGTGCTAAAACCTTCCTTATGCTTTGAAACTTCATAATATATAACCCCCCGGATCCCCCGAGGTTCATGCATCGTGATCCCGTCGTGTTTTCATTTTGATCTGTTTTTGTCAAGAAATCTTCTCAAGTTTAGAGCACCATGGTCTCCGCCAACGAAAACGGCAAGAAGCCCGAGGAGGACGATCCTCACAAACCCAAGGAGGAGGATATTTTGGTAGGTTATGAAGGAGACATGGAGGAGGACAAGAAACCGAACACCCGCGCTACCTTCACAAGCATTGGATTGGTGGCAAAACCTACCAAGCTTAAGAGGACAGCACAGATGTCTACAGGAGGGAAACCTCCACGTCATATCCTCTCTCCACGACCACTTCCTCCATGTACCACTCATTCTAACCTTACAGGGAAGGAACACTCTAAGAAGGAAGAGTGGAGGAAGAATAATAAGGACTGGGATCCTCGGTCCGAATTGATCATGAGCTGCATTGAGCATAATTCGGAGTTGATTCGTACTCCGACCTTCGATATTGAGGATTTGAAGAAGCTTATGGAGGAGCTTATAAAGAGAACACCACCACCGCCAAAGGAGTAATTCGTCATCAGGTTTGGCATCCCCTTGGCTTGTTCCAAGCTTGGGGGAGTGTCGCGGTATCACTACCATTATCTTTTATCTTTTACCTTTTTAGTGGATGCATATCTTTGTTAGAGAGGTTATCTTATAGTTTGGTTTGCATGTGGAAGTATCTCTCCTTTAGTTTATTATCTATGTATCCCTTGGTGTGAGTGCCTTTATTGGAATATTAATGAGAAGTTTTATATTTTACTTTTTGCACTTCTTATTTTAGTTTGCAATCTCTATTATATGATGGATCTTGTTGACCAGTATTGGCATCATTTTGGGAGCATCAAGTGGATCTAAATTGGTTTTGTCAAACCGAGTTCCGGTCAATAACAATACTTTTTGAGATTTGAAAGAAAAAAGCTTACAGGTATTTTGTATTATTTACTTTCTTTCTTGCAAGCTCATAAGCTTAGTATTCTTTATTTAAGATCTTTTGTGTCTTCAAGAAAGATTGCATGCTTGGCTTTATTACTTGTATGTTTGCTTGTTTCTTTCAACTCTCTTGCTTGCTACCCAACCTTGCTAGCCAAAAACCTGTTTTGAGAAGGCATACTTCTCATGTTTCCAATCCCTTTGAACCAAAACCTTTTTTGCCACTTGTGTCCACTATATCTACCTAGTAGCTTTTTCTATTCCAAGCAAATTCTCAAGCTTCATCTACCTTCAGAATTAAAAAGTATTTTGTTATGTGAAAACTAGTTAGTAAAGCTCTCACGAACTTGATGGCACACCTTATTTTCTTGCCCCTAAAAGACTTGAACCATTGTGCCATCGAAGTTGTTTATGCTTGCATCTATACGTTGGAATTAGCAGAACCGTGCTGTCACGGGGAACGTTTTCAACATTGAAGCTGCACTTTGTACTCAGTTGATATCATGCTCTTTTGTTTATGGATGTCAACGGTATGAAATAAAGAGGGAACTTGTAAGTCCATGGAGTTTGTATTTTGTGTTAGAGAAACGCCTAGGCCGCTAGCCTAAGCCATGCCTAATCATGGTGAAAACTTGCAGCATCACCATAGTGAGCTATCTATGAAGCATCCTCAATAAAAAGCTGTACACATAGTAAATAAAAAGATCACTGAGATGCTCACTGTCTGCTTGCCTTGTCATTTTGGTTATAAGATAGTTCCTGTACCATATGTAAGGGGTACCTCGTTGGTGGTTCTCTATGATACGCATGTACTTACAATGACAAGAACTTACCGGTGACCAAATTTGAGTAGCATGAGGAGTGGCCCTCATATTCATGGGACATGAGATTGCCAACTTATATTTCGTCAAGCATATACTCCATCTTTGTGCACTTTAACCTTAATCATCTCAAGATGCATATGATAGGGGCAATGAGGGCTCAAAGCTAGTAAGTACCATAATATTTTGGAAGCTCTTTATGACCTGTAATCCCTGCTACCCTCTATGAAGGGACCTTTATCCTATTTACCAGGTTGAGTCAGTAAACCTAATCTCCAGCAAGCATTTGATTTGTTGTGTTTCAAGAATTCATATGATGAATTATTCAATCATGTTCTTTATCTTCCTTGTTTGCACAAGACTCTTATCTATTGAGTATTACTTTGAAAGCCTTCACTTGTGAAAACCTTTTTGAGCAAAGAGTGCTCCTGTTATAAAACTTCTACAAAAAGCTTTTTGTGAAACGGTTTGCCAGGTGTTCTCTGACCAAGAACAAGTTTTCCAAATCCAATTATGATTTATCTTTATGCATCCTATTGTGACTATTGTACTTGGTTGCAAGCTAAGTTATATAATGGTGAGTTGCTTTCTTCTATGAGTTGTGTAATGGTAAGTGTGATGCTTCTTGTTCGTATTCTTTTATCGATACTTCAATCCATAAACCTGTGGACATGTTTACTGAGCTTAGTTTTTGCTTGGGGATAAGCGAAGGTCTAAGCTTGGGGGAGTTGGTACGCCCAATTTGCATCACCTTTCTATATCATAATCTACCTCTATTCATTGATATTTGTCTTATTATGAGGTATTACTTATGTCTTTTCCACTATTTATGCATGTTGGATGATTCTTGGAGGATGGACTGCCGGATTCTGGATTCTGGTGGAAAAGAGGGCGTTTTGATGCAATTTCACGAAGATCACAAAAATACCAGAAAAATATGGGAAAATATTATTTTTCCAGAAGGTTGAGGAAGCCAGAAGGAGGGACGAAGAAGGGCCACAGGGGGCCCACTCCCCTAGGTGTGGGCCCACCCTGGGCCGCGCCTAGGGCAGGTGTGGCCCACCTGCCCGGCTCCCGACTCCGCCCCTTCGCCTATATGTTCCCTACGGAACCCTAAGGCTAAGGGGGCGACCACAGATAGATTTCCGCTGCCTCTGTGGGCGAAAAATACCGAGAGAGAAAGATCTCTCCAGCAGACAGTTCATTAGGGGAAACTTTCCCGATGTTAATTACTATTGTAGTTGATGCTTGTGAGTGGAACCATTGGATTATCGTTTATGTTCAGATTGTTATCCATTATCATATCATCTTTGATCTTGATCCATATGATGTCTTGTGAGTATTTCATCTATTTCTTGAGGACATGGGAGAAGTCATGTTGTTAGTAGTGAATCTGTGATGAGTTATTATTCAATGGTTTAGTATTTAGGTTGTGGTGCTATTCTTCTAGTGGTGTCATGTGAACGTCGACTACATGATAATTCACCATTTATGGGCCTAGGGGAATGCATTGTGTATTTGGCTACTAATTGTGGGGTTGCCGGAGTGACAGAAACCTGAACCCCCGTTAGGACACCTTTGCACAAGGAAGCGTAGGATCTCAGAGTTTAATGTTGTGGTTAGATTTATATCTTAATTACTTTCATGTAGTTACGGATGTTTGCAGGGGGTTTAATCACAAGTATGTATTAGTCCAAGTAAGGTCGGTACATTAGCACAGGTTCACCCATACAACACTTACAACACCAAAGAAGAGTACTCAGCTATTTGAAGCGAAAGCACTTGGCAGAATTCTCATGTGTCCTCGAGAACGTTTGGTCCTTATAAGTATTTCCACCGGCTTGTCCTTTGCTCAGAAAGGATTGGGCCACTTGCTGCGTTTGTTTTTTATTACTTGCATTTTGTTTTGTTGCCTTATCAGAAAACCACTAAAAATCCGTTTGCTAAGTATTTGCAGAGAGTTCCTGCTCCATACCACTGTTCAGCACCTTCTGCTCCTTATTGGGATCAACACTCCTATTTATCGAAAGTACTACGATACACCCCCTATACTTGTGGGTCATCACCTGGCGATCGTTCGCATGACAATGAGTAGGAGGTATAGTCCCCTATGGGCAGTTGTACATTTCTGATATTTTTAACATGTCAATATGCTTGAGATTTACATATATATATTACTCTGTTCCTTCTATAATTTTTGTATTTGCTTAAATTTTACATATGAAATTATGAAATCGTAAAATTGAAAATATATTTTTCTATATTTTTATATACAAGCTTCACGGAAATATGGAATCTATGTAATCGAGTGAAAAAATTTTAACCCAAAGAAAAGATAACTAGGGCCAGAAGGATCATTGGTAATTATCTGTTATTTTCAAGACATGTCATTTATTTGTTGATATGCCCTAATCTTTTGGAAAGTATAAAGAATGTGGGAAGTCAGCTCACCAAAGGTTGTTTTATAAGATAAAAGTTAACGCTTCTATAATTTTCAGTCATAACTTATCACTTTTGCTTTCTAAGTTCTTTAGAACTCTTTTTCCCACGAACAACATTTGTGTTCATCCTTTTGCCGATATGTTTTTGCTTGAGAACTTGGATATTTTTTTTTGGAAATTTGGTATAATTATCTAAACCTGTAGAATTTTTCTAGGCTTCAAGCATTTACTCTCGCTGCTCAACCAGTTCAACGAGCTGTTGGTATCCAACATGCCAACCTTTATTTAGAGTATCCGATATTAGGTAATGTGTGGTGCACATTCGATGTGTCTTCCTACTAAAAAGTTTCACCTCAAAAATACAAGCACAAACGGTTTAGGGAGTTCAAACTCACAACCTGTCCCTTTCTTGAATGAGATGCCTAAGGTTTTGGGGAATTTGTACCACAAATATTGCAGGGGTATCACGGCTTAGCAGGTTTGAATGTATTTTTAGTTTTAATAGTTTCAATTTGCGAGCATGCCAATGGATATTTTTATGTTTCTTTTTTAGGTCTAAACTAATGCATTGTCGGGTAAGTTCTCGTTTAGCGAGATTGAATGTAGTATATAGCTTATAGATAATTAGCTCTGCTCAATAATTTGACATTCAAATTCTATTAAACAACTAATTGGTAAATTAGATGCTACCGCCATAATAGTTTACTTGGTACTTAGATAGATAGGTTTTGGAGAGATTTCTATTTTATTGTGTTCCTTCAGTAACTAAATCATATTGTTTATTTAGATCGCTACACTATTCATGCTTAATAGGCAACAACTTGTTAGCATTTTGACCTGCCATTGCGTCAGATTTTACAAAAATATTAGGTGTGGGCAAGAATATCCTCCTTCGTTCACATAATTTCTCTTGACTTATCTGTTCAACCTCTTTTAGTGTTGTCATAAATCACTACCAAAGAAATTAATCCAAATAGGAACTCTACCAACAGAGTTTTATACTCCAGCTGTCATTGAAGATTGCCTCTTATGTATGTTTGGCATGGATGGCTAGAATCCAAGTCCTTCATGATGTGATATCAATGACTATATGAGTGTTATTTGCACTGATATAAAAGGAATTTTTCTTCATTTATAGTTTTATGTATGCAGCGCCAATATTTTTGTGAAACAATGATTGATCCATATGAAGGAGAAATTGTCCGCTGACAATCATGACCGCCTATAATGCAGGCATTGAACTTGAAGTGCAGGAGTATCATGCTAGAGCTTGAAGGATTCACACATAATGCATATGAAAAGGCCTCCTGTGGAACTAACTTAGCTACATTTCTTAGTGTACAAAATATAAGACCATGTAGTTCTAATTAGCGACCACTTATATGTACTATTGTTTCTATGATTGGTGTTATTTTGGACATTAGATAATCTAGACTATGTAGTTGTTTCTATTTATTAGAGATTTAGTCTCATGTAATTTGCTATGGATGTGCTACCAAAAAGATGTGGGCCTCTGTTGTATAAGAATGATGCTGATCTGGTGAGCTCGAATAATGGCCTTGTTTAGCTATGGTGATACGCTTTACAAAAGCACTACATGTTCTGTCGCAGACCACATTATGTGTGTCGTCTTTAGCTCCTACTGCACATATGTTTTACTTATGGCTATCTTTAGTTGATGGATGTGCATGGTTATATGGTACTACCTCCGTTTCAGGGCTTAAGGCATCCTCGTTTTGCGTGTTTTTTCTTTGACCAAGAATTACTCAAAATACGTAAAGAGTTTTGGTATAAAACTAGTATCACTGAAAAGTATTTTTCAATACGAATCCAATGGTACTAATTATGTACAATATAATCAAGATTTTGTTGTTCAATTCTTTTGGTCAAACTTTGCTTTAAAAAGCGTGTGCGCCTTAAGCCCTGAAACGGAGGTAGTAAGAACCAAGATAGAAGCATGCGGAAACATTATCAACTTGCAATGATCCAATTTAATGTTTTCAGATTCAAAAGAATGACCAAATTCTCAATAAAAACCATGCATAAATACCTACTTACTACCAGTGTCTAGGTCTCCAATAAGACAAATATGTAACAATGGAATTATAATGTTCCTCGTAATTGCCAAAGTTTATATTACAACCTTAAAACAACAAGCTGCCAATGGAAAAGAAAGCACAAACATAGATGGTTCACATGACATACTATTGGCCTCCTTCAAAGTTTTTCTTCGACTACCAATCCTTATGCAATTTTGTTATTCCACTGGAGGCCTGAAGGAATAACTTAGACAAAATGGAATAAACCCTCATGGTTCGAAAATGGAGGAAACACTACATTGGTGAGTATTCTCCATAGCTCACGACACAAGTGTCACACCACAATATGACTTACAAACTCAATAAACACGGTACAAGTAATCTTCAACTCACACTGTTCAAACCTTAGAGTGAGGCAACCAAACATTGATACTAAAACAAGGTTGTCTGACCTAATAAAATTTCCCTACATAGATTGCTTGGTAATCATCTTACAGAGCTTAAATACTTATCTATATATAGTTTGCAACATGAAAATTCTTTGATGCCAGAACAAACAACACATGAGCTGGTCACCTACGAAATGTGCATCGATGGACGAGGAGGCGCCTCTTCACTTTAAAATCAAATACACATATCCCCTTCTTTCTATGTGTTAGTTTGTAAGTACCAACATGGGTTACTAAATGTTCATCACTCGAGGTTGTTTATAATTACCAACCCTAAGGTTAGTCAAACAAAATCACGTAAATCAACATGCATAAAACTCATGCCCTAAATAGTGTCTCGCCTCCGCCAATTGCGCTGATGGCGCAATGTGTCATCCAGTATAGGAAGTTGTCATGAATACTCCTCTGGATAAGGATGGAAGTGGGTAACCCTTAGGGTACCCTCTATCCTCTTTAGTACAAAAAATGAACTAGTTTTTTGCAAATCACATTTTTTTGAGAAATCTAGTTTATTTGTTTGTACTAGACTAAAAAAAGATACCATAAAAGATTCGAACTTCCATCTCTACCTCTGGGTGCAGCCAACCCCATCTAAAGTAGCCTGGAGTTTGTTCATCAAAGATGTCTTTGGCCCCCTTTTTCTTCAGAAGTAGAGTGATATTGTGGAATTTAGCTAATGGAAATTTGCGGTGTGAAGGCTTCCAAAGAGGTGGACCACTCTCATTACGTACATTTAATTGTATCCAACATTTCTAGAAAACAAAAATATATACCCATCCACACCAGGCGCCTTGTCGCTTGGCATTTGATCAACAATGTTCTTTCTCATTTCCTCTTTCGAGAAAGGCTCCCCAACTCGCTTAAGTACATGTTTTAGTACTTAAGCTCATTCCAATTGAAGTCTTGGGTTCTATATTCCCCTCTTCTCATAGTTTCTTTCAAATGGTTGTTGATTACCCCTTTCCTTTATCATGTGTGGTAACCCATCCATTGTTGTGCTTAAGGCGGCGAATGTGGTTTTCGCGCCTTCTAGTGTTGAAATGCAAGTGGAAAAGCTTTTGTGTTTGCACTTCCTTCTTTGATATTTGAGATTTGAGCCTATTACTTTTTTCCTAGCTCTTTCGAGAACCGCCAAGCCAATCACTTTCCTCTTTAGGCTAGCTCGAAGATCGTGCTCCCCAAGGGAGAGGCTTCTTGATTCTTGAGAGATGTCGAGGTGGAAAATAACAAGTAGGGTCACATGGAGAAGGATCTTGGTGTTGGAGAAGAGGTGGTTGGTGAGGCGTTTGCCGGTTTGTCCATTACTATCAACCCGTGGAATAGAACATGACAAGGCTCTAGGTGATTGGTGTGCTCATTCCAAGCACTATGCACCACCTCGTTGAAACCGGGGAGCATTGCCCAAAAGTTCTCAAACTTGAAATTCTTTGGTCTTCGGGGTAGGCGTGCTTATTTTCTAGGAATTGGACCGGGTGCAATGGTAATGCATTTAAGAGGAGAATGGCACCTTACAAGAAGGCAATGTAACTATACTAACTAAAAAAAGGTCTAAGTACAAAAAAAAAAGAGGAAGAAAAAAAAAATCATACAAGAACCGTGTGCGCGACACCTGCCTCTAACTCACCGGATCAGACGGCAAATGATCTCCAATATGCCTAAAACGAAGTAGCCGCGCATCAGATTTCGTCTTTTAAAGAGCTACTGCGATTCAGATTATTCTAGAAATCCCAGGCATCGCTCCTTCGGGACGTGCCCCTGTAGTAGATTGTGCTTGCAATATTGTTCGCTGAAAGTAGGACAGTTGGCTACGAAGATTTTGAAGTGAGATGAGCAGTGAGGATGGGAATGGGGTGGATCAGGCGGCTATGTCCCATACTCCCAGCCCTAAGTACCGAGGCCAATGAGGCAATTGAGTTGGCCTTGAACAGTTGAGTTAGTTGGGCCAGCATCGTCCACCCAGAGTAAGTATTACTTAGCTGATTCGGCAATGTTACATGATTTTTTACAGCAGCTACCAAACTCCCCGAGAGAATGGCAAGAAAGGGTGAGATGATGCCAAGCAGTCGTCGGCGGTTGATCACAGCGCGTCAGAGCTCTTAAGTGGTACTCGACCACCATGTCACTGAACTGAAGAATATAAGAGCACACTGCCTGTAGTGCATAAGATGGGTTCCAACTTGGAATTAGAAAGATGGGATGAATTCGAACCGCTCCCAGATAATATACTGGGTTTCTGCCTTCTGGTCATGTAATAAGGTAATCAATAGCCTCTGAAGATCAGTCGAACTCGAACGTAGTACGACTGATGCCGACAACTCGTATGTGCAGACAACGCCACGCGTCTGTGTCTCCAAGTTTGTTCAGATATTCAGACAACCAGTTTGTCACCTGTCCTTGGCAAACACAATCTATTCACTCTTGGTGGTGTGGCTTCGCTAATCCTTATTGTGTTATGGGAACTATGGAACAAACGGAATGTCCAAGTCTTCAAATACAAGCATGCTCCGCCACCGACCCTTTTAGACAAGATTAAGATAGAGACACATTTATGGGTGCTTGCGGGCGCTAAACGCATGAGTATTTGGTGAGAGTAGTCAGTTGTTGTACTTGTAAACTTCTACTCCCTCCGATCCATATTACTTGTCACTAAAATGGATGTATCTAGACATGTTTTAGTGCTAGATACATCCATTCCAACGACAAGTAATATGGATCGGAGGGAGTATTTGCTTTGTACTCCCTCTGTTCGGGATTATAGGTCCTACACGCATACCTAGGTTGTTAATTTAACCAATAAAATATAACTTATATATTACTACCATTAGAAAATATAACCTCTAAAGTTTCTAATGGTATAATTTTTAAGTTATAATATTTATATTTTATTATTTAAAATAGCAACCTAGTTATCCGCGCGGGACTTATAATAACGGAGGGAGTACTCTCTATGTTTAATTAATTGAAAAGGGCAAAACTTTTGCCCTCGTTTAAAAAAAAAGTTTGTCACCTGTCTCGGAGGATCCTAATTTACCTCCTTTTACAACTTCTTTGGGTGTTATTCTTGCTGTGGTTTTTCTTGTGCACTGATTGATCTGAAACTGCCGACATCGACGTCGTGTCGCAGCTAAGATTTTTGTTTTCCTTTTTGAGAAAAGCAGCACGAATCTGCAATTCTGCGTGATACAGTGTTGGTCGCATTGTTCGCCCGGGAAGAACGCAGCACGCCTTGACATTTGGCTCACCTCGCTCCGTTTCAGACGCTAGTAGCACGGGTTCATACAGCCACCCGTCACAGTCATCACCTTGACAAAATGAAAGAAGGATGGGACTCCGGTTAAAGTAGTAGCTGTAGTCATCTCGGTAAGTGCATACCTACACGGTAGTACTCCTCCGTTTCAAAGTATAACATGATTTAGTTTTATGAGACAAATGTATCTGAATTTTTTTAGTGTGTAGATAAAACATCATATATTTTAAAATAGATGGAGTAGTGCAATAAATAGACTTACGTAACATACCTGTCGACTGTATGATAGCATGTGCGTCTAAACTAGAAAATGTAAACTGCATGCAGTAAAATGCACCGCGCAAGTTGTATTTTACAGTGAAATTTGATCAAGGCTGACATATATGATCTTGTTCTTCCTTTTTTATGAAAAATATGATTTTGTTCTTCAAAATTAAACATGCAACACATTATTCACTTCCTGCCGTCGCAACTCGCAAGAAAAGCGCGCGCGCACACAGACCCCAGCAGTGACATGCATCAGCACCGACAACCAGTTCCCTAGATTGTCTATCTTTGATGATTGTACTTTCTTTGGATGTGAACTTTGTTGTGTATGGGTGTGAATTGTGCTGCTAATTTGAATTTGTCATGTTTACGTTTGAATTTTGTTTACGCATCCATCCATAAATTCTAAAAATCCTAAAAATTTAGTTATGCGGTTTCGCTCAACCGCGCAGAATAGATCCCACAAACTGATACCGCAAGGGATATCCTGATTTGTGAGTCTATTCCGCGTGACCGCTTTTCCGCGCAAAGAACAGTTTTGCAGTTTCCCAAATACGGTTTTTTGCCGGTCTGAATTTTCTAGAAGTGTGCTAAACCTTTGTCAAATACTTCCTCCATTTTTAAAATATAAGATGTTTTAGATTTGGAAAGAGAGTGTATCTAGACCGCTTTTAGGTATAGATTCGTCTGGATAAAGGAATAAAGAGGTCTAGATACACTTCTTTTACAGAGCTAAAACATCTTATGTACGGAGGAAGTAGTTTATATTGTGAAACAGAGATAGTATGGTTTCGTGGGACTGAACACGCAACACATTGGTCACTTCCTGCCGTCGCAAGCAAAGCACACACGGAAATAGACCCCAGCACTGGCACGCATCGGCAGTCGTCACGTACCTAAAAAACACAGGCCTGCTGCGCCCTGCACTGCACGCCGCAGGCGTGGGCTCGGCGGTGCTCCGGGTCCGGCCGGTGTGGTGGCAGGGGCAGGGCCTTGATTAGATAGACCCAGGCAGCCAGAGCACAATCATTCTCGGTCCGTCCCCTCTCGCCCGCCGGGCACGACAGCGGGCCACCCCCGGCGCCGGTGCGGGGAGCCTAGATCCGACATCGTCGAGACGCCCATGCTCACTGATCTATCCATCCATCGATCGACCGAGCACCGCAGCGCCGCGCGGGCGTCGGGCACCATGCCGTATAACCCCGGCGACTTGCACGTACGTACGCGCGGCGCAGTTTCCACCACGCACGTCGAGTCGGTCGCTCGCTCGGTGCAGCGTTCTCCGGTCGCTTTCCGCTGCTGCCGACTCGCCCCGCCCCGGGCCGTTCCACGAGCAGGAGGGTGGCGGGTCCGTCCTGCGATGTCTCGCTCTGCGATGGCAGGCCAGGACGCCACCGCGCACAGGTCGGTCTGTCATTTCAGAAAAGTTCTCGCTCGCTCTGTTCCCCAACCATCTCTTGTCCACGGCGCCCACGGCGTGTAAAAGCCTGACGCGCTGGTCATTCCTCAGCGCACAGCGCGGGCCTGGGTTTTGAGTCGAGTCTCTGTAGCCTGTGGGTGCGTACGTACATGGTCCAAATTACCAGCGTACAGGAGCAGCGAAAGTGAGACGGCGATGTTCTTTCTGTGTGGGGGTGACGACGAAGGAGGAGGACCATATATCTGATGAGCGTTGAGCAACGCGTGCCTGCAGAGCCGACGAGCGAGGGAGGCACGCCCAGCCCCCTACACAAGCATGCAGGGGCCTGGGGGCAGATGATTCGCCTTTTATGATCGGGCAGCTGCCGCCCGGATCGCGGTGCCCCGATCCGACGGCACACCGACAGCGACGGGCGGCCCTGGCTGGGCAGTACGTACCACCGCGCGCCGGCCGGACCCCTGCTGTCCGGCAAGTGGATCGCCGGGGAGGGAGGAAACCAACCCCATCGCCCATCGGGCATCGCCCACCACCTGCCAACCCAACCGCCGGCCGCCGGTAGATGCAGCGCCGTAATATAGTACGTAGCACCCGACGCAATGCGCCTCCTCTTCCGCCACGTCCCGGACTGATCCCGCCGATACACATCACATCACACACGCAACTTCCGCAACTACACTGCCCACTGGACAGGACGGTTGCAATTCAATAACGTGCCACGCGTGGATCAAGTAGTAGTATAATTAATCGAGTCGTGCTACGTACGTGCAGCTCGCCGGCGTGTTGACCGGCCCGATCGACGACGAGACAGCTGAGGCAGGTTTCTTGGGGAGAGACTGGTCCGGTAGACACGCGCTCCTCATTACATGGCGGGCGCACCGCGCACCGGCCTTCCTGCGTCTCTGGCTTCACGTCGCAGACAGAAAGTTTGTTTTCCTCCACGAATCGCTCCCGGACCGAGACCATCTCCATGCCCCTGGAGACACGCGCGCACGCACGCACGCACGCACGCCTCGGCTGGGTGGATCCTCCGCTAGCTGGCTCTGCTTTCCACGCAAGAACCTGAAGCACGGTGGGCGGTCCTTCCAGGGTTTTGGAACTCATAAACAAGGGGTTTCTGCCTTGTAGACAAAGAGTGTCGTTCCAGCCGGCCGTTTCCCCTCTCGTCAGGCTCAAAGCTCGCTTCAGATTAAAGAAATATAACCGTGCACGGTTTCTTGAGCTGTTAGCGAGTGAGCCATTTCCTAAGCATCTGGGTACTGTCTCTGTAGTCTTGGAACGTGCGTGCGAGTAGTCCATGGCGACTGATACTTACTGCGTTTTGGATGATGGAGGATTTTGCAGGACTACACTAATACGCGAGTACTTGAATACTAGTACTACAATCAGTACGTACTACTAGCTCTCTATACAGTCCTGGAGATTTTTGACTCGGCTGTTGGATCGAGAACAAAAGCTGGGACGATACGCCCGCACAGTTCGCAAGATCTGATAAAACCAAATCCGTGGGCGCGCACCGCACAGTACTTGGAAGCGCGAGCACCCCGATCCGCGCGCTAGAGAGGACACAGACCATGCACGAGGCCGGGACAGATAGAGAGCTACTCCGTACTGTACACGCGCTTCAAAACGCATGCATGCGAATGAATTGCACAAACCAAAAACCTGTTGTTGATCTAATCTAGAGCTAGCTTTTGTTGCTGATCGACGGCTCTCGTCTGTGAGGCGCCATGTCGACGACGACGACGACTAAATTAACAGGAGGAGATCCGCGGCGCCGTGCCTGATCGTGGAGATCTTGCGCGAGTTGACACTTGGTGGGGCCCCATCGTGCCTCGAGAAGCCCCGAACCGAGCCAAAATGTTTGACCCTCTGCTACTACTACAAATTGTCTTTTGCAGGATCCGTAGAGTTGTTGGTTGCATCGAAGAACTCCAACTGTTTCCACGTTATCTGCCCGCACGCACGCACGCACGTACGAGAGGGTCTTCTTCCTTTTTATACTCCTACATTGCACGTTGCTCCAGACACCGTAACCGTACATAGCAAGTTGCATTGCTTCCTAAGACTAGCCATCACAATGGGGAGTATTAGTATAGTAGTATCATACATATGATATTACTATATGATATCATCTCCACAATCAGTGGCGACGCCAGGAGTCTTTCTTGGTATTCAAGTGAATACCAATGGTTTTAAGAAAACAATGATTTTTTTAATAAAATAGTGAAAATTTTAGCAAAAACCGTGACATTTTTGCCAAAATGAATACCAACCCTCTAAAACCTAGAGCCGCCACTGTCCACAATGTATAATATTATATAGTAGGACCATAGTCTTAGTGCATTTATTATTTTGTAAAATTTCAATATAAATTAGTGTACATGATTTATTTGAGATTAGTTTTTCTAGTTTTACATGTGATACCGTATCTATCTATGATACCAGCACAATCTTTTCATTATTAATTACAGTGACACATAAGCATTTTGCATGCATATATTGCATGATACCACCTCTGATACCTCTATTGGGGCTAGTCTAATAGTAAAAGAAAGAAAATCGGATGAGACACGGTCGTCGGTAAGCTAGCTTAGCTTGTCCGTTAGAAAAACAGAGACAAAACATGTAATTTATAGCTACAAAACAACACCTCTAGCTAGGGTAGGGGATGATGCATCTCAATCTGACAGAAGCTACAACAGCGCGCGCACACACACACACCGCTTACAAGTTACAACTAGTAGGAACTACAGTACTACATATAGCTAGTAGTGCACTCAGCTGATCGATGAATGAAGTATCGACCTAAGTAATAAGTACTATTACTAGAGCCCTGGTGCAAATACGAAAATATTATACCGGAAGCCAAAGCTAGCCCTTGTACTAAATGAGGGCCTTTGACTACCTCAGAAAGACAGGAAACAAACACACACATTACCACGGGATGGGGGATCCAGAAGGAAAACAAACAAGAAGCGCTAAAAAACGATGTGCCTCTTTCGTCAATCTTCTCCTCTCATGTCTTTGTCTCCTCATCTCCATCACCACCCGATGAATTGAAGCTAATATATATGTAGGCTAGGATGTGATAGAGATGAGCTAGCGGAGGAGGCTCCGGATGATCTCGGCCTGGGGGCTGTTGTCGTCCAAGGTGGACATGAGCTCCGACAGCCGGTCCGAGAGGTCGTCCACCTCCTGGTGCAGGCTCTTGATGTACCCGCACGTCTCCTTCAGCAGCTTCGACGCCGACGACTGCACGGCATGTACCATTTTCATTGTCAGGAACAATGGAAGAAGAAGAAGAAGAAGAAACACTGCTCGTCAGACTTGGCTGCACTGCCCTGACGAAATGTGCAGTCACACAGCCGGCTGGGCTGCCAGTGACACCGAAGCAAGCAACTCTAAATGACAAATGAGAGGACTAATGCGCGCCTGCGTCGTAAGTACGTACGTACCCGGCTGGCGGTGCGGCGGCGGGAGGACTCCGGGAGGAGGGCCTGCAGCTTGGAGATGAGCTCGTTGATCTCCTCGTCGGTGATCCTGCCACCACGGCGGCTCGACATCTCTCTCCGGCCGGCTGGCTGGTCTCTGATTGGAGACGGCTACCTAGCACTTCGGTTCCTAGCTTGCCTTGTATGTGTAATAAGCTCTATAACCTTAGCTGGTGAATCGCCGACGAAGCGTGTGCCTTCCTCACTGAGCTGGATAGTGAGAAGTGAGAACAGAGAGAACAAGGAGGTAGCTAGCGCAGTTGGGGACTCGGGGTGGCTATTTGGAAGGAGAAAGGGGCTGGGAGCGTATATTAATAGAAAGATGGGTGATGGGTCCACCATACCTTCTATTTTTTTCTTTTTGAAAATCAGCATACCTATGTTTTTTGAGTGGTACCATACCTTCTGCTAAGCCCGGCCTCGGCCTCCAGAGTTAGCTAAAAAATGACAAGATCTGGCCCATGGGCTATAGCTACAGCCACATGACCCAATGAGTTGCGCCAATGGCCCAGATGCACCATTATCTCTTTTTCCCTTAGCTATTACCCCCTTCTTCTCGAAATATGATGGCCATAGTTCTCGGTTAAAATAATTTTTTAAAAATTTGACTATCCATATTAGAAAAATACGAATATCTATGATTTTAGATTATAAATAGTTACAACCTTTTCTATTTAGTTCGTCAAACTTTAGATTGACTTTGACCAAAAACATTATGCATCCTATTCTGGGAAGGAGGGTCTATTACTGTGCGAGTTCGAGAAAACAATAAGTTGTTTCCTTTTTTGCAGAAATTTCATCGACTACTAATAATCATCAACAAGGTACGAAGAATCACATCATCAGTAATAAAAATACAAATAGGTCCTTGGACCATACAAAGATTCACATAAAACCGAGATTAGCAACGACTACATACACTAGCGTAAGCTGAAGGCACGACGTTATCCTCGCCCCCTTCATCATCAGAACCGGAAAAAGCATGTCGTAATAGAGCTTTTCATAGTAGACAGACGGTAAGTCGTTATGCTAAAACCCAGTGAATCATCTCATAAGAGCAGCAACTATCGTTAATAATAACAACCATAGATCAGAAAAGACTGACATGAAACCATATCAGCAAACACGAAAACCGACCAGATTTAAGGAGATCTGTCGGACACACGACTCCTCATGTCCTCCCTCAGTGCGTCTAGCACCACCGGAGGAGGATAGCGTGGGGACCTTATTTCGACATGCAGCCGTCGTCTCACCATCTTAAAAATAACACTGAAAGACAACCCAAACAATAACAAGAACCCTCTCATCAACAAGGGGCGTGAATTGCCACACCCCTAAAGCCCTAGGACCCTCTAGGACAAGAGCGGACCGACAATGTCACCGGCGGGAGGGACAAAGCCCTAGACGGGTTTTAGGCGCCGCCTCCTAATCGCCTCTTTCTCTCCTGGCTCGTGCCAGTGTTGATCCTGCTACATCTACAATATGCACCCAAATAAAAAATCAGGAGTTTGCAAATTTGAAAGCGCATGAGCAATCTTCTGAACTCCGGTACTCACTATAGTACAGAGAAATTGATCGCGAGATTTTAACACAGTACCGATGCTAGAGCGGTGATGACTTTTTTGGTACAGATCGGTGACCACCTAGTGTTTGACTTTGGGTGGCCATCAGGACCAAAGGCTGGAGGTAGGAGTACTGCTGTGCTACCCAAAGGTGACAAGCTAGATCAGGGTCGATCCTTCAGCCTAGCTAGCCCGGTGTCTCTTTTTCCAGAGAAGAGGAAGCACTTTTGGCCCTATGGGAGAAGGAGAGAAGCCTCGTTGCCTCCTGCGTGGGGGGCCGATCGACGAGCCCCGAAGTCTCGAACATGGAGGATGCGTAGGGTGATCTTTTTCTAGCTTCTACGTGATCTTTACGACTATAGCTAGTAGGAAGGTTGGCGACAGCCAGGGACCCACGTACGTGCAAGGTCTGGAAAATTCAGGTCGGAGCTTTACACTTAACTGCATGAAAATTCAGGTCGGAGCTTTTACACTCTAGCTCCAGCCGAAAACGTACTCCACCGACCACCGCCCTCTAGCTCCAGCCATAGCCACGAGCGGGCTAAACACACGGGGGTGGTCTAATTGCTGTGTCGCGGCGCCCACTGGCGTTCCGGAGGAGGGAGAGGGAGTGTTCCAGGTTTCAGAGTCAGGACATGTCGCCCTCTTGGTCGTCAGAAACGAAAAGGCAGTGCGATCTGCTGCATCATGCACCGGCAAGACGCCGCAGCTTGGTGCAAATCGGTATGGGCATTTACCACCAACATCCGTCGCTTGGCCGGTCTCTGTGTCTTGCTGGATCTGCTCCCCCGCGTATGGGTGCTAGTGCAAGCTCCCGACACGATGCGTGTAGGTGTAGCAAACAAAACCCTTGATTGCTCCTAGCAGATGCCTGCAATGACACGTGAGTAGAGCAATAAGTGGCATGACAAGTCACGCCCGTGCTATGCCCCTGAGTTTTTTGTTGTTGATTGAAACGGGCAAAAACTTGCATTTCATTGATAAAGAAAGGGAGTTCGATACAAAGCATGTCCCAAACCCAATATGCTACCACACAAAATATGAAAATATCTAATCTCCCGGTAGAATGTTTCCCAAATCTTTAGCACCCCACATTGCCGCCTCTCTCTCTCTCTCTCTCTCTCTCTCTCTCTCGATGTGAGAGAATATATAATCGTTGGGGGAGACGACTAGTTGCCAAAGATCCCTGTGTTCTTCCCGTTCCAAATCTCTCAAGACACAAGCATGGCGATAGAAACAATAGCCTTTATTGGAAAGTCGTGGCATGAAGTTACACGAAGCTACCGACTCTTAATGGACGGTTCAGCGGCCCAAGAAGCAATGTCAAGATGGCAAAGGCCGGGCCGGGTCTTGACCATTTCCCAAATGGGTACAAAGTAGCAACATTTGAAAAGGTGCTCCGTACCTGATGCTTCCATTGACACAAAAGTGCAGTTGCCACAGTTGGGCGAACCTCGAGTTTATAGCATAACACCTCCACTTTTGTGTTCATATTAACAGAATGGTGCCACTTTTTGTTTGCGGGACAAAAATACACCACATTTCGGTAAGTGTTTTGCAAAAAAAAAAAACACGCTAAAAATCATTTGCTAGCGAATTGACACCGAATCTGACAAGGAAATCCCACCAAAACAACGATGTGGCACGACGTAGATGGATTTTGGACACGGCTATTAATAGACATTGGAGCTAACCGTTGCTCCACCCTCGCCTCACACTCGCGCTCACTCCCTCAAGCCATTGGAGCTACCTTGTTGTCTTAGTCGCCATAAAGCCATCGCCGCTGATCGTATGTGCGTGTCTGCCACCATTGTCGCCATGTCCAGCTGGAATGATGGCGTTTTCATTCCAACCAGCCATGCAGCTTTGTGTCCAGAAAAGGACAAGTTGTACAACATATACTACAACCTATTATCTGATTTGAAGAAGTTCATGTATTGTGCTGAGAAAAAGGAGGTGGAGGAAAACACGACAAGGATTAAGAAAAACAGTGAGAATAAAAGCTTAGGAGGAGTTGGGTGATGGATAAGGAGAGAAATTTGCTGAAGAATAAAGTGGATGTGCTAAAGCAGGTGCAGAAAGCATACCAAAACATAATGAAAATAAACTAGAAGAAATGGGATCCAAAAAAGGGAGGCTACGGAGGAGAAAAAGAAGAAGATTGAGTACATACTCTTGGATCTGCTCAAAACTAGTGATGCTAACAAGGATAACTTGAAAAGGATCAAGAAAATATGTGATGAGTGATTTTTAATAATATTAAACCACTTAGTGAACTATATCAAATTAGTGTCGTGCATGTTAGTTGAACTATTTATTATGCTAGTAAATGTCTTCTAAATTGCATAAAATCATCGTATTCAAAGTTTTCATCTCAACCGGTATAATTTTTCTTGCCTTCTTCATGTTGCAGGTTTTCTGTGTGCCAATATAATGCATATCAGAGAAGTCAAAAGCCATAGATAAAAGATCATATTCCTCCTTTAAAATGAAGGTGACACCCTATTTATCAACTAAAAGAACAACTGGATCGGTTATTTGTGCTTGGGGGTTCAAAGTTATCCCTGTTCATTCCAACTAGCCATGGATCTTTGTGCTTTATCACATTAACATTTAATATCTTCTCATTGTCAAACAATTTAAGTAAATTCTGAACTTTTTCCATGTTGTCAACAACCTCCATTTATTTCTTCCCTTTTCTTTAACATAATACATGTAATATGTAATTCCATAGCCATGTACTTCTATCAATGCTGACCGATTCAACACACTTTTATCTGACCTACTCAATGCTCTCTAAGTTATCGTCACCAGGAAAATTAAACCTAACCTCCCAAATGTCATTATCCAAGCTACATAAAGGCAATGCAATTATCAGAGCATTTTCCTCTAAGTCTCTAAACATGACAATTTTGTCTAATTGCAAACAACTATATCTTGTATATTGATCTAAATCTGACACATATAGTTGGTAACATATAATTGGTAACATATAGATTGCTTTAAATCATTCAAATTCACGGCTGATTGTTCAATTTTGACTCAAATCAAAGTTTTAGATCTATTTGACAGATAAATTTAGAGAAGAGTGTAGAGAGAATAAGCTAATTTGATGCCACCCAAAGAGGACACCCACCGATGCCTTCTCTTTGTCGGTGATGGAGCGAGAGGTGTCGCTTCCAGCAATGTCCTGGCGTAACTCCAGGTGTCGTCTGCATCGCAGTTTGATGAGTCCAAGCTGGCGTCTATGCCGGTAAGGCCACCTCTGTCAGGATTCATCGCCGCCATTGCCAGGAGGGGGTTAGGCCAAGGGATGGGAGGAAAACACGTGTGGCGGCAACACCGCGTGGGAAGGGGGGAGAGAGGTGAGCTGAAACCTAACACGGCCTTCTCCCCCCCCCTTCCGATTACAGCAAAAAAGGTTTGGACGATTATTGGATTTTCATGGAACTAGTGTATAAACTTGACGAACCCCTCTTTCGAAAACAATCCGTTGCCGAAAGAGCCAGACGAAGAAGCGACACTTGTGTGGCACCAACGCCTTACAAATGGCAGGATGAAGGTCACGACATTGACAGGTGTATAGCATGAAAGTCACCTGAGCTAAAATGTTAGGGGTTGTTTGGTTCCTAGCCATTTTTTTGCCAAGCCAAAATATGGCTAGCCACAGTTTAGTTGGTATGTGTTTGATTTTAGCCACACTTTGACTTGTCATACTTTATTGAACTTATTGTCCACTTGTCACAGTCTTATTGATTTTGCCAACTTTTACCAAAGTTCGACTTCAAAAAAACAGGCCACCCAAAGTGTGGCTGCCACACTTTTATGGTTAGCCACAGCTTGGCTTGACAAAATGTGACTAGAAACCAAACAGATCAGACCCTTAGATGCATGTTGAGCCATGTCATGGACAGCGCGGCGGAAAAGAAAATGAACATCTCAACTTGGACACAGAGTCCGTATATATGGCCAAGGGCGCAGGGAAAATGTCACGTACCCTGTGACAGTAAAACCAATGAACCTGCGGCAAAATTTCAAGACTTGACACTTTCTGTACGAGAACCGCAAATGTACGTAGTACCTCGTAATGATTTCAGCGGTGAGTAGGGTGGTGCAGCAGCTCCCCTCCTCTTTTAACGGAGGGCACTGGTAAACCTTTACAGCACTGTCAGTACTTGTCCTGACATGGCCACATGCACCGGCCTACGACGCGCGCCGTGCGGCCGCAGAGCAGCAGCAGCGAGCGGGTATCCGAAAGACGACGACGACGCGACATGCAGTACGAGACCCAGTGATTCGCCCGGGCGCCCGGAGACCTAGCGAGGTCGTGAGCAGTGGCGGCCATCAATGATGGCGCCATGATGACCCGCTGATTGTGCAGCGGATTCCGCGCCGGCCGGCCGGTTGGGGCAGGGCACCGCGACGCCCGCCCGCGCGTGGATCCGAATCTCCGAGGCGATCTCGTCCGTCACACGTCGAGACAAAGGGAGCGGAGGAGAGGCCCTCCTGCAGACACGTGAAGTGGAGTGACGGGACAGGTCCCGATCCTGAATCTGCAATCGTATTACCTGAACTACGATCTCCATTGGACGTTCATGGATGGATAGGTAGGCAATAGGCACCGGCGAGTGAATGGGAAACGTGAGGCCGGTGGAAGTGCTGCCGCAGACAGTACCAGTACGAGGCGTGGTACTATCAGGCTAGGTAATGTAGGCAGTACACTGTCAAGCTAGGGGCTTCTGCTGAGCTCTCTGCACTCACATGTGCAGCTAATTACTGGCAGTTCCCGTGGCTCCTGCCTCGCGGTTGATGCTGTCGGCCTCCTCGGGAATTCAACAAGGAGCTCCAGGACAAAACAGGCGCCTCCTGTACGTAGTACGTGCTAGCTGCGGACTGTCCAATTTGTCAATGGCCTGAATTCTGATAAGAAAACAAGCACCAACTTACTTTTTTTTCTGCTCTCGGCCACGACGATGTGTAATTGGAGATTGCAAAATCTGGGCCTGATTAGTGGCCTTCCAAAGCCCATTAATTATCGGGCCTAAACTGGACGGACACAAACGGCCCAGAAAACACGCACATAATATAATGTTCGATGGCGGAACGGGAAAAAAGAGAGAAGACCAGTCAAAGCTGTAGCGTCAATAGTTCATATATATATTAAAAAAAACCGGAAAATCTATCTCCACCGCGTGAGGCTAAAGTTTAAACGTGCGAGTCAGAGCCAGAGTCAGCTGAGGATGAAATAAAAAATTTAAAATATTTTATAGATCAAACCATTCATTCGATTTAGGATCCGTTTTCACCGTTGAGCTAATTGCGATGAGATCTTCAAAATTAGATCTCATGTTGATATGTTTCGATAAATTTATTTTAGACCAACAAGTTATCCACCTATAATACATGAGTTATCCATGCCATAGTATATAAGTTATCCACCCTATAACATATAATTTATCCACCGTATAAACGAATTTGACCGAGTCGTTCTCGTATTTCTCGTGTGGGTAACTTTTGAATTTTTTGCATCATAAAATCTCGGTTGTCCATGTATTTTAGTTTATTTATTAGATATGAGCTACGGGCTAATTTAATTGAAAGGGGTATCGAGACTTTGTTGACGTCGGCAAATAATGAAAGACTCGGCACCCTTACACTTTTTGAGACTTCGGTCATCCGTATGATGTGGTAGCGGCAACGGGCGATAAAGCCGAACCGATAAACTACTGATTGCATGTTACATTTGTTTACTACAACTTCGGTTGGTTGATGTGGCATACGAGTTCATTTATTATATTGTAAACAGAGGATCCAAAACTAGAATTCACATTTATGTTTTCGCACGCATATAAAAACTCAAACACACAATCCGTTCGTAGGGTGGGTAACTTATGTGTTAACTGGTGGATAACTTATATAGTACAGCCTGGATAATTTACGTGTTATATGCGAATAACCTTTTGGGTTTGAAAAAAAATCGTCAAAACATATCAATATGGGATCTAGTTTTGAAGATCTCGACAGACTAGTTTAACGGTGAAAACGAATTTTAAATCGGATAAACGGTTTAACCTACAAAACATTTTAAATTTCATTTTTTATACTAGACTTCAATGACGTAAGCATTTTTATTTATTTGTGCGTAGATACTAAACCATTGTTAATTAACTCCGTTTATAGACAAAATCAATCTTAATTAGTGCATGGTAAACATATTCACGTGGACGCTTGCTAGACCAGTCGTTGTGTAGCAATGTCCAAAAGACTTTGCTAACTAAAGACCGATCTAAAAAAAAGTTAGAACCTGACCGATCCGGATCGGACAGCCATTGCTCCGCTCCGTATGTTCGCCGATCCAAAACAGCGAAGGTTTGAGCTGGCTCATATGTACGTAGAATAGGCACTAAAGAACAAATCTGATTATAGCTAGCTAAATTCAAATGCAAAAATTGAAAATGTATTATAGGTCAAATCGTTAGTCCGATTTAGAATCCGTTTTCACTGTTAGTCTAGTCATGATAAGATCTTCGAAACTAGATCACATATTGATTGTTTTGACAAAAAAATTTGAATTCAAATGTTATCCACCCGTACTTTTCAGTTTAAAGATGCATCGGTACGAACAAGTGCTGAATTATGAAACTAAACTTTTGAAAATTTAGATAGCGCTGCCTCCGCGATAAAATTTAACATGAACACGGTCAGATCAAACTTTGAATCGTCACGTATAGTCGATCATATATACATTGGATCATTCGAAAATAAGTTGCAACCCTAACCCTAAACAAAACGTGACGCTGAGAATCCTTACCGGAGCCCGTGAGTTGCGTCGGTGACAGGGTCGGCGATCACTCGGAGTCGGGCGCGATGTTGACGATCTCATGCTTGACACAGCGTGTCGCAAGCATCTTCTCGCTGGCCTGCTGCCTCCACTGCCATGATCGCCTCGTGCTGCTCCGCTACTTCACATGTCAGCTCTGACCTCGGAGTAGTGGCCCTCTTGGCGTCGTCATATTATTACTAAATTGACATCATATTATTGCTACCAAAATTCTTGATATGTTGCATATTTTGGTTTTATAGTGGAGACACCATGGATATCGATCTTAATGCCGAACCAGACCCAGAAAAAGAGGAGGAACATGCTGATGTTTCGCACACAGATGCTATTGTGCAAGTTATGAATGAAGATATTACACAATCAGAGATAGGAAATCACACATGGGAGGGGTATAATCATCAAGTTATCCACCAGTTTATACAACAGCTATCCAAGCATATGAGTATAAGTTATCCAAAAGCTAACACAGCAGTTATCTAAGAATATGAGTACAAGTTATCCACCAGCTAACGCTAGAGTTATCCATGCTTATAATAAAGTTACCCCGCAAATTATCACTAGACATATATCCAGCAGTGTTGTGTGTGACTAGCCAACTGCATTAAAAACTTGACAGTAGTAAGAAATTAGAAAAGCACAATCATAGATAGAAAATCATATGTGGGTATAAAAATAAAATTATCCATCAGTTTACACAATAGTTATCCAGACATATGAGTATAAGTTATCAACAGCTAACACCGCAGTTATCCAGGAATATAGGTATAAGTTATCCACCCAGCTAACATTATAGTTATCCATGCTAATATGTAAAAGTTACACCACAAATTATCACTAGACATATATCCAACAGTTTATACAACAGTTATCCAGACATATGAGTACAAGTTATCAGCAGCTAACACTGTAGTTATCCAGAAATATGAGTATAAGTTATCCACCAAACTAACACTATAGTTATCCATGCTAATATGTAGAAGTTACACCATAAATTATCACTAGACATATATCCAACAGTTTATACAGTAGTTATCCAGACAAGTTATCAGCAGCTAACATCGCATTTATCCAGGAATATGAGTATAAGTTATCCATCCAGCTAACACTATAGTTATCCATGCTAATATGTAGAAGTTACACCATAAATTATCACTATACATATATCTAACAGTGTTGTGTGTTACTATATAAGTTCACTAAAAACTTGACGGTAGAAAGAAAATAAAAAATCATAATCAAATATAAGAAATCACACATGGAGTATAAGTTATCCAATAGTTTATGCATAAGTTATCCAACCATATGCATACAAGTTATTCACCAGTTTATGCAGCAGTTATCCAGTCATATATATATAAGTTATCAATCAGTTTATGCATCAGTTATCCAGACATATGTATACAAGTTATCCATCAGTTTAAGCAGCAGTTATCCCACTAAAAATATTCCTTTTTATGAGACAGCTAAGCGTCCAACAAGTTTGAACTCTGGTGGACTAGGATACCACTGGCCTTCTAAACATTCAATTCAACCACATGTTTGTTCTTCACAACGATGGAGATTTTGGCCCACATATTAACATGTTAAACAATAGCTTAGCCAATACTTTAGCAACCCGGTCTCATTGAATCTGTGTATTCTTCGTTCACCTTGAATCTATATGAAGAACAAATCTACTGGTTAACAATGATACCCTGATAGCCAATTAATATACTACACAACAATAGCTATACCTAAAATAAACACAATCGTTCAACACGAAATAAAATAGCAGCAGATCATCACCATCACAACAATCTGCTTGCCAAGAGACCACTAGCTCCACCAGAATCACACACAACACCATGGCTCCACGGTCAAGTCACCAAAACATCACATAGTATGGGGGACAGAGCCGAGGATCATACCTGACCAGAGGCATAGCCGAGGCAGTAGCCGTGGGAGGCGATGATGGAGTCGAAGTAGGAACTTGGCCAGCCACAGTCTACCACCGCACCAAGGTGACGGAGGCCACAACCAGCTCAGGGAGGAAGCAATAGATGCCAGAGAACGGCGAGGGTTAAACGAGTTTGATCAATCAAAAGTTCAGACTGTGTCGATCCTGATCGGCGTGCAGTTTGTATAGACAAATTTGTGCAAAAAGAGATGTATTTTCCCATTGTGTTACTCCACGAATTTTAGCCATACAGAATGATGTGTTCCATCAATTTGTGCTGAATTTCTAACATGAGAGATTGTCATCATGAAAAATGCAGGTCGTCAAAAGCTAACTAGGTGCACATTGTACTGTTCTCAATTCACGAATGTAAATTCCATTTGAGCAGAATGCAAACAGCAACAACTTAGCAGGAGCAACAACACACATGAAAAAGAAAGACAGAGTACGAGCAAAGACAACTCAATCGACCAACCTGGGAGCAGTCTGGCGACGAGGTACGGCAAAACAAGAACGTAGAAGTCAACGACGTCTCCCTCCGTGGCTGCCTGGATCCCCAACCCTCCAGTCTCGACTTGGCCTGCCGGCAACAGAGGCTAGGTGGCGCTCCTGTTAGGCAGCGTGTAGTTGCCCTCTCGGCAGAGAAGACGAACATGATGTGTCGCCGCTCGATCTTACCTACCGGTAACATAGGGGATAGTGCTCCCTGTCTAGCCGCTCGCCAGCGACGACGCAACGGTGTGCAGCCACAACGCCCGCACCACCACACGGGCCCGGACGCAACGAATCCGCCCGGCGCTGCGGGAGATGGGAATTGGATGGGGGAGAAAGGAGCTTCCGCCCGGCGTTTCACAGATAGAGTATTCAATTGGGGAAAGAGGAACGGGAGAGAGAAGGGGACGAACCAGACTTGGTATAGACGAGCGGGACGCACGATATCGATCGGGGCTAGCGTGAGCCCGCTAGGTTTGGACAAATATAGAACGCCCTGAACATAGATTTTTCGGAAAAAAAATGGAGCGTCAATGGTTTGAAGCAAAGAGGACCAAATTGCAACACTCAAGAGCATCCTCGCGGGCGCCCCCAAAGCGCGACCGACAACACGCTTTGGCGGCATCGGCAAAAAAATAGCGATAGTTTAGGACTGTCTTCCCACACCGACGCCACCTCAAAAAGGTTTTCATTCACACATTTAGGATTTTGTACAAAATTTGAGCGAGATTTTGGGTATACTCCATCTCGTCGTCGTTGCCCGGTCCATCATCGCCATCCTCATCGTCGTCCATCGGATGACAACATCGTTGTACGTCACCAACCACCACTTCGCGAACTCTTCGTTCACCAAGGCACGTCGTCAGGGGATTCCCACATCACCCGGCTTAGCCCTAGAAATCTTACGGGTCTCCATGGGCACACACTGCCAGCTACTGCCGGAGGTACTCAACTACTCGCATCGGCTACGACTCTAGCAACGGCTTCTCCTTTACCTTCATTGGTGATGCAGAAGACGATTCTGCCCTGCTGGCGTCATGATGGAGACGACGACTCTAGCTTTGAAATGCGTAGCGGCGTCGTGCCCGACGAGCCACTACCGTACGAGAGGCCGCCCTGCACTGGCTCGGTGCGAAAGGAGCTACATGACATTGAGGAGCCACTGCAGATGTGGGGTGATCATGCCAATGCCATACTTGATGGACTTGGGTTTAGAGAAGAGCGGCGCGCTAGAGACTTCGTCGGCTAACAGAGAAACACACAGCGACACGAGGTTTGCCTTGGTTAAGGCTCCCAGAGGGAAAAATCTAATCCTGCTTGTCTGTTCTTGATTGATTGAGGAACCGGAGGTTTACAAGGTCGCCGAGATGGCAGTGGTGCATAGATTGAATCTGTCGGTGTACGAGCAAGAGATTGATTATCTTCCTTGTCGTGCCCTCCTAGACTTTATATGGGAAGGCCAGGTCTCGGGAGACGTCCGAATCGGTTACAAGTTCGAGGGTGAAATCCTAAAGTTTCATATCTAGTATTGTCGTATTCGCCAAGGAGTTGAGTCCTTCATGGGCTTCGCTTCACCCGAATCGTCATGGGCTTCATCGTCAGCATCGGATCATTGCGTGGGCCTCCTGTTGGACCAGATCAGATAGGCCAATAGTAGGTGCACGCAGGGTATACTTATGTCAACTGCCCAACATGGTGCGTTGTGCGCTGCGTGCTGGCGGGAAACACGCGATGGCCAGAAGGGGCGTGCAAGGACACAGTAGATGGACGCGCGACATCTCCTCCGGTGTGACGTAGGCCAAGTTACGTAAGCATGACGCCAATGTCCTTGTAGTCCCTTAATTACTAGCGGTTGTCACGATTGTACGAACCATTGTAGGGGATGAAAACCTCCATCAGTGCAGCCTCTCGCTTCAAATCAAAGAGCGGTGATGACTCCAATATTTGCCATCTTTCTCTGTCTTTAAACATTGTTTTTAGTCAAGCAATTGATAAGAAACTCTTAATCTCTGCCAGTAATAAATAATAATTGTAAAGATATGCAAAAACTTGCTTTGAATTATGTTTTGCAGGAAATCATGGGTTTTAATACGAAATCAGGAGTCATAATAAAGGATTTTGAGAAAGTCTACACGACCAAGTAATTGGGAAGCAAATTCCAGACGGTAGTATGTGTAACGATCTATGATACGGTACGGGTGGAGCCCGCCCGTATGGTCTGCCCATACTGCGTGGAGACGGCTCCTTCTCGTCAAACCCTACAACCTTCGTAAAGACGCCTATATATTTTGAGGCTCCAACCACCGTCCAGAGAACCGCCATTTTCAGATTTCATCACACCACCACCAAAGAAGATACACACCATTGTTCATCCAATCCACCATCCATGCCTCCAGTAGCCATTGCCATTTCTTTGTAGTTTAGATCTCCTTGTGATTTGGTGAGCATTGTAATAATATTTGATTTCAATCTAAGTATTTTGCACAATGTTTTCTATCCTTGATCTATTTGTTATGAGTGAGTAGTCCTCACGGGCTGCAGGTTTGGGAGAAACCTTGCAGCAACTATGCGCATCTAATCATGAGAGTATTGTATTTTGTTTGCAATTGAGATTTGTATCTTTTATTTCTTTGTTCTTGTCTTGATCTGTGGACTTGTAGGTACCCAAGATCCCATAGATTGATAAAGGCTTGAGGTGAGATACTTGTCTAGCGGCGATCTCATAGAAACTCCAGTGACAGAAAGGATAGCACGGTCTTCGATTAGCGACCCATTAAGTATCACAACAACATCACCACTTAATGTTTTAATATGTGTTCTATACTTAATAATCGTTTGTAACCCATGGCTTCGTTGTTCACTCGGTTGGATTAAAAGACTATTTCTATGCACACTGCATCACGGGGGCTCTAGTATAATAGGATGTGTTGCCCACAAGAGATTATCTCTATTCAAACATCACACATGACTGTGATTATTATTATATTTTATCCCATATGATGTGTAGTTGCAGGTTGATCTTCAACCCTGGCCTATATCCATCCATTGATTCAACCCACCATAAAAGTAAACTAGATTGGTTCAGTAAACTAAGGTAAAATGAAGATACAAAGTCTTATAGACGTGTCCTTTTTATTTCCTTTTAGCATTACTTTCTAAGGTTCGATTAAACCTTGGTCTTTTAGGGAAAAAGCTATTATACTATATCCGTGAATCCGGATCGAAGGTATCAACTCTTTTTTTGGCGCCGTTGTCGGGGAAGCAATTTCGCTATCCTCGTGAGGTCACTAGAGACCTTGTTTTTAGTTTTATTATTAGTTTATAGTTTTATTCTTGTTATTAGTTTACTTTCTTGTTATCTATTTGAAAACCCCCAAAAAATAGTTACTTGTTATTTATTTTCATTACTTAAAAATTACCAAAAATATAAGAGCCATGGCTCAAAAGAGACTTGGAGAGTATGCTACTCCACTGATGATTGTATTCGTGCACCTATCACTCAGCCTGCTGTTGATGCGGAAACTTATGAAATTAAGCCTAACCTTTTAAGCTTGGTTCATCAGAACCAATTTGTGGGTTCATCCTTTGAGGATTCACGATTGCACTTAAACACTTTCACTAAAATTTGCTATATGGTGCGTATTAAGGATAAAGATCCAAATGCTATGAAATTAAGATTGTTTCCTTTCTCGCTTAGAGGAAATTCTAAGGATTTTTTGCTAGCTCTACCAAAGGGCACTATTATATATTGGCAGGAATATACTAATTTGTTTATGACTAAAAAATTTCCCCTTCTAAGACTATGCAACTAGGATCCAACATTACAAGCTTTATACAAGAAGACCATGAGCCACTAGCGCTTTCTTGGGAAAGGATGAAAGAAGCCATAATGAACTGTCCTAGTCATGGGATGGAAGAATGACTTATATTACATTTGTTTTATAATGGTCTTAACCCAATGTCTAAGTCTATGCTAGATACTTCAGCAGGAGGGACGATCATGGGAAAGCAAGTGAGTGTTGCAAAGAAACTTCTTGATGATATGGAAAATAATCATGCCCAATGGCATGTGGAAAGAACCTCGAAGAGAGTAAGTTCAATCACCGAGGTAAATAATGAAGAGCTTACATCTAAGGTAGACGAGCTGCTTAGCATAATAAAAGGTAAAGGCGATACCCAAGTTAATGCTATCGCTATTGATGTTAATTTCATAGCTCGCACTCCTTTTAATCATGAATGGAAAAATCATTATGCTTCTAATGTTCAAAAACATTATCCTAATCCTGTAGGTGCTCCTTATAATAGTTATGATAATAATAGTGGAGCAAATCATGGCAATCTCTCATTGGAACAAATTGTTAGAACTTTTATACAAGCTCAAACCGAGCAAAACAATATGCTTATTAAAATCACGAAGAACCATAAGAGCATTATAGGAAAATTATCTAACCTGGCCATTGCAATTAGAAATGATGTGCATGCTCTATAGGAAAGAACAAAGACCGTGTAGGCTCAACTGGGTAAAGTTGCTGAGAGCCAAGCTCTCATACTCAAAGTTTGCTGGAAAACCTGATGAGGGTTTGACTCGTCAATGCCCATTGTTATGGACTTGGGTTTTAGAGAAGATGGGGATCTTGGAAGTCGCGAGAAGGTTAACAAACACGCAGCAAGGAGACACGAGGTTTACCCAGGTTCAGGCCCCCGGAGGAAAAACCCTACTCATGCTTGTCTGTTATTGATTATGGCGGAACCGAAGGTTACAGGGGTGCGCAGATGCAATCTGGCGTGGAGGTGTGTGTATGAGGTGTTCAGGTCATGAGATTTTAGATCTATCTATTGCGTGCCCTTCTCGTTGGACCCTCCTAGCCTTTATATATGGGAAGACTAGGTCATACTCGAACCGACCTCACGGTCGCGAAGCTCCTCGCGCGTCACCTCTTGGTTCTAGCACAACATCTCCTGACGCCACAAGTGGCAGCACCCCTGTGGTCTCGCACATGTCTAGTGATCGGCGACGATTCCTGTTGTCCCTGATCCAGCCATGATGTGGAAGAAGATCTTCTGGCCAGAATCACCACAACACAACGGCGTACCCCAACGAAGAGGTCCCTTATAAGCAAAGTTGTCAGAATCATGATTCTGAATCAGATCGGAACCTCTATGGTGGGATCCTAGATCATAGGATCATAACTTTTAGAATCATGAAACTGTAGATTCTGCGTAGTAGAAACGTAGATCGATCCACTCAATTTGGGTCGTAAATTCGTAAAATCACATGGTAGAATCACGATTCTGACAACTTTGCTTATAAGCGCGGTCCTTACTTGGGACGGCGGTTGCAAGATACGAGACAGAGAAATTTCCCTAAGGATATTTGCGGTGACCCAGCATACCACTGCATGATGTAGTACACTATAGTCGTTGACATAACACCAATGAAACACCGTTCACTAGTATTACATCCCTCAGAGTAGTACAACAGAAACATAGAACGTCCAAGACATGACTATAGGTTACAAATCAACTCTTTACACAAGATCCAGAGAACACTCTAGGTTAAAGAGAGAGAAAGAAACTTCCTACAAAGAAGAATCAGAAATAAATAACTCACAGCTATCATACTTATAAAACTAATAGCTGAACTACCAGGCTCGCATTGATGCTATTGCAATACTCTACAGAAGTAGGTTCTATGGTTAGAATTTCTATTCTTATCTAATCCGCAACTTCGTCTTCACTCGAGTTGATGTATATATTGACTTTCTTGACTTCCTTGAAGAGCTTTAGCTTTTGATGATGATTCCTGGAGCATAACTTGATATAGACGTCGTCACTGACTTTAGAACCTAGCAAGGGTTAAGAAGATACTTTGAGTACGAGCGTACTCAGCAAGTCCACTAGAAAAGGAGTGTTTGATGCACTATAACTACAGCCACAGACCGTAGGTCGTAGGCAATGCAAGTTTTCATAAACATTTCTTCAAAGGTTGCTTTTATTCTGAAAAGCTATGTCCGTCAGCCTTCACGGGTTTACCAGAACCTTCATGGGGTTCCTTGTAGGGTTTCGTAGCATGGAAAACAAAAAATTACTATCGCATACAAACAAACAAGCCAAGATCTATCTACTAGATTGTAGCAACGAGTCGATGGAATAACTTACCCTCGAAGATTCCAAAGTGTTTAACGAGAGCGGATTCTCGTGGGTGATGTAGTCGTACTCTTTCCGATCTCAAGATCGTGTAGACGATCCTTCCGGCGCTGTGTTCCGGCAGCGCTCCCGCAGTCGGTCACACGTTCGGTACTCGACGAAGACCTTCCTCTCCCTTGTTCCAGCAGGCAGCGGAGGTTGTAGCACTCTCCTCGCGATTCCGGCAGCACAACGGCGTGGTACCGGAAGTAGAGGGGAGATCCCGCAGGGCTTCGCCTTAAGCCGGAGCGAGTATGGTGGAGTATGAGAGAGTACTAATAGTGGTCTAGGGTTTAGACACACCAATTAGAAGTCTCTAAACCGAAGGCTAGGGCAATTAGAAGCTCTAAACCAAAACGGCTCTAAACCGGAGATTAGAGGATAGGAACTTGTGTGTCTAGAGGAGGAGGCCCTGCCCCTCCTTTTATGGGTGGAGGGTGCGGCCAAGGGGAGGGGAGTCCCTCCCCAAGTCGGCCTTGGTTGGCGCGCCGGCTTGGGGAGGAGACTCCTCCCCCAAGTCGGTTCCCAACTCCTCTTGCTTGTTTCCCACAGTTTCTTGTTTTAGCCGTTTGACTTTCAAACTGGACATTTGACTTTTCTGTTTTAGGATTCAATTTAATCCTTTATTTGGAACAGCAAGAACACTTAGTACATGATGCAATCATTCCAATATGTAATGACACATTCACGTACCCCTCCCCCCTCCCGGAGTGCCAGACATTCCGAAACCTTCTAGAACATTCCCGATGAAAACATCGGAATCATTCCCGAACTCCGAAACGGGACTTTCCTTATATGAATCTTATTCTCCGGACCATTCCGGATCACCTCATGATATCCCGGATCCCATCCGAGACTCCGAACAACATTCGGTCTCTTTCTCATAATACCATAACTACTCAAACAACGTCGAATCCTTAAGTGTGTCTCCCTACGGTTCGTGAATTATGCGGACATGATCGAGACACTTCTCCGAACAATAACCAATAGAGGAATCTGGAAATTCATATGGCTCCCACATACTTCTACGATTACTTTGCGATCGAATGAACCACTTACATATGATACCAATTTCCCTTTGTCTCACGATATGTTACTTATCCGAGGTTATGATCGTCGGTATCTCTGCATACCTAGTTCAACCTCGTTACTGATAAGTACTCTTTTATCGTTCCCGTGATATGTGATCCCTTGTGAGCCAGGCACATGCTTGCAAGCTAATTGGATGACATTCCACCGAGAGGGCCCAGAGTATATCTATCCGTCATATGGATGGACAAATCCCACTCTTGATCCATGTGTCTCAACCAATACTTTTCGAACACTCAATGCCACCTTTATAACCACCCAGTTACGGTGTGGTGTTTGATGTCATCAAAGCATCCATCCGGTAAAGGTGATATGCATGATCTCATGGTCGAAGGAATTAGGTTACTATGTATCAGAAAGCATATAGCAATTGAACTATTGAAATGACTTGATCTTTATGCTACGCTTATCTATAGGAGTATGTCCACCATATCATTCTCCTAACGATATGATCTTGTTGTTGATAACATCTCTATGTTCATGATAGGGAAACCACAATCATCTATCAACCAACAAGCTAGTGAAGTATAGAGGCTATACTAGGGACTTCAAATTAAGTTTACAAATCACACAAGTATCAATGTTTCCTTGTTAATACTATTATAGCATGAATGTAAACATTTATCATAAACACAAAGATATAATAATAACTACATTTATTATTGCCTCTAGGGCATATCTCCAACATTCCTTTCCCGCCGCATTCGCAGCTCCTTCCCGGAACAGGGAGTAACAAGTTACAGTTCTGATACTCTACAGAGGTGCGTCACTTTACCCATGAGAGAACTTAGCTTTGTTGCACATCTGGGCCGCGAACCCATTCACACTTCCTTGGTGTGAGGCCCAGACTAAGACCCAAGCTAATCACTGCCTTTTCCGCGACCCCGCATGTCTCCTTGGTGTACGCCAGCCCACCTATTGAATTACGACAATGGCAGTACAGACCGTTCAGATGCCGGAACTATCGTGGGACATTGAGGGCTCCCACCCATATGCTGCATATCCTCTATGAATTACCATATAATATGCACGCTACAAGTGATAACAGCAACGACCCGCACATCCAGCTCCATGCGAGAGGGAAAAGATACAGTTGACTTCTTCGTCCCATTCCAAATCTCATGGTCAACGCGTAATATACGGCGCGAGAATCATTGGCGACATTGGTTGTTAAGTCCTAGATAATATGTTCCTTTACCACCGGAACTCTTATAGTAGGTTATTACCTCATGGTAAATAACCTATAATCACATTATTATGAAAATAGTGTTTTCTGAACTTTTTCAAATGCAGGTGATGACAACACTGGATTGTAAAAATACTTTACAGAAAATAATCAAAGGACATAGCAAGTGTGAACTTGCCTTTTGTGATTGCAAGATTTTGCACTCATGGTCTTCAACACAATATAAGATCCAATAGCGGAAATCTGCATCATTGGTCCGGTAAGGACTAATGTTTAAAGAAGCAAGATGCTTTTATGCATAAGTAATGTAATGCAAGTTGATAAACACGAATCCCGAGAATAACGTTGTTCTAGGGTTTGGATACTGGAAAGGGTTCCTTGGAATGTGTTGCCCTTTTAGCTTAAGTTTCACACATGTGCTTCTTATTAAGGCTTGTGAGTGTGTGGAAAGCAACATGTATTTATACTACAACAAAATACACAGTATGGAATGCTACTCAAGGTTGCTTACATCTTAATTGTTTATCTTTAAGTTTTACTTTACAAGTAATGTCACTTATAAAGAATTTAAGTATTAACAATTTTATTATACAAGTATAGTATAAAATAAGATGTTTACTATTAATTGTCATATGTTGTTTGAAGTGGCAAAACGAATAAATTTTGAAGAAAATCTTGCTTAACTAAGCAGAAGCATTTAAGCTTTTAAGTTAACCTTATGAGGTGTTCTTTCTAGTTATAGTCTTTAAGTCAGAAAGAATTGCCTTTACTGGAATAATGAAATTAGTAGTATTTGAGACTTATCTATCTTGGTTTTTAACTAGGTTGATTTGGTATTAAGATGCTTTGTAACTTAATTGTAACATACAAAATTAACTATAAAGCATATACTAAAGTCTTAGCATTATACTTAAAGTTTGGTAACTAGAAGTAACTTTAAGAATGTAGATAGACTTAGGGTGTATTACTTACTCCCTTCGTTTCAGGGCTTAAGGTATACAAATAGTATCACTGGAAAAAATTACTCTAAATATGTAGAGAGTTATGGTATACAAATAGTATCACTGGAAAGTATTTTTCAATGTGAATCCAACGGTACTAATTATGTACAATATAATCAAGATTTTGTTGTTTAATTCTTTCGGTCAAACTTTGCTTTGGAAAGCATGTGCGCCTTAAGCCCTGAAACGGAGGTAGTATGATACTTGTATCCTGTTTATTTTATATTGTCTCCTTAGAGTTACATAAGAATGGCATTACTTCTATTGAAGTAGTGATTTCTTTACATTTTAATGGTATAAAGGGATTTACCTTCCTATAAAGATGTGGTTAAGGTTTATGAATAAGTAAACAATATTATTTATTACTTATGAACTCACTTATAATGTTTTGATTTGTTTATATACTTGTGGTTAATATAAAAGAGTAGGTTTTATTTTACTACAAATTATCCTTGGAGATTTTATAATTTTAAAGGTTCTTTTAGAATATATATTACACATATAATTGAAGGATTATTCAATAAGATTGAATTTAAAATGTGTTGGACCAAGTTGACCATATATTATAAATATTCAAGACTAATACTATTTATTAGACTTTAATTAGTTAATTTTAGAATTATTAACAAATTTTATTTACCTATATATGAATTATTAATTAAGGAAATATGTTTAATTCAAGTTATGAAGGTGATTAACTTTTTATTTAACTCAAAAGTGGAATATAACATTTTTGACGTGTAGGTATTATTTTTGTGATCATTTTGGTATATTACACTTATTTTTGTGGTTTATAAATAATAAGATATTATTTTAATAAGGTTTATTACTTTATAAATACTTAATAATTAATAAATATTTAATTAAGAGGAATAATAATGCATGATTATAGTTTTAAACCCTAATTATTATTTTTCTAAGATTTTTGGTATTTTATTTAGATTTTTTAACATTTACCATTATTAAAATATTAAATATCAAAGTATTAAAACTTTGTAAAGTATTTATTAAATAATATTTATTTAAATAATTATCATAATAATATTTAATAATAGTTTTGAGTTGTAGATTTTATTTTTGTAAACATTTTCATATCTTATATGTATTTTTCTGATTTATAAAACAAAAGATATTAAATTTACAAGATTTAATCATTTTATTTTATTTCTGGAATATTTGAAATTTGAATTCATATTGTTTTAATTATTTTCTAAACAATCATTAACTTTTTACACCGCATACCCAGCTAGCCCTAGTTACTGACCCGTGGGCCAGTGACCACGTCAGCTGCCACGCGTGCAAAGACCGAGTCAAACCGACTGACTGGGCTGGGCTGACGTGTGCATGACGCAGCGATGACGTCATGCACAGGATGATCCTCTCAGATCGAAGCTCGATCGAGCAATTTAATGCATGCGCACGGCTGAGGCTGGTCTTGCTATAAAGAGGCAGCGACGGCGAACCTAATAGTGGCGGCGCATCCCTCAAATGGTCACCGGAGTGCATTGCATGGCGGCGACTGGCGGCTATGCACGGCGGCGTTTGTCGGTGGCTCAATTCAGAAGCAATCGAATCAATGGAGAGGAATGGCGTGTTCAGTAGCTCACCAGGAGCATGAAGAAGAGCTCGGCGAGGTGAATCGTGGCCGGAATCGATGGCGAGCGCGATGGCCGGAGACGAGGAACGAGGGTCCGATTGCGTCAGTGGAGACCTCGCCCGCATGCACGCCTCAGGGCAATCGACGGAGACAAACGAGGTGGAGCTCCCAGACATCACGGCGAGTCAAGGGGTGGTCGGACGTGGCCGGAATGACGAACACCGGCGAGCTAGGTTTTCAGCTACTAGGAGAAATCGAAGAGGAAGAAGGGAATTAGGGTTCTCCGGCGGCGTCTAGGCTACTTGTAGACGACCATGAGCGGTGGCATGGATCTTGCCGTGGCCAGACGTCATGGCACGGTGGCGGACGACGGCGATGCTGACAGCCAGCTGCTTGTGACGTCGGGGAGGAAGACGACGACGTACCTTTCGCGGAAAACCCCCTAGCAATTTTTCTGATTTGCTCCACGGTCCCTCCTCAGTCCCACTTGTCAACCAGAGAGAAGAATAGATTGGGCTGGTCTTGGGCTGCTACTTGGCTTCGGTTGGGTGGCTGGAGTTGCTCGTGGGCGATGGATAATAAAGAGGGTAATGGGCTTTGGTTGGGTCATAGTTTTTTTTCTTTACTATTTCCTTTTCCCTTTTCCGTTTTATTTTCAGTTTTGAATATTACACATTTGATTGAAATTTCTTTATGGAATTTATTTTCTAAATAATTGCAGTAATATTGAAGTTATTAAGAATCAATTGGTGAACTTTTATTATATATTGTTTAGGGTTTCTTTATTTTCTTTATATAGATACCTTTTCTATTATTATTTGTGAGGGCCTTTAATATGAATTTAATTGGGCATAAATTCATAAACTTATTATAGAATGTATTACTACTAACTAATGAGATTTTATTTCCATTAATATATAATATTCGGGCAACTTTTATATTTATTAGTACTTCATTATTATTTGATACATAAAGTTTTGAATACTTAATATGGTTAATATTATTCTCATAATTTAAGAAATAGTAATGTATATTTTTTATTATTATTACCAACCAAAGAGTTAAAGTTTAAATTGAGAATGCTTTTCATAAGTTCTTAGAAGATTTAATATTCTCATATTTATTTTATTGATGTGAATAAGGGTTAATGGCTAAACATATTGTCTTTATGTTTATGATCTTTATTAATATCACCTTTTAAATAGAAAGTAATTATTTGGGAAGGTCATATGGAAAGGATTTGAGAAAGATAACTTCTAAGCACATATAGCTATGCTAATTGGAAATGATAAGGATGTGCTTAAGTGTTTGGATATAGGAAATTATTCCTATAAAGCATTGTGGAAACAAGATGATAGATCAACCATAGAAAATGGATATTATGTTTGGTCTTAGATTTAGGGTTTAGTGTTTAGCAAGGATTCCTATATTCCATACTTTATAATTCCGGACTTCTGATTAAGGAATTCCTTTCCTAGATATATTACTTCTTTATGTCCATATTCATGTGCTAACATGATGAGCTTTGCTTTACAGAATATTCTTATCCACCTTTTATCCTTCTAAATCCATTTGTAATTCCAATGAGCTTAACACTAAAGCTTTCATAATCTTCTTATATTCTTCCTTAATCACCCACCACTAATACTATCCCAGTAGATGTTTATATCAAATTCTACTATCCTTAAGTGTTTAGTATTTTCCAAGAGAAAACTACTACTTCTATAATCCAATGTTATTTTAACATCATCTTATTCATACTATCTTGTCTCTTCTTAACTCCAGTATCTAACATTACAACTTCACATTATATAATGTGACTTGTAATGACTAATCTAGGATAATAAATCTATACTATGGTTCAATCATGTTTTATCCACCATTGTCACTTATACTTGGTGTAAGCATTCAATATTGGTGAGTAAGGCATGATCATTATGATCCTTTGATCCTTTATGGTCCAAGTTTCCAGTTGACTAAACAAGGCTTCTTCAATACAACACTACAGTTGTATTCTAATTATCTTCTGTTTAGCTCTATTGGATTAAGAGATATAATTCATTGACTATACCTACTTGATCCAATACGACTACTCCTGGTAACAATATTTAGACTTCATTCTTGTAATCTTCTTTGTTACCATATTGATTTGATTTCCTCAAATCACTCCCATGCTACATATGACATCTAGAACTAGCATCACTACTTACCTCTTCTGACTTCTTTCTTTATAAGCCTTAAGTGAATGCTATAATAAGGACAAGAGTTGATAGGTTAAGAATTGGTAGGTTAAGAATTGGTGAATCGATAGTTGATTACTCAACATTGATGAATAATAGATATTGAGATAGGATTCCATAAGGATTGATATGGAAAGAAAGATATATGGTGAATGATCTTAACTTTGGTTTCTTTCCTACTCAATCTCACTAGAGAGTTAGAGTTAGGTATTTCCATGATCCTCATGGTATAAGTTGATGAGATTAAGATACAGTTGTTACATTCTTATTATTTGTGTTATATTTATAATTCTGTATTCATGAGTGATTATAATGAATACAAGGATATGATTAGTTTAAGGATCAAAGATAACCATTAAGTAATGTATTAGGGTTTAATTTTATTCCATTTGATCTACCCTTAGATCAAATCATGTTTAACCAAAATAAGGTTTTAGCAAAGGTCATATTGAAACTTATCGCAGTCAACTTGATGATCTACTTCAATTCCATCAGGTTAAGAGAAGCTTCAATCACTTTGACAAGTTTTTATTTAAAAGTGCGAAAAATATTTAGATTTTCTATCATGAATGCAATGCACACATCTGTGTTCAGCTTATTTCTAAGCTCTAATTCTGGGATGTTACAATATTGCCTTAGATAATATTGGGTGTGTATTTCACTCCCATATCGACCTCTATATATATGGGGAAATAGACTACCCCATCCTTTAAAGTCCTCGGGTCAGACTAAACCAAGGGGAGGTGGCGGCGCACGCGTCACGAGGATGAGGACCGGACGACTGGGCCAGCTGGGCCCTGCACGCATCCCATGGTGAGCGGCGGCCAGGGTGTCCCCACCGCGACTTGCCCTAGCAGCGGAGATGACTGCCCAAGTGGCGTCTTGCATCTTGGGCATTTTCCCTCCGGGATTTGTCCCGTTACGGAAGTTTGCCCATTTAAATATTATTTTAATATTAATTCCAATAAATAATACAAAATACATATTATTAAATTCTCCTTGACCTGAAACACCTTTTGGTTCATTCCGAACTCTTTTGGATCCTCTCGAAACGATTCTGGTTCTTTCACGAAACACTTCCAATATTCTCATCTTTTTTGTTTCCATGATTCCAATAAATTCCAAAAATCTCCAAGCGTTGTAAAACCCTTAAGCGTGTTACCCTACTGTTCAAGAAAATCATAGACATGATTGAGACACCTCATCATATCAATGATCACTAGCAAGACCGGGATACCCATAATGATCCCTGTGCATTCCACGATTTCAATGTCGTTTGAACCATAAACTGTTGGAATTATGCCCTAGAGGCAATAATAAAGATGTTATTATTATAATTCTTGTTCATGATAAAGTTTATGTTCCATGCTAGAATTGTATTAAGCGGAAACTTTAATACTTGTGTGGTTTGTAAACAACACCGTGTCCCTAGTACGCCTCTATGGACTAGCTCATTGATCAATGATGGTTAAGGTTTCCTAACCATAGACATGAGTTGTCAATTGATAATGAGATCATATCATTGGGAGAATGATATGGTGGATAGACCCAAACAAAGCAGAGCAATTAGATTGTGTCATCGTGTTCGTCTTTGCGAAGCTTTTCCTATGTCAAATATTGTATTCCTTAGACCATGAGATAATGCAACTCCCTGGTATCGGAAGAAAGCTTTGAGGTCATCAAACGTCATCCTATGAGAGGGTGATCATAAAGGTGTCTCTCAGGTGATCGGAAAGTATCTGTTGGGTTGTATGTATCGAGATGGAATTTGTCCCTCCCAAGTCGGAGAGATATACTTCGGGCCCACTCGGTAATCGATATCAACACCGCTTGCAAGCATGTGGTTAAGGAGTTAATCACAAAGTGATATCGGATTACGGAACGAGTAAAGTACTTGCTGTGAACGAGATTGAACTAGGTATGACGGTACCGACGATCGAATCTCGGGCAAGTAAAATATCGCGAGACGAAGGGAATATATATATGGGATTGATTGAATCCTGGAATCGTGGTTCATCCGATATGATCATCGATGAATGTGTGGGAGTCAATATGGGTGCCCAGACCCCGCTGTTGATTATTGATAGAAGATCATGTCTGCATATTCTCGAACCCGCAGGGTCACACACTTAACGTATCTCGACGCTAGGATAGATTGGATAATTGGTTTATGAATTTTTGTTCTGAGTCTCGGATGGGATCCGGGATATCACGAGAGGTTCCGGAATGGTCCGGAGAATAAGATTCATATAAGGCAGTGCGGTTTTTGGAGTTCGGAATTGTTCCGGGTTAATCGGTATTGTACCGAAAGCTTCTAGAACCTTCCGGAAGGGGACCAACGTGGCCCCACCTTCCGGGAGGGGGCATGGGCCTATGAGGGAGTGTCCTGGCCGCAATGGGACAGGGGCACAAGGCCCCATAGGGCCCAGCCGATTCTAGAGAGATTTGACTCGTTTAAATCTCGGGATAGAATTTCTAGATAAGGGAGAGTTTAAATCGTTTAAACTAGAGATAGGATTTCTAGATAAGGGAGAGTTTAAATTGTTTAAACTAGAGATAGGCTTGGAGGAGGGGCAAGGGCTGTCCGCCCCCCCTCTATATATAGAGGGGTGGTGCGCCCCCTCCCCCCACACACACCTTCCTCCAAGCCCTAGCAGCCTTGCTACCTTCCTCTCTCCCTCCCGACTGTTTGTAGGCGAAGCCCTGCAGCAGAAATTCTCCACCATATACACCACGCCGTCGTGCTGTAGATCCAATCTATCTCTTCACCATACTTGCTGGTCCGAGGAAGGAGGAGACGTCGAGGTGCTGCACGTGTGCATCTCACGGAGGCACCGCCACTTGTGGTGCTAGATCGGATCGGATCGCGAGGAGGAGAAGCGAGTACGACTACATCACCCACGTTCCGACGAACGTTCCGCTGTGCGAATCTTCAAGGGTATGAAGATCTAATCCAATCTCTCTCGTTGTTTGCATCTCCTAGATTAGATCTTGGCTTTCCCTCTGTTCGCTCCGTAGAAAATTTTGATTTACTATGCCGCGAAACCCTTCAGTGGTATCAGAGCTAGATCTATGCGTAGATGTGTTTCACGAGTAGAACGCAACATGGTTGTTGCGGGCGTTGATGTTTTCTGTTGCAAGCCTCTTGTTTGTGTTCTTCTTATGACGCAGGATAGTGAGATTGAAGCGGTCCAGGCCAACCTTACGCGACGTCGTTCGCGAGACCGGTTCCGCACTTGACGTGTGGCTTGTTCCACACATGCGGCTGGTGGATGTCAGTTTCTCTCACTATAGTTGTCATGGGATTAACACTGGAGTTTGGCAACCATAATATCACCGTTGTGGCTTTCCGTAGGTAAGAATCGTTCTTAGCATCTACTCCCATAAAGCCACGTAAAACATGCAACAACAAAGTAGAGGCGTCTAACTTGTTTTTGCAGGGAGTGTTTTCTATGATATGGTATGGCCCAAGATGTGATGTGTATATTGTATGCGATGATCATGTTTTGTAATGTTTCACGACTTGCATGTCGATGAGTACACAACCGGCATGATCCATATGGTTGTCTTTATAATTGTGTATGACCTGCGAGTCAACTTCTTATACGCCATGTAATAGCTTTACTTTATCGCTAAGTAGTTAGCAATAGTTGTAGTTGCTATTCGTGGTGGAGGCAATCATGGTGGAGTGATGGAGATCATGCCGGAACGCACAAGATGGAGATCATTGCGCGAAGATAGGCTATACCATGTCACATAAAGTTATATGCATGTGATGTTTATCCTTTTATGTATCTTATCATGCTTAGATCGCGACGGTAGCATTATAAGATGATTCCTCACTTAAAGATCAAGATAAAAACTGTGTTCTCCCCAAGTATGCACCGTTGCGAAAGTTCGTCGTGTCCAAGCATCACGTGATGATCGGGTGCTATAGACTCTACGCTCACATACAACGGGTGCAAGCCAGTTTTTGCACACGCGGAAATACTTGGGTCTAACTTGACGAGCCTAGCATGTACAGACATGGCCTCGGAACACAAGAACCGAAAGGTTAAGCATGAGTCATATGAATGATATGATCGACACTTCGTTGTCCACCATTGAAACCACATCTCTTCTCGTGATGATCGGATTAGGTGTGGTGAATTTGGATCGTGTTCACTAAACAACTTGAGTGATGTTGAATTTAGTGGGAGTTCATCTAGTAATTTGATTAAGTTGAACTATTTATCATGAACATAGTCTAAATTGTACTTGCAAATACTGTAGATCCAATGGCCAAGTCCAACTTCAACTTCAACGTTTTTGCTGAGAAAGAAAAGCTTAGAAACAATGGGTCTAACTTCACCAACTGGTTCCGCAATCTAAGAATCATTCTGTCTGGCGGACAAAAGGACTATGTCCTTGGGAAAGCGTTAGGTGACGCCCCTGCTATAGATGCGCCGACTGATGAAAAAGCTGTTTATCAGTCACGCAAGGATGATTATGATTTGATTAAGATCGTCATGTTGTATGCTATGGAATCGGATCTTCAAAATCGTTTTGAGGAGTTCGCCGGGCCCTTTGAGATTCTCGAGGAGCTGAAAAACATGTTTCAGACTCAAGCCTGTTCTGAGAGATATGAGATCTCTAAGAAATTCTTTAACTACAAGATGGAGGAAGGGAGGTCCGTTAGTGAGCACGCCATTAAGATGTCGGGCTACACTCAACGCCTTGAGCAACTGGACTGCAAGATTCCAGAGGAGCTCAAGATTGACACTCCTAGCTACAAAATTTTTGTAGTTGATCACAATCAGATTGGTTCCACTGATATGATCACTGAGCTCTTTGCTAAGATGAAAGTAGCGGAGGTGAACATCAAAAAGAATAATCATATGTTGATGGTCAACAAGCCCCCCTCCTTTAAGAAAGGTAAGGGAGCAAAGAAGCCCTTCAAGAAGGGCGGCGGCAAGCGCAATGCCCCTGCTGAGAAGAAGCTCAGGTCTGGTCCTAAGTCGGACACTAAGTGCTTCTATTGCAAGGACAGGGGTCACTGGAAGCGCAACTGTCCGAAGTACTTAGAGGACAAGAAGGCTGGCACCATCAAAGGTATATTTGATATACATGTTATTGATGTTTTCCTTACTAGCCCTCGTTGTAGTGCCTGGGTATTTGATACCGGTTCAGTTGCTAATATTTGTAACTCGAAACAGGAGCTACGGAATAGACGGCGGCTTGCGAGGGATGAGGTGACGATGCGCGTTGGCAACGAATCAAGAGTTGATGTGATGGTCGTCGGCATGCTCTCCTTAGTTTTACCTTCGGGATTAGTTTTAAACCTTAATAAATGTTATTATGTGCCTGCGTTGAGCATGAACATCATTTCCGGATCGTGTTTATTGCAAGAAGGTTATTCATTTAAATCGGAGAATAATGGTTGTTATATTTATATGATTAACATCTTTTATGGTCATGCACCTCTTGTGAATGGTTTATTTCTTCTAAATCTCGAAAGGGATGAAACACACATCCATAACATTGAGGCTAAGAGATGCAAAGTAGATAGTTATAATACTACTTATTTGTGGCACTGTCGTCTAGGTCATATTGGAGTAAAGCGCATGAAGAAACTCCATTCTTATGGACTTTTGGAGTCTCTTGATTTTGAATCATTTGACACATGCGAACCATGCCTCATGGGCAAGATGATCAAAACCCCGTTCTCCGGTATGATGGAGCGAGCAACGGACTTGTTGGAAATCATACATACCGATGTATGCGGACCGATGAGTGTTTCGACGCGCGGTGGATATCGCTATTTCCTCACTTTTACCGATGACTTAAGTAGATATGGGTATATCTATTTAATGAAACATAAATCTGAAACGTTTGAAAAGTTCAAAGAATTTCAGAATGAAGTGGAGAACCATCGTAACAGAAAGATTAAGTTTCTACGATCCGATCGTGGGGGCGAATATTTGAGTTATGATTTTCTCACGCATCTTAAAGCAAGCGGAATTGTTTCGCAACTCACGCAACCCGGAACACCACAGCGCAATGGTGTGTCTGAACGCCGGAATCGAACCCTATTAGATATGGTCCGATCGATGATGTCTCTTACTGATTTGCCGTTATCATTTTGGGGTTATGTATTAGAAACCGCTGCATTCACTTTAAATAGGGCTCCATCTAAATCCGTTGAGACGACACCGTATGAACTGTGGTTTGGTGCTAAACCTAAGTTGTCGTTTCTTAAAGTTTGGGGATGCGAAGCTTACGTCAAGAAGTTGATGCCGGACAAGCTCGAACCCAAAGCGGAGAAATGCGTCTTCATAGGATACCCTAAGGAAACTATTGGGTATACCTTCTATCACAGAACCGAAGGCAAAGTGTTTGTCGCAAAGAACGGTTCCTTTCTTGAGAAGGAGTTTCTCTCGAAAGAAGTGAGTGGGAGGAAAGTAGAGCTAGACGAGGTTATTGAACCTTCTCTTGAATTGGAGAGTAGCGCAGCACCTGAAATTGTTCCAGTGCCGCCTGCACCAACAATAGAGGAAGCTAATGACAAGGATCATGAAGCTTCGGACGATGCTGCTACTGAACGTCGCAGGTCGACAAGGTCGTGTGCCCCTCCTGAGTGGTACGGCAACCCTGTCTTGAATGTCTTGTTGGTAGAAGACAGTGAACCTACGAACTATGAGGAAGCGATGATGAGCCCAGACTCTGAGAAATGGCTGGAAGCCATGAAATCCGAATTGGGATCCATGAGCGAAAACCAAGTATGGACTTTGGTGGATCCTCCTAGCGACCGAAAGGCCGTTGAGTGCAAATGGATATTCAAGAAGAAAACGTACGCGGATGGTAATGTTACCGTCTATAAAGCACGGCTTGTCGCAAAAGGTTTTCGACAAGTTCAAGGTGTTGACTACGATGAGACTTTCTCTCCCGTAGCGATGTTTAAGTCCATTCGGATTTTATTAGCAATTGCTGCGTTTCATGATTATGAAATATGGCAGATGGATGTCAAGACTGCTTTCCTCAATGGCAACATTGATGAAGAGTTGTATATGATGCAACCCGAGGGTTTTGTCGATCCTAAGGATGCTAGTAAAGTATGCAAACTTCAGCGTTCCATTTATGGACTGAAGCAAGCATCTCGGAGTTGGAACCTTCGTTTTGATCAAGTGATCAATAGCTTTGGATTTGTTCCAAATTGCTACGAAGCTTGCATATACAAGAAAGTGAGTGGGAGCTCGGTGACGTTTCTGGTACTGTATGTGCATGACATATTGATTATCGGAAATGACATCAACATGCTTAACGATGTGAAGAGTTATTTGAACAAGTGTTTTTCAATGAAAGACCTAGGTGAAGCTGCTTATATATTGGGCATCAAGATCTATAGAGATAGACAAAGACGCCTGATAGCTTTAAGCCAGAGTACATACCTAGACAAAGTTCTAAAAAGGTTCAGAATGGATAAGGCAAAGAAAGGTTCAGTGCCTATGTTGTCAGGTAATATATTGAGCAAGGCTCAGTGTCCAGCTACGGTAAATGATAGGGAAGCTATGAGCAAAGTGCCTTATGCCTCGGCCATAGGTTCTATCATGTATGCCATGCTGTGTACTAGACCGGATGTGTCCAATGCTCTTAGTTTGACGAGCAGATATCAAAGTGATCCAGGAGTGGAACACTGGACAGCCGTGAAGAACATCCTAAAGTACCTAAATAGAACTAAAGAAATGTTCTTAGTCTATGGGGGTGATGAACAGCTTGTCGTAAAAGGTTACGTCGATGCTAGTTTCGACACCGACAAGGATGATTCTAAATCTCGGACAGGATACGTTTATATTTTGAATGGAGGAGCTGTGAGCTGGAGAAGCTGCAAGCAAAGCGTGATCGCGGGATCTACAGTAGAAGCGGAATACATGGCTGCTGCAGAAGCATCAAGTGAAGGAGTTTGGATCAGAAACTTCATCACTGAGCTTGGCGTGGTTCCAAGTGCATTGGACCCACTGGAGATATTGTGTGACAACACTGGCGCCATAGCACTCGCTAAGGAACCAAGATATCATCCAAAGACCAAGCATATCAACCGCAAGTTTCATATAATCCGAGATTATATAGCAGATGGAGATCTGAAGATTAGCAAAGTACATACGGATCTGAATGTCGCAGATCCATTGACTAAACCTCTTCCACGTGTAAAACATGATCAACACCTCAGTGCCATGGGTGTGAGATTGTTGCCAGATGTAAACTAGATTATTGACTCTAGTGCAAGTGGGAGACTGTTGGAATTATGCCCTAGAGGCAATAATAAAGATGTTATTATTATAATTCTTGTTCATGATAAAGTTTATGTTCCATGCTAGAATTGTATTAAGCGGAAACTTTAATACTTGTGTGGTTTTTAAACAACACCGTGTCCCTAGTACGCCTCTATGGACTAGCTCATTGATCAATGATGGTTAAGGTTTCCTAACCATAGACATGAGTTGTCAATTGATAATGAGATCATATCATTGGGAGAATGATATGGTGGATAGACCCAAACAAAGCAGAGCAATTAGATTGTGCCATCGTGTTCGTCTTTGCGAAGCTTTTCCTATGTCAAATATTGTATTCCTTAGACCATGAGATAATGCAACTCCCTGGTATCGGAAGAAAGCTTTGAGGTCATCAAACGTCATCCTATGAGAGGGTGATCATAAAGGTGTCTCTCAGGTGATCGGAAAGTATCTATTGGGTTGTATGTATCGAGATGGAATTTGTCCCTCCCAAGTCGGAGAGATATACTTCGGGCCCACTCGGTAATCGATATCAACACCGCTTGCAAGCATGTGGTTAAGGAGTTAATCACAAAGTGATATCGGATTACGGAACGAGTAAAGTACTTGCTGTGAACGAGATTGAACTAGGTATGACGGTACCGACGATCGAATCTCGGGCAAGTAAAATATCGCGAGACGAAGGGAATATATATATGGGATTGATTGAATCCTGGCATCGTGGTTCATCCGATATGATCATCGATGAATGTGTGGGAGTCAATATGGGTGCCCAGACCCCGATGTTGATTATTTATAGAAGATCATGTCTGCATATTCTCGAACCCGCAGGATCACACACTTAACGTATCTCGACGCTAGGATATATTGGATAATTGATTTATGAATTTTTGTTCGGAGTCTCGGATGGGATCCGGGATATCACGAGAGGTTCCGGAATGGTCCGGAGAATAAGATTCATATAAGGCAGTGCGGTTTTTGGAGTTCGGAATTGTTCCGGGTTAATCGGTATTGTACCGGAAGCTTCTAGAACCTTCCGGAAGGGGACCAACGTGGCCCCACCTTCCGGGAGGGGGCATGGGCCTATGAGGGAGTGTCCTGGCCGCATTGGGCCAGGGGCACAAGGCCCCATAGGGCCCAGCCGATTCTAGAGAGATTTGACTCGTTTAAATCTCGGGATAGAATTTCTAGATAAGGGAGAGTTTAAATCGTTTAAACTAGAGATAGGATTTCTAGATAAGGGAGAGTTTAAATTGTTTAAACTAGAGATAGGCTTGGAGGAGGGGCAAGGGCTGGCCGCCCCCCTCTATATATAGAGGGGTGGTGCGCCCCCTCCCCCCACACACACCTTCCTCCAAGCCCTAGCAGCCTTGCTACCTTCCTCTCTCCCTCCCGACTGTTTGTAGGCGAAGCCCTGCAGCAGAAATTCTCCACCATATACACCACGCCGTCGTGCTGTAGATCCAATCTATCTCTCCACCATACTTGCTGGTCCGAGGAAGGAGGAGACGTCGAGGTGCTGCACGTGTGCATCTCACGGAGGCACCGCCACTTGTGGTGCTAGATCGGATCGGATCGCGAGGAGGAGAAGCGAGTACGACTACATCACCCATGTTCCGATGAACGTTCCGCTGTGCGAATCTTCAAGGGTATGAAGATCTAATCCAATCTCTCTCGTTGTTTGCATCTCCTAGATTAGATCTTGGCTTTCCCTCTGTTCGCTCCGTAGAAATTTTTGATTTACTATGTCGCGAAACCCTTCATAAACGCCAAGTCCAATTACCTTTGTTGCTTCGATATCTGATTTGTCCAAGATCTGATCATTGGTATCTAATACCCTATTCAATCTCGTTAGCGACAAGTGTAGTGTTTTCTCGTTCTCATAATATTTTATCCTCGTGACCTAGCCACATGTTGCATATCTTATGGATGGCACTAGTGGAAACGAGGCCTCTAACACCGGTTCGTAGAGGCCTCTAATAGCGGTTCTAGAACCGCTGTTGGGGGTTCGGTGTTAGAGCCCCCCTTTAACAACGATTCTTATACGAACCATTGTTAAAGGGTGGCGCACGTGGGGCTACCGCAGTGCTCAGCCCCCCTTTAACACCGGTTCGTAACACGAACCGGTGTTAAAGGTTCTCTGCCGCGGCAGGAAAATGGCATAAATCTCTGTCGCGGCAGAGTTCTGCTGCCGCCCCGTTCTGGGCGTATTTCTGCGGCGCGGCGGGGACGGGGAGGGGGGAGGGGAATCGATCGGGAGAGGTATACACATACATCGTCGGTACATACGAGTACATGAATAATTAAGCAACTATTATTATACACAAACATCGTCATTGTGGTATTCTCCGTACACGTTGAAAGCATCAAGTACAAGACAAACACGTTCAAGCATGCATATATACAATATAACATCTTCGTCCACGTTCATTTTTGTGGATATCTAAAGAGTTCTCCGCCAGGCGTGACGATCTCATCAAGTATGAACCCCGCCAATTCCTTTTGAATGGCTCGTATGCGGTCAAATGGTAGGAGTTGGTCCCGCATCCGTTTGATCTAAATATATATGAAGAATGGGGTCAATATATAGATAAGAATAAAACTCAACACAACCGATGGTAATAAAATAATGTAGTGTACTTTGTTTACTTACTCTAAGTTGTTCTAGTGCGGCTTGGCCCGTCGCACATATCGTGTTGCGAATGAACTCGCAAACATAGTATCCACATAAGTTATTGTCGGGTACCTGATGCGCACACTTTACGAGAATAGAGAGTTCAATCAAAATAATAATCAATAAAGCATGATGTAATGGAATTGGAAGCAGAATCAAAGAGATACACCGACCTAGCTAGCTAGTATTACTTATATTTTGGTCTACAAATTTTAGTTCTTCTGACCATTCACCCACTGCCCTTCCCGTGAACCTTTTCCAAACCCTGTCCGGTAAATAAAATGGATAAAGGAGTAATTAATTACTTGTTGTCACGAAAGTTGCCGATCTAGTGCGATAATATGATTGAAATTACCTCTGGATCATATCTTTAAAGTCTGCCCCTAGCTCTTGGTATTTTCGTAACGAGTCCATGACAAGGACTTTTCCTGAGTCAGGTTGAATGACTAGCAGAATAAAGTGGAACCTACGCACGCATAACTCATCATCAGTTACACTTAACATCGAGTAAGCCGAAACAGAATGTGTACAAGAGAGGGTAACACTCACAAGAAGTTGTAAGCCAATAGTATTTCCCTTTTGGTTTGTTGTCTCAGTAAAGACGTTAGCAAGAAATCTTCTGTTTGCCCGGGTTTGAGTTTTACCCCTTGTTCATGAACTCTATTTGGGTCAATGAACCCAATGTCAAAAGGGCCTCCTTTCATGCATTCCATAACCTTTTTCCTGCATAATAGTATATACATATATGGTGAGCATACATATACATGCAATTAATGAATTGAATGAGATGAGATAGAAATTACATAAATAGTACTTAAACACAATAAAGGCTGATGACAGCTTTGTCGAGTTCCTTCTGATTGAATAGAAAATGCAAGTATTGAATGTTGAAGCTGATCTCGTCGTCTCCGCACAAGATAATCTGATCTCTTATATGTGTCGTGATCCATTCTTCCTTTCTCGTCTTGCAAAAATCAAGGTACCACTTATGCAATCTTAGCATCTTTGTTGGTAGATTCTTGAGCTCCTCTTTCTTGACGAGATTCTTTCCATACTTCCATGGCTGTATGGGATTGGCATCGCCTTTGGGCAAGTTGTCTGCCATGATGTTCAAATATGCAATGTAAGTCATCCCCATCTCATCGGCCTTTCTTCGTAGCTCTACTTCGTAATCATTTACAGGAGGAGCGTTCCGTGTGTCGAACACTTGGAGCGGGGCGCATGATTGGTTTTCCTGCTCTCCGAGCATGGGAACTGTTTTCTGGGGTGCCGCACGACTACTACTTTCAGACTCCCTTCGCCTTGCATCCCCCTTCATAATATGCCACTCGTAGTCCGGCACAAGTGGGGTTTCAGGTTTCAAAAGATTATTGTAAAACTTCTCCACCACCGCCGGATCTAGTTTCTCCTTTGGCTCGGCTCGTCTAGGTGCAAACAATTTCTTGACCTCTTCTTCCGAGATCCTACCGGTCTCCTCCTCGCTGTGATTCCACGGTAAAACCGGCAATGGCTTGGCGGAAGGTTGCGGGACATAGTTTCTTGAACTCTTTGGCGTACGGTTTCTTGCGGATTTCTTCGTGGCAGTGCTAGTGATGCTCTTCGTGGCAGTTCTCTTCCGCTTACGCTGAGGAGATGGCTGAAGCGCCGCAGATGGCTGACGCGTAGGAGATGGCTGACGCGCCGGAGATGGCTGACGCGCCGAAGATGGCTGCCGCGCAGGAGATGGCTGAAGCACCGGATACAACAGGGGAGTATTCTGATGACTTGGAGACGACTGAGGAGGCTCAGACTGCTGACGCTGCGGACACGGCGGGGGTGCCAGTGGCCTCCAATTTGGAAGCACGATGTGTTCCTTCTTCCAAAGAATGGTTGTTTTCACTACAAATTTGAGTTGAGTTTCCCTTTCACCTGTAGCATGGTCAAGATGTGCTTCCTCATATTCCTGCACAACCTCATCCACCCCGAAAATAGCATAGCCATCTCGAATCGGTCGGCAGTGGTAAGTTCCACCAGCTATAGGAGGTAAGACATAGCCGACCGCCAGCTTAATGGATAAGCCCATTAATCTCACATGCAGCTCAACGTGTTCGCTCTCCGTGATCTCATCCACGGGGTATCGAGGACCCGCCATTTCAAGCATGGGTTGCACGTTCTCCGTGGAAGCCACACTGCATTTCCGCGCAGAGTCTGAGCCGCCGGCAGCTTCCAATGCAGGCTCTTCGTGCCGCTGAGATGGGCCAGTAGCTTGCTGGATCTTTTGTGCATTCACTTGCACCTACAGCGCCACAAGTGCATGTTCTATCTGTGTCATCCGCTCTGTATGCTCTTTTTCTTTTCTCCTGCGCCATCTGTAAGAGTCACCCCACTCGGCAAACCCATCCTTCCACGTCATACCCCCTGTGCCTCGTGCAAGTCCAGGGTGTTCTTTTTTACCGATGGCGCGTGTCAGCTGGTCATTCTCTCTGTCGGGATGGAAGGTTCTGGCGGCTATTTCCTCGTATGTCGTGATGAGTTCAATGACGGGTTTGGCAAGGAGGGTTGGTAAGATACACAATCCCGTTTCTGGGTCCAACCTTGCCCCGATTCCATAGAACCAAGTCTTTGCACGTAGGTCCCACCCATGTGTCTGGGGTGTGATCCCTCTATCACGCAGGGCCTTCTCAGCTTCCTCCCACTTAGGCCTCTGAGATATGTAGCCACCTTACCCCGTCCTATGGTGATATTCCTTCTTCTAGGCATTTAGCGTATTGGTTTCTGACCTCTTTGTACCTATAGCACCTTCCTTGTATGCCACAAATTCGGGCCAGTGAGGTCTTATCTTCGCATAATATGCGTCTTCGAAATCTGGAGTCTCGCGAGCTTTGAAAAATTTGTTCAATTTTGTCTTCCAGTTGCGTAAAGCGTGAGCCATCTTCTTTAGAGTCCACTCTTTGACCTTTTCCTTTACAAAGGTTTATTTTTATCCTCCTCCGGCGGAAGGGTGAAATTTACTAACAGCGAATTCCAAACCGTTTCTTTGGATCTTTCATCGACAAAGGTACCGTCGCCCTTCTTTGGCTTATTCCAATAATCAATTATGATTGGGATTTGGTCCCTAACAAGAACTCCAGCCTAACGTATAAATTTGTATGCGGCCTTCATGGGCTCCATCGGTCTGCCATCAACACGGACTGCTTCTATCATGAACTTTGCACGATCTTTCAACCAATGGCTCGCGCCTCGCTTGCTCTTTTTCGTAGAAGAAGATTGTTGCTGGTTGGTCGATCCGGAGGGCTAAAAGAAGAAAGAAGTCTTAATTAATACATGTACATATGTATACAAATCAATCAGTGAAAGTCAGCAGAGTCTTAATCCATGCATGTACCTCGAAGAACTTTGTAATCATTAAAGTGCGTTCACCGTAGTCGTCATATTCTCCATGACTAATTGAGCTGTCATCATGTCCCTCCAAGTTCGGATATTGTGAGGTGTCCTCGTGGATCATGTTCTCCAATATTTCTTCCTCTTCAAGGTTTCTACTGAGTGGATCCATAGTTTCTGAAACAATAATATTATCACACAAATATCAGTAATACATCTATGGAAATGCTCGAGCAAGGATGATGATATGACATGTTAAAAGTATTGAAATGTAACCCTAATACATGCTTGGTCATTCCAAACCCTAATTCGGAGAAACCCCAGATTCATATGAGAGGGTACATTTAGTTCTTCTAATTACGGCGTCTGGCGGCGCTAGGACAAGAGAGGGGATGCGTGCGGCTGGCGACGCTAGGGCCAAACCCTACAACAATATATATATACATCGCACGGTCGGGTGTGCGGGGATGCGTGCGGCTGGCGGTGCTAGATCCAAACCCTACAACAATATATATACATCGCACGGTCGGGTGTGCGGGGATGCGTGCGGCTGGCGGTGCAAGGGCCAAACCCTACAACAATATATATACATCGCACGGTCGGGTGTGCGGGGATGCGTGCGGCTGTCGGCGCTAGGGACAAACCCTACAACAATATATATACATCGCACGGTCGGGTGTGCGGGGATGTGTGCGGCTGGCGGCGCTAGGCCCAAACCCTACAACAATATATATACATCGCACGGTCGGGTGTGCGGGGATACGTGCGGCTGGCGGCGCTAGGGCAAAACCCTACAACAATATATATACATCGCACGGTCGGGTGGGCGGTCGCTCCAACATCACCATTAGGATATAATGTACATATTATGATATAATGCACCATTAGGATATAATGTACATATGTATATATATACAAACAAAATACATACAATTACACACATATACATTTATATATACAATATATACATATATGCACCATTTATATATATAAACATACAATATAAAACAAAATACATATAATACATACAATATATACATATATGCACCATTTATATATATAAACATACAATATAAAACAAAATACATATAATACATACAATATATACATATATGCACCATTTATATACATATAAAACATACAAATAATTAAAACAAATAAAACATATATACACACAAATAATAATATAAATCCAATACACACACATATATATATATATATATATATATATATGCATGCATGGAGCTCACCGCCGACAAACTCGACGGGGGTGGCTAACGTGGGGGTGGCGGCCAGTGTACGGGGGTGGCGGACGCGACGGGTGCGGACGGGCGCGGCGGACGACACGGCTCTCGCATGCGAGTGGACGGGCCAGCGTGGACGGACACGGCGGCGACGGTGGCGGACGACAGGGCGACGACGACGAGTGGACAGGCGTGGACGGCGACGGCGCGAGCAGCCTGCCGGCATTCTTCTCCGCATGCGCTCATCTGCTTCTTCCTCTGTTCGATCGATCTGGCTGGGGGGAAGAGGAAGAGGAAGGCGCGCTGCGTTATAACCCCCCCTTTAACACCGGTTCCAGCCACGAACCGGTGTTAAAGGGAGGGAATTCGTTTCGCGCCCGCACCTCCCTTTAACACCGGTTCTAGCCACGAACCGGTGTTAAAGTGGGGTGCGCGCACGAAACAAAATAAATGCCCCCCTTTAATACCGGTTCTTGGCTGGAACCGGTGTTAAAGGGGGGCATTTATTTCGTACATTAAAGGGGTGGGGGCTTTTTTAATTCAAAAAATAGGATAGAATTTAGAAAATTCATATCTTTTTCATTTCAACTCAGAAAAATATTAATAATATATCATAATTTTCAGAAAAATAAGATCTATCCATTCATATAAAAACATTTTATAGTTATTGTAGATGAAAATTTTCAAAATGATTAAAACACTTACATATAAATTTTGATTATTCAATTAAAACAAAAATAAAATAGTCAAACCCTAAAACTTTGAACATAAGAAATATTAAGCATCTAAAAAGGAATCTAACCCTATTTTATTACAGCAAATCATATTTTATTTTGTATTAACATTTTTGAATTGTTTGGATATTTAAATGCCGCATCTTTTGTATACTTTGGAATCTGACAAAACCTCGCTAAACTTGCATTGGATTTTGGATAAAATAGCATATTATGAACCTAAAAATGATTTTTGTAAAAAATCATGAGCATCGTATCATGTAACTGTAGTTCATATCTGACCCACTTCCTGCCGATTCGGCAGGAATTTGTCTTTTTCACCAGAGGTGGATGGAAAGGTTTCAGATCTCCCTGTTGATACATTGTCCATATAAGGTGATCTAGTATTTTTTTTAAATGTGGTGGTAGTTTTTTGAATTATCCATTTGGTGGTTGCTTCACAAAACCGTCCGTTTTTTATGCTCGGAAAATGGAAAATGCCTTTTTGGTGCGACAAAAAGGATAATTTCCTCTTGCAACATTGTTTTCCATCCCATGATGCACATGTATGCACAATATGGCCATATTATCACAAATTATGCCTTGATTCTAGCCATAACATTGGTCATTTGACCCGAAAGCCAAGAAACCTCGAATGAGATAGGTCATTTGTGAAGGGTTTTTTGAGACATAATCAATATACCAAGTTTGATATTTTTTCTTCTAACTATGTCTCATAATATAACACCACGCGAAGGTTTCGCATTGTTTCGATCGTTTTTTAATTTTTTATCCCTATTTTAAACTATCGTCAAACTTTGTCGAACAATGGGCATGAAGATTCTTAGCTCGGGGCCAAGCCTCGCTAAACTTGCATTGTATTTTTTGTAAAATAGCATATTGTGAACCTAAAAATGATTTTTGTAAAAAATCATGAGCATCGTATCATGTACCTGTAGTTCATATCTAACTCACTTCCTATCGATTCGGCAGGAATTTGTCTTTTTCACCAGAGGTATACGGAAATGTTTTAGATCCCCCTGTTGGTACATTGTCCATATAAGGTGTTCTAGTATTTTTGTAAAATGTGGTGGTAATTGTTTGAATTAGCCATTTGGTGGTTGCTTCACAAAACCATCCGTTTTTATGCTCGGAAAATGGAAAATGTCTTTTTGGTGCGACAAAAAGGAAAACTTCCTATTGCAACATTGTTTGCCATCCCATGATGCACATGTATGCACAATATGGCCACATTATCACAAACTATGCCTTGATTCTAGCCATAACATTGGTCATTTGACCCCGAAAGCCAAGAAACCTCGAATGAGATAGGTCATTTTGTGAAGGTTTTTTTGAGACATAATCAATATACCAAGTTTGATATTTTTCCTTCTAACTATGTCACATAATATAACACCACGCGAAGGTTTCGCATTGTTTCGATCGTTTTTTAATTTTTTATCCCTGTTTTAAACTATCGTCAAACTTTGTCGAACAACGGGCATGAAGATTCTTAGCTCGGGGGCAAGCCTCGCTAAACTTGCATTGGATTTTTGATAAAATAGAATATTGTGAACCTAAAAATGATTTTTGTAAAAAATCATGAGCATCGTATCATGTACCTGTAGTTCATATCTGACCCACTTCCTGCCGATTCGGCGGGAATTTGTATTTTTCACCAGAGGTGGACGAAAAGGTTTCAGATCCTCCTGTTGGTACATTGTCCATATAAGGTGGTATAGTATTTTTGTAAAATGTGGTGGTAGTTTTTTGAATTAGCCATTTGATGGTTGCTTCACAAAACCGTCTGTTTTTTATGCTCGGAAAATGGAAAATTCCTTTTTGGTGCGAAAAAAGGAAAACTTCCTTTTGCAACATTGTTTGACATCCCATGATGCACATATATGCACAATATGGCCACATTATCACAAACTATGCCTTGATTCTAGCCATAACATTGGTCATTTGACCCGAAAGCCAAGAAACCTCGAATGAGATAGGTCATTTTGTGAAGTTTTTTTGAGACATAATCAATATACCAATTTTGATATTTTTATTACGATAGAACTGGAATTAAAGTACATAATGAAACTAACAGTAAGTTATATAAAGCACGACTGAAAATTAAGATACATAAAAGAACTGAAAATTAAGATACATGGCCAGATTAAGTCACAATCAGCCGAACTTGTTTTGGAATGTTGGAGTGATTCAGTCATGCTCCTGCCTACACCTGTAATACTCGCCACTGTAGTGGTCATACTCGCCACGGCCGTCGTCGCTGTCGTCGTCGGGGTAGCCGTAATTGAACCTTGAAGGCTGAGTACGCGTGAGCTCGACTTGAGGGTAGCGCAGACGGGGGTTAGAGTCGGCGGCAGTGTCATAGGCCATGACGCTCTGGAGATTCTGACAGCGCCACCACAGCCAACGGCCGGCCTCGTTGAAGTTCGGAGGAGGTGGGCCGTCCTCCTCATGCCTAGCGAGCGCCCTCTCACGCCGATCCCCGAAGAAGGCTTCCCAAGTTGGGAAATAGTCGGGATGCCATCTGGGACTCCTCCGCTGCTCCGGCATGAGCTCGAAGTAGTAGTGGTTCGTGATGGCCATCCGGCGCGCCACACCTCGAGGGACAGGAGGAACCGGCACGCCTCCGGTGCTCAGCATCCAGCTGACGGGGACGCAGTAGCCCGGCGGGCAGGGGTAGTTCGAGGCGCAAAGCGCCTCCGCCTCCCTGGGGGTTAGTGGTACGGTGGAAGACATGGGAAAGTGTGATGAGGTTGCATATATGAGTCTAGATATGTGCAATGACAATGGAGGACAACCCTACATATATATATATATATAGTGAAAAATGGCAGGAAGAACTGGCAGGAAAAACTAGCGGGAAGAACTGGCGGGAAGAAAAATGGCAGGAAGAAAAATGGCGGGAAGAAATGGCAGGAAGAAAGATGGCTCATTTAATACATATAGTGTTAACAGAAGAAATATGACATTGATTTCCATGTTGAGATACAAATGTGTGCCAAAAATGGCTCACTTAATACATATAGTCAATCTTATGATCGCATCGGCCGTAACCATGGACTATCAGCACCGTTTAACAGGATGGCTGGGTCAGTCTTCACTCCGAAGGGCGGAATTTTATCAAACTTATTATAATCTTCTGACATGTCTATCTTGTCCTCCACTCCCACGATGTTTCTTTTCTATGAAAGAACTATGTGACACTTTGGCTCATCGTGTGATGTATCTGTTTGCTTATTTTTTCTTTTCTTCGGTTTGGTAGACATGTCCTTCACATAGAAAACCTGAGCCACACCATTGGCTAAGACGAATGGTTCGTCTAAGTTCTTGTCTACCTTCATAAGATTGTTGATATCCACTGTTGTCATTCCGTACTTCTTGTCTACCGCAACCCCTCCTCCTGTTAGCTTGACCCATTTGCACCGAAACAAGGGGACCTTAAAATTAGGTCCATAGTCAAGTTCCCATATCTCCTCTATGAACGCATAATACGTGGTCTTTTGCCCATTGTCTTCTGCCGCATCGAAGCGGACACCGCTTTTTGGTTGGTGCTCTTTTTATCTTGGCCTATCGTGTAAAATGTATTCCCATTTATATCGTACCCTTAGAAAGTACATACAGTCGAAGATTGTGTCCTGGCAAACAAGTACAGCTGATATCCAATAGTGGTGTTATTCGTGAGAAGTCTTTGCAGCCAGCCGCCAAAACTCGCCATGTGTTCACTTATAATCCATTCATCAGACTGTCCCGGGTGTTTGAGGCGTTTAAAATTCTTTTGTTCATTGATATACGGGGCAACCAAGATAGATCTTTGTAAAACCGTGTAGTGTGCTTGATTGAGAGAATGCACTTCTCTACATATCATTGCTTTACATCCTAGGGTGCCTTTTCCATGCAGTCTCCCCTCATGTCGTGATTCTGGAACAGCAATCGCCTTAAGGTCAGGAATAAAATCAACACAGAACTCAATGACCTCCTCTGTTACATAGCCCTTGGAGATGCTTCCTTCTGGCCTAGCACGGTTATGGACATATTTCTTTAAGACTCCCATGTACCTCTCAAAGGGGAATATATTGTGTAGAAATACATGACCGAGAATGGCAATCTCTTCTACTAGGTGAACTAGGAGATGTGTCATAATATTGAAGAAGGATGGTGGGAACACCAACTCAAAGCTGACAAGACATTGTGCCACATCTGTTTGTAACCCTGGTAGGCTTTCTGGATCGATTAACTTCTAAGATATTGCATTGAGGAATGCACATAGCTTCACAATGGGTACTCGAACATTTTCAGGTAGAATCCCCTCAATGCAATTAGAAGAAATTGCGTCATAATCACGTGGCAGTCATGAGACTTCAGGTTTTGGAATTTTTTCTCTGCCATATTTATTATTCCCTTTATATTCGACGAGAAGCTAGACGGGACCTTGATACTTCTCAGGCATTCAAAAAAGATTTACTTCTCTGCTTTGGTAAGAGCGTAGCTGGCAGGAGTTAAGTGGCATCGTTTACCCTTCTCGTTCTCACGATGCATAGGCTCTTCAGGGTCTTTCATACATTGCTGGTCCTGACGTGCTTCCGGTGTATCTTTTGTCTTCCCATACACTCCTAGGAAGCCTAGCAGGTTCACGCAAACATTATTTGTCATGTGCATCACATCGATTGAAGAGCGGACCTCTAAGACTTTCCAATAGGGTAGGTCCCAAAATATAGATTGCCCCACATGGGCGCGTGTCCGGCATTGTCATTCGGAACAAATAGACTGCCAGGACCTTTTCCAAAGATTACCTCTAGGTCCTTGACCATACCAAATACCTCCTCACCGATACGGAGGACATGCTTCCTCCGGGGTTCTGCCAGACGTTTGAAATGCTTGCCTTTCTTTCTTACGGGAGGCAGGTTCGGAAGAAATCGACGATACCCTAGATATACAACCTTCTTACATTTATCCAAATATACACTTTCAGTCTCATCTAAACAGTGTGTGCATGCATTGTATCCCTTGTTTGTCTGCCCTGAAATGTTACTAAGAGCAGGCCAATCATTGATGGTTAAGAAAAGCAACGCTCGTAGGTCAAATGGCTCCCCTTTGTGCTCATCCCACATACGTACACCTGTTTTGGCCCACGACTGTAAAAGTTCTTCAACTAATGGCCTTAGGTACACATCAATGTCGTTGCCGGGTTGCCTTGGGCCTTGGATGAGCACTGGCATCATAATGAACTTCCTCTTCATGCACAACCAATGAGAAAGGTTATAGATACATAGAGTCACAAGCCAGGTGCTGTGATTGCAGCTCTGATCACCAAAAGGATTCATGCCATCTGTACTTAGACCAAACCTTAAGTTCCTTGCGTCAGGTGCGAAGTCTGGGTACTCTCGCTCGACTTTTCTCTACTGTGACCCATCAGCGGGGTGTCTCAACATCGCGTCTTTATTACGGTCTTCCATGTGCCATCGCAACAACTTGACATGCTCTTTATTTCTGAAGAGACGTTTTAACCGTGGTATTATAGGAGCATACCACATAACCTTGGCAGGAACCTTCTTTCTAGGGGCCTCGCCCTCAATATCGCCAGGATCGTCTCGTCTGATCTTATACCGCAGTGCAGTGCATACCGGGCATGCATCCAAATTCTCGTACTTCTCACCGCGGTAGAGGATGCAGTCATTAATGCAGGCATGTATCTTCTGCACGTCTAATCCTAGAGGGCAGACAACCTTCTTTGCTTGGTATGTACTGTCGGGCAACTCATTATTTCTTGGAAGCATATTCTTCATTTTTACCAACAACTTTGAAAATGCGCTGTCAGTCACACTGTTCTCTGCCTTCCATTGCAGCAAATCCAGTGTGGTACCTAGCTTTTTGTGGCCATCTTCCCAAGTTGGGTACAACAATGTTTTGTGATCCTTTAACATCTGCTCCAGCTTCTCCTTCTCCTTTTTAGTTTCACATTCTTCCTTTGCATCAGTAATGGCCCGTCCAAGATCGTCATCAGCGGGCCCATCTGCTGCCTCTTGATCTTCATTATCTACCCCCATTGCAGTATCATCATATTCAGGATACATATTATGATAATTGTCATCATCCTCTTCTTCTTCGTTGTCTTCCATCGCAACCCCTTTTTCTCCGTGCTTGGTCCAATAATTATAGCTGGGCATGAAACCGGATCGAAGCAGGTGGCGTGAATGGTTCTGGTATTTGAGTAGTCTTTCTTGTTCTGACAGTGAACACACGGACAGCACATAAAACCATTCTGTCCACGGTTTGCATTAGCCACAACGATGAAATTTTGGAGGCTCGTAATGTACTCGGAAGTGTGTCGGTCACCGTACATCCAATTCCAGTTCATCTGCATTAATATATAGTATATCAAAAATTAATAGGGAGATGACCATTTATATAGTACATCAATGACACATGAAAGGATAAAGTTGCCGACCTCGACCGAGAAGGAAAGAGCAACGAGAAAACTTATTTCAAGCTCTCGGGCATTTCACCGAACACCTCTTGTGCATAGGTAAAAAACACAAACTAGCACACCTCTCTCCCTCTTGCTATGCTCCAAAATGAGAGAGTGAAAAAATGGAAGAGAGGGGTGTGGGCTGCGGTGTGTTATATAGGCGCACCCCTTTAACACCGGTTCAAGCCACGAACCAGTGTTAAGGGGGGGCTGCGCGGGCCACTGGTGCAGGGCCTTTAACACCGGTTCGTGGCTCGAACCGGTGTTAAAGGGAGTGCTCCTTTTTGCTTTCTGGACCACACTGGTACGGACGCCCCCTTTAACACTGGTTCATCGGAGAACCGGTGTTAAATCCCATTTCTGACCTCAACCAAAGTCCTCGTTTTCACTAGTGGTAATCTCACCGATTGGGTCTAGTGTATCTTCCCGTCATGTGGGAGAACAAAATCTTAATCTTGATGCATACGCCTCAACGTGTTCTTCTAGAATACCCAAGATACACCTTTCTGATCATCCTGTGTGATGGTTGATGCAGTCTAAGGGTGACAGTTGATGCAGTCTAAGAAGCCACGATTAAACATGATCTCACCGCAAAGGAAAAGGATACTTGTTTCTAACTATTGCAACCATAAACTTTGTGACTTGGTCGTATTGCAATAATTATATTGGGTAATGTCCATCATGACATCATGACCTCAATCATTGTCAACTAGTATAAATGCTCATGATCAGGAAACCTTGATCATCGGTTTCCAACGAACTAGTGTAAATAGAGGCTAATAGGGACTTAGTTTGTTTACATACCACACATACATCAATTTTCCGATTGATACAGTTATAGCATGATATGAAACTATTATAAACTTATTGAGATATGATAATAAAAACATTTATTATTACCTCTAGAGCATATCTAGTTCACTTTGGATATTTCAAGCGGCACAACCCATCAGGTCCGAGCCGGTCCGAACCCATCCGCGCGGACAGGAGGACAAGCCACGCACCTGCCAACAACATGACCCAAACGGACCAACACGTCCGACGCGACCCTTACGTCCACCAAATTTGGGGTGTGCTTGTGTCGGGGAGTATGTGTCGCGTATCGTGCGCGATGTCCTCCCTCGCTTGCACCGGGCCCACCTGGTAGTGACCCTACATCCTCCTACCACCAATTATCAACGTAGATAGGTTGTCTATAAGGCTGGCTGCGCCGCTGAGGCCTGCGCCGACTCACCGCCCGACGCCTGCGCTAGCTGCTGGCCTTTAATGTCGTCCTCGCCTGAGGACTTCGTTGTCGACCTCTCTGGATTCAAGTTTGGTGTCAACATCCAAGTGGGCGAGTCATGGGAGAGGATATAACTCCGTACCAAGTTCGCGTCCATACTCGATGAGAAAGACCCCAACAAATTCAAGCCACAAGAGGCCAACGACGTGACCGGTGTATGCTCCGTGGAGGTGTTTTTCGACCGCCTAGGCCAAAGGTACCTCCTTCATGGATTGTCGGAGTCTGCCAACACGCATGCCCTGGAGGCCAGGTACTTCCATCTATTGATGCTCGCTGTCAAGGTCTTTGACCACACCATGTGCCTCCGCTACTACCGCAGTACCAACTAGGATGGCAATGAGGACTAGGCAACGCTAGGGTTTTAAGTAACTTGGTATGTACTAAATACATATTCTTTATGTAGAAATCATTTGCAATGAAATTTTTTATTCATATTTAAGCAATTTTACAAGAGTTTGAGTGGAACTGAACACACTAAACAAGCGCGGCAGCGACGCTGGCTACGGGCCTCAGTGGCCGCGACCGCGACCGCAGGAGGTTGTCCCAATGTTTGGGCGCCCGTCGCGAACGAGCCCCCACTCCTCTTCGAAAGAGCGATAGATCGCTCTCTGCGTCCTAGGCTCCTTCAGCGCGTGGTCGAGGCAGGAATGTGTGGATGTGTCGTTAGGGTTGGCACGCACCATGTCAAGACACTCCAAGTAAGCCTCAATGAGTTCTTGTCACCGGGAGGTGCTGCGACAACATGACGTTGTTGAGAATGTCCCACCTGAAATCGTTGGTGGAGATGCCTTTGCTTCACTTGCCGAGAGCGGAGTAGGGTATAGGACATGAGAGTGCAATTTCGCCACTTGTTCAGCTTCCATTATTTTTAGCAGAACTTGTTCAACTTCGTATTCCCATCGAATCGAGTGATACGGCTTGATTAGCGGCCTTGCAAAGCCCAATGATTACCGGGCCAAACTGGACGACACAGGCAGCCCAGAGAAGGGACACGTAATGTTCGATGACCGAGCGGAGCGAGCGGGAAAAAAAAAGACAAGTCAAACTTTTTGTTTACCAGCCGCAAAGATTTGTCTCAACAACAACAAAAGAAAAAACAGCCGCAAAGCTAGACTCCAGGCAGCGTCAATGGTTTGAAGCCACGAGGTCCAAATGGCAGTAGCACGAGCCTGGCGCCAGCGCCGCCGCTGCTGGCACGGCCGTCGCTGTCGTCGCCGTGGGAACGTCCATGGTCGACGGCGACGGGACGGCAACGGCCGTCCGAATTCGACGGGCCGGGTAGGAAGAACATCTTCCGTCGAGATGAGAAAGAGACGTAAGCCAAAAAAAAAAAACCCGTGGCAACTAGCGGTGGCGCGTCACCGGGAAGCGAAGGCGCCATGCAGATACGCAACGCGCCGATTATTCTTCCTCCTTTCATTCTTCCCCGGCGGCGTACGTAATTGGCCGTGGAGAGCGCGGAAAACGACGTTTCATCAATTCATTCCGGTGCGGTGTGTTGGGCACACTAGCTAACTCTCATCGACCATCACCAGACATTAACAGTCGCGGGCACTTGTGGCGACAGGAGGTGAAAATTCGGGGGCCTAACGCATTACCCCGCGCGCGAATAATTAAAGGAGGCGACGCCGGGTGATCGAGGCATGGTTTCATATGCTCGAGCCGGGATAGAAAAGAAAAGAAAAGACCGATGTTGGATAGGTGTTTATACTGATTCCCCCACCGAGAAATGTTCTCCCTTCATCGCCGCAGCAAGCGGCAAATTACGGGCGCGGGCGTGTCTGTCAGGGAACCGGACAAACCACATTATTGGGGTTATTATTCGGCGCGAGCAGAGGTTGTTCTGGAAGGACGGACGCCGCCGGCGGGATTGTTATTATTGTTATTGTTAAGTAGCCTAACTTTCTTGTTGGTCGTCGTCGCCAGGCGGTACCGTACACACATGCAGAAACTCGATCGCAGATGAGAAGAGACGGGCTGGCACACGGAAACGCCTGAACGCGGCGGGACAGGAGGGTGGCTGGCCATGCAAACCCAGAGTTTTTTTTTACCCTTTCTCTCTCGGCCCCGTGGCAAGTTGGGTCGAGCGTGCATGTGCGGTGCCGTCGGTCGGTCGCGCGGTGGATGCAGCCCGCACGACAGAACTGGATGCCGGAACAGCGCAACAGCGACGGCCACGGCGAGAAAAGAGCCCCTCCCGCGGGAGCCGTCCACCGATGAAAACGACCGAGAGGTCTGCAGCTGCATGCACGATCGGGGGAATATGTATGGGCGCAGCATCGCACCCCCACTGCAGGCCGAGAAGAAGAAGAAGAAGAAGAGGGAAGCTTCACGCAACGCAGCACAGGCGATTCCAGGCACGGCTTGCCGCGCTGCCTCTCCTCCGCGGTTTGGAGCCATTGCTCCTTCGGTATTCCCATTCCTTCCCGAGAACGGGTCAGCGACTCTGCTCGATCGTGCAGCCGGGGAAGATCCACCCCATCGTGCAGAGCAGAGTTGTGTCGGGACGGGTCACCTGCCAAGTTGGCCAGCCATATGCATCCGGATTGTTCCGTGTCCGCCAGACCCAGACGGAACAGAGAGGCTTTTTCCTGACATGATAGCAAGGCGGACTAGTCAAGACGCAGAGAGGCAGCACGCACAGTTTTCAGCAATCTCCGCCTTGCAAGTAAACCGGCCGGCGTTTGATTTTTCTCTGCGCAAAAAGCAAAGGGTTCAAGAGAGAGTAGCTGCGAATCCACTGATACTCAAAACAGGGCTCCAATGGAAAAACACACAACCTGCTTTCTTTCTTTCTTTCCGGCTAGTTTAGAACAAAATGCTGCTCATGATCGCCCATTTTGACGCGAAATGTACTCCTCTAACACACACCGAGGAACGGAACGAGGCTAGCTAAAAAACAAAAGCTTGCATTTCATTTCCAGCGACGCTAAAATGTCACGCCGAAATGGCTGGCAATGCCGCTTTCTCGGAGATGAAGCACCCAACTGTCGCTATGGCTGTGATCGTCTTGTAAAAGAGCGCGACCCAAACCCTGTTCCTTTCACCATGTTCTTGCTCCAAATACAAGGACAGCCAGTCGTTTTTACCGCATGCTCATGCAAGCCTGATACCGACTCAGCCTTCTTTCTTTCAGAAAGCAAGCAGACACGGCCGTTTCATCACTCACTTTTATACCGCACCATCCAGTTTACCTGGCGTTACCAGACCAAAAGAAGCATATATCTAGGGTACTGCCCAAACACACTCAGAAAGAATAATAAACAGCAGCACTTGCAGATGCCTCGCTTTTTTTCACCCGGCCAATTTTTCTACTTCTGTAGTGTTTGCTTCTTGCTGACGCCTCGCTTTTTTCACCTGACAAATTTTCCAATCATGTGTTTGATTCTTGCATCGTACTAATACATGACAATACCTATCTAACTGCTGAAATATAGCTAGAACAAAAAAATGCAAATCCTATCAGCTGCATAGTTCTCGCCTTCTCGGGGATCACGAAATGATACAACAAACTTGTGAGTAAGCATATCACTAGGCTAGCAATGCAAAAAAGAAAAGCACACCAAGGAGAAGGGCATATTTCACAGGAAACTGTCACTACATAGCCAGTAGAATGGTACTAGTATTTGCTATATGATGCCTAAGAAAACACACTCAAAACAGTCGGCTCGATAGCCTAACACAAGCATCAGTTCATGGAAACATGAAGTGAAACACCAGCCAAAACTAACCCACAAATTGACCATCACAACAACTATAAAACTAAACAATAACAAACAAGGTTAAGATGAACATCTTATAGCACATGAGCAATGAGAATTCACAGCCACCAAAACAGCATAATAGTACATCATTACCAACTCAGACAGAAGCTAATAACACAATTGGCGAAATGCATACCAGGAGGCAAATTTGGACAAAGAAGAATAATTTGTACCAATGAATATGAGGTACATGGTTATTCGTAAACAGAAAAACATGCCCGTGTTGAAGCCAGAGATGAATCAAGTGTTTCTTAACAGGTTGTTTCAACAACAGCGAAAAGCCTTGTGGAAGTTGTTTCTAGATTATTAATATAACACTGTTTTTGCATAGTCTCGTATCTTTGAAATCACGAGCTGTTGATCCAAATGCAAATGTAGAAATGGATTAGCGAGGGAAACAGAAGTATTAGAACTCAAGGGGGGTTACATGAGACTGCTGCCGCTCAGCAGATGTCCAGTTAAGGTCTGAAACTGGGCAGAATCGCTACGAAGAATCAGGGGCTGGAGCAATTGAACAGGCTGCGCTTTGTGCATACTATCATCCTTCATAAATATCCACTGCGTTGAATCTTTTATTTCAGTGGACTCAGCAACCCATCACGGCGCAGTTATACACGAAGTTCCCGGACGGCCGCCTGGCAACCAAATTCCACACAGGCGGTTGCTGATCCGGGACCCATGAATTGAGCTCAATCATGCCACCGATAGAGGTCCTTGGACCTCCGATGACAATCAGCCGGTCGCCACATGCTCGGAAAGCAAGGCCCCAGCCATTCATCGACACAGACCGCTCGGGCAATTTGCCAAGAGTGATCCACTTATTGTTGAGCTTATCATACTTCTTCACATCCTTCTCACTGTAATCAGCTGCATACAGCTCATTGTTGACAACTGCAACGAGGGGAGGAGCACCGGTGACACCATTGAGGCCCTCAGACATGTTCTCGATGACCCTCCAGGACTGCCGCTTCAGGTCATACTCCTCACCGCAAGTCAATACCTTGTTGTTATGGGTAACTCCACCAATCACCAAGAACTTGCCATCCATGAACACCCCAGAACACATCTTCCTCTCCTTATGCATAGGGGGAAGAGGTGTCCAAATATGTGTTTCAGAGTCATACATCTCTGCTGAGCTCAATATCTTCCCAGAGGCATCAGTGCCTCCTGCAACATACGCCTTCTCACCTACACTTGTTGATCCAAACAAGCACCGCGGCGAGTTCATCGGATCAGCCCTGGTCCATGAATTGGTGAGGATGCTATATCTGAAGACAATGTGTGCCATCCCAAACACGAGCAGCTGTGTGCCCACAGCTAGCGACTCCTTGTCAGAGCACATGAAGCATTCATCCGGTGGCATCTTGGGCACCTGGATCCAGCGCTGGCGGTAAGGGTCGTAGGCGTCCCACTCCAGGACATTGCAGGAGAAGTAGACCCAATGCTCCGCAATCCCATTCTGCCGCCTGAGGCGGTAGATCTCCCCGTTGCGCACGAGGGAGTTGAAGTCCCGGTTGAGGGAGGCGACGGAGCCATAGTCGGACCTGGAGAGGTGGAGGAGGCAGTTGATGGAGAGGTCACGGCCAATCTCGCCAATGAGATTGCTCCCGGAGCCCTGCTGGTCTCCAGCAGCAGCACCCGAGGAGACGTGGCGGCTGGAGCCGTGGCCCTCGGTGATGTCGGGCGTGTGCGGCTGCGGGGAGGGCGACTTGCTGCGCTTCCCGCTGCTGCTGCCGCCGCCGCCGTCCATGTCTTCTAGGTCGAAGTCTTCGTCCGGCGCCGGGCGCTTGCCGCCGAGGACGGAGACCTCGTGGGCGAGGTACGCCCAGTCGGGCTCCGGCTCGCAGCAGCCCGGCAGGGAGCGCGAGACGAGGCAGGATTGGCCTTCCAGCATCATGCCTGCTGCTGCTGCCGCTGCTCCCGGGTTATTATTATCTCCTCCTAGCTGAGATCGATCCAAAAATGGGGGGATGGAAATCTTGGCGTGCTCGCTAAATCTCCTAGCCGCGATCTGCAATAAAGAAGTTTACAGGGAGGGGAGGAGGAAAGTAAGCGAGGACGAAATCGAGAAATAAGAAATGGATCAGGAACAGGGGAGCATTTGAGATCTGAGACGACCGCGTGAGTAAAACAAAGGCGTAAAAATCGAATCTTCTCCCACCGAGCAACCCCCCCGTAATCGATCGATCTCCTTCCGCCCGTAAACTAAATAAATCTCTCTATCCTATAGTAACAGCAGCGAAGAAAGATAACACGAATCCATCCGTCCGTCCGTCCGTCCATCCACAGCTGACCAAACAGGGCCGGCGATTATTATAGAGCAAATAGGGAAAGAAAGAAACGCACCTAAATCGAACCCATGGAGAGACGAGATCACTGAGAGATCGCGAGAGGCAACCCGACCCAAACCAATCAGGTCCTCCCCATCGGCCGGCGCCCGAGAAATCCCCCCTCCCCCTCCCCACCAACTCCTTCCTTCTTCCCTACCAGTACCACTACGACGACCAGATGTGCAAGGAAGGAAGGAAGGGAAGGAAGAAAGGATTTATACCTGTAGAGAGAGAGATAGATGGCTCTATCTACTGCTGCCACTTGGTTACAACTGCCCCTTCTAATGCTTCTGCCCCTGCTGCAGCCCTCTGCCGCTGCCCCTCCCTCCCTCCCCTCTCTCTCCTCTCTTGTAGTAGTGGTGTGCTCCTCCTCCTCTCTCTCTCTCTCTCGTGCGTAGGAGTAGGAGAGGGAGTAGTAGTAGTACTTGGGGAATTGGGATTCTCCTCTTGCTTTATTTCTTCCCCCTTTTATTCCCTCCCAATTCTTTTTTCTTTCTCTCTCTCCGACCCCTTTCCTTTCCCCTCCGTCTGTTTTGGCTCGTCGGAACTGGAAACCGGGCAGGCCTCACAAATAGAAAATTGCTGGAGCGGCCACCGGCCAGCTCACCTGAAGCTGAGCTGGATGCTCTGAACCCTGCCCCCTCCTCTCTCCACTCTCCCTCCCTCGCTGCCAGTACGCCCGCACGTCTTTCGCGTATCTATCTATCCTGGCTCGCCCCTCCCCTCCCTTTTTCCTCCTGGCTCTCGGCGGCTGATTGGCGAGGCTAGTACCTGTAGATAAATTATCATAGTAGTATCTCGTGGGAAGCATTTTTTCTTTCTTACTCTGTTTCTGTCCCTGTCGTCGCCCCAGGCCATTTTGTTCGTCTCTTGCACGGGCCGTATGCGCCAGCTCCAAGTCGGCTTATAACAACCCTTGGTGTATATATGTTATCACAAGTGTACTTATTATACCCTTCATTCCTTTGTCTCTTCCCGCTGCTCGGATTATGCGCGGAAATTCACTTTGTACTATTATTGTCATCTTATCTTGTTTTTTTCCTCATAAAAAGTATCTTATCTACTTTTGGAAAATACATAATTTCTTACATTTTTCTTTTAATAGAGGCAAACGCTTTGTCTCATTCATCGTTAAAGAAAAGTTATACATACCCAAAGCAAGTAATGTCTACTCTCGCTGCATTAAGGAGCTCAAGCTTTTTGCGCCTCGCATATCCACAAAGGGACGCCTCGGCATGATTTTGTGAACAATTGCAGACGCACGGAAGAAGCGCTTCTAAAAGCACGTGTATCCCGCTCATTCCGTAACTCCCAAGTCACGCGCATAAAAGAGAAGTTGTTAATGACTTTCGACGGTTTCCATGAAGATTGCAAAACCAACACCGACCACTCGTTGACCGACGCAAATTGGTGCAAGCATTGGTATGAAGATCCAAGCCAATCCTTGGTCATGGACCAAATCCTCTTCACATGTCACTGCTTGAAAAGGATGTGGGCGGCGGACCTAGATTTCTGTTTTTGCATAGTTGACAAATACCATAAATAGATAGCTCACTGCGTTGGAGCCGGTCGGCGGTCCAAATCCTACTGTTAATAAGGGAAACTAGCAAAACTATCACATTCGGGAGGCACCAAATATAGATCCTACATTATTTCTACAATGCTTTTTGGAAACAAATGGATCATTCATTAATAGGGAAGAGCTTTGATAGGATTGAAATTACAAACACAAAATTAGTAATGTCTACTTGCCCCCATATCCTTGGAGGGTCACCTACCCTGTAATTTTATGAACAACTGATTGAGGCAAGGAAGAAGCTCTTTTAAAAGCACGGATATTCTGCTCGTTCCATAACTCCCAAGTCACGCACAAAGAAGAGAAGTGAATGACTTATGACGGTTTTCATGAAGATTGCACACCAACACCGACCACTGGTTGACCAAAGAGAATTAGTGCCAAGCACCGATAAGAGGATCGGGAAATCCAGTCCAATCCTTGGCTATGGACCAAATCTTCTTCACATATCATCATTTGAAAAGGAAGTGGGTTGCCGCCTAGGATTCTGTTATGCATAGTTGGCAAATACCACAATTAGGTCATTCACGGCGTTGGAGCCGATCAACATTTCAAATCCTATTTTGAATAAGAAAGCTAGAAAAGCCATTACATTTAGTAGGCTTTCCCAAATAGATCCTACATTAATGTGTATATGTTATCACAAGTGTACATATTATTGTTCATTCGTTTGTCGTGGGCCTTTGGGATTTCATGCGGCCGTTAACAAAATATCGTCCTCGCTTATTTTTTTCCCATGGAAAGGATATTATCTACTTTTGGAAACTACATTATTTTTACATTTGTTAACTGTGGCAAATTTTTTGGATCACTCATCAATAAGGAAGAGTTTTGACATGATTGAAATTACAAACACATAACAAGTAATGTCTACTTTCGCAGCATTAATGAAGTCATTTTGCCCGCATATACTTAGAGGGTCGCCTCATGTGTAATTTTGTGAAGAACTGCCGAAGGCAAGGAAGAAACGCTTATGCTCGTTCCACAACTCCTAAGCCACGCACATCAAAGAGAAGCGAATTACTTTCGACGGTTTCCATGAAGATTGCACACCAACACCGACCACTTGTTGACTCAAGAAAATTGGTTTGAAGCATCAATATGAAAGCAAAAGATCTTAGCTACTTTAGGAAACTATAGTTTTCTACATTGTTTTGAAACGAAGGGAAAAGTTTCGACCCATACATTATAATGAAGAAAAGTTTTGACATGATTAAAATTAAAGATCCCAAAACGCGTAAAAGTCCACCCTCGCGACATTAAACACTCAACGTTTTGCTCGTGCTTAATTTGGTGTACGGCTACGGAAAGCAAGGAGAAACTGTTCTAAAAACACGGGGCGTTTTGACTCATTTCATAACTCCCAAGTCATGAGCATGAGAAGCAAGGGAAGTAAGCAAATTTCGACGGTTTCCATGAATATTGCACACCGAGGTTGGCCGCTCTTTGACCGAAGCCAATCGATGCCAAGCATTAATATGAATGCCCGAAAGTCCAAGCCAATCCATCGTCATGGACTGAATTCTATCGTCACTTGAAAAGGATGTGCGCGGCGAACTCGACTTTTTTTGCATAGTCAACAAAGGCCGCAATTAGGCCACCCTAGGCGTCCGAGCCTATCAGCGAGCCAGATACTTTTTTGAATAACAAACTAGGCAAGAAAAATTATATCTGGAAGAAACTATAGTATTCCTATGTAGTTTTCGCCTGTGGTGATTTGCCTTGCTGTCATAGAATGAGATAGTACGGATTTTAGGAGCACTTTTATTTCTAGATGAATTTGGGAGCATCGAATCCAAATTTTCGCTATCAAGAACTTCTGATTTGTAGGATTTGTAAATAAAAAAACTTAATATTTTTGGTAGGAAAAAGAAGTGTAGTGATAAGTGCATCAATGGCATTGTAGTAGGAAAAAAAGGGACAGATTTTGCAACGCACCGAACTCATGATGACAACTCTGAGTCTAGACGAAGTGCTTCGCCACCATCGATAGATGATATAGGTTCTCGTTATGGAATTGGTCCAAAGTTCAGCTGAGTGACGCGTGTGGGCAGGGAGCTCGATCGAACATGTGGGGGTTTTGTGCATGCGAAACATAAGGATGGGGTTTTGGTCTAAACTTTTTGAAAGAATTCTTCACGTACGTCCAGCCAAACTTTAGAATTTATTTACTTACAAGTGTGCCGTACGTGTCACACTTTTCAATGCTGGCCAATCTTTCGCCACGCAACTGTTTTGTTCCATCTGGCCAATGGCAACAGAAACCGTCGTGAACATCGATCGTCCTCGGTTCATTTTCGCCGCAACTAGTAAAAAAAATACTGTTAATTACGCAACAGAAACCGTCGTGAACATTGTACCAGTACTGTTAATTAACAGGCAGTATTAATCACGCTTAAGCCGATACACCTGGCTGGCTATCTGGCTGGCTGGAGTGACACTGCATGCTACGCCGTCGCTGTCCCTCGGCCAAGCAAAAGCTGACAGGCACATTCCAGTGCACGCACGTACGAGTACGTACGTACGTACAACCCCGCCGGCCCCTATCGCCCACCCGCCGACGCGACGTGCTGTTGTTGTTGCGGCTGTCTGTCAAGATCGATGGACCAACATCATCATCATAAATAAATACGCGCTACCGGTAGGCACATCTAACAGAACCTCCGCCGCTTCGACCACGACCCGCCGAGGCCGAGAGAAAGAAAGGAACTTGGGAGTCAAGCTATCTATCTAGCCCAGCACCCAGGCAGGCTCTGGCTCTGGCTCTCCCAATCGATCGACCATCGACGGTACAGTCTGTCTGATGATCAATCAGGCAGGCGGGTCGAAGGGGCAGCGACGGACTGGTGCGCCGCTGCGGCCAGTACGTACCGTCCTGCCCCTCGATCTCTGGCTGTGGTGGTAGGGGGGGATTTTACTTTTCACCCTGTACTACCTGGCCAAGTAGTAGTACGCGCGCATGCAGTGCAGGCGCAGACGCACTGGCCGCCTGAGATGAGATGGGGCACGCGGGGGCGGAGGGGGAGGAGTTTCTACAAATGCCCCGGCAGCGGGGAGCCGAGGCCGCGTCAGCGTCCGGTACTGCCTACTGCTGCCTCCGCTGCTGGCTGCTGCTCCCACGGCCCGGAAAGAGAGAAGCTGCGCTGCTGGCGCGACGTACCCGCCCGGATCTGCCTGCGCCAGCCTAGCTAGCTTGCCGCCAATGCGTGCGTACCTCGTGCGGATCTGACGAGGCCACTCGGGTTGACGTTTCAAACCCCTTGGGAATGCCGCGTCTCCGTCCCCTATCCGGTGTATCCGTGGGACTGGATAAGAAAAGCACTTTAATTTTTTGTTAATAACGCTCACCGGAAGCACCACAGAGTAGGCAAACGTGCACGCTCATTGTCTCGTAACGGTCCTGATCTCTCGGTTACTTTTACTTTTAAGCGATACTGAATACTCACTCTGTCCAAAATTAATTGACTTGAATTTGTTTAAATTTAAATATTAAGGTTGTTTCTGAAGAAAGAGAGTATAAAAACTCAACGAGAGGCGTCACTACATGTGCATATACTTTATCAATATGAAGATTCACTAACTCGTTTTCCTAGGACGATTTACTTCGCAGCCCTCCCACATATTGACAAGCCCACGCTCTAAAGGGCAAGAGTTGTTTTGTAATTAGAATGTTTCACAAAGTTTGGGAGACACTTGTTCCAAGGGGTCATTTCAAAGCAAGCTCACACGAATTCAAAATTGTCGTGAAATGACCCGTTAAGTAGACGGTTAGGTCCCGCTTGTCTGTACCTATCTGTTACGCGAGTGCTAGCGGTCAAGGATATGCATAATATATGGCATCTTAACGTAGCCTTGATCCGGCTAACCGGATAACCCATAAATGGTGGCGAGGCCTATGGCTTGCGAGCCGACCTAGTTAGAGGATTCTAAAAGGGAGGTCCAACTCGGATATAGGAAGGCTACAGATACTGACCATGTCAAGCCGGAGCCTTGGAGTGCAAGACACGAAGACTAATTGTATGAGTGTTGTTGGGCTACTATTAAACCACATAATTGCAGAAAGCCTTTTGATTTATTTTGTGAAGCTAGCATATGAAGCTGTTAGGGATATTCTTTGCCAGCGTGATGGTGGTAAACTCAATATCATTAAGCATGATAGTCGCACTCTTAATGAGGCCCAAATAAACTACCCCATCGCCGAGAGGAAACTATTTGCAGTTGTATTCTTGTGCAATAAGTTTAGATCTTATATTATTAACTCAAAAGTTAGAGTCCATACTGATCGAGATAGCTTATAAAGAAATTCTTAAAAAAATTGATGATTCGTTGGATTTTGCTTTTGCAAGAATTTAAATTGCAGATGATGCAAAGAAAGGAAGGACAACCCAAGGTGTCATATTCAATTGAAGAGATGTTAGTTGAAGAGAGGGTAGCAATAGTATACATACCTCCAGGTACCATACATCCAGAGAAAAAGTTTTTTGTAACGAGTTCAGTAATTTCTTGCGACTAACCGTACACAAGGAGGAAAGGAAAACAATGCAAAATTTAAAGAGAAGTAAATTCCCTAAACTCATTCCTTGACGACCTGTTGTCTGACAGTTACCGTCTCAGCTAGGGTTTAGTGCTCCGGAGGTGAATCGTCGCGCCATAGTGATATTGTAGCGATTCCAACCTAGTTTCACGACAGATCTATCTCAGAACTACTCCTCGTAGTCAACTTCTTCCGCTGATTCGATCTACGCGCCTACTTTTCACACCTTGGACTCCCCCAGTCGATACCGGTATGACGGCGTATCTAGGATATGGCAGAAATCGATGATCTTATTAGTCACCTTGAGCTAAATAATGATGGGCTTAATGATGTGGTGATTGGAGTAGGGAAGCAAAGATCTACCAGACGGATGCTATGTGGATGGCGATTAGAAGAGTGCTCCCGAACAGATATTTTAGTTCTGAAGCCTTGTTCGAGAAGATGAAGAGCTTCTGGAACCTATCTTGTGAGCCAGATTGTCGTGATGTTGGGGATAATTTCTTTATTTTCCAGATGCATTTTCTTGGGGATTGGAAGAAGGTGGTTCATCAGGGGCATTGGACACTCCATGGATGGTAACTGCTCATTGAGGATTATGATGGCGCTCGTGTTGCGAAGATGTTATTTGGAGGGATGCATGTTTGGGATCAGATCCATGGAGTGCCAGAGTTGTACCGGAAGGTCAAAGTTATTGACGTCCTACCACGGAAAGTTGGGAAGGTGAAGGACGTGTAGATGACCCCAAAACCGTTTTTGAGGGAAACTATGTGCGAATCCCCATCATGGTTGATGCGTACCGAGCACTGATGAGCTTTCTCTCACTTTCAACTCTAGAAGGGTGGCGCGCATGTAGGATCCCTCGAAATGCTTGATGAAGGCGTCCCATGATAACGCTTGACGAGGTGGAAGAGGTTTAAGTAGATTCCCCAGTAACGGCACAAGAAAGCTTGATGGCGCCTGGTGTTTGATGTGGAAGCGCTTCGTTGGAAACCCCAAGAGCAAGATGTGAAGCAGCAAGCAGCAAGTATCCCCTCAGTTGAGACTCCGGGTGGCACCCACCGGGTTCGGGTCCGGGTCCTGCCCCCCCCCCCCCCCATACCCGCACCCGCCTCATTTCCCCGCCCCACGTGTTGGAGATATGCCCAAGAGGCAATAATAAAGTGGTTATTATCATATCTTCATACTTATGATAAATGTTTACATACCATGCTATAATTGTATTAAAAGGAAACATTAATACTTATGTGATTTGTAAACATAAAAGAGTCCCTAGTAAAGCCTCTTGTTAAACTAGCTTGTTGGTTAATATATGATCATGGTTTCCTGATCATGAACATAGAGATGTTATTAACAACAGGGTCATATGATTAGGAGAATGATGTGATGGACATACTCCTATAGTTAAGCGTAGCATAAAGATCAAGTCATTTAATATAGTTCATTTGCTATATGCTTTATGATACATAGTAACCTAATTCCTTCGACCATAAGATCATGTTAATCACCATCACCGGAAGGATGCTTTGATGACATCAAACACCACACCGTAACTGGGTGGCTATAAAGGTGGCATTGAGTGTTCGGAAAGTATGGGTTGAGGAACATGAATCAAGAGTGGGATTTGTCCATCCATATGACGGATAGATATACTCTGGGCCCTCTCGGTGGAATGTCATCCAATTAGCTTGCAATCATGTGACTGTCTCACAAGGGATCACATATCACGGGAACAAGAAAAGAGTACTTATCTGTAACGAGGTTGAACTAGGTATGCAGAGATACCGACGATCAAAACCTCGGATAAGTAAACTATCGGGAGACAAATGGAAATTGGTATCGTATGTAAGTGGTTCATTCGATCGCAAAGTAATCGTATAAATATGTGGGAGCCATATGAATTTCCAGATTCCTCTATTGGTTATTGATCGGAGAAGTGTCTCGGTCATGTCCGCATAATTCACGAACCGTAGGGAGACACACTTAACGATTTGATGTTGTTGAGTAGTTATGATATGATGAGTAAGATACCGAATGTTGTTCGGAGTCTCGGATGGGATCCGGGATATCATGAGGAGATCCGGAATGGTCCGGAGAATAAGATTCATATAAGGAAAGTCCTATTTCGGAGTTCGGAAATGATTTCGGTGTTTTCACCGGGAATGTTCTAGAAGGGTCTGGAAGGTCCGGCACTCCGGAGGGAAAGGGTACATGAATGTGTCATAACAATATGGAATGGTTGCATCATGTACTAGGTCACTTGTCTGTGCAATATGGAGAGAGAAATCAGATCCAAGTTTGAAAGTCAAACGCCAATTTGAAAAGTCAAATCCGAAGTTTGCTTGGTGGAGGGAGAGTAGGAAACCTACTTGGGGAGGAAGTCCCACTCCCTCCACCCGCCGGCCATGAGGAGGAGTTGGAGGAGGACTCCCTCCTCCCAAACCGCCCGCTCCCACCTATATAAGGAGGGGTAGGGCGCCCCTCTACCCCTCACACACCTAAACCCTAGCCCTTGGCGCCACCACCTCCAAGTGTTGCCGCCGCCTAGGTCTCCTCTTCTAGCCGACTTGGGGAAAACCCTAGATTTCCCTAGCCGCCGGCCAAGCCCACCCTTGGTGCTTCTAAACTCTAGATCGCCAAGGCCCTCTCTCATACTCCACCATACTCGCTCCAGCTTAAGGCGAAGCCCTGCGAGATCTCCCCTCTACTTCCGACACCACGCCGTCGTGCTGCCGGAATCGCGAGGAGAGTGCTACAACCTCCGCTGCCTGCTGGAACAAGGGAGAGGAAGGTCTTCATCGAGTACCGAACGTGTGACTGACTGCGGAAGCGCTGCCGGAACGCAGCGCCGGAAGGATCGTCTACGCGATCTTGAGACCGGAAGTGTACGACTACATCATCCACGAGAATCTGCTCTCGTTAACCGCTTTGGATCTTCGAGGGTTAGTACTCTATCGACTCGTTGCTGCAATCTAGTAGATAGATCTTGGCTTGTGTGTGTTCATGCGATAGAATTTTTTTGTTTTCCATGCTACGAACCCCTACACCACGACCCGCCCCCGATTACATCGGCGGGTACAGATCCCCACCATACCCGCCACCCGCCGGGTAAACGGGGGCCCAACGGGTATTTTAACCCGCCAAAAAATGACAATAATTAGGCATTTTTGAAAATAGTTTCATAGCAAAATAGACTATACAACAACAAACAATACATTTAGCAACAATATATTTGGGATTTGCTTGACAGCTGACACTTACATGTAGGGTCCACTTATCATACGCGGGTACGCGGGTATGCGGATTCGGGTTTGGCACCTCCATACCCGCCTCCACTAGACCCGGTGGGTATGATTTCTAACCACTAACTAGCCCCACGGGTATTATTTTTTACCATACCCGCCCCATTTAAAGCGGGTCCTGTCGGGTACATGGGTATCGGGTACCCATTGCCATCCATAGTTGAGACCGAGGTTATCGAGCCAGAAGGAGGAAGGAAACATCACACAGGTGTTGCAAACAACGTGGAGACCTGCACAACACAAACTCAAGACTTTGCCCCAACGAATCAGTGAGGTTGTCAAGCTCACAGGTTTGCTGTAACAAAGGATTAAATGTATGGTGTGGAAGTTAATGGTTTGCAGCAAGTAAACAAGTAACAGTGGAAGATGTATCAATGGTAAAGATTGGACCGGGGTCCATAGTTCACTAGAGGTTCTCTCCTTAGATAAACAACATGGAATAAAGGGTAAACAAATTACAGCGGGGCAATTGACAGGAACTGAGCAAGGCATAACAATGCAATTACTAGCCAGAAAGATCCTATGAAGTTGATTGGGCAATACAACGATATACATAGACCGTAATCCAACTGCATCTATGACTAGAAGTCCACCTTCAGGTTATCATCTGAACCCCCTCCAGTATTAAGTTGCAAGCAAAAGATAACTGCTTTAAGCAAAGTATGTAAGGTAAACATTCCACATGTTCCATGAACAAGAGACCATTGTTTTCTCCCTACTAGCAACAACACATGTACAACCGAAGAGATTTCTGTCACTTCCCTTGGAAACTAGAGGCATGAACCCACCATCGAGCATAAATACTCCCTCTTGGAGTCACTAGCAACTACTTGGCCAAGATAACCACTAGCAACGGAGAGCATGCAAGATCACAAACAACACAGACATGATAGAATCATAAAGATAGAACCATTAATCAAACCAACATAATAATCTCAATTTCCATCGGATCCCCGCAAACACAACATGCATGATTACAAATAGATTAGATCTTGATCATGAACGGAGCTCACAAGATCTATACATGAAAGCACAAGGAGGAGATACAACAATCTAGCTACTACATGGACCCATAGTCCAAGGTTGAACTACTCACAAATCATACCGGAGATAAGGCCTCCGGGATGATCTCCCCTCCGGCAGGGTGCCGGGAAGAGCTTCAGATCCCCCGATCTAGGGACGATGGTGGCATCGGCTACAGACGGTTTCATGGATTTATAATCGGGTACCGAGAGTTTATGCATCGGGGGCTTCTAATAGGCGAAGGGGGAGACCGAGGCGACTGCCAGGGCGGTCAAACCCTTGCCAGGCGTGGGCTAGGGCCCACCCACGCCTGGGGGTCTGGCCCCTCTAGCCGGCCCCTCGGGCTCTCCTCTGGACTTCTTGTTCCCCACGGAAAGTTATTGACTTTGTTCTTCGTCCCTTCCAATTCCGAGAATATTTCTTTACTAACTTTTCTTAAACCAAAAACAGCAGAAAATAGGCATCTGGCACTGTTGCAACTTGTTAATAGGTTAGTACCAGAAAACATGTAAAAAGCACCTCAAAGTGTGGACAAGTAAAGCAAAGTAGATACTAAACAAGCATGGAGCATCAAAAATTATAGATACGTTTCCAACGTATCAGCATCCCCAAGCTTAACTCCTGCTCGTCCTCGAGTAGGTAAGTGATAAAAAGAATAATTTTTGAGGTGAACATGCACCCTCACAATAAAGATCCAACCATTTGCAAGCATTGAAAGATGGGATCAAAGAACTCTAAACATGTGCATGAAAGATGGAGTTCTAACAATAGGACATAGTAACTATGCATGCAACATGGCAAGCTACAAACAAATATCATGAATAACATGCATTGAAAAACTTTTGTTTGTTTCACATGCAGAAAACATAGCATAGTGGCAATCATCTTATCCCTCATAGAGTAGCAAATAGATGCATAGGACACCTTCAAAGTTCACAAGGGTGACTAGAAACAAATAGCACATGAACAAGTAATATTGCAATATGCATCAATTAATAAGCTTTGGAACACTGCACACAGAATGACAACTATGCTCTCTTAATGGTGCCTAAAGGTAGAAGGTGGATACTCAAATAATGGTGAAAGAAAGGCCTTTTGTAAAGGAAGTAGGGATTATAAGTTTCAAAAAGAGCTTCCAAAAATTATGGTACTTATTAGCTTTTAGTCCTCATTGCCCCTATCATAAGCATCTTGAAGTGGTTAAGGTTAAAGTGGCAAAGCTAGAGTATATACTTGATAAAGTATAATTTAGCAATCTCAAGTCCCTTGACTATGAGGGCTACACCTCATGGATACTCAACTTAGGGCCCACGCAAGTTCTTGTCACTGTAAGTATTTGCATATCATTAAGAACCGCCAACGGGGTACCCCTTGCACATGGTACAGGAGCTTTCCCATAACCAAAATGACATGGCAAGCAGACAATGAGCATCTCAGCAATTCTTCTTATGTACCATGAGAATATGGTGCTTTTTTTCTCTCTTTCCTCTTTTCTCAATGTCTCTCTCTTTTTTTATAAGAAGAATGCTTCATAGATGTCACTATGGTGATGCTGCAAGTTTCCACCATGATTAGGCATGGCTTAGGCTAGCGGCCCAGGCGTTTCTCTAACACAGAATACAAACTCCATGGACTTACAAGTTCCCACTTCATTTCACACTGGTAACATCCATAGACAAAAGATCATGATATCAACGGAGTACAAAAAGTACAAGTGCAATGTTGAAAATGTTCTCCGTGACAGCACGGTTCTGCTAATCCTAACTTATAAGTGCAAGCATATACAACAAAGTTGCCTCAATGGTTCAAGTTTATTAGGGGCAAATAATAAAATGTGCCATCAAGTTCGTGAGGGCTTTAATCACTAAGTTTTCACATAACAAAATAGTTTTTAATTGGATGATAGAAGAAAACAAGAATATACTTGGAATGGTGTAACACACCATGCATAGGAGTTTATAGCGGACACTTTGGAATAACTTGGTTTCTTGGGAGTTGGAAGCATGAGTAGACTTACTCATACAAGTGGAGGCTAGCAAAAGACTGGGAGTAACCAACTAAGAGAGCAATAATGGCCATAATTATGCAATGCAACAAAGCAAACTAATCAAAGCAAAGAGTGGTACTACAAGTCAAGGACTAAATGATCATAGAGGCTAATGGTGACTTGTCATAGTCATAACATGGTGTGAGCATGTGCCAAGTCAACCCAAGCAAAACATCGAAGGAGAATACCATCATACTATGCTTTTGCATGCTAAAACAACACATAATTTCTTCAAGGCACACTAAGCAATCTCAATTGTTTGGAACAAGACATGCTACAACAATAGTCACTAAGCATAATACAAAAACAACACCTAGCATATCATGCTAAAGTCTAAGTCACAGTCAATGCAATCTCCTCTTGCACTTCAAGCAAGAACTTACTACTCCTTTCCAAACACCAAGCAAACTTATTTGCAAAACAACACAGCGAGAACGGGGGTGCAAACTACTAAAGCAAACTAAAAAACTAAGCAAAGCAAACGAAAACTAAGACGCTCCAAGAACAACACAACTGTGCATGAAACAATAAAAGTGAAGTGTCTGGACAGACCTGAGCTTTTTATTGATGAAGAAGGGGATGCCTTGGGCATCCCCAAGCTTTGACGCTTGTACCTCTTGGATATTTATTGGGGTGACACCATGGTGGCATCCCCAAGATTTAGCTTTTGTCCATCCTTCATCTCATTGCATCATTCTCTCTCTACACCTGAAATTTTTCCTTCATACAAAACTTCACACAATCTTCATTAGCAACATTAGCTTATTCAAAAGATATTAGACCACTGGCAAAGCTTTGGAACAGTGAGAATTTTCACTAAAAACACAAGCTACTGAAGTAACTCCTTCAAAGAAACTCAATTTACCTGAAGAGAGCTCAAAAAGGAATCAATAAGAAGCAAATGCAAATAATGGCAGGAATCTGTGGAAACAGACCAGTAGGCAGAAACGATTTTTTTTTTAATATCTTCTATTGCTCAAATAAAAAAGTGTTGAACTAACGAAAGTTATCCAACATAATGTGGGATTTATTCATAAATTTTGAGCTCAATCCGAGTTACATAGCCTCCTCACGATTTTTTTTGGTGGAGGACAGAAATCTGTTTCGGGACAGCAACTTTCCAAATCTTACTTCCATCTCATTAGAGGTCATTATTTGCACAAAAAAAACAAAAAGGATAAGGAGAGGTCATTACTGAAGTAATAACTTCCAAGAATCAAGGAAACTCTTGGGTTATCTCCCAACAAGTACTTTTATTTAACGCCTTTAAGTTGGGCTTGATAGCTTGAGAAGATGCTCACATATGAAAATATGAATTAAAGTCAAAGAGAGCATCAAGAAGAAAATTCGAAACACATTTAAGTCTAACCCACTTCCTATGCATAGGAATCTTGTAAAGGAAAAAGTCATGTAAGCACAAAGCAAAAAGCATAGAAAAGTAAAGCAAGTGCAACTTCAAGATTTTCAACATGAAGAGGGGAAACTTAATATTGTTGAGATACATAAGACCATGTTTCCCTCTCTCATAATAACTTTCAGTAGCATCATGAATAAACTCAACAACATATCTATCACATAAAGCATGCTTTTCATGATCTATAAACACATAATTTCTATCAAGCTCAAGAATAGTGGAATTAAAACCTTCACAGGTTTTATCCAAAGTAGATATTTCAAATGGAACCACATGAACATAACAATCCTCCTCCTTTGGTAAGCATGGGGGCAGGGCCGGCCCTGGAGGGGGGGGGACCAACGGGGCAGCCGCCCCGGGCCCAAAAAATATGGGGGCCCAAAAAAATGTAGTTCTAATATACTTATATAGAAAAAAATTAGATTAGCTCGCACGGCCAGACCCAGGCCGGATCCCAGTCCGAGGCGGCACCGCGGCAGGCACATATCGCGCATTAATCGACTCATCGACACCGCCTAGCCCGCCCGTCGCTTCGCTTCTCTCGATCGAGTCAAACACTTTTTCGAAGAGCCGCCCGCATCTCATACGACTCGCCGCGACGACGCCCACTTCGACGGATGAGACGATCGCCCACGCCGCCACACGACCACGACGCTATCGGCTACCGCCCACGTTCTAGGACTGCACGCCGCGCGCGTTGACCTGGTGCCCCTGCCTGAGTCCCTGACCGTGAGTCCGTGACGCTGACACTGCTTGTCTCACGTCTGCTCGGCTGCTCCCTACCTTGGTGCTGTCCCTTTGTCATGTTCCTGTACCAAATCGAATCGACGGATCAGCATTAACACTTCAGCAGGTTATTTTAATTTTATTCGTTTATAGTAGGTTGCGACTTGTTCTAATTTTTAGTTCATAATTTTAATTAGTACTCCTTCAGACCCAAATTAATTGAATCAGATTTGTCTAGATTTGGATGTATCTAGACTTGTTTTAGTGCTAGATACATCCGAATTTAGACAAATTCAAATCAATTAATTTGGATCGGAGGGAGTATAGTAGTTTAGTACCTGATTTTTGTTCTTGTTTGTAGCGCCCGAGGTTAACTGATTATAGCGCCCGAATCCGGTGCTCAGAAAAGAAAAAGGAGAAAACAAGAGAAGAAATTAATTGAATCGCAGAGAGGATCTTTTCATAAATTTTTGAAGAGAAACACGAGCACTTCGAAGAATCCAGATGAGTTGGCTCTAGTTCTTGTGGGGGAACAGACTAATGTTGATCCAAAAGACGATGTTCATACCAATGCAGATGATGACAATGTGGCTAATCATGATGATGAATCTCCTAATGTTGATGATGAACCAGAACCAGTTAGTGTGGATATTTATAATCCAGCAAATTGGGGTACTCTTGATAACACGGCAAGGGACATATTAGTGGATATATTAGATGGCGACCACATCTTTGAAGCGCAGATTTGAAGAACTCCAGTCATTTAAAAATATATTTGGGTTTTTAATGAGTTCAACATCCTTGAAGGCATTGGATGGTTCTCAATTGAAAGAACATTGCACTACATTTGCAAAAACTTTTACTCGTCCTGGTAAAGATGATGAACCTGATATATGTGATGTTGAGTTAAATGCACTTATTTCCGAGTTAAGTGTTATGAAGTTCACTTTGCCAAATACCTTAATGTCTGCTATGGAGATTTTTGAGTTTGTTAGAGAAGCGGATTGTTATCCTAATATTTCTATCGCTTATCGGATCTTATTTACTATGCCCGTGACTGTTGCATCAGCTGAAAGAAGCTTTTCAAAGTTGAAATTATTGAAGAACTATTTGAGATCTTCAATGTCTCAGGAGAGGTTAAATGGTTTGGCAAGTCTATGAATCAAGAAGGAGTTACTGGACGAGATTGATATTGATTCCATCGTCACGGACTTTGCTTCTAGGAATTTTCGAAGGAAATTTTAAGGTATCATGTAAACACTGTTCTTTTTATATGAGTATTATAGTTGAAAGTGTACTTAAACTACTTATTCTTTATCATCTAATATATATAAAAAAATTATACTAAGGGGCTCAAAATTTTAGTTTCGCCCCGGGCCCCTGAAATCTCAGGACCGGCCCTGCATGGGGGACAATCAAATAATGTAAGGGATAAAGAGTTACTCTCATTAGAAGGTAGGCATGGGTAGATAATCCATTCTTCCTCGTTTCGTTCATCACTCTCCCCCTATTTTTCATCTAATGAGCTTCCAATTTCAATAATTTCTTCTTACATAGGCTCCTGCAAGGAATTAGTCTCTTCCAAATTCTTAAAGCACCTATTAAAATATTCAAGAATATAGCCATTTGCTTCCTTGTAATTGTCAAAGCAAAATTTAAGTATCTCATAAACCTCATGTTCATAAGGTGCATCATCAGTATTTTCAAGCAAACTAGCAAGTTCAATGGACCCTTGAAAGCAATAAATTCTTCAATTTGTTCCACATCATAAAAGCCATGATTTACTTTAACATGAGAAGATCTGGTAACATTATCATTATACTCACATTGAAAGGGTAGGTGTTTATACCTCCTGCAGCAGCAAGCTTTATCAAAGCAATAAGTAACATTATAAATAGAGAACAAGTCTCTAGCAATAGTATTCAACTTATCAATTTGTTCCCATAAGTGCTTCCCTTTTTGTGACAAATGGTGTTCCTTATAATAATACTTTTGTTCTTCCATGAACCTACCTTGCCAATAAGCACTAGTTTCAAAGAATCCATCCATTGATGGAAAGCATGACCAAAGGCAATGACAAACCACCAACTAGAGTAAGGACTAATTTTTGGGTTTTTGAATAAAGAAAGCAAACCAAGCTAGACTAATTTTTTTTGGTTTTTTTGAAAAGAGGCAAACAAAACCAAGCAAAAGAAACAAAGCAAACTAAAAACAAAGTAAAGAGAAAGGAAGTGAAGGACTCCCCTAGTGAAGACGTCCTTAGCCTCCCCGGCAACGGCGCCAGAAAACTTGTTGATAGCGCTTGACGAGGTGGAAGAGGTTGAAGAAGATTCTCCAGTAACGGCACCAGAAAGCTTGATGGCGATTGGTGTTTGATGTGGAAGCGCTTCGTTGGAAACCCCAAGAGCAAGGTGTGAAGCAACAAGCAGCAAGTCTTCCCTCAGTTGAGACAGAGGTTATCGAACCAGAAGGAGGAAGGAAACGCCACACAGGTGTTGCAAACAACGTGGAGACCTGTACAACACAAACTCAAGACTTTGCCCCAACAAAACAGTGAGGTTGTCAAGCTCACCGGTTTGCTGTAACAAAGGATTAAACGTATGGTGTGGAAGGTAATGGTTTGCAGCAAGTAAACAAGTAACCGTGGAAGATGTATTAATGGTAAAGATTGGACCAAGGCCCATAGTTCACTAGAGGTGCTCTCCTTAAATAAACAACATGGCATGAAGGGTAAACAAATTACAGCGGGGCAATTGACAGGAACTGAGCAAGGCATAACAATGCAATTACTAGCCAGAAAGATCCTATGAAGTTGATTGGGCAATACGACAATATACATAGACCGTAATCCAACTGCATCTATGACTAGAAGTCCACCTTCAGGTTATCATCCGAACCCCCTCCAGTATTAAGTTGCAAGCAACTGACAACTGCTTTAAGAAAAGTGTGCAAGGTAAATAGTCCACATGTTCCATGAACAAGAGACCGTTGTTTTCTCCCTATTAGCAACATCACATCTACAACCGAAGAGATTTTTGTCACTTCCCTTGGAAACTAGAGGCATGAACCCACCATCGAGCATAAATACTCCCTCTTAGAGTCACTAGCAACTACTTGGTAAAGATAACCACTAGCAACGGAGAGCATGCAAGATCACAAACAACACAGACATGATAGAATCATAAATATAGAACCATTAATCAAACCAACATAATAATCTCAATATCCATCGGATCCCCACAATCACAGCATGCATGATTACAAATAGATTAGATCTTGATCATGAACGTGTAGGGTTCGCAGCATAGAAAACAAAAATTTTCCTACGATGTGAACTATATACCAAGATCCATCTACTAGATACAAACAACGGGCGGATGTATATCCGTAGAGAACATACCCTTGAAGACCGACAAAGCTTAACGAGTTCAACTCGTGGTTGATGTAGACGATCTCTTGCCGATCTCAAGATCGAGAGGAAGTCCTAGCGCCGCAAATCAGCAGCGCATCCGTGCTCGCACACACGTTCGAGGCACCGAGCAACCTCCGCCTCCTCGCTCCAGCGATGCAGCGGAAGCACAACTCTTTCTTGCCGAATAGCCACCGGGAACATGTATCTCGCTAGTCCGAGACCATGGGGGATAAATTCTAGAGGGGGAGAGAGATCCTTCACGAGGAGGTGTGGTGTGAGAGGAGGAGAGGGGGGCCTTTTATAGGAGAGAGGGGGGCACCCAAGGGGCATGGCGCCCAGCCATGGGGCTGCCCCCACCTCTTCCACATTCATGTGGGTGGACCTCCCACTCAAAATGAAAAGCCTCCACTCCCATTAAAAAGCCTCCACTCAAAAATCCACTCACATGCATTAAATTTCCACCAAATTTAATGCAAGCTCTCATTTAAATAAAACTCTTTTATTTATTTATTCAGAATTTTGTTAATTACTTTAATTAACAAACATTCACATAAAACCCCTTGCTAGTATTCCATTTCACATGCAGAACCAGTTTCAGCAATTTCAACCGAAACAGTTTCGGTGTCTAGTGAAATAAATTCCTGCGCTTTCCTTTTCTTTTCGGCATGAAACTTTTGCTCCAATTGGATGTCGGTGTCTCTTAAGTGTGTCACCCTACGGTTCGTGAATAATGCGGACATGATCGAGACCCCTCTCGGATCAATAATCAGAAGCGGGATCTGGAGACCCATACTGACTCCCACACATTCAACGATGACTTTCTTGTGATCGTCGGAACCTTTTACGCTAGTATCTTAATCCCTTTGTTTCACGATATATTACATGTCCGAGATTCGATCATCGGTATCTCCATACCTAGTTTGATCTCGTTACCGACATGCACTCTTTTCTCGTTCCCGTGATATAACATTCTAGTGATCAAATCACTTGCTTGCAAGCTAATCAATGTGATATCACCGAGAGGGCCCAGAGTATATCTATCCGTCATCGGGATGAACAAATTCCACTCTTGATCCATGAGCCTCAACATAACACTTTATTAGTTCTGAATCCATCTTTATAATCACCCTGTTACGGTGTGACGTTTGATGTTATCAAGAAACTCTTCCGGTGTTAGTGATTGACATGATCTCATGGTCTAAGGATTAGGATCACTTCGTAAGTTGTTATAGCAATATAAACTCAATGACTTTGATCGTAATGCTATACTTCGGATGAATGTTCATCACATCATTACACTAATGTTGTGATCCCGTTATTAACAACATCCAATGTCCATGATCAGGAAACCTTGATCATCTTGTTAATCAACGAGCTAGTTTATGAGAGAGGCATAACTAGGAACTTTCTGTTTGTTTATTAAACACACATGTATTAACGTTTCCGTATTAATACAATTATAGCATGCAAAATAAACATCTATCATATACTTGGAATACACATAATAAACACTTTATTATTGCCTCTCAGGGCATATTCCCTTCAGTCTCCCACTTGCACTAGAGACAATAATCTAGTTACATAGTGATAAATCTAACACCCATTGAGTTCTGGTGTTGATCATGTTTTGCTCTAGGGAGAGTTTTAGTCAACGGATCTGCTACATTGAGATCCGTATGTACTTTACAAATCTTTATATCTCCATCCTTGACATGCTCGCGGATGGAGTGAAACCGGCGCTTAATATGCTTGGAATGCTTGTGAGACCTTGGCTCTTTGGCATTGGCAATGGCACCATTGTTGTCACAATAGATCACCATTGGGTCCAACGCGTTTGCCACAACTCCTAGTTCGGATATGAACTCCTTCATCCAAACTGCTTCCTGAGCCGCTTCTGAAGCAGCAACATATTCGGCCTCCGTTGTTGATCCCGCTACCACAGGTTGTTTGGAACTCCTCCAACTAACCGCTCCGCCATTCATGAGAAATACGTATCCGGATTGAGACTTAGAGTCATCCGGATCGGTGTCAAAGCTAGCATCGACATAACACTTAGCGACGAGCTCTTCTTCACCTCCGTATACAAGAAACATATCCTTAGTTCTTCGTAAGTACTTAAGGATATTCTTGAGCGCTATCCAGTGTTCCGAACCTGGATCCGATTGGTACCTACTAGTCAAACTAATAGCATGTGCCACATCCGGTCTTGTACATAGCATGGCGTACATTATAGAGCCTATGGCTGAAGCATAGGGGACTTTGTCCATTATCTCTCTTTCTTCCGCCGAAGCCGGACTTTGAGTCTTACTCAATGTCTTGCCTTGCAACATAGGTAAGAACCCCTTCTTACTTCCGTCCATTTTAAACTTCTTTAAAATCTTATCAAGGTATGTACTTTGCGATAGCCCTATTAGGCGCCTAGATCTATCTCTATAGATCTTTATGCCTAATATGTATGACGCTTCACCGAGGTCCTTCATTGAAAATTTGCTGTTTAGATAACTTTTAACACTGTTTAAAAGTTCTTTATCATTTCCGATCAATAATATGTCATCCACATATAATATCAGAAATGCCACATTGCTCCCACTCACTTTCTTGTAAATACAAGCTTCTCCATAAGTTTGGACAAATCCAAACTCTTTGATCACCTCATCAAAGCGGAGATTCCAACTTCGTGATGCTTGCTTCAATCCATAGATGGATCGCTGAAGCTTGCACACCTTGTTAGCATCCTTAGGATCGACAAAACCCTTTGGTTGTATCATATACAACTCTTCTTCAATATTCCCATTGAGAAACGCGGTTTTGACATCCATCTGCCATATTTCATAATCGAAATATGCAGCAATTGCTAACATAATCCTAACTGACTTTAGCATCGCTACGGGAGAGAAAGTCTCATCGTAGTCAACTCCTTGAATTTGTCGAAACCCCTTTGCGACAAGTCGAGCTTTATAGATGGTCACATTACCATCAGCATCAGTTTTCCTTTTGAAAATCCATTTGTTCTCCACGGCCTTTCGGTCGTGAGGTAATTCCACCAAGTTCCAAACTTGATTTTCATACATGGATTCCATCTCGGATTTCATGGCTTCTAACCATTTGTTGGAATCTGGGCTCATCATCGCTTCTTCATACGTCACAGGGTCATCATTTTCATCAACCATGAAATTCATGACAGGATTTCCGTACAGCTCGGGAGCTGCACGCGTCCTGTTTGACCTGCGAGGTTCGGTAGTACTCTCTTTTGGAGTTTCATGATCATTATCATTAGTTCCCTCTTCAACAGGTGGAGCCAACTCCGGAACAACTTCCGGCGCTGCGCTACTCGCCATACTTTGAAGAGAAGGTTCCACAACCTCTTCGAGTTCTACCTTCCGACTACTCACACCTTTCGCGAGAAACTCTTTCTCTAGAAAGGATCCATTCTTGGCAACAAAAACCTTGCCCTCGGATCTGTGATAGAAGGAATACCCAATAGTTTCTTTAGGGTATCCTATGAAGACGCATTTTTCCGCTTTGGGTTCGAGTTTATCCGGTTGAAGTTTCTTCACATAAACATCGCATCCCCAAACTTTAAGAAATGACAGCTTAGGTTTGTTTCCAAACCACAATTCATACGGTGTCTTTTCAACGGATTTAGATGGTGCCCGATTTAAAGTGAATGCAGCAGTTTCTAGTGCATAACCCCAAAATGACAACGGCAAGTCTGTCAGAGACATCATAGATCGAACCATATCTAATAAAGTACGATTACGACGTTCCGACACACCATTTCGCTGTGGTGTTCCGGCAGGTGTGAGTTGTGAAACAATTCCACACTCTTTCATGTGAGTGCTAAACTCGTAACTTAGATACTCACCTCCACGGTCGGACCGTAGAAATTTGATCTTTCTATTACGATGATTTTCCACTTCATTCTGAAATTCCTTGAACTTTTCAAAGGTTTCAGACTTGTGTTTCATCAAGTAGATATAACCGTATCTACTCAAATCATCCGTGAAAGTAACAAAATAACGATATCCACCTCGCGCCGAAACACTCATTGGACCACATACATCAGAATGTATGATTTCCAATAAATCTGTCGCCCGTTCCATTGAACCGGAAAACGGCGTTCTAGTCATCTTGCCCATAAGGCATGGCTCACATGTATCAAATGATTCATAATCAAGTGATTCCAAAAGTCCATCCGAATGGAGCTTCTTCATGCGTTTAACGCCAATATGACCTAGACGGCAGTGCCACATATATGCGGATATATCATCATTAAGTTTAATCCTTTTAGCATCAACATTATGAATATGTGTAACATTATCATCGAGGTCTAATAGAAATAAACCATTCATCATCGGTGCATGACCATAAAAGATTTCATTCATATAAATGGAACAACCATTGTTCTCGGATTTAAATGAATAACCACTTCGCATCAAACATGATCCAGATACAATGTTCATGCTCAGTGCAGGCACCAGATAACATTTATTCAAGTTTATAACTAATCCCGACGGTAAGTGGAGAGGCAGCATTCCGACGGCGATCACATCAACACTTGATCCATTGCCGACACGCATCTTGACCTCACCCCTTGCTAGCGGTCGCTTGTTCCGCAGCCCCTGATTCGAGTTACAAATATTAGCAACTGAACCGGTATCAAATACCCAGGTGCTACTGCGAGCACTAGTCAAGTACACATCAATAACATGTATATCATATATACCTTTGTTTGCCTTGCCGGCCTTCTTGTCTGCCAGATACTTGGGGCAGTTGCGCTTCCAATGGCCAGTCCCCTTACAATAGTAGCACTCGGAATCAGACTTAGGTCCAACTCGGGGTTTCTTTTCAGGCGCGGCAACCGGCTTGCCGCCCTTACTTCCCTTCCGTTTTCCCTTCTTGTCTTTCTTGAAACCAGTGTTCCTATTGATCATCAACACTTGATGTTCCTTTTTGATCTCCACTTCTGCAGTTTTAAGCATTGACAGAAGCTCGGGGAGAGACTTCTTCATGCGTTGCATATTATAGTTCATCACAAAGCTCTTATAGCTAGGTGGCAGAGACTGCAGAACACGATGGATGCCTAAGTCAATGGGAATCGATATTCCCAAGGACACAAGCTTATCGGCGTAACCCGACATCTTGAGTACATGCTCACTAACGGAGCTGTGCTCTTCCATCATGCAGCTAAAGAACTTTTCTGAAGCATCGTAGCTCTCTACAGCAGCATGTGTGTCGAAAATCATTTTCAACTCACCCATTGTATCAAATGCATTGGCGTTTTCGAAACGCTTTCGAAGTTCTGGCTCTAGCCCATACAATATGCCGCAATGAACTAAGTTGTGGTCCTCCTGACGAGTCTGATAGACATTCTTCTCCTCGTCAGGGGCATCATCAAAAGGTGGGGGGCCTAACGGCGCTTCTAGCACATATTGCTTTTGTGCAGCAGAGAGGAGAATCCTCAAATTCATGGCCCATTCAGTAAAGTTGCTACCGTTCGTTGCTAGTTTCTCTTTCTCCATGAACGCATTAAAATTAAAAGCAGGTGGTGCCATCTACAACAGAATTTGTAAAGTTTAGACTAAGTGTATGATAGATCGAGCTCAACTAATCTATATTACGAATGAACTCCCACTCAAAAGCGACATCCCTCGTGTCCTTTTGGTGATTACATGAACCAAATCCACTACACCAAGTCCGATCATCACGTGAGTCGGTATAGCTTCAAAGGCGAGCATCAAATGGGCATCATATCAACTATATGACTCATGCTTAACCTTTCGGTCTGTGTTCCGAGGCCATGTCTGTACATGCTAGGCTCGCCAAGTTAGAACCTTAGTATTTGCGTGTGTAACTGTTTTACACCCGAAATATGGTCTGGATCCAAGAACACCCGATCATCACGTGATGTCTTGGAGCGACGAAAACATAATCGGTGCATACTAAAGGAAGAACACATTCTTATCTTGATATTTAAATGAGGGATCATCTTATTATGCTTAACAAAGCGCTAAACAAGCAATATAAGATGTAATCAAACATCATATGTTTATTAGTGAAATTATATGGTTCCCGCAGATGATCTCTATCATGTGCATCGTGGTATGATCACTATCATACCTATATGTGTAAATCCAAGGTCTATGGATTTTACACGCTATGTGTGTTGTAAGAGTATCATCTCATACTTCTACTTACAACACTACCATATCATAACACTAGCCCAGCAACAATCTAAACTAGACGCCTCTAATTTATCCATTGCAAGTTTTACGTGGCTTAGGGCTTTCGAGATAGAACCGTTCTTACCTACGAACATGAACCACAACGAGGATAATCAAATTGTTGACAACTCGCTTGCAAAATAGATATTGACTATAGTAGGAGAGACAGACACCCGCTAGCCACTTATGCAAACTAGTTGCATGTCAAGCGTGGAACAGGTCTCATGTGCGAGGACATGTAAAGTTTGTCCGGGCCGCTTCATCCCACTATGCCACCAATATCCAAAATTACAACAAAGGAGCAACAACATGATCATCATCGCCCACATACTCATATGTGTACTACCCGTGTAAAGTATCTACGCATAGATCCGGCTCTGATACCACTGTAGGGTTCGCAGCATAGAAAACAAAAATTTTCCTACGATGTGAACTATATACCAAGATCCATCTACTAGATACAAACAACGGGCGGATGTATATCCGTAGAGAACATACCCTTGAAGACCGACAAAGCTTAACGAGTTCAACTCGTGGTTGATGTAGACGATCTCTTGCCGATCTCAAGATCGAGAGGAAGTCCTAGCGCCGCAAATCAGCAGCGCATCCGTGCTCGCACACACGTTCGAGGCACCGAGCAACCTCCGCCTCCTCGCTCCAGCGATGCAGCGGAAGCACAACTCTTTCTTGCCGAATAGCCACCGGGAACATGTATCTCGCTAGTCCGAGACCATGGGGGATAAATTCTAGAGGGGGAGAGAGATCCTTCACGAGGAGGTGTGGTGTGAGAGGAGGAGAGGGGGGCCTTTTATAGGGGAGAGGGGGGGCACCCAAGGGGCATGGCGCCCAGCCATGGGGCTGCCCCCACCTCTTCCACATTCATGTGGGTGGACCTCCCACTCAAAATGAAAAGCCTCCACTCCCATTAAAAAGCCTCCACTCAAAAATCCACTCACATGCATTAAATTTCCACCAAATTTAATGCAAGCTCTCATTTAAATAAAACTCTTTTATTTATTTATTCAGAATTTTGTTAATTACTTTAATTAACAAACATTCACATAAAACCCCTTGCTAGTATTCCATTTCACATGCAGAACCAGTTTCAGCAATTTCAACCGAAACAGTTTCGGTGTCTAGTGAAATAAATTCCTGCGCTTTCCTTTTCTTTTCGGCATGAAACTTTTGCTCCAATTGGATGTCGGTGTCTCTTAAGTGTGTCACCCTACGGTTCGTGAATAATGCGGACATGATCGAGACCCCTCTCGGATCAATAATCAGAAGCGGGATCTGGAGACCCATACTGACTCCCACACATTCAACGATGACTTTCTTGTGATCGTCGGAACCTTTTACGCTAGTATCTTAATCCCTTTGTTTCACGATATATTACATGTCCGAGATTCGATCATCGGTATCTCCATACCTAGTTTGATCTCGTTACCGACATGCACTCTTTTCTCGTTCCCGTGATATAACATTCTAGTGATCAAATCACTTGCTTGCAAGCTAATCAATGTGATATCACCGAGAGGGCCCAGAGTATATCTATCCGTCATCGGGATGAACAAATTCCACTCTTGATCCATGAGCCTCAACATAACACTTTATTAGTTCTGAATCCATCTTTATAATCACCCTGTTACGGTGTGACGTTTGATGTTATCAAGAAACTCTTCCGGTGTTAGTGATTGACATGATCTCATGGTCTAAGGATTAGGATCACTTCGTAAGTTGTTATAGCAATATAAACTCAATGACTTTGATCGTAATGCTATACTTCGGATGAATGTTCATCACATCATTACACTAATGTTGTGATCCCGTTATTAACAACATCCAATGTCCATGATCAGGAAACCTTGATCATCTTGTTAATCAACGAGCTAGTTTATGAGAGAGGCATAACTAGGAACTTTCTGTTTGTTTATTAAACACACATGTATTAACGTTTCCGTATTAATACAATTATAGCATGCAAAATAAACATCTATCATATACTTGGAATACACATAATAAACACTTTATTATTGCCTCTCAGGGCATATTCCCTTCAGAACGGAGCTCACAAGATCTATACATGAAAGCACAAGGAGGAGATACAACCATCTAGCTACTATATGGACCCATAGTCCAAGGTGGAACTACTCACAAATCATACCAGAGAGAAGGCCTCCAGGATGATCTGCCCTCCGGCAGGGTGTCGAGAAGAGCTTCAAATCCCCCCGATCTAGGGACGATGGTGGCGGCGGCTACAGACGGTTTCATGGATTTCTGATCAGGTACCGAGAGTTTCTGCATCGGGGGCTTCTTATAGGCAAAGGGGGAGACCGAGGCGGCCGCCAGGGCGGTCAAACCCTAGCCAGGCGCGGGCTAGGGCCCACCTGCGCCTGGGGGGGGGGTCTGACCCCTCTGGCCGGCCCCTCGGGCTCTCCTCTGGACTTCTTGTTCCCCACGGAAAGTTATTGACTTTGTCCTTCTTCCCGTCCAATTCCGAGAATATTTCTTTACTAACTTTTCTGTAACCAAAAACAGCAGAAAACAGGCATCTGGCATTGTTGCAACTTGTTAATAGGTTAGTACCAGAAAACATGTAAAAAGCACCTCAAAGTGTGGACAAGTAAAGCAAAGTAGATACTAAACAAGCATGGAGCATCAAAAATTATAGATACGTTTCCAACGTATCATCCCACATGTCCTCCCACGAGTTGATGATGTATGCAGGGAGGGTGTTGATCCACCAATGAGTGGATACTTCCATCATTAGCGGTAGGTAGCATGCGGAGAGTAGCTCGGTGTGACCGGCGATCCCCATAGCCATGAGGTATGTGTCGATCTATACCACGGGTCGAGTGTGTGCTCGTATTTCTTGATCTCCTTAGGTGCCTTGATGTTGGAGGGGTACTTCTCGCCCCGGACCAATGCTCTTAAGCATTGTGGCCCGACTCGACTAAGGTAACCTCTGTTGGGGAACGTGTGTTGGGTTCACAGCATAGAAAACAAAAAATTCCTACGATGGGAACTACTAAGCACCAAGATCTATCTACTAGATACAAGCTACAGATGGATATACATCCATAGAGAACATAGCCTTGTAGACTGACAAAGTTTAACGAGGTTGTACTTGTGGATGATGTAGTCGAACGCTCACCGATCTCAAGAATGAGAAGAAGTCCAGTGCTGCAAATCAGCAACACATTCGTGATCGCACACATGTTCATGCCATTGAACAACCTCCGCCTCCTCGCTCCAGCGATGCAGCGGAAGCAGCAACTCCTTCCAGACGAAAAGCCACCGGGAACATGTATCTCGCTAGTCCGAGACCATGGGGAATAATTCTAGAGGGGGAGAGAGAGATCCTTCACGAGGAGGTGTAGTGAGGGAGAGGGAGAGGGGGGCTTTTATAGGAGGAGGGGGCACCCCAAGGGGCATGGACGGCGGCCATGGTGGCTGCCCCACCCCTTCGTCCATTCATGTGAGTGGAGATCCCAATCAAATTTGACTCTCCATTTCCTCCACTCAAATCCCATTAAATTTCCACCAAATTTAATGTAGTCTCTCATTAAATAAAAGTCCTTTTATTTATTTATTCAGAATTTTTTCAATTACATTAATTAACTAATATTCACATAAAACCCCCTGCTACTTTTTAATTTCACATGCATAACTAATTTTAGCAATTTCACCCGAAACAATTCCGGTGTACATTGAAATAATTCCAGCGCTTTGCAATTCTTTCGTCTAGAACATATTTGCTCCATGGTGTTGGTATCCCTTAAGCGTGTCACCCTATGGTTCACGAATAATGCAGACATGATCGAGGGACCTCTCGGATCAATAATCAGAAATGGGACCTGGTGATCCATACCGAGTCCCACACATTCAACGATGACTTCTGTGATCATGAGAACCTTTTATGCTAGTAACTTAATCCCTTTGTCTCGCGATATATTATATGTCTGAGATTCGATCATCGGTATCTCCATACCTAGTTTGATATCATTAACGACATGCACTATTTTCTCGTTCCCGTGATATAATATTCTAGTGATCACATCACTTGCTTGCAAGCTAACTAATGTGATATCACCGAGAGGGCCCAGAGTATATCTATCTGTCATCGGGATGGACAAATTCACTCTTGATCCATGAGCCTCTACATACACCTTCGTAACACTGAACCCACCTTTATAGTCACCGTGTCACGGTGTGACGTTTGATTTTATCAAGACACTCTTCCAGTGTTAGTGATTGACATGATCTCATGGTCTAAGGACTAGGATTATGTATGATGTTATAGCAATATAAAACACAATGACTTTGATCGTAATGCTATACTTCGGATGAATGTTCATCACATCATTCCAACAATACATATAATAACAAATTTATTATTGCCTCTTAGGGCATATTCCCTTTAGTCACCCACTTGCACTAGAGACAATAATCTAGTTACATAGTGATAAATCTAACACCGATGTAGTTCTGGTGTTGATCATGTTTTGTCCTAGGGAGAATTTTAGTCAACGGATCTGCTACATTGAGATCTGTGTATACTTTACAAATCTTTATATTTCCATCCTTGACATGTTTCCGTATTGAATGAAACCGGCGCTTAATATGCTTGGAATTATTGTCAGACCTTGGTTCCTTGGCATTGGCTATGGCTCCATTATTGTCACAATAGATCACCATTGGGTCCAACTCACTAGGAATCACACCTAGTTCGGTTATGAACTCCTTCATCCAAACTGCTTCCTGTGCTGCTTCCGAAGCAGCAACATATTTGGCCTCCATTGTTGATCCTTCCACCACGGGTTGTTTGGAGCTCCTCCAACTAACTGCTGCTCCGTTCATGAGAAATACATATCCGGATTGAGATTTAGAGTCATAAGGATCGGTGTCGAAGCTAGCATCGACATAACATGTGTGTTTAATTGTGGCTAGCACCGACATAAGGATCAGTGTCGAAGCTAGAGTCATAAGGAACGATTAGATTGTTTGTTGTTTTTCGTAGATGACAAAGCACGCGCGCGGAGATACAGGCGCAAAGACTTCTTTGATACTTATTCACTTCTAGCTAGATTGACCACCATTCGAGTACTACTATCCTTGGTCGCCTCGCATGGTATTCTCGTTCATCAAATGGACGTTAAGACGGCTTTCCTAAATGGAGAGTTAGATGAGGAAATTTATATGGATCAGCTAGACGGATTCGTGGTAGATGGTTGATACGTCGGAAATGTATCTATAATTTTTGATGTTCCATGCTTGTTTAGTATCTACTTTGCTTTGCTTTGTCCATACTTCGAGGTGTTTTTTATATGTTTTCTGGTACTAACCTATTAACAAGTTACCACAGTGTCAGTTGCCTGTTTTCTGCTATTTTTGGTTCCAGAAAAGCTAGTAAGGAAATATTCTCAAAATTGGACGGGGCAAAATCCAAAGTCAATATTTCACCGAGAAGAACACGGAGTCCAGAGGAGAGACAGAGGGGCGCCACAGGACGGCTGCACCCCTAGGCGTGGGCCCACCCTAGGCAGTGCCTGGGCAGGGTGTGGGCCCCTTATCCGCCTCCCAGCCCCGCCTCTTCGCCTATAAGAAGCCCCTGATGCCTAAACCCTAAGGACCCGATTAATATTCCACGAAACCGTCTGTAGCCGTCGCCACCATTGTCCCTAGATCGGGGGGATATGAAGCTCTTACCGGCTCCCTGCCGGACGGGAGATCATCACGGAGGCCTTCTTCTTCATCATGTCAGCCTCCGGTATGAAGCATGAGTAGTTCCACCTTGAACTACGGGTCCATGTAGTAGCTATATGGTTGTATCTCCTCCTTTGTGCTTTCATGTATAGATCTTATGAGCTCCATTCATGATCAAGATCTCATCTATTTGTAATCATGCATGTTGTGTTTGTGGGGATCCGATGGATATTGAGATTACTATGTCAGATTGATTAATGGTTTTCTCTTATTGATTCTACACAACTGCAAAAACGCTTATAGCCTCCAAGTGATTAATGACAGACAAAATTGTTCCTGTCACTACTAAGTATTCCTAGTGACGGGCAAAGACAAGCCTGTCACTAATACATAACACTAGTGACGAGCGCATAAAATTGACTGTCACTAGTACTTTTTATGGTGGGAAAAATACTTAGTGACGGGCGTCTATAAATGTCCGTCACCAATAATGCTATGAATAGTGTTGAATCCAAAATATCTCAATCACTAGTATTTTTAGTGGGGACGATCGAAAATGAGCAATCTATTAGTGACAAACAACTCTAAAGGCATGTCACGGGTTATTGGTTATTTTTTCTATGTTTTGTAAGTTTTAAAGATGTAATATGAATTTTGAATTATTTTTCATAATATTTTCGTTGTATTTTTTTTTGAGGTAAATTTTCGTTGTATATTTAGTTGCACGTGTATAAAGAGTAAAGAATAATTACTACTCCCTCCGACCCATATTACTTGACTTGGATTTTTCAAAATTTGGATAAATCTATATACTAAATAGTATCTAGATTTATTTAAATTTAGACAAATTGAAGCTAACTAATATGGGTCGGAGAGATTACTAGAATTACCCGTACAAATTTCTAGCGTAACTTGAAAAAAAACTCACGGTGCATAGGAAAAATCTAGCGGACATGCTAATTAATCTGGCCCAACTACTAAAAAAACATGAAAAACCAAATCTAGTCTTTCCCAGATCTCTACGTCGCCGCCCTTCATACCATAAGCCTCCACGCCGCCGCGCACACTGCCGGCCTACACATCGCCGCCCTCCATGCCCTGTGCACCACCAGCCTCCACGCCACCGCCCAGCAAGCCGATGGTCTCTAGGCCGACGCCCTAAAAGCCACGACGAGCCGAATACGCCGCAACCCAACACGTCGCCGCCTTGCAAACCGCGAATCCTTCCCTGCCCCGACGAATTCACCATCGGCGACGACTTCGCCATCCTCCGTGTCGTAGCCTTGCAAGCCGCAACGAATCCTCCATCCTGCAGTCTGCTTTGTAGGATTCCTATCAGATTTGATTTGGATTCATCCACAACATTTTCATTTTGATGGCTCTTTTCTGAATATTCAGAATATTATGCATATTACCAGAGCGTGCCCTTCAATTTTGTTTCTTAGTTCTCCTTGTTGTATAACTAATCCATTTGCCAGTGTACCAGTATAATATTAGGAGTGTAATTTCTATGTAGTGGTTAATTAATGCCACCGATGATGGCTTGTAGCAGGAGCAGGAGGGCATCCATCTGTTGATACGGGCTAGTTAAGTTGGGATGATAGTAGCAACAATGCTCAGGCAGAAGGTACATATAGTGAGGTGAGCACTCAACTACTCGTTTTCCTGCTAGTTTCAGGTGAATTTTCATTTCTTCCAAGATATCTATCCGACCACAGAAAGGTTATGATCTAGATTATGGTTGTTGTGGTGTTTAGTTAGGTTGTAGGTGAGCCTATTGGACTGTGTTTGGTAATGATATTGTGGATAACACATTGCTGCTGATTCTTTTCACCATGTCAAGTCATTTATTTTTGGAGAAGGGCTAAATCACATAATGTGGAAGAACATATCGTAGGAGTCTGATGTTCTTATTGTAAGTCTATCTTGGTAGTTCTTTCTGCTATGGCTGTTCGGTGTGTATGTACAATTAGAATGACAAGTTGTTGCAAGTTGTTTCATTTGTGTTAATTTTTTCATCTACACCAATATATGAGGTCAATAAGTTCTTCTTTTCTGGAAAAGGAGAAATGGTGTGTTGATGCTGGTGAGTGCTTCATAGTCTCCAATGTTTTGATTTACAAAGGGTTAAAAAGATGATATCATCATCTCTGAGTTGTTAATTCTTATTATGTTTGTTACAACAGATAAACCATGAAATCAGGCGATCTTGACTCTGATCTTTACCAGGATATTACATCTCTTAGGCTGCCAAGCTGCTAGCTATGGTGCATGTGCAGTGGTGCGTGTGTTAAATAGATGGATTGGAGAATGATCAAAATTCTACTACATTATCCATGCCTGTCAACAGAAGTGCATGAGACTAACTTCTCACTGTACTGCAAGATACTACAGTCGTCAACTGCCTATGTTGTCCCGCATCGATGTTGCACTCTCTCTACATCTTCCAGGATCCTGCCAGAAGCGTACAACACAACCATAGGTTTGGTCGCCTTTCCCTTCTCATCATTAAATCAGAAATCGATATTTCCTTATTGTGCTCTAGAGCTAGATAAAATCCATGTTTATAACTAGCCTAGACCCACAACCTATATCCCTTTAGATTATTTAGGCTTGAAATTCATGTTTAGTTGGAAGTTTGGAATATATTTTCAGTTGGAATATCTGAAGATTACTCCCCACAAACAGCATGATCTCTGGTGTTATTATAGCAGACAAGATTCATGACCTTGTATGGTGAATACTTGTGGACCTCATGGTTAGTGTATATCTTAGATGTCACGGCTATACTAGCTGGATTATGCTACCAGTAGTGCAAAATTAACGTGCCTAGATTGATTTATTAGGGATCATTATTTTGTAGGGCTTAAGTTTTTTGGACAATTTTTAGATATATGCACAACTGGAAATTTGATTACATAAACGTGTTCAAGTGTCAATGTTAAGAGAAAAGAACCTTCATAATGCATATCAAATTTTTAGATCTAGTTTTTCCAATTAAATAGATGAACAATGCATATCAATTTTCTCTTATAATCTGCTTGGTTTTTATTTGTAGATGGTGATTTCCCAGGAGGCTTCATAATGCAATACTTATTAGATGCCTCTTTCTGCATTATCAATTAGTTGTACAGTATAGATCCAACCTCACTCCCCAACTGTTCCTCTCAATATCAAGGTTTATCTGATAATAACAAACAAGGAACTTTTGTGAACTAGCGAGGAGCTGAGTTTTACAATTCCTACTGATAGTACTTAATGCACTAATACTGAACTTTGTATAACCTGGAGTTATTGCTACCTATGCTAAGATTGGTGTCTTGCAGCTTGCTAGACAAATTCAAGTTGGCGGCGATCAATATCTCTTAAAATGCAGCATATTCACTCAATTGTCGTAACACAGTATTGCCACGTAGCATATAGCACTTTCAAAGAGGCATGCCAGGAGAAAGGATTAATTAGTTGGCGATGACACCTGAATGGTTCTTGTTGTTTGGTGAAGGCATCCAATGGATTTCCCTTTTTTCAGCTTAGGCTTTCGTTTATGAATGTTTTGTTGTTCCACGGTGTCACAAATGGCAGAAGGTTGCTTGGCAAATATTGGCAGTATACAGGAGATGATATATCTTTGTAGATTGGGTCTTCTTTGGGAAATTTACTCCAAGTAATGGACATTCTTTGGCCTCCAATGGACATTGTTTTTCTTCCAATATTGGTATTGAGTGTATTTCTGCTGAAAGGTTGGTTGGTAGTAACAGAGTAATCATTGAAGAATTACAGAATGAAAAGAATGCTTAAAGGTATATGTCCCTTCTCTGTTTAACATTTATAACCGAATGATGGTAGCAACAGTGAATTCAGCTAAGGTTAAAGGTGTCCATTTTGTACCAGGCCCTATTGGAAGAACCTTTTTTATGGGATGCGAGTACTTCCCTTTCCGACCTGACCATGAAGACGAAAGACGACCGCCACAGCCACTCACGACTCGGAAGGCGCAAAATAGCGGGGATGGCACCTTAGCTTACATCACATCTTACTATCGCCCTAAGCTTAGATCGTTAGTCATGTGTACTGCATTAGATTAAGTGAAATCTATACAATGTTATTATATTCTCTTTATGTACTACAACTCATTGTTCAATGCATCTAATAGCGCTAATTTAAATATTCATGGGAAATGCATTTTATATTCTTATAATATCTAATTGTGATATTGGAATATTTATGAAAAATGCATTTTATATTCTTATGACATCTAATTTTGCTATCTTCTATATGGGTGGTAAAAACATTTTTTTATTATCATAATTCAAACCAGTGACGGGCAAGATAATGTGCCTGTCACTACATGACCCCACATGTTGCCATCTTTGACCGCAACAAGTGACATGCATATCTTTTGCCTGTCACTAGTATATATATACTAGTGACATAGCCTCATACCAGTGACTAGTTATCAGTGACAGACGGTTTGCCCGTCACTAATGGGTCTTTTGAGCCTGTCATTGATAGTTTATTTTGTAGTAGTGCTATCATGTCTGTGTTGTTTGTGATCTTGCATGCTCTCTGTTGTTAGTAGCTATCTTGGCCAAGTAGTTGTTAGTGACTCCAAGAGGGGGTATTTATGCTCGATAGTGGGTTCATGCCTCTATTTAATCTAAGGGAAGTGACAACAATCTCTAAGGTTGTAGATGTGATGTTGGCACTAGGGAGAAAACAATGGTCTCTTGTTCATGGAACAAGTGGATTGTTTACCTTACACACTTTGCTAAAAGCAGTTGTCTGTTGCTTGCAACTTAATACTGGAGGGGGTTTGGATGATAACCCAAAGGTGGACTTCTAGTCATAGATGCAGTTGGATGGCGGTCTATGTATCTTGTTGTATTGCCCAATCGAATCTCATAAGATCTTTATGTCTAGTATTGCTTTGTTATGCCTTGCTCAGTCCTGTCAATTGCCCTGCTGTAATTTGTTTACCTTGCATGCCATGTTTGTTTATCTAAGGAGAACACCTCTAGTGAACTATGGACCCTGGTCCAATCTTTACCATTGATACATCTTCCATTGTTACTGTTTACTTTCTACAAACCATCATCACCTTCCACACCATACAGTTAATCCTTTGTTGCAGCAACCGGTGAGATTGACAACCTCACTATTAGTTGGGGCAAAGTCTTGAGTTTGTGTTGTGCAGGTTTCCAAGTTGCTTGCAACACCTTTGAGACGTTTCCTTCCTTCTACTAGTTCGATAACCTCTTTTTCTTACTGAGGGAAGACTTGTTGCTATGCTGCAACACACCTTGCTCTTGGGGTTTCCCGATGAAGCGCTGCCACGTTGACACAGTAACATCATGATTTTCTGGCGTCATTGCCAGGGAGGCTAAGGACGTCTTCACAAGGGGAGTCCTTCTCAACCTTTATCTTTACTTTGTTTTTGGTTTGCTTAGTTTTGTTTGCCTCTTTTTATCAAAAACTCCAAAAAATTAGTTTAGTTTGGTTTGCTTTCTCTTATAAAAAACACAAAAAAAATTAGTTCCTACTCTAGTTGCTGGTCCGTTACTGCCTTGCTTTATCATGCTTTCTATAAATGATGGTTTCTTTGAAACTAATTCTTATTGGCAAGGTGGGTTCATGGAAGAAGAAAAGTATTATTATAAGGAGCACCGTTTTTCACAAAAAGGGAAACACTTATGGGAACAAATTGATAAATTGAATACTATTGCTAGAGAGGTGTGCTCTACTTATAATGTTACTTATTGCTTTGATAAATCTTGTTGCTGTGGGAGGTATAAACACCTGCCTTTTCAATGTGAGTATAATGATACTGTTACCATATCTTCTTATGTTAAAGGAAATTATGACTTTTATGATGTGGAACAAATTGAAGAATTTATTGCTTTCAAGGGTGCATTTGAACTTGCCAGTTTGCTTGAAAATACTAATGATGCACCTTATGAATATGAGGTTTATGAGATACTTAAATTTTGCTTTGATAATTACAATGAAGAAAATGGCTATATTCTTGAATATTTTAATAGGTGCTTTCCACAAATAGAAGAGACTAATGCCTTGCAGGAGCCTATGGAAGAAGAAATTGCTGAAACTGAAAGCTCATTAGATGAAAAAGAGGAGGAAGAATGGATCTACCCATGTTCTAATGAGAGTAACTCTTTACCTCTTACATTATTTGATTTTCCCCCATGTTTACCAAAGGAGGATGAATGTTATGTACCTGTGGATTCTTTTGAAATATCTACTATGGGTAAAACTTGTGATAATAGTTATGCTCCTGTTATCTATGATAATCCTATATTTGTGCCTAACTTCGAAATGCATGGTACTAAGGAGTTTTTCTTAGAAAATGTTTATGACAAAGCTCTAGATTATGGTCCAATGTGTATTATCAGTTACCTTATTATAAAATTGCTAAAAGTGGGTTTGAAGGTTTTAATCCCACTATTTTTGAGCTTGATAAAAATTATGTGTTTGTAGATCATGAAAAGCATGCTTTATGTGATAGTTATATTTTTGAGTTTATTCATGATGCTACTGAAAGTTATTATGAGAGAGGTAAACATGGTCTTATGTATCTCAACAATATTAAGTTTCCCCTCTATATGTTGAAAATCTTGAAGTTGCACTTGTTTTGATTTCCTATGCTTGTTGCTTTGTGCTTCTTTGATTTATTTCTTATAAGATTCTGATGCATAGGAAGTGGGTTAGACTTAAATGTGTTTTGAATTTGCTTCTCGATGCTCTCTTTTACTTCAATTCATATTTCTTATGTGAGCATCTTCTCAAATTATCATGCCTAACTTAAAGGCGTTAAAGAAAAGTACTTGTTGGGAGATAACCAAGAGTTTTCTTGAGTCTTGGAAGTTATTACTTCAGTAATGACCTCTCCTTATCCCTTTTGTTTGATTTTTGTGCCAATAATGACCTCTAATGAGAGGGAAGTAAGATTTCGGGAGTTGCTGTCCCGAAATAGATTTCTATGATCCACCATAAAAATTCGTGAGGAGTCTCTGTAAGTCAGATTGAGCTGAAAAGTTACAAATACATCTCCCAGTATGTTAGCTAACTTTAGTTAGTTCAACATTTTTTATTTGAGAAACAAAAGGTCTTTGAAAAAATCGGTTTCTACCTGTTGGTCTGTTTTGACAGATTTCTGCCATTATTTGCATTTGCTTCTTATTGGTTCCTTTTTGGGTTCTTTTTCGAAATTGAGCCTTTTGATGGAGTTGCTTCAGTAGCTTCTGTTTTTAGTGAAAGTTTTGTTGTTCCAAAGCTAAACCCAAGGGTCTATTATCTTTTGAATACACTAATGTTGCTAATGAAGATTGTGTGCAGTTTTGTATGACGGAAATTTTCAGGTGTATGATGCGTGCACCCAGTGTTGACGTGGGACACTTCGTTGGAACCCCAAGAGCAAGGTGTGATGAGCACAACAACAAGTTTCCCTCAGTAGAGACCGAGGTTATCGAACCAGAAGGAGGAAGGAAACGTCTCAAAGGTGTTGCAAGCAACGTGGAAACCTGCACAACACAAACTCAAGACTTTGTCCCAACGAATCAGTGATGTTGTCAAGCTCACCGGTTTTCTGTAACAAAGGATTAAACGTATGGTGTGGAAGGTAATGGTAAAGATTGTACCGGGGTCCATAGTTCACTAGAGGTGCTCTCCTTAGATAAACAACATGGCATGAAGGGTAAACAAATTACAGCAGGGCAATTGACAGGAACTGAGCAAGGCATAACAATGCAATTACTAGTCAGAAAGATCCTATGAGATTCGATTGGGCAATACAACAAGATACATAGACCACCATCCAACTGCATCTATGACTAGAAGTCCACCTTCAGGTTATAATCCGAACCCCCTCCAGTATTAAGTTGCAAGCAACAAACAACTGCTTTAAGCAAAGTGTGTAAGGTAAACAGTCCACATGTTCCATGAACAAGAGACCGTTGTTTTCTCCCTAGTTTCAACAACACATCTAGAACCGAAGAGATTTTTGTCACTTCCCTTGGAAACTAGAGGCATGAACCCACTACCGAGCATAAATACCCCCTCTTGGAGTCACTAGAAACTACTTGGCCAAGATAGCTACTAACAATGGAGAGCATGCAAGATCACAAACAACACATCATGATAGAATCATAAAGACAAAAGCATTAATAAAATCAACATAATAATCTCAATATCCATCCGATCCCTGCAAACACAACATGCATGATTACAAATAGATTAGATCTTGATCATGAACGGAGCTCACAAGATCTATACATGAAAGCACAAAGGAGGAGATACAACCATCTAGCTACTACATGGACCCATAGTCCAAGGTGGAACTACTTACGCATCATACCGGAGAGAAGGCCTCCAAGATGATCTCCCCTCCGGCAGGGTGCCGGGAAGAACTTCAGATCCCCTCGATCTAGTGACGATGGTGGCATCGGCTACAGACGGTTTCGTGGATATTTGATCGGGTGCTTATGGTTTCTGCATCGGGGGATTCTTATAGGCGAAGGGGGAGGCCGAGGAGGCGACCAGGGGGTCAAACCCTACCTAGGAGTGGGCCCACCCCTGGCTGCACCTAGGGGGGTTTGGCCGCCCTGGCAAGCTTCTCCGTCTCCCCTCTGGAATTCTTGTTCCCCATGGAAAGTTATTGACTTTGATGTTTGTCCCGTCCAATTCCGAGAATATTTCTTTACTAACTTTTCTGAAACCAAAATAGCATAAAACAGGCAACTGGCACTGTGGCAACTTGTTAATAGGTTAGTACCATAAAACATGTAAAAAGGACCTCAAAGTGTAGACAAAGCAAAGCAAAGTAGATACTAACAAGCATGGAACATCAAAAATTATAGATACATTTTCGACGTATCAGTGTAGAGAGAGAATGATGTAATAAGATGAAGGAATGGACAAAATCTCAAGCTTGGGGATGCCACCACGGTGTCACCCCTAGAAATATCCAAGAGTTACAAGCGTCAAAGGTTGGGGATGCCCAAGGCATCCCCTTCTTCATCAATAAAAATCTCAGGTCTTTCTAGACACTTCGTTTTTTGTTTCATACACTGTTGTGTTGTTCTTGGAGCATCTTAGTTTTCGTTTGATTTGCTTAGTTTGCTTGAATAAAGTAGTTTGGACCCCTGTTCTCGCTGTGTTGTTTCAAATAAGTTGATTGGTCTTGGGAAGGAGTAGAAAGTTCTTGCTTGAATAGTGCAAGAGGAGATTGCTTTGATTGTGACTTAGACTTTATCATGTCATGCTAGTGTTGTTTTGACCTTATGCTTAGTGATTATTGTTGTAGCATGAGTTGTTCCAAACAATTGGGATTGCTTAGTGCGCCTTAAAAGAATCATGCGTTGTTTTAGCATACAAAAGCATAGTATTGTGGTATTCTCCTTTGATGCTTTGTTTGGGTTGACTTGGCACATGCTCACACCATGTTATGACTATGAACAAGTCACCATATCCTCTATGATCATTTAGTCCTTGACTTGTAGTACCACTCTAGGCTTTGATTAGTAATGTTTTGTTGCTTTGCATGATTATGACCATTATTGCTCTCTTAGTTGGTCGCTCCCAGTCTTTTGCTAGCCTCCACTTGTATGAGTAAGTTCTACTCATGCTTCCAACTCCCAAGAAACCAAGTTATTCCAAAGTGTCCACTATAAATTCCTATGCATGGTGTGTTACACCATTCCAAGTATATTCTTGTTTTCATCTATTTTCCAATTAAAAGTATTTTGTTATGTGAAAACTTAGTGATTAAAGCTCTCACGAACTTGATGGCACACTTTATATTTCTTGCCCCTAATAAACTTGAGCCATTGTGTCATATATGTTGTATATGCTTGCACTTATACGTTGGAATTAGCAGAACCATGTTTTCATGGGGTACTCTTTCAACATTGCACTTGTCTATGGATGTCGTCAGTGTGAAATGAAAGGCGAGATTGTAAGTCCATGGAGTTATGTATTTTGTGTTAGAGAAACGTCTAGGCCGCTAGCCTAAGCCATGCATAATCATGGTGGAAACTTGGAGCATCACCATAGTGACATCTATGAAGCATTCTTCTTTAAAAAAAAGAGATTGAGAAAAAGATACATATTGAGAAAAGAGGAAAGAGAGAAAAAAGCACCATATCGCATGGTAAATAAGAACAATGCTGAGATGCTCATTGTTTGCTTGCCTTGTCATTTTGGTTATGGGAAAGCTCCTGTACCATGTGCAAGGGGTACGCCGTTGGCGGTTCTCTATGATACACATGTACTTACTATGACAAGAACTTGCAAGTAACTAAACTTGAGTAGCATGAGGAGCGGCCCTCGTATTCAAGGGCCATGATATTGCCAACTTATAATTTTTCAAGCATATACTCCATAGTTTGTTCACTTTAACCTTAATCACTTCAAGATACTTATGATAGGGGCAATGAGGGCTGAAAGCTAACAAGTACCATAATTTTTGGAAGCTCTTTTTGAAACTTGAAATCCATGCTTCCCTTATGGAGGGCCTTTCTTCCACCATTATATCGAGTCTCCACCTTCTACCTTTAGGCACCAGTGAAGAGAGCATAATTGCCATTCTTAGTTCTATGTGCATTGTCCCAAAACTTATTGATTGATGCATATTGTTCTATTGTTTGTTCTTGTGCTATTTGTATCTAGTCACTCTTATGAACTTTGAAGGTGTCTTATGCATCTATTTGGTACTCCATGAGGGACAAGTTGAATGCCATTATGCCATGTTTTCTGTATGTGACACAAACAAACGTTTTTCAATGCATGTTATTCATGATCTTTGTTTATAGCCTTTCATATTGCATGCATAGTTACTTTGTCTTATTGTTATAACTCCATCTTTCATGCACATGTTTAGAGTTCTTTGATCCCAGCTTTCAATGCTTGCAAATGGTTTGATCTTGGTTTTTATGGTGCATGTCACCTCAAAAATTATTCTTTTATCACTTACCTACTCGAGGACGAGCAAGAGTTAAGCTTGGGGATGCTTGATACGTCGGAAACGTATCTATAATTTTTGATGTTCCATGCTTGTTTAGTATCTAATTTTCTTTGCTTTGTCCACACTTTGAGGTGCTTTTTATATGTTTTCTGGTACTAACCTATTAACAAGTTGCCACAGTGCCAGTTGCCTGTTTTCTGCTGTTTTTGGTTCCAGAAAAGCTAGTAAGGAAATATTCTCGAAATTGTACGGGACAAAAGCCAAAGTAAATATTTCACCGAGGAGAACACGAAGTCCAGAGGAGAGATGGAGGGGCGCCACAGGGCGGCTGCACCCCCCAGGCGGGGGCCCACCCTAGGCCGCGCCTGGGCAGGGTGTGGGCCCCTTGTCCGCCTCCTAGCCTCGCCTCTTCGCTTATAAGAAGCCCCCGATGCCTAAATCCTAAGGACCCGGATCAATATTCCACGAAACCGTCTGTAGCCGCCGCCACCATTGTCCCTAGATCGGGGGGATCTGAAGCTCTTCCCGGCACCCTGCTGGAGGGGAGATCATCTCAGAGGCCTTCTTCTTCATCATGCCAGCCTCCGGTATGAAGCGTGAGTAGTTCCACCTTGGACTACGGGTCCATGTAGTAGCTAGATGGTTGTATCTCCTCCTTTGTGCTACCATGTTTAGATCTTGTGAGCTCCGCTCATGATCAAGATCTCATCTGTTTGTAATCATGCATGTTGTGTTTGCGAGGATCTGATGGATATTGAGATTACTATGTCAGATTGATTAATGGTTTTGTCTTATTGATTCTATCATGTCTGTGTTGTTTTTGATCTTGCATGCTCTCCGTTGTTAGTAGCTATCTTGGCCAAGTAGTTGCTAGTGACTCCAAGAGGGGGTATTTATGCTCGATAGTGGGTTCATGCCTCTATTTAATCTAAGGGAAGTGACAGAAATCTCTAAGGTTGTAGATGTGTTGTTGCCACTAGGGAGAAAACAACGGTCTCTTGTTCATGGAACAAGTGGATTATTTACCTTACACACTTTGCTTAAAGCAGCTGTATGTTGCTTGTAACTTAATACTGGAGGGGGTTCGGATGATAACCTGAAGGTGAACTTCTAGTCATAAATGAAGTTGGATGGCGGTCTATGTATATTGTTGTATTGCCCAATCGAATCTCATAGGATCTTTTTGTCTAGTATTGCATTTTTATGCCTTGCTCAGTCCTGTCAATTGCCCTGCTATAATTTGTTTACCCAACATGCCATGTTTGTTTATCTTAAGGAGAACACCTCTAGTGAACTATGGAAGCCGGTCCAATCTTTACCATTGATACATCTTCCACTGTTACTATTTACCTTTCAGCAAACCACTATTACCTTCCACACCATACAATTAATCCTTTGTTTTCAGCAAACCGGTGAGATTGACAACCTCACTGTTTGTTGGGGCAAAGTCTTGAGTTTGTGTTGTGCAGGTTTCCAAGTTGCTAGTAACACCTTTGAGTCATTTCCTTCCTCCTACTGGTTCGATAACCTTCGTTTCTTACTGAGGGAAAACTTGCTGCTGTGCTGATCATACCTTTCTCTTGGGGTCTCCCAACGAAGCGTGCACGCACTCATCATGCTCAATCCTGTCGGGACGGGGAAAACCCCTAACCGGCGCCTCGCGTGGCACCCTACATAGCGGCGAGAACCACCGTAGAGAGGGGGAACGGCGGGATCGGCTGGCACCGCCGCGCTCCTAAATCGCGTTGCCTCATAATTCACGATGACACGCACGGCGGCGTGTTGGACGGGGCGCCCCACCTGCTTGCGGGGTGTGCGCTTGACATGGTGCACGTCATTTCTGGCGGGAAGGCTGGCCGGAGGAGGCAGAGGAGGAGGCCATCGGTGTAACATCCCAGCATTAGAGCTTAGAAATAAGTTGAACACAGTTGTGTGCATTGCATTCATGCATAGAAAATCCGAATAATTTTCGTGCTTTTAAATAAAAACTTGTCAAAGAGATTGAAGCTTCTCCTAACTTGATAGAATTGAAGTAGATCATCAAGTTGACTGCGATAAGTTTCAATTTGACTTTTGCTAAAAGCCTGATTTTTGGGTAAATATGATTTGACCTAAGGGTAGATCAAATGTAATAAAAGTTAAACCCTAATACATTACTTAATGATTTATATTTGATCCTTAAGTAACCATCTCCTAGTATTCATTACACAACTCATGAATGCCTAGTTATAAACATAACTTAAGTAATAGGAATGTAACAACTAAATCTTAATCCCATCTATTTATACCATGAACATCATGGTAATACAATCTTAACTCCTTAGTGAGATTGAGTAGGAAAGAAACCAAGTCAAGATCATTCAGCATATATCTTTCTCTCCATGTCAATCCTTATGGAATCCTATCTAAATATCTGTTGTTCATCAATGTTGAGTAATCAACTATTGATCCCCAATTCTTAATCTGTCAACTCTAAAACTTTTTGAGAAAGAAGTAATAAGAGATAGGTGGTAATGATAGATTTAGATATCATCTATAGTATGGGAGTGATTGGAGGAAATTAAATCAATATGGTAACAAAGAGGATTACAAGGATGAATTCTGAAGATAGTTACCAAGTGGTAATCCTATTGGATCAAGTAGGTATAATCAATGAATTATATCTCTTAATCCAATAGAGCTAAACAGAAGATAATTATAATACAACTGTAATGTTCTATGGAGGGAAGCCTTGATTAGCCAACTGGAAACCTAAACCATAAATGATCAAAGGATTCTAATGATCATGCTTTTGTCACCAAGATTGAATGTTTATATCATGTATAAGTGACATTGGTGGATAGAACATGATTGAACCCTAGTATAGATATGTTATTCCAGGTAAGCCATGACAAATCACCATGATATGATGTGAAGTTTGAATATTAGACATGGGAGATAAGTAGATACAAGATAGTATGAGTAAGATGATGTTAGAGCAACATTGGATTAAAGAAGTGGTATTTTGCTCTTTGGAAATACTAAGCAATAGAGGTGAAGTAAGATTTGATGTATACATATAATGAAGTAATGTTAGTTATAGATAATTAAGGAAGAGTATGAATGTAGTTAAAAGTAACTACTTGTTGGATGGGAGGATATCAGCAGTAGAGTAGTTGATATAACCAAGTATAGCTATGAGAAGATTAGGAAAGGCTTCAGTGACAAGCTTCTAAGATTTTTAAGAGAGATTACAAAGTAATCTGAGAAGTAAGAAGGGGATTATTCAAGTGGAATTAGAATCAGAAGAAGTACTCTAGTGATGAGAGTTATTGTTATGAGAATATCATATAGAGCTTTAGTGTCAAGCTCATTAGAATTACAAATGAATTTAGGAGGAGAAATTATGGATAAGAACATTCTTGTGAAGTAAAGCTCATCATGTTAACACATGATGATGGATATGCAGGAGTAGTATATCTAGGAAAGAAATTCCTTAATTAGAAGTCCAGGATTGTGAATTGTAGAATATAGGAATTTTTGGTAAACACTCAACTTTAAATCTCAAACCAAACATAATATTCATTTCATATTATTGATCTATCATCTTATCTCCATACAACTTTATAGGAATACTTTCCTATAGCAAATCACATAAGCACATCTTTGTCATTCCTAACTATCATAATTATATGTACTTAGGAGTTATCCTTATCAATTACTTTCCATAAGACCTTCGAGGAAATAACTTTCTTGTATAAAAGATGAAGTCAAGATGAAGTCATTCTTGAACACCAACATAAGGACAATCTGTCTTAACCAATAATCTTTATTCATATAAATAAAAGGATGAACAAAAATATTAAAACTCCTAAAACCCATGGTAAACAATTACAATTTTAAACCCTAACTTTTATTTCAATCATATATGCGTAGAAACTATAGTTATCAATTCTCTCTCATAATTCATTCCAAATAATAACTATTTATTTTAAAGGGTGATATTAATAAAGATCATAAACATAAAGATAATATGTTTAGACATTAACCCTTATTCACATCACTAAAAGAAATATGAGAATATCAAATCTTCAAAGAACTTATGGTAAGTATTTTTAATTCAAACTTTAACTCTTATGTTAGTAATAATAAAATATATACATATGTATAAGAAAATAAAGAAGTGATAACTTTATATAATAAAAGTTCACAAATAGTTCAAAATAACTTATTATTGATGCTTGTATTCAGCAAAGAACTTTTATAAAGAAAGATTCCTAAAACAAATGAAAAATACAAAAGATGAAAAATAAAACAGAAAAGGAAAACAAAATGAAAGAAAAAAATAGAGGAATACAGCTTCTGGCCGCAGCCCATTTTCCCTTCTCCCTATCTGCTACTCGCGGGCAGCTCGAATACAGCCCATCTGTACCAAGTGCGGACCGGCACTAGCACGTACCCCTTCGTTGTCTCTTTCCCCATCGTCTTCCTCGCCGACGGATCGAGCAAGCAGCTCGCTGTCGAGCTCCGTCGCGCCGGCGTGCGCCAGGATTCGTGTCACCACCCGCCGTCGTCTACAAGACTCTTTGCCTCGCCAAGGACGAACCTAGCACATTATATCCTATCCCATCTTCTCCAGCACGCAAACCCTAAACCTAGAGGTCACAAACACCGTCGAGCCTCGCCGTCTCCGGCCGCCCCAAGCCTCGCCGTGGCTCCTGGAAGCTTCGCCTCTCCGCGGTGAGCAGCCTCAAAGGAGGAATCGACGCGAGGAGCTCCCAATCGTTGACAAGGACACCGCCTTCCCGAGCTCCGGCCACTGCTTATTCCCTCGATTCCGGCGTCTCTCGTGCTCGCCTCGCCTCGCCACCACCACCGTCATGCTCCTGGTGAGCCACCGGTGCTCAAGCACCTTTCCGATTCCTCTCTCTCCCTCTGGATCTTCCTCCCCGCGAGAGCCCGCTACCGCCGCCGCTCGCCGATGTTGCACCGTCGTCCCCGATGACCATTTTTGAGCGGCGCCACGATAGCTAGGCACCTCGCATCATCCTCTTTCCGATACACACAAGCGCAGCTGTAACATCCCAAAAATACTAAACTTGGATCATGAAAATCTAATCATAAAAATTAGGGTTAACTAAAACTTTCTAAAGGAAATCATGAATGCATGCATATGTGTATGCATGGATTTTGAAATCCTTTAAAACCACCTTGTTTGTTTGTTCCATTGCTTGTAAAATGTTTCTTAGGTGAAATAAACATCATCTAAAACATTTCCCACACTTTTCCTAAAGACAAGTAAATCAAAACACATATATGAAATGAATGGTCACTTTGACCAATTTAACTCACATGCCTACTTTGGCTGTCTCAAACTTTCAGAACCTAACAGAAACTTTTCTGGAGCTTTGCACCCCTTGAATGTACTCATAACAAAGTACCAAGGCCCACTTTGTGATCATCCAAAAACTTTCAAATGCATAGTTTAAATGACAATTCAAAATTGAATATTTTGTTGGAATTATGCCCTAGAGGCAATAATAAAGATGTTATTATTATAATTCATGTTCATGATAAAGTTTATATTCATGCTAGAATTGTATTAAGCGGAAACATTAATACTTGTGTGGTTTGTGAACAACACCGTGTCCCTGGTACGCCTCTAAGGACTAGCTCATTGATCAATGATGGTTAAGGTTTCCTAACCATAGACATGAGTTGTCAATTGATAATGAGATCATTTCATTGGAGAATGATATGATGGACAGACCCAAACTAAGCGAAGCAATTAGATCGTGTCATCGTGTTCATCTTTGCGAAGCTTTTCCTATGTCAAATATTGTATTCCTTAGACCATGAGATAATACAACTCCCTGGTATCGGAAGAAAGCTTTGAGGTCATCAAACGTCATCCTATGAGAGGGTGATCATAAAGGTGTCTCTCAGGTGATCGGAAAGTATCTGTTGGGTTGTATGTATCGAGATGGGATTTGTCCCTCCCAAGTCGGAGAGATATACTTCGGGCCCACTCGGTAATCGATATCAACACCGCTTGCAAGCATGTGGTTAAGGAGTTAATCACGAAGTGATATCGGATTACGGAATGAGTAAAGTACTTGCTGTGAACGAGATTGAACTAGGTATAACGGTACCGACGATCGAATCTCGGGCAAGTAAAATATCGCGAGACGAAGGGAATATATATATGGGATTGTTTGAATCCTGACATCGTGGTTCATCCGATATGATCATCGATGAATGTGTGGGAGTCAATATGGGTGCCCAGACCCCGCTGTTGATTATTGATAGAAGATCATGTCTGCATATTCTCGAACCCGCAGGGTCACACACTTAACGTGTCTTGACGCTAGGATAGATTGGATAATTGGTTTATGAATTTTTGTTTGGAGTCTCGGATGGGATCCGGGATATCACGAGAGGTTCCGGAATGGTCCGGAGAATAAGATTCATATAAGGCAGTGCAGTTTTTGGAGTTCGGAATTGTTCCGGGTTAATCGGTATTGTACCGGAAGCTTCTAGAACCTTCCGGAAGGGGACCAACGTGGCCCCACCTTCCGGGAGGGGGCATGGGCCTATGAGGGAGTGTCCTGGCCGCATTGGTCCAGGGGCACAAGGCCCCATATGGCCCAGCCGATCCTAGAGAGTTTAAATCGTTTAAACTAGAGATAGGGTTTCTAGAAGAGGGGAGAGTCCATGCCCCCTACTCATTATCCTTTGGCTTGGTGGAGGGGCTAGGGCTGCGCCCCCCCTCTATATAAAGAGGGGTGGGGGCGCACCAACCCCCCACACCTTCCCCTCCAACCCTAGCCGCCCTGCTGCCCTTCCTCTCTCCCTCCCGACTGCTTGTAGGCAAAGCCCTGCTGCAGAAATTCTCCACCATATACACCACGCCGTCGTGTTGTAGATCCAATCCATCTCTCCACCATACTTGCTGGTCCGAGGAAGGAGGAAACGTCGAGGTGCTGCACGTGTGCATCTCACGGAGGCACCGCCACTTGTGGTGCTAGATCGGATCGGATCGCGAGGAGGAGAAGCGAGTACGACTACATCACCCACGTTCCGACGAACGTTCCGCTGTGCGAATCTTCAAGGGTATGAAGATCTAATCCAATCTCTCTCGTTGTTTGCATCTCCTAGATTAGATCTTGGCTTTACCTCTGTTCGCATCCGTAGAAAGTTTTGATTTACTATGCCGCGAAGCCCTTCAGTGGTATCAGAGCTAGATCTATGCGTAGATGTGATTCACGAGTAGAACGCAACATGGTTATTGCGGGCGTTGATGTTTTCTGGTGCAAGCCTCTTGTTTGTGTTCTTCTTATGACGCGGGATAGTGAGATTGAAGCGGTCCAGGCCAACCTTACGCGACGTCGTTCGCGAGACCGGATCCGCACTTGACGTGTGGCTTGTTCCACACATGCGGCTGGTGGATGTCAGTTTCTCTCACTATAGTTGTCATGGGATTAACACCGGAGTTTGGCAACCATAATATCACCGTTGTGGCTTTCCGTTGGTAAGAATCGTTCTTAGCATATACTCCCATAAGCCACGTAAAACATGCAACAACAAAGTAGAGGCGTCTAACTTGTTATTGCAGGGAGTGTTTTCTGTGATATGGTATGGCCCAAGATGTGATGTGTATATTGTATGCGATGATCATGTTTTGTAATGTTTCACGACTTGCATGTCGATGAGTACACAACCGGCAGGAGCCATATGGTTGTATTTATAATTGTGTATGACCTGCGAGTCAACTTCTTATACGCCATGTAATAGCTTTACTTTATCGCTAAGTAGTTAGCAATAGTTGTAGTTGCTATTCGTGGTGGAGGCAATCATGGTGGAGTTATGGAGATCATGCCGGAACGCACAAGATGGAGATCATTGCGCGAAGATTGGCTATACCATGTCACATAAAGTTATATGCATGTGATGTTTATCCTTTTATGTATCTTATTATGCTTAGATCGCGACAGTAGCATTATAAGATGATTCCTCACTTAAAGATCAAGATAAAAACTGTGTTCTCCCCAAGTATGCACCGTTGCGAAAGTTCGTCGTGTCCAAGCATCACGTGATGATCGGGTGCTATAGACTCTACGCTCACATACAACGGGTGCAAGCCAGTTTTACACACGCGGAAATACTTGGGTCTAGCTTGACGAGCCTAGCATGTACAGACATGGCCTCGGAACACAAGAACCGAAAGGTTAAGCATGAGTCATATGAATGATATGATCGACACTTTGTTGTCCACCATTGAAACCACATCTCTTCTCGTGATGATCGGATTAGGTGTGGTGAATTTGGATCGTGTTCACTAAACAACTTGAGGGATGTTGAATTTAGTGGGAGTTCATCTAGTAATTTGATTAAGTTGAACTATTTATCATGAACATAGTCTAAATTGTACTTGCAAATACTGTAGATCACATGGCCAAATCCAACTTCAACTTCAATGTTTTTGCTGAGAAGGAAAAGCTTAGAAACAATGGGTCTAACTTCACCAATTGGTTCCGCAATCTAAGAATCATTCTGTCTGGCAGACAAAAGGACTATGTCCTTGGGAAAGCGTTAGGTGACCCCCCTGCTGCAACTGCGCCGGCTGATGAGAAAGTTGTCTATCAGTCGCGCAAAGATGATTATGGTGTGATTAAGAGCACCATGTTGTTTGCTATGGAACCGGAACTTCAAAATCGTTTTGAAACCTATCCCGGGCCCTTTGAGATTCTCGAGGAGCTGAAAACCATGTTTCAGACTCAAGCCCGTTCTAAGAGATATGAGATCTCTGAGAAGTTCTTTAACTGCAAGATGGAGGAAGGGAGTTCCGTTAGTGAGCACGCCATAAAGATGTCGGGCTACACTCAACGCCTTGAGCAACTGGAATGCACGATTCCAGAGGAGCTCAAGATTGACAGGGTTCTGCAATCACTCCCTCCCAGCTACAAAAGTTTTGTAGTGACTCATAATCAGATTGGCTCCACTGATACGATCACCGAGCTCTTCGCAGAGCTGAAGGCTGCGGAGGTGGACATCAAGAAGGATAATCATGTGTTGATGGTCAACAAGCCCTCCTTTAAGAAAGGTAAGGGAGCAAAGAAGCTCTTCAAGAAGGGCGGCGGCAAGCGCAATGCTCCTGCTGAGAAGAAGCTCAAGTCTGGCCCTAAGCCGGACACCGAGTGCTTCTATTGCAAGGACAAGGGTCACTGGAAGCGCAACTGTTCGAAGTACTTAGTGGACAAGAAGGCTGGCACCATCAAAGGTATATTTGATATACATGTTATTGATGTTTTCCTTACTAGCCCTCGTTGTAGTGCCTGGGTATTTGATACCGGTTCAGTTGCTAATATTTGTAACTCGAAACAGGAGCTACGGAATAGACGGCGGCTTGCGAGGGATGAGGTGACGATGCGCGTTGGCAACGGATCAAGATTTGATGTGATCGCCGTCGGCACGCTCTCCTTAGTTTTACCTTCGGGATTAGTTTTAAACCTTAATAAGTGTTATTATGTGCCTGCGTTGAGCATGAACATTATTTATGGATCGTGTTTATTGCAAGACGGTTATTCATTTAAATCGGAGAATAATGGTTGTTCTATTTATATGAGTAACATCTTTTATGGTCATGCACCTCTTGTAAATGGTTTATTTCTTCTAAATCTCGAAAGGGATGAAACACACATCCATAACATTGAAGCTAAGAGATGCAAAGTAGATAGTGATAATACTACTTATTTGTGGCACTGTCGTCTAGGTCATATTGGTGTAAAGCGCATGAAGAAACTCCATTCTGATGGACTTTTGGAGTCTCTTGATTTTGAATCATTTGACACATGCGAACCATGCCTCATGGGCAAGATGATCAAAACCCCGTTCTCCGGAATGATGGAGCGAGCAACAGACTTGTTGGAAATCATACATACCGATGTATGCGGACCGATGAGTATTTCGACGCGCGGTGGATATCGCTATTTCCTCACTTTTACCGATGACTTAAGTAGATATGGGTATATCTATTTAATGAAACATAAATCTGAAACATTTGAGAAGTTCAAGGAATTTCAGAATGAAGTGGAGAACCATCGTAACAGAAAGATTAAGTTTCTACGATCCGATCGTGGAGGTGAATATTTGAGTTATGATTTTCTCACGCATCTTAAAGCAAGTGGAATCGTTTCACAACTCACGCCACCCGGAACACCACAGCGCAATGGTGTGTCTGAACGCCGGAATCGAACCCTATTAGATATGGTCCGATCAATGATGTCTCTTACTGATTTGCCGTTATCATTTTGGGGTTATGCATTAGAAACCGCTGCATTCACTTTAAATAGGGCTCCATCTAAATCCGTTGAGACGACACCGTATGAACTGTGGTTTGGTGCTAAACCTAAGTTGTTGTTTCTTAAAGTTTGGGGATGCGAAGCTTACGTCAAGAAGTTGATGCCGGACAAGCTCGAACCCAAAGCGGAAAAATGCGTCTTCATAGGATACCCTAAGGAAACAATTGGGTATACCTTCTATCACAGAACCGAAGGCAAAGTGTTTGTCGCAAAGAACGGTTCCTTTCTTGAGAAGGAGTTTCTCTCGAAAGAAGTGAGTGGGAGGAAAGTAGAGCTTGACGAGGTTATTGAACCTTCTCTTGAATTGGAGAGTAGCGCAGCACCTGAAATTGTTCTAGTGCCGCCTTCACCAACAATAGAGGAAGCTAATGACAAGGATCATGAAGCTTCGGACGATGCTGCTACTAAACGTCGCAGGTCGACAAGGTCGCATGCCCCTCCTGAGTGGTACAGCAACCCTGTCTTGACTGTCTTGTTGGTAGAAGACAGTGAACCTACGAACTATGAGGAAGCGATGATGAGCCCAGACTCTGAGAAATGGCTAGAAGCCATGAAATCCGAATTGGGATCCATGAGCGAAAACCAAGTATGGACTTTGGTGGACCCTCCTAGCGACCGAAAGGCCGTTGAGTGCAAATGGATCTTCAAGAAGAAAACGGACGCAGATGGTAATGTTACAGTCTATAAAGCACGGCTTGTCGCGAAAGGTTTTCGACGAGTTCAAGGTGTTGACTATGATGAGACTTTCTCTCCCGTAGCGATGTTTAAGTCCATCGGATTTTATTAGCAATTGCTGCGTTTCATGATTATGAAATATGGCAGATGGATGTCAAGACTGCTTTCCTCAATGGCAACATTGATGAAGAGTTGTATATGATGCAACCCGAAGGTTTTTTCGATCCTAAGGATGCTGATAAAGTATGCAAACTTCAGCGTTCCATTTATGGACTGAAGCAAGCATCTCGGAGTTGGAACCTTCGTTTTGATCAAGTGATCAAGAGCTTTGGATTTGTTCCAAATTGCTACGAAGCTTGCATCTACAAGAAAGTGAGTGGGCGCTCGATGACGTTTCTGGTACTATATGTGGATGACATATTGATTATTGGAAATGACATCAACATGCTTAACGATGTGAAGAGTTATTTGAACAAGTGTTTTTCAATGAAAGACCTAGGTGAAGCTGCTTATATATTGGGCATCAAGATCTATAGAGATAGACAAAGACGCCTGATAGCTTTAAGCCAGAGTACATACCTAGACAAAGTTCTGAAAAGGTTTAGAATGGATAAGGCAAAGAAAGGTTCAGTGCCTATGTTGTCAGGTAAGATATTGAGCAAGGCTCAGTGTCCAGCTACGGTAAATGATAGGGAAGCTATGAGCAAAGTGCCTTATGCCTCGGCCATAGGTTCTATCATGTATGCCATGTTGTGTACTAGACCGGATGTGTCCAATGCTCTTAGTTTGACGAGCAGATATCAAAGTGATCTAGGAGTGGAACACTGGACAGCCGTGAAGAACATCCTAAAGTACCTAAATAGGACTAAAGAAATGTTCTTAGTCTATGGGGGTGATGAACAGCTTGTCGTAAAAGGTTACGTCGACGCTAGTTTTGACACCGACAAGGATGATTCCAAATCTCAGACAGGATACGTTTATATTTTGAATGGAGGAGCTGTAAGCTGGAGAAGCTGCAAGCAAAGCGTGATCGCGGGATCTACAGTAGAAGCGGAATACATGGCTCCTGCAGAAGCGTCAAGTGAAGGAGTTTGGATCATAAACTTCATCACTGAGCTTGGTGTGGTTCCAAGTGCCTTGGACCCACTGGAGATATTGTGTGACAACACTGGCGCCATAGCACTCGCTAAGGAACCAAGATATCATCCAAAGACCAAGCATATCAACCGCAAGTTTCATATAATCCGAGATTATATTGCAGATGGAGATCTAAAGATTAGCAAAGTACATACAGATCTGAATGTCGCAGATCCATTGACTAAACCTCTTCCACGTGTAAAACATGATCAGCACCTCAGTGCCATGGGTGTGAGATTGTTGCCAAATGTAAACTAGATTATTGACTCTAGTGCAAGTGGGAGACTGTTGGAATTATTCCCTAGAGGCAATAATAAAGATGTTATTATTATAATTCATGTTCATGATAAAGTTTATATTCCATGCTAGAATTGTATTAAGCGGAAACATTAATACTTGTGTGGTTTGTGAACAACACCGTGTCCCTGGTACGCCTCTAAGGACTAGCTCATTGATCAATGATGGTTAAGGTTTCCTAACCATAGACATGAGTTGTCAATTGATAATGAGATCATTTCATTGGAGAATGATATGATGGACAAACCCAAACTAAGCGAAGCAATTAGATCGTGTCATCGTGTTCATCTTTGCGAAGCTTTTCCTATGTCAAATATTGTATTCCTTAGACCATGAGATAATACAACTCCCTGGTATCGGAAGAAAGCTTTGAGGTCATCAAACGTCATCCTATGAGAGGGTGATCATAAAGGTGTCTCTCAGGTGATCGGAAAGTATCTGTTGGGTTGTATGTATCGAGATGGGATTTGTCCCTCCCAAGTCGGAGAGATATACTTCGGGCCCACTCGGTAATCGATATCAACACCGCTTGCAATCATGTGGTTAAGGAGTTAATCACGAAGTGATATCGGATTACGGAACGAGTAAAGTACTTGCTGTGAACAAGATTGAACTAGGTATAACGGTACCGACGATCGAATCTCGGGCAAGTAAAATATCGCGAGACGAAGGGAATATATATATGGGATTGTTTGAATCCTGACATCGTGGTTCATCCGATATGATCATCGATGAATGTGTGGGAGTCAATATGGGTGCCCAGACCCCGCTGTTGATTATTGATAGAAGATCATGTCTGCATATTCTCGAACCCGCAGGGTCACACACTTAACGTGTCTTGACGCTAGGATAGATTGGATAATTGGTTTATGAATTTTTGTTTGGAGTCTCGGATGGGATCCGGGACATCACGAGAGGTTCCGGAATGGTCCGGAGAATAAGATTCATATAAGGCAGTGCAGTTTTTGGAGTTCGGAATTGTTCCGGGTTAATCGGTATTGTACCGGAAGCTTCTAGAACCTTCCGGAAGGGGACCAACGTGGCCCCACCTTCCGGGAGGGGGCATGGGCCTATGAGGGAGTGTCCTGGCCGCATTGGTCCAGGGGCACAAGGCCCCATAGGGCCCAGCCGATCCTAGAGAGTTTAAATCGTTTAAACTAGAGATAGGGTTTCTAGAAGAGGGGAGAGTCCATGCCCCCTACTCATTATCCTTTGGGCTTGGGGGAGGGGCTAGGGCTGCGCCCCCCCTCTATATAAAGAGGGGTGGGGGCGCACCAACCCCCCACACCTTCCCCTCCAACCCTAGCCGCCCTGCTGCCCTTCCTCTCTCCCTCCCGACTGCTTGTAGGCGAAGCCCTGCTGCAGAAATTCTCCACCATATACACCACGCCGTCGTGTTGTAGATCCAATCCATCTCTCCACCATACTTGCTGGTCCGAGGAAGGAGGAGACGTCGAGGTGCTGCACGTGTGCATCTCACGGAGGCACCGCCACTTGTGGTGCTAGATCGGATCGGATCGCGAGGAGGAGAAGCGAGTACGACTACATCACCCACGTTCCGATGAACGTTCCGTTGTGCGAATCTTCAAGGGTATGAAGATCTAATCCAATCTCTCTCGTTGTTTGCATCTCCTAGATTAGATCTTGGCTTTCCTATGTTCGCATCCGTAGAAAATTTTGATTTACTATGCCACGAAGCCCTTCATCTTTATCATATGGGAAGATCCCACTTTTTCAAAAACTATTCAAACAAGCTCAATTTTCAAAACCCAAGCATCTGCAGACTCACCAGCACCAATCTAGAAAACCCACCAAAAATCAATTCAAAATTCAAAAATTGATTTCATGCGGCCATTTCATCAAACAGGTTGCAGACACAAATCAAACAAACATCAAACACTATTGTGAGCAGTAATTCTTGCCTAACTGGTTCCCCATTTAGCTCACACACAACTCAGTAGATCATCTAGGAAGATTAGCCAGGCACTAGCACCACTGTGAGCTTGCCATTGTCATCAATGGTGAATAGCCGAGCACCCTCTTGCCACCCCATAGTCGACAGCAAGCTAGGAGCAGCTTGCAAGCCTATCCAGCATGTCTGGGAGGCAGCCCACCGTCCACCGCCACTCACTGTCCCAGCCGCGAGCGTTGCCAAGCCCTGGACCACGCGCACAAGCCGCGCCCAGACCATGCCGAGCGTGTGCCAGAGCGCCACCCTCGACCATCACCCACAGACCGCGCGCCGCCCTCGCCGCGTGCATACACAATCCCCACCGACCCAGGAGGACGCCAGACATCCCCGTTTGCCGCCCCGTGACGTACAGCCACTGCCCGCCATCGAAGACGCTGTCTCTGCCGCGTAGAGCACCGCCCGTTCCAGACCAAACCACACCGCCCCATGCCTCGAGACCATGTCGTTGAGCATCGCCAGGAGACACCGCACCGTCCCCTACCCTTGTCCATGCCTTTAGCCGCCTGTAACATCGCCCCCGATGAGCTCACTGTGCGCCCCGACGGTCCCCTCGCTCGACTATAAATAGAGACCACCCCCGCACGATTTATTCACACCATCTCACTCCCCTCTCCTCACTGATCGTGCCACACCATTCTCAGAGCAAGGCGAGCACCACCTCGCCGGAATTTCACTGGAGCTTGCCGCTGCCGGAGAAGAAGGGAGCCAGCGATTGGAGCCGCCCCAAGAGCTGTCGCGACCACCCCTGAGTTCGCCGTCATCGACTTCGTCGTTCGCCCGCCTCGCCGACCCTCGCCAGTACCCCGGTGAGCCCCCAGCGACCCTCACTGGCCGCGCTAGGTTTCGTTCTCGCCGAAGTTGTATCGCGTCGACGATGACTCCTAGCCGTTAGATTAGAACTAGATCGAATGAGCCACGTCGTCCCATACCGCTTCGCCCAGCCCCGTGTCACTGACGAGTGGGGATACCCACTTAAGCAGCCCGCGGGAGCACTGCGCTTAGCAGGCCGGCCCAGTAACTTTTCCCGCGCAGCCCAGTTATTCAAATTAAACCTTTTTCTATTTCAATTCAAACACACTTCTGTACCCAACTTCAAAAATCAACCCAGATCTATTCAGTGCACCAAATTGAATGAAACCAATTTTGTTGTAAAGGTCTGTGAATGCTGAATCCAAGCCCGTTGGATTCAAGTCATTTGGATCTATAGATCACCCATGGTAAAAATAACAAGGCGGAAGCTTTTCTGCATTCAAACATTTTTCAAATTTAAACCATAATAGCTTTTGAGTTGATTCCAACTCTCAAAAATCACATTTAACCATACCTTTCAGAATATATAAAAATATATAGGTTTACTTGCAGAAATAATGTTCAAGGAATAAAAGAATGCTACATAAGCATTTCTAGCCACTTTAATTAATTAAAATAAAAGGGTAAAACCTTATTAAATTGTGACACCACTTTAAATCACATTCCCATGGACTACAATATGTGGTGATGACATGTGTCAACATGATCCCATGTTGGGTTTGGAGAATATTAAATCTTAAGTAGTTTTTCAATGAGTAGAAATTACTTTCCTAAAAATCAAAGGAAGGAAATCAAGCCTTAACCTTGTAATGTTAGAGATGATGCTAGATCATCCATAGGACCCTTGTGTGTGATGATTGCAAGTAGTTAAGTATTGTTTGATGATTGTGTACCTCGTATTTATTTATAGACGCTAGTACCGACCAAGGATACGAGGAGGAAGGAGGATACTACGAATAAGAAGCCGAGGAGAACTTCAACCACTGCTCTGCACAAGGCAAGCTAGTAACTATGCAAGTCTAAGACTACTAGTGAATGTGCAAGCTAACACTTGCAAGATACTTTACCTATGCAAGCCCATACTTGTTACTACACCTACTATATGCCTTAAGCATAAGTGATCACCCCCACTTGATAAACCAATCCTAGTTTTACTTGCAAGCTTCTTACTTTATTTCTTTATCAAAGCTTACTTAGAGTTTATTTAAGTGACTAGTAGATTTTGGAAAGATGCTGAAGGTTGCATAAAGAGCATAAAATTTGGCCTAAGTTAGAAACCTTGACATCAGCCTAAGACATGAGGTTGTACTTACTTGAAACTCCACTAGTTACCACCCCTCATCATTACTACCCCCACCTGTAGTAGCTAGTGCTAAGCATAACACTTGATCAACTTTAGATGGGAATACTGTTGGAATTATGCCCTAGAGGCAATAATAAAGATGTTATTATTATAATTCTTGTTCATGATAAAGTTTATGTTCCATGCTAGAATTGTATTAAGCGGAAACTTTGATACTTGTGTGGTTTGTAAACAACACCGTGTCCCTAGTACGCCTCTATGGACTAGCTCATTGATCAATGATGGTTAAGGTTTCCTAACCATAGACATGAGTTGTCAATTGATAATGAGATCATATCATTGGGAGAATGATATGGTGGATAGACCCAAACAAAGCAGAGCAATTAGATCGTGTCATCGTGTTCGTCTTTGCGAAGCTTTTCCTATGTCAAATATTGTATTCCTTAGACCATGAGATAATGCAACTCCCTGGTATCGGAAGAAAGCTTTGAGGTCATCAAACGTCATCCTATGAGAGGGTGATCATAAAGGTGTCTCTCAGGTGATCGGAAAGTATCTGTTGGGTTGTATGTATCGAGATGGAATTTGTCCCTCCCAAGTCGGAGAGATATACTTCGGGCCCACTCGGTAATCGATATCAACACCGCTTGCAAGCATGTGGTTAAGGAGTTAATCACAAAGTGATATCGGATTACGGAACGAGTAAAGTACTTGCTGTGAACGAGATTGAACTAGGTATGACGGTACCGACGATCGAATCTCGGGCAAGTAAAATATCGCGAGACGAAGGGAATATATATATGGGATTGATTGAATCCTGGCATCGTGGTTCATCCGATATGATCATCGATGAATGTGTGGGAGTCAATATGGGTGCCCAGACCCCGCTGTTGATTATTGATAGAAGATCATGTCTGCATATTCTCGAACCCGCAGGGTCACACACTTAACGTATCTCGACGCTAGGATAGATTGGATAATTGGTTTATGAATTTTTGTTCGGAGTCTCGGATGGGATCCGGGATATCACGAGAGGTTCCAGAATGGTCCGGAGAATAAGATTCATATAAGGCAGTGCAGTTTTTGGAGTTCGGAATTGTTCCGGGTTAATCGGTATTGTACCGGAAGCTTCTAGAACCTTCCGGAAGGGGACCAACGTGGCCCCACCTTCCGGGAGGGGGCATGGGCCTATGAGGGAGTGTCCTGGCCGCATTGGGCCAGGGGCACAAGGCCCCATAGGGCCCAGCCGATTCTAGAGAGATTTGACTCGTTTAAATCTCGGGATAGAATTTCTAGATAAGGGAGAGTTTAAATCGTTTAAACTAGAGATAGGATTTCTAGATAAGGGAGAGTTTAAATTGTTTAAACTAGATATAGGCTTGGAGGAGGGGCAAGGGCTGGCCGCCCCCCCCTCTATATATAGAGGGGTGGTGCGCCCCCTCCCCCCCACACACACCTTCCCCTTCAACCCTAGCCGCCCTGCTGCCCTTCCTCTCTCCCTCCCGACTGCTTGTAGGCGAAGCCCTGCTGCAGAAATTCTCCACCATATACACCACGCCGTCGTGTTGTAGATCCAGTCTATCTCTCCACCATACTTGCTGGTCCGAGGAAGGAGGAGACGTCGAGGTGCTGCACGTGTGCATCTCACGGAGGCACCGCCACTTGTGGTGCTAGATCGGATCGGATCGCGAGGAGGAGAAGCGAGTACGACTACATCACCCACGTTCCGATGAACGTTCCGCTGTGCGAATCTTCAAGGGTATGAAGATCTAATCCAATCTCTCTCGTTGTTTGCATCTCCTAGATTAGATCTTGGCTTTCCCTCTGTTCGCTCCGTAGAAAATTTTGATTTACTATGCCGCGAAACCCTTCAGTGGTATCAGAGCTAGATCTATGCGTAGATGTGTTTCACGAGTAGAACGCAACATGGTTGTTGCGGGCGTTGATGTTTTCTGTTGCAAGCCTCTTGTTTGTGTTCTTCTTATGACGCGGGATAGTGAGATTGAAGCGGTCCAGGCCAACCTTACGCGACGTCGTTCGCGAGACCGGCTCCGCACTTGACGTGTGGCTTGTACCACACATGCGGCTGGTGGATGTCAGTTTCTCTCACTATAGTTGTCATGGGATTAACACCGGAGTTTGGCAACCATAATATCACCGTTGTGGCTTTTCGTAGGTAAGAATCGTTCTTAGCATCTACTCCCATAAGCCACGTAAAACATGCAACAACAAAGTAGAGGCGTCTAACTTGTTTTTGCAGGGAGTGTTTTCTGTGATATGGTATGGCCCAAGATGTGATGTGTATATTGTATGCGATGATCATGTTTTGTAATGTTTCACGACTTGCATGTCGATGAGTACACAACCGGCAGGAGCCATATGGTTGTCTTTATAATTGTGTATGACCTGCGAGTCAACTTCTTATACACCATGTAATAGCTTTACTTTATCGCTAAGTAGTTAGCAATAGTTGTAGTTGCTATTCGTGGTGGAGGCAATCATGGTGGAGTGATGGAGATCATGCCGGAACGCACAAGATGGAGATCATTGCGCGAAGATTGGCTATACCATGTCACATAAAGTTATATGCATGTGTTGTTTATCCTTTTATGTATCTTATCATGCTTAGATCGCGACGGTAGCATTATAAGATGATTCCTCACTTAAAGATCAAGATAAAAACTGTGTTCTCCCCAAGTATGCACCGTTGCGAAAGTTCGTCGTTTCCAAGCATCACGTGATGATCGGGTGCTATAGACTCTACGCTCACATACAACGGGTGCAAGCCAGTTTTTGCACACGCGGAAATACTTGGGTCTAACTTGACGAGCCTAGCATGTACAGACATGGCCTCGGAACACAAGAACCGAAAGGTTAAGCATGAGTCATATGAATGATGTGATCGACACTTCGTTGTCCACCATTGAAACCACATCTCTTCTCGTGATGATCGGATTAGGTGTGGTGAATTTGGATCGTGTTCACTAAACAACTTGAGGGATGTTGAATTTAGTGGGAGTTCATCTAGTAATTTGATTAAGTTGAACTATTTATCATGAACACTGTCTAAATTGTACTTGCAAATACTGTAGATCCAATGGCCAAGTCCAACTTCAACTTCAACGTTTTTGCTGAGAAAGAAAAGCTTAGAAACAATGGGTCTAACTTCACCAACTGGTTCCGCAATCTAAGAATCATTCTGTCTGGCGGACAAAAGGACTATGTCCTTAAGAAAGCGTTAGGTAACCCCCCTGCTGCAACTGCGCCGGCTGATGAGAAAGCTGTCTATCAGTTGCGCAAAGATGATTATGGTGTGATTAAGAGCACCATGTTGTTTGCTATGGAACCGAAGCTTCAAAATCATTTTGAAACCTATCCCGGGCCCTTTGAGATTCTCGAGGATCTGAAAACCATGTTTTAGACTCAAGACCGTTCTGAGAGATATGAGATCTCTGAGAAGTTCTTTAACTGCAAGATGGAGGAAGGGAGTTCCGTTAGTGAGCACGCCATAAAGATGTCGGGCTACACTCAACGCCTTGAGCAACTGGAATGCACGATTCCAGAGGACTTCAAGATTGACAGGGTTCTGCAATCACTCCCTCCCAGCTACAAAAGTTTTGTAGTGACTCATAATCAGATTGGTTCCACTGATACGATCACCGAGCTCTTCGCAAAGCTGAAGGCTGCGGAAGTGGACATCAAGAAGGATAATCATGTGTTGATGGTCAACAAGCCCTCCTTTAAGAAAGGTAAGGGAGCAAACAAGCCCTTCAAGAAGGGCGGCGGCAAGCGCAATGCCCCTGCTGAGAAGAAGATCAGGTCTGGTCCCAAGCCGGACACTGAGTGCTTCTATTGCAAGGACAAGGGTCACTGGAAGCGCAACTGTCCGAAGTACTTAGCGGACAAGAAGGCTGGCACCATCAAAGGTATATTTGATATACATGTTATTGATGTTTTCCTTACTAGCCCTCGTTGTAGTGTCTAGGTATTTGATACCGGTTCAGTTGCTAATATTTGTAACTCGAAACAGGAGCTACGGAATAGACGGCGGTTTGCGAGGGATGAGGTGACGATGCGCGTTGGCAACGGATCAAGAGTTGATGTGATGGCCGTCGGCATGCTCTCCTTAGTTTTACCTTCGGGATTAGTTTTAAACCTTAATAAATGTTATTATGTGCCTGCGTTGAGCATGAACATCATTTCCGGATCGTGTTTATTGCAAGACGGTTATTCATTTAAATCGGAGAATAATGGTTGTTCTATTTATATGAGTAACATCTTTTATGGTCATGCACCTCTTGTGAATGGTTTATTTCTTCTAAATCTCGAAAGGGATGAAACACACATCCATAACATTGAGGCTAAGAGATGCAAAGTAGATAGTGATAATACTACTTATTTGTGGCACTGTCGTCTAGGTCATATTGGAGTAAAGCGCATGAAGAAACTCCATTCTGATGGACTTTTGGAGTCTCTTGATTTTGAATCATTTGACACATGCGAACCATGCCTCATGGGCAAGATGATCAAAACCCCGTTCTCCGGTATGATGGAGCGAGCAACAGACTTGTTGGAAATCATACATACCGATGTATGCAGACCGATGAGTGTTTCGACGCGCGGTGGATATCGCTATTTCCTCACTTTTACCGATGACTTAAGTAGATATGGGTATATCTATTTAATGAAACATAAATATGAAACGTTTGAAAAGTTCAAAGAATTTCAGAATGAAGTGGAGAACCATCGTAACAGAAAGATTAAGTTTCTACGATCCGATCGTGGGGGCGAATATTTGAGTTATGATTTTCTCACGCATCTTAAAGCAAGCGGAATTGTTTCGCAACTCACGCCACCCGGAACACCACAGCGCAATGGTGTGTCTGAACGCCGGAATCGAACCCTATTAGATATGGTCCGATCGATGATGTCTCTTACTGATTTGCCGTTATCATTTTGGGGTTATGCATTAGAAACCGCTGCATTCACTTTAAATAGGGCTCCATCTAAATCCGTTGAGACGACACCGTATGAACTGTGGTTTGGTGCTAAACCTAAGTTGTCGTTTCTTAAAGTTTGGGGATGCGAAGCTTACGTCAAGAAGTTGATGCCGGACAAGCTCGAACCCAAAGCGAAGAAATGCGTCTTCATAGGATACCCTAAGGAAACTATTGGGTATACCTTCTATCACAGAACCGAAGGCAAAGTGTTTATCGCAAAGAACGGTTCCTTTCTTGAGAAGGAGTTTCTCTCGAAAGAAGTGAGTGGGAGGAAAGTAGAGCTAGACGAGGTTATTGAACCTTCTCTTGAATTGGAGAGTAGCGCAGCACCTGAAATTGTTCTAGTGCCGCCTGCACCAACAATAGAGGAAGCTAATGACAAGGATCATGAAGCTTCGGACGATGCTGCTACTGAACGTCGCAGGTCGACAAGGTCGCGTGCCCCTCCTGAGTGGTACGGCAACCCTGTCTTGACTGTCTTGTTGGTAGAAGACAGTGAACCTACGAACTATGAGGAAGCGATGATGAGCCCAGACTCTGAGAAATGGCTGGAAGCCATGAAATCCGAATTGGGATCCATGAGCGAAAACCAAGTATGGACTTTGGTGGATCCTCCTAGCGACCGAAAGGCCGTTGAGTGCAAATGGATATTCAAGAAGAAAACGGACGCGGATGGTAATGTTACCGTCTATAAAGCACGGCTTGTCGCAAAAGGTTTTCGACAAGTTCAAGGTGTTGACTACGATGAGACTTTCTCTCCCGTACCGATGTTTAAGTCCATTCGGATTTTATTAGCAATTGCTGCGTTTCATGATTATGAAATATGGCAGATGGATGTCAAGACTGCTTTCCTCAATGGCAACATTGATGAAGAGTTGTATATGATGCAACCCGAAGGTTTTGTCGATCCTAAGGATGCTAGTAAAGTATGCAAACTTCAGCGTTCCATTTATGGGCTGAAGCAAGCATCTCGGAGTTGGAACCTTCGTTTTGATCAAGTGATCAAGAGCTTTGGATTTGTTCCAAATTGCTATGAAGCTTGTATCTACAGGAAAGTGAGTGGGAGCTCGGTGACGTTTCTGGTACTGTATGTGGATGACATATTGATTATCGGAAATGACATCAACATGCTTAACGATGTGAAGAGTTATTTGAACAAGTGTTTTTCAATGAAATACCTAGGTGAAGCTGCTTATATATTGGGCATCAAGATCTATAGAGATAGACAAAGACGCCTGATAGCTTTAAGCCAGAGTACATACCTAGACAAAGTTCTGAAAAGGTTCAGAATGGATAAGGCAAAGAAAGGTTCAGTGCCTATGTTGTCAGGTAAGATATTGAGCAAGGCTCAATGTCCAACTACGGTAAATGATAGGGAAGCTATGAGCAAAGTGCCTTATGCCTCGGCCATAGGTTCCATCATGTATGCCATGTTGTGTACTAGACCGGATGTGTCCAATGCTCTTAGTTTGACGAGCAGATATCAAAGTGATCCAGGAGTGGAACACTGGACAGCCGTGAAGAACATCATAAAGTACCTAAATAGAACTAAAGAAATGTTCTTAGTCTATGGGGGTGATGAACAACTTGTCGTAAAAGGTTACGTCGATGCTAGTTTCGACACCGACAAGGATGATTCTAAATCTCAGACAGGATACGTTTATATTTTAAATGGAGGAGCTGTGAGTTGGAGAAGCTGCAAGCAAAGCGTGATCGCGGGATCTACAGTAGAAGCGGAATACATGGCTGCCGCGGAAGCGTCAAGTGTAGGAGTTTGGATCAGAAACTTCATCACTGAGCTTGACGTGGTTCCAAGTGCATTGGACCCACTGGAGATATTGTGTGACAACACTGGCGCCATAGCACTCGCTAAGGAACCAAGATATCATCCAAAGACCAAGCATATCAATCGCAAGTTTCATATAATCCGAGATTATATAGCAGATGGAGATCTGAAGATTAGCAAAGTACATACGGATCTGAATGTCGCAGATCCATTGACTAAACCTCTTCCACGTGTAAAACATGATCAACACCTCAGTGCCATGGGTGTGAGATTGTTGCCAGATGTAAACTAGATTATTGACTCTAGTGCAAGTGGGAGACTGTTGGAATTATGCCCTAGAGGCAATAATAAAGATGTTATTATTATAATTCTTGTTCATGATAAAGTTTATGTTCCATGCTAGAATTGTATTAAGCGGAAACTTTGATACTTGTGTGGTTTGTAAACAACACCGTGTCCCTAGTACGCCTCTATGGACTAGCTCATTGATTAATGATGGTTAAGGTTTCCTAACCATAGACATGAGTTGTCAATTGATAATGAGATCATATCATTGGGAGAATGATATGGTGGATAGACCCAAACAAAGCAGAGCAATTAGATCGTGTCATCGTGTTCGTCTTTGCGAAGCTTTTCCTATGTCAAATATTGTATTCCTTAGACCATGAGATAATGCAACTCCCTGGTATCGGAAGAAAGCTTTGAGGTCATCAAACGTCATCCTATGAGAGGGTGATCATAAAGGTGTCTCTCAGGTGATCGGAAAGTATCTGTTGGGTTGTATGTATCGAGATGGAATTTGTCCCTCCCAAGTCGGAGAGATATACTTCGGGCCCACTCGGTAATCGATATCAACTCCGCTTGCAAGCATGTGGTTAAGGAGTTAATCACAAAGTGATATCGGATTACGGAACGAGTAAAGTACTTGCTGTGAACGAGATTGAACTAGGTATGACGGTACCGACGATCGAATCTCGGGCAAGTAAAATATCGCGAGACGAAGGGAATATATATATGGGATTGATTGAATCCTGGCATCGTGGTTCATCCGATATGATCATCGTTGAATGTGTGGGAGTCAATATGGGTGCCCAGACCCCGCTGTTGATTATTGATAGAAGATCATGTCTGCATATTCTCGAACCCGCAGGGTCACACACTTAAAGTATCTCGACGCTAGGATAGATTGGATAATTGGTTTATGAATTTTTGTTCGGAGTCTCGGATGGGATCCGAGATATCACGAGAGGTTCCGGAATGGTCCGGAGAATAAGATTCATACAAGGCAGTGCAGTTTTTGGAGTTCGGAATTGTTTCGGGTTAATCGGTATTGTACCGGAAGCTTCTAGAACCTTCCGGAAGGGGACCAACGTGGCCCCACCTTCCGGGAGGGGGAATGGGCCTATGAGGGAGTGTCCTGGCCGCATTGGGCCAGGGGCACAAGGCCCCATAGGGCCCAGCCGATTCTAGAGAGATTTGACTCGTTTAAATCTCGGGATAGAATTTCTAGATAAGGGAGAGTTTAAATCGTTTAAACTAGAGATAGGATTTCTAGATAAGGGAGAGTTTAAATTGTTTACTAGAGATAGGCTTGGAGGAGGGGCAAGGGCTGGCAATCCCCCCCTCTATATATAGAGGGGTGGTGCGCCCCCTTCCCCCACACACACCTTCCCCTCCAACCCTAGCCGCCCTGCTGCCCTTCCTCTCTCCCTCCCGACTGCTTGTAGGCGAAGCCCTGCTGCAGAAATTCTCCACCATATACACCACGCCGTCGTGTTGTAGATCCAATCTATCTCTCCACCATACTTGCTGGTCCGAGGAAGGAGGAGACGTCGAGGTGCTGCACGTGTGCATCTCACGGAGGCACCGCCACTTGTGGTGCTAGATCGGATCGGATCGCGAGGAGGAGAAGCGAGTACGACTACATCACCCACGTTCCGACGAACGTTCCGCTGTGCGAATCTTCAAGGGTATGAAGATCTAATCCAATCTCTCTCGTTGTTTGCATCTCCTAGATTAGATCTTGGCTTTCCCTCTGTTCGCTCCGTAGAAAATTTTGATTTACTATGCCGCGAAACCCTTCAAATACTTGGTGGAAAAATGGTTATGAAAACCTTGGAATGATGGATCATTCTATTGAAATGTTTTGGACATGTGTTTCCAAACACTTGAGAACTTTGGTGATAAAAATGTTGAGGCATGAGCCTTAGCCCTTTATAAAACCGATGGTTGTCTGGATGCGATACAAATTCCAATTTTATCGTACAACCACAATACCCGAATATTGGGTAGGGCTTGACTGGAAACTTATATTCCTTAGTATTAGTTCCCTCACGGCCAAGGTTTGAGCTGAGGCTACCTAGTGAAGATTGTCCACCTGTGCAGTACCCAAGATGACAGTTGGTCATGGTTGGGAGGCCAAACTCACATGAGAGGTGCTTATACTAGGGCGTGTAATCGAAAGGTTAGGATTGATTATCCGCATACTGAGTATGGTGAATTCAGGATTTGTTCCTGACGGATGTATCGAATATTGTGGTGAAAGTGTACAATCTCTACAGAGTGTCAAACTATTCGAATAGCCACGTCCGCGGTTATGGACAGTTGGAGTGGCCATACTGTTCCCCCGTCAGACTTTTCAAAATGACCTTTGAAATGAACTAAGATTTTGACTTGACCATGTAGAGGTCCCAACCTAAGAAGGTAAGTCCCTCCTGTGTTTTACAATGCTAGTCCCCGGATCAATAGCTAGCATCCACAGTTAAGATGTAATATCAAGATACAAAGGTCATAACATAACTTTATAACCAGGAATAACATAATTTTTATTACATCATACATAGCTCATTTGGCTATTACATTACATTGCAGCGGAATAAATATGGTCATAGGGTCCTTCATCTTCAAAGTGCCACAGGCAGATGTTGGTTGTAGGCTTTGTAATCCTAATCAAACAATCTTCACTAAAATCAATCAAACCTGCAACATTACAAGTTACAGCCACAAGGGTCAATACATTTGAATTGTATTGGCAAGTTTCACTACTATGTATATTATGAGTGAATCCTATCATTATATGCATATTTGGCTAAGTAGAGTTTTAAGGCTTATTTGCATAAAGCATTGTTTTTATCCTATCTTTTTTAAAAAAAAAAAGGTTTTTTAAGTCCTTTATCAAATTTCTTTTCCAATTCCTTGAACTCCTTGGTAGAAACTCAAGTGTTCAAGTCCTTGTCAAAACTCCTTGAGCACCTTGGTACCCCCAAGTGCAACAAGTTTTATCAAACTCATGAGTTCCTTGGTAACCCCAAGTACATCATACTCTTGAGCACCTTGGTAACTCCCCAAGTGCAACAAGCTTAACAAATATCTTTGAATTCCTTGGTACCCCCAAGTACATCAAGTTTTTATATTAGAAGTTGGAATGTCGAGATCTCCCATAGTTCAAACTTTAGTTGCTCAGTATTGTCCATAACCGGGGACACGGCTAAGTACTTAGATTTTTGTTAACTTCTGCAGAAGGAGTACACTTTACCCACATGACACAATCCCATCTTGTTGCCACCAGTGGCCTACTGGATTAGTGCTCACCAAGATGGAGTACTGGCAGACTGAGAATGTGACGAAGTCTTTCCAAAAGGTCCTCCCATACATCATTGCTAGCTTGTCTTCAGCCCCCATGAAGCATTCCAGATCCCCATGTCCGGTAACTAAAGACAATGTATGGGTCTTCCTAATGTAGTTGACTAAGCCAGAGCCATAATAGCATGTGGTTGCACACGAAAGCCACACTTGGAGAAACATGTTCAATCTCTAAGTTTCCTAGGTGGTTTTCATTTTGGAGCACAACATAAAGAGATTGCCATAGACATGGTTCCCTTTTGTTGCCACCTTCTCCAAAAACATAAAGTGTCCACCACCTAGGTGGTTCATTGAGTCCTTGTTTTATTATATAAAACACAAGTCTTTTTCTCAACCTTTGTAAAATCTCAACATGTATCTCTTTTCAAAACATAGCATGGCTAAGCATGTATAACTTCAATATTTTTACTAAGGAGTGTATAGGGAATCCTATTAGGATTAGCATAGCATAAGTATAAAACATTTTCATGCATGTTTACAAAATCCACTAAGTATAATGAAAAAAAAATAGTAGGTCTTTTGTATGATAGTGTAACTTGCCTTTTTGGTAGGGAATGAGGGTTTACTTCTTGATCTTGCTAGCCTCACACTTTGCTAATTTCACTACAAGTCAATCAAGCAAAAACAAAATCAACTAACATTCCACATCAAAGTCAACATCAATTTCACACCCACAAAACAAATGGAATCTAATTCATGCATAAGTATGCAAGGGATGGTTCTATTTGCAAGGTTGGTCTCCACTAGGTTTATAACTTTGTAAGGTTCCAATTTGGTCATTTACCAAAATGGCCAAGTCATTAGCAAAATGGGTTTTATCTCAAGACCATTTTAAAATCCATTCATCATTTTATGTGGTGAAAATTATTCTTTTTAAAGTAAACTTTATGTTTTTCACCAAGTGAGTTGCTCTTGGCAAGGCTTGGTGTTTTGGGTCAGTAAGTTTGGTCCATAACCTTTTCCCCAAAATTTTCCTTGCACAAACTTTTCCATAATAAAATTTTAATGAGTTTATTTGGCTAGAAAATGACTAAGTTAACTAATTCAACTTAAATTTCACAAAAATCATTTTTAACACTATGGGTTGGTTCCTAGGGTCAGTAGGGTCACAAAAATCCATTTTGCAAAAGAATTAATCCTAAAATCAATTTTTAAACCATTTTTATACTCTAAACAAGTACACAAATGTTTCTGCATATTCAAACAAGCAATCAGATACTATTTGTCAAACTAAGGCCATGGTTGTTTAGGGCTTGTTCTCCTGAATCCATTGATATAAAATTTGTCAATTTTGGACGTGTGGATCAAAAGATATAAGGGTTTGAAAATGGCATAAAAATCTGATTTCAATTTCTGTTTTTAAACAGACAGGTGACACGCGTCGAGACTCTATTGGACGGTACCGGTTCGCTGCGGATCACGCTCCGGTTCGTTGGATTAAGTCTAATCGTGTGGCTCTGGAGGCGTACCCCTTCGGCATTTAAATGATTCTCTCGTGCCCGCCCGATCTAGATCGAACGGTTGCGGCAGGCTCGACCTAAAGTGGGCGGTGCTACGGTGGCCAGCGGTGGCGGAGCTGTCAGTCGACGACGGTGCCGGTGCTACAGAAGGTTAGGGAGAAAGGTAAAATGCTCACCAGGCTCAGGAGAACACGGCGAAGCTCAAGGTGCTCTAGAGATGGCAAGGGGAGCACTGGTCTTGGCAGAATTGCTCGCCGGAGTTGCTTAGGGCGGCGGTGCTCTCGGGTTGCTGTCGAGGACGATGCAGCAGATCACCAAGAGGTAAACAAAACACATAGTCAGGAGCGCAAGGACACGGCGAAGGTGTGTGCGTGAACGAGAAGGCGCGGGGCGGTCTGGTTCACCTGGGAGTCGTCGCCGGATTAGAAGGCAGACGTGGCAGCGTCGGGAGTTTGTCGTAGTCGGGTTTCTGGTGCACCCGCGGGCGAACTGGGAGTACTAGGAGGTGCGTGAGGTCGAGAGGAGTCCACTCGCGTGAAGTAGAGGCAGAGGGGTGGTCGGAGTTGGTCGGGATTGCTGCGACAGTTCGTCGGAGCAGAGGGCGTTCGGGGAAGAAATGGAGCGGCCTAGGGGCGAGCTTTGGGGAGGAGTCTGAGGGGAACGAGAGAGGAGAGGGTGACGATTTAACCTGCGTGGTCAGGGGGCTAATTCAATGCGTGTTAAAGGAGAATTACGCCGGAGTTACGCTGTTTGCAACGGCCGGGCGTCGGGGTGGGCGTGGTCTGCGGGTGAAGAAGAAGAACAGGAGGTGTGGGGTCCAGCGTCAGTGAGAAAAGAAAAAGGGAGGATGGGTCCACTGGCCATTGACTCTATGGGCTGTTACGGCGGTGAGAAAAGTAACGCTTCGGGGAAGGGAGAGTTGGGCTAGGTGGGCTTCCTGGGCTGAGCATCTGGGCTGGCTGTTGTTTCATTTTTTTTTGTACTGAATCATTTTTCCTTTTCTATTTTGAATTTCTGTTTTAAATTCCAATCCACTTATTCAATCATTCAAACAATTTCAAACATTCATTAAACCTTGCATTGTGTTTTTGGTTCTGTTTAGTAGTATAAATCAACTTTAAAAATAAAAATAATATTTTTAAATTTTTCTAGGTTCTATTTATTAATTAAATAAAATGGGCTATGGTTTATTAATAAAATATGGTTTGGTTAAATTATTAGAATTCCCATTTTGAATTCTAAATATTTATAAAAACTAATTCAGTAGGTTTTTATTTGTGAATATAAGATATGTGTAATACTTTGTTAGAATAAAATAACATTTTATAGGGTCCATTAATAATTAAATAAAATGGCCTTAGTTTATTAATCCAAATACGATTAATTTTATTGGGATATTTATTTTAAAATCTAAATTAGAGTCAAAACATTTTAGTAAGTTTTTATTAAATAATAATAAAAATACTTGGTAAACCTATTTAAACAATTTTAATATGTCTTGATGTTTTAATTTAAAATGGTATTTCCTTTCATAATAAAATTGGACACTGATTCCCTGTTATTTTATTTAAATAAACCTTTGATATTTTTATTTAAAACTAAGTGTTTTAATTCCCAAAGTTTTGGTCAAGATTTAATTTGGCTTTATCAAATATTCTTTATTTATAAATCCACCATTTCTTTTGATAATAAATCTTTTATTAAAGGATCTAATAAAAGTAATTCCAAAACATTTTTAATTTCCTTTATTAATTGTTTTTCTTTATGCACCCTTTTATTTTATTTATTTTATATGTGGTTTGAGGTTCCAATTAAATTCAAAAAGTTTCTTCTGGCTCTGAAAATTGAACATAGTTTTATTTTATTCATTTATTTTCACATTACAAGATTTGGAAAATCTTGGGATGTGACAGACCACAACAGAGTTGTGATATTGAAATACAAGTTCCCGGCTAGGAATTATAAAATTGTGACTAGCTTTAGAACTCAGTAGAGATAAATCTGGCTTTTGCAAAATAACCCTAGAGCCTAGTGTCCTATTATCCAAAAAACCCCTTTACCTATTAGTATTAGTTTGCGAGTACTTAAAGAGTACTCATGGCTTTGTCCCTGGCTATTCCCATGTCCAGACTATTAAGAGGAGTACCTGGAAGATGGACCCCAGGAAGGTTACAACAACTAGGATCATCTCCCATCGTCAACATTGCCTGTGACCCCGAAGATGGAGCTTCGCCTACGCTACCGTTATTATTACGTATTCCGCTGCTTGATGTTGTATTAAGAACTGGATCATGAGATCCCTATTTGTGTAAGAACTTATGTATCGTTTGTAATGGATGATGTACTATGGTATTCAATTCTGTTATGTCTCGCAAAAATGGTAATCCTGGGATTGCAAGGTATGGCATAACAGGTATCTAGGATTGAAAATCCGGGTGTTGACAGCAGCCGCGCGCGTGAACGGAATCCATCGATCGACAATCGATCTAAGAGGTTCATCCTTGGATGACGTCACTATGACATCATCATCGCATCATCCCCAGCCACGTCAGCGTGTTGGACTTAGTCCACTGCTCGCGTGGAATATGACGTGGTCACTGGCCCACTGGTCAGTGACCGTGGGTAGATTTAGCTTAGGTGCACAATGTCTTTTCTATTTAGGAATTAAATAAAACCATATTAATTCCAATAAAAAATATAATTAAATCTTATTTAATTAATAACTTTTGTTTTATAATTCAGAAATATATGTTTAATATATGAAAATTTTCAGAAAAATAAAATCTACAACTTAAAACTATTATCAAATATTATTATGATGATTATTTAAATACATGTAATTTAATAAAAGCTTCATAAGTAATAAAACTATTATAAATCATATTTCAATATTAGTAAATATTAAAAAATATAAATAAAATACCAAAAATATTAGAAAATTAAGAATTATAATTTAAAACTACAATCATGCATTATTATTCCACTTAATTAAATATTTGTTATTTATTAAGTCCTTATCAAATAATAAGTATTATAAAAATCATATCTTATTATTTTTAAATCACAAAAATAAGTGTAATATACCAAAATGATCACAAAGATAATACCTATATGTTAAAAATATAATATTCCACTTTTGACTTAAATAAAAAGTTAAACACTTTAATAACTTGAATTTAAACTTATTTCTTTAGTTAATAATTCATATAAGAGTAAATAAAAATTTCTACAATTAACCAATTGAATCTAATAAACAGTATTAGCCTTAAATACTAATTTTATGAAGTCAAAATGGTTTAACACATTTTAAATATATTTTTATTAAGTTATCCTTCAACCATAAATGTAGATTATTTTATAAAAGGATCCTTATCTAATATAAAATCTCCAAGAATAATTTATAATGAGATAAAACCTATTACTTTACTTTAACCACAAGTTTATAAACAAATAAAAATCCTATAGTGAACCATAAGTAGTTAAGTAACGTCATTTCACTGATTACCAATTATAACCATTCATTCACTCATCCATAAAAAGGAAAATGATTCTATTCCACTCAACACTTAGGAAACCACTATTAAAATAGAAGTATTACCATTCTTAAAGTATCCTTAGGGAAACATTATAAAGTACACCTGGTACAAATAACATAAGCAATATGCCTTAAGCCCATCTATGTCTTTAAAGTTAACTTTAGTCTATAATACTTTAAATATTATTCTAAAAGACTTTGTTATGTGTTTTATAGTTAACTTTGGTCTATTATAATTAAGTTATAAAGCATCTTAATCCCAAACTAACCAAGTTCAAAACCAAGATAGATAAGTCTCAAATACTAATGTTGTCATTATTCAAATGGAGTAATTCTTTCTTACTTAAAGACTATAACTAGAAAGAACACCTCATAAGGTTAACTTAAAAGCTTAAATGCTTCTGCTTAGTTGAGTAAGATGTTCTTCAAATGTTATTCTTCTTGCCACTTCAAACATCAAATGACAATTAATAATAATCACATTACATTAAGCTTTACTTATATACCTAGGATTGTTAACACTTAAGTTCCTTATAAATGTCATCACTTGCAAGGTAAAACTTGAAGATAAGATAATTCTCGTATAAGCATTCCTTGAGTAGCACATCTCATTAGTATATATTATTGTTGTATGCCATTATATTTACATATTGTTTCACACATACTCACAAGCCTTAATAAGAAGCACAAGTATGAAACTTATCTAAAAGGACAACACATTCTAAAGTAACCATTTCCAATTTCCAAACCCTAGATCAACACTATCCCCGGGATTCGAGTTTATGAAATTGCATTACATTACTTATGCATAATAGCATCTTGCTTCTTTAAACATTAGTCCTTATCAGACAAATGATACTGATTTTAGATATTGGATCTTTTATATTGTCTCGAAGACCATGAGTGCATAATCTTGCAATCACAAAAGGCAAGTTCACACTTGCTCATGTCCTTTGATTATTTTCTGTAAATTATTTTACACATCCAGTGTTGTCATCACCTGCATTTGAAAAAGGTCAGAAAACACTATTTTTCATAATAATGTGATTATAGGTTATGTACCATGAGGTAATAACCTACTATAAGAGTTCCGGTGGTAAAGGAACATATTATCTAGGACTTAACAACCAATGTCGCCAGTGATTCTTGTGCCGTATATTATGCGTTGACCATGAGATTTGGAATGGGACGGAGAAGTCAGCTATATCTTTTCCCTCTCGCATGGAGCTGGATGTGCGGGTCGTGGCTGTTATCACTCGTAGTGTGCATATTATATGGTAATTCATAGAGGATATGCAACATATGGGTGGGAGCCCTCAACGTCCCATGATAGTTCCGGCATCTGAACTGTCTGTACAAACCATTGCCGTAATTCAAAAGGTGGGTATGGTGTACACCAAGGAGACATGCGGGGTCGCGGAGAAGGCAGTGATTGGCTTGGATCTTATGTTGGGCCTCAAACCAAGGAAGTTTGAACAGGGACATACTCCCGGCCGTGCAGCAAAGCCTAAGGTCTCTTATGGGTAAAGTGGCGCACCTCTGCAGAGTATAAGAACTATAACTTGTTACTCCCTGTTCCGGGAAGGAGCCGCGAACATGGTGGGAAAGGAACTCCATGAAAGTTCTAGTTAATCTGTGAAGGCTGACGGACATAGCTTTTCAGAATAAAAGCAACCTTTGAAGAAATGTTTACAGAAACTTGCATTGCCTACGACCTACGGTCTGTGGCTATAGATATAGTGCATCAAACACTCCTTTTCTAGTGAACTTGCTGAGTATGCTCGTACTCAACGTATATTCTTAACCCTTGCTAGGTTCTAAAGCCAGTTTAGACGATGTCCACATCAAATCATGCTCCAGGAATCATCATCAAAAGCTAAAGCTCTTCAATGAAGTCAAGAACGTCAACATATACATCAACTCAAGTGAAGACGAAGTTACCGAGTAGATAGGGAATATAATCTCTAGCCATAGAACCTATTTCTATAGTGTATTGCAATAGAAGCAATGCCAGACCATTAGTTAAAATACTAGTCTTAATAGTATAATAGATTTTGAGTTGTTTATTTCTAATTATTCTTTGTAAGAAGTTTCTTTCTCTCTCTTTAACCTAGAGTGTTCTCTGGATCTTGTGTAAAGAGTTGAGTTGTAACCTATAGTGATGTCTTGGACCTGCTGTGTTTGTGTTGTACTACTCTGAGGGATGTAATACTAGTGAACGATGTTTCATTGGTGTTATGTCAACGACTATAGTGTACTACATCATGCAATGGTATGCTGGGTCACCGCAGTTGGTATCAGAGCATATGCTTTGACCTTAGAATTAAAACCCTTTTAGGAAGATCTGTAGGTTGGATAGTGACTATAGGAGCAATCTTACCTAAACCATATATTCTTATGACTTGTGATGAGTATCCACTTGAGGATAACGTTGTCACTAGAGATTCTTAAGTAATTCTTTCTTAGGAGTAATTATTTTATCTTTTCTCAGTATAGTGTTATTTAGTGTCTTCCGAAGGAGACATAACCCACTAAGATACTGTAGGAAAGCCAATTGGTCACAGTGGATTAGGATCAAGTGTAAGACATACATTGAAGTAGTTCTAATAATATAGCTTAACCCTAGAATTTATGTAAGAGCAGTAAAATCCTAGTGTCAGTTGATAACCAAAGACAACATGATGAATATCATTAGGATAAATGTTGATGTAATGAGTAGTAATCATGTGGAATTCACTTGAGAATTCTACGTGATGGAGTGAAATTAGGTTAAAACTTAATGATAGTGTAGTGAGAAACAAAGTCATCATGGGTAGATTAGTTCTTAAATCATGATGTATAGGTAAAACATAACAAGATCATGGTTAGATTAGCTCTTAAATCATGATGTATAGGTAAAACATAACAAGATCATGGTGAGATTAGCTCTGAAACCATGATGTAACTGTAAGTATGACAAATACTTAGTAAATTATCTTCAAGTAAAGTATGAAAATAATATGTTAGAGCTATGACAGAAGTCATAGGTGCTAAAAAATTCTAATAATCTTTGGTTTAAGTTACCAAATAGAATCTGATTATTCATTTAGAGTGATCATGTGAGGTTAGCTACTAATAAATGATAGGTTGGTTATATTAACAATTCCAAAAGTGAGACTCAAGTTGAGTCAAAACCAAATTGAGACCACTTTGTTTGAAATTATCCTGTTGCAATGGAGCAATCTAGGTAAATGTCGAGACAAAGTATAGTTTGACCTTATGTGCTAAGTATCACGATGTAAACCTATATGAGGAGGTGTCATATACTACACAACTAAGTCGGAATTCTAGATATATTATACTCAACTACTATACTTCGGGCTTAAAATATTGTGTGTTATATGTACCACATTTGGATTCATTTGTTTTTCTTGGATCTTCTTGGTTGACTAGATCTGTACATGAAGTTTGACTTGGTGTGCAAATGCATGTTGCAACATCCAGTTACTACTTGATGTTAAAGACCTAAATAGAATATGGGAATTCGCGTAAGGGAGTGACGAGTTCCAAAGACCAAGATGAATACCTACATGAAGGTTAAAGCCTAGTGTAAGGATTATCAACTCAATCTGAAGGATTGAATCAAGTTCAGATCATTACTAAATAGTAATAATAAGAAATATTAATGTGGGGAATATATGGAGTAACAATAGGTGATGAATTTAAATTCACCCAAAATAGGTAATGTTGCTAAGAAGTTAATAAAGTAATTATACCAAGTTCATGGAAGTATCAGGAATAAGTGCAAAGAAGAAGTTTTGGAACCAAAATGGTATTCAAGCTCTGACAATTCAGAGAGAATGCGAGAGATATGTCGGAAACCATAGGGTAATACATACACCCTAGGATGGTTCGCAGCTGGTAATTATCCGCAGCTGGTATTTGATCCATAGCTGGTATTTGATCCATAATTGGTATCTTGTCTGCATCCGGTGATGGTTGACATAGTTAACCAGATCATCATAATGGTTGCATAAAGAGCATAAAACTTGGCTTAAGCTAAGTAAGACCTAAAGGAGTATAAAATTTTAAGCGATCATCTTTCGAGATTCTTCGCGAAAATTGACCTATCAAAGCGAAAGTGTCCCAATAGTAAGTAAGACATATAATGCTGAAAGATTCACTTCGGATATCCACAATTGTGTGGATACACCGTACAATCTTTCATAAAATCCTAACTAGGCAGAGTATAAGATGCACAGGGACCAGTATTCTGTTTATAAAATCAAGAAATACATTATAAGGCAGTTTAGAGACCATTAGTAAACCCTAAGGGGGAGAGTAAACAATTTGTGGACGTATTGAATCTGACTTTCCAAGTAAAGGGTAGAGAGGAAATACTAACCTATGCCAACATTAAACATTATTTTCATAAGGTTAAAAGAGTCATTATTATAAAAGTATTTAAGGTAATAACAAATGATTATCCAAAGCTTAATAAGGTAAAAGCTTGAAGGTGATAAAAGATTAATCCTAACAGCCCAACTCTAAATGAAACAATTATTAAGTGATCCTTAAGATGTAATAAAGCACATCCAATTGGACTAAATTAGTTCAAATCCAATCTTGGAAGAACTATCAATACAACTTATACAATGATAATTCAAAGACTAGTCTTTTGACTATAACTATTAGCTAACAGAAATTTAAAACCTGTTTTAGTGATACTTCCTAGAATTTACATAACATGGTAAGGAAGTGCAATGATCAAGTAAGGGAATTAGATTAGGATACCTAATTATGGAAATAAACTAAAAAAGAGACCCCAATTTAAGAATATCTTAATAAGGACATATCCCTAAGGGAGTAAAGTAAAAGGAGCTTTGGAGTATTAAAGACAACAAGATGAAGATTTTCATGAAGGATGGGAATTGGATATGGAATACTACAATTATTTCCATTAAGGTTACCATGGAGTTGAGACCTATCGTAATCAATGCAAGACAATTCCTTACTCCGAAACGTGAGAGTATATGAACTTCGAGGACGAAGTTTATTTTAAGGGGGAGAGTCTGTAACATCCCAGCATTAGAGCTTAGAAATAAGCTGAACACGGTTGTGTGCATTGAATTCATGCATAGAAAATCCGAATAATTTTTGCGCTTTTAAATAAAAACTTGTCAAAGAGATTGAAGCTTCTCTTAACTTGATGGAATTGAAGTAGATCATCAAGTTGACTGCGGTAAGTTTCAATTTGACTTTTGCTAAAAAACATGATTTTTGGGTAAATATGATTTGATCTAATGGTAGATCAAATGTAATAAAAGTTAAACCCTAATACAATACTTAATGATTTATATTTGATCCTTAAGTAATCATCTCCTAGTATTCATTACACAACTCATGAATGCCAAGTTATAAACATAACTTAAGTAATAGGAATGTAACAACTAAATCTTAATCTCATCTATTTATACCATGAACATCATGGTAATACAATCTTAACTCCTTAGTGAGATTGAGTAGGAAAGAAACCAAGTCAAGATCATTCACCATATATCTTTCTCTCCATGTCAATCCTTATGGAATCCTATCTCAATATCTGTTGTTCATCAATGTTGAGTAATCAACTATTGATCCCCAATTCTTAATCTGTCAACTCTAAAACTTTTAGAGAAAGAAGTAATAAGAGATAGGTGGTAATGATAGATTTAGATATCATCTATAGGATGGGAGTGATTGGAGGAAATTAAATCAATATGGTAACAAAGAGGATTACAAGGATGAATTCTGAAGATAGTTACCAAGTGGTCATCCTATTGGATCAAGTAGGTATAATCAATGAATTATATCTCTTAATCCAATAGAGCTAAGCAGAAGATAATTATAATACAACTGTAATGTTGTATGGAGGGAAGCCTTGATTAGCCAATTGGAAACCTAAACCATAAATGATCAAAGGATTCTAATGATCATGCTTTTGTCACCAAGATTGAATGTTTATATCATGTATAAGTGACATTGGTGGATAGAACATGATTGAACCCTAGTATAGATATGTTATTCCAGGTAAGACATGACAAGTCACCATGATATGATGTGAAGTTTGAATATAATACATGGGAGATAAGTAGAGACAAGATAGTATGAGTAAGATGATGTTAGAGCAACATTGGATTAAAGAAGTGGTATTTTGCTCTTTGGAAATACTAAGCAATAGAGGTGAAGTAAGATTTGATGTATACATATAATGAAGTAATGTTAGGGATAGATGATTAAGGAAGAGTATGAATGTAGTTAAAAGTAACTACTTGTTGGATGGGAGGATATCAGCAGTAGAGTAGTTGATATAACCAAGTATAGCTATGAGAAGATTAGGAAAGGCTTCAGTGACAAGCTTCTGAGATTTTTAAGAGAGATTACAAAGTAATCTGAGAAGTAAGAAGGGGATTATTCAAGTGGAATTAGAATCAGAAGAAGTACTCTAGTGATGAGAGTTTGTTATGAGAAGATCATATAGAGCTTTAGTGTCAAGCTCATTAGAATTACAAATGAATTTATGTAACATCCCAGGATTAGCACCTAAAAATAGAGAGGACACAGGTTTGTGCATTGCATTCATGCATAAGAAAATCCGGGGAATTTTCGCGCAAAACTAAAAGAGCTATGGAGGGATCGGGATCTCTCTTGTACTGAAGGAAACTTCGGAGCAAGTGCGATAGATTTCGACATGACCTTTGTAGGACTCTTTGTTTCAGGGAAAATTTGTCACATCCCAAGATTTTCCAAATCTTGTAATGTGAAAATAAATGAATAAAATAAAACTTTGTTAGATTTTCAGAGCCAGAAGAAACTTTTTGAATTCAATTGGAACTTCAAACCCATTTGAATTAAATAAAATCCTAAAGGGATTCATAAAGATAAACATTTAATAAAGGAAATTTAAAAAATGTTTTGGAATTACTATTATTGGATCCTTTAATAAAAGATTGGTTTTCAAAAGAAAAGGTGGATTTATAAATACAGATTATTTAATAAAGCCAAATAAAACCTTGACCAAACTTTGGGAATTAAAACATTTAGTTTTGAATAAAAATAACAAAGGTTTATTTAAAATAAAATAATAAGGAATTAATATCAAATTTTATAATAAAAGGCTTTACCATTTTAATTAAAACATCAAAACTTATTAAATTATTTTAATAGGTTTTCCAAGTATTTTATATTCTCTAATAAAAACCTACTAAAGTGTTTTGACATTATTTTAGATTTCAAAATAAATATATCAATAAAACAAATCCTATTGGATTTAATAATAAAAGTCTATTATAATAATTAATAAAGGACACTAAAATAAAAGGCTATTTTATTTTAAAACAAATTTCCAATTATTATATATTCCCAAATTAAACCTACTAATTTTATTTTAAAATATTTAGGTTTCAAATAAAGATGTTATTAATAAAATCAAATCCTATTTGATTAATAAACCTTGGCCCATTTTATTTAATTGTTAATGGACCCTAAAGTAAAAGGATTATTTTATTTTAAACAAGTTTTCCAAATATTCTTTATTTCCAAATAAAACCTACTGATTGGGTTTTAAAAACATTTGGATCTTAAATGAAAATTTTATTAATTAAAACAAACCTTATTTTATTAAATAACTAATGATCCATTTATTTAATTAATAAATGGAACATAAAAAGATTTAAAACAATATTTTATTTTAGAATGTGAATTATGATGTTAAGCAGAACCAAATTCATATTTGAAAAGCATTGATGATTGTTTGAATCTTTTGAATGTGTTTGGTTGTTTGAATTTCAAAACAGAAAAAGAATTAGAAAAGAATAAAACAAATAGACAGAAAAAAAATTAGAGGAAACAAACCAGCCCAACAAGGCCCAGCCCAACAGTCCCACAGCCCAGACTTCTCCCCTCCCCCGAAGCGTTTCTTTTCTTACTCAGAAACCTACTCAGACAAAGACTGACCGGTGGCCCCCTCTTCTCCCTCTCTCTCACTCGCTGACAAGACGACCCCACACCACTGTTCTTCTCTCTCACCCTCTGTGACCGTTCTTCCCCGTTCTGCCATTGAATCCTCCAGCTTAATTCACCTTAATGCCGCGAGTTAAGCCTGCAGTGATCACGCCCATTTAATCGTCTCCCTCCCCTCTCCGTTTCCCCTCTGACCCCTCCCTCAAGCGCGCCTCCAGGCCGAAGAATTTTGCCAGACACTTCCCTGTCTCCGACGACTTTCCTCGCCAAAATCCGACCAGCACACACCACCCCGAGCCCCCCCCGAGCACCCTGGCAGCTTCCCCACTCCCAGACCTTCCTCCCCGTACCACCCATTTGACCGCGGGCGCCCCAGAACCTCGGCTACGACAAACTTTCGAACGCCGCCGCGTCTGCCATTCTCCGACGAGATCCTCCGGTAATTCTAGACCACCCCGACCCCTCTCGTTCATGCACACGTCATTTCCGTGGCCCCCTGCATCTGATCACAATCCTTTCTTGCCTTCTGGTGAACCACAGAGCCGTCTTCGACCTCGACCGCACGCGTCCGCCGCCAGAACCAACTTCGGCGAGGAATTCTGCCCATTCCCGTGCGCCCCTTGACGGACCAGTCCCACGTTGAGCATCAGCGTCGCTCCACGAACCCGGTGAGCATCCTCCCCCTCTTCCTCGCTTCCTGCCTCGCCAACGCCGCTGCCGTCTGCCCATCGCCGCCGCACAGCCACCGTTAGCGCCGCTCCTTTTTAGTCAAACGCGCAACGACCGTTAGATGCAGATCCATTGGCTGCGAAAGATTCACTTAAACGCGAAAGGGTACGCGTTCAGGGCCGCACGATATGACTTAATCCAACGCGCTGCAGCACGCGATCCAGACGAATCGGTATCGGCCAATCACGGCTCGACGCGTGTCCCTGTTCTGATTAAAAACAGAATTAGAAACCAGATTTAAAAGCCAAATTCAAATCCTTATAACTTTCAAACCACACGTCCAAATTTTGCAAATTTTATATCAATGAATTCAGGAGAACAAGCCCTATCCAACCCTACCCTTAGTTTAGCAAATAGTATTTGATAGATTGTTTGATTTTGCAGATTCTTTTGTGTGCTTGCTAACATTAGAAAAATCATTTAAAAATGATTTTTGAGATCAAACCTTTGCCAATTGGTTTGTTGTGACCTTACTGACCCTAGGAACCAACCCATGGTTTGGAAAATGAATTTGGAAAAGTTTGGAATGGATTAATTAGTTTAGTCCATTTCTAGCCAAATAAAATTGTTGATTTTATTATAAAAATGTTTATGGAAAGAAAACTTTGATGAAATAGTTTGGACCAAACCCACTGACCCAAAAACACCAAGCTTTGCAATAGCAACTCATTTGGTGAACAACTTAAGAGTTTTTGCCTTAATAAAAACATTTTTCACCACATGAAATGATGAATGGAATTAAAAATAGTTTTTGGAAAAAACCTTATTACTAATAACTTTGCCACTTTGGTAAATGACCAATTTGGATCTTACAAAGTTTAGAAACTCCATAGAGACCCCTTTGCAAAATAAAACTATCTTGTGCATGCTCCCATGCATGACTTAGATTCCATTACTTTGTGTGTGTGAAGAATTGTTTGTTTGACTTTGGTTTGGAATGTGAATTGAATTGGTGTTTGCTTGATTGACTTGTAGTGAAGTGTGAGACTAGAAAGATCAAGGAGTGAACCACCATTCCCTACCAAAAAGGCAAGTGATGCTTCATACTTTTTGTCCCGTTACTTTCTCTATGCATTAGTGATTTTGCTAAGTAAAATTTGCATGGATTTTGCTAAGTATAGATCTTGCTATAGGAAAACCTAGTAGATGAATTCTTAGTAGGATTTTCCTAAGTTAGAGATTCCTACTACTACCAAGCTTAGCCTAGCTAATAGAAAACATGGGTGGAATATATATTCACACTATGGAAAAACATTCTAAGTCTGAGGACTTAAGTTTTGTTTAATAAAACAACTAAGTTAATGAATCACCTGGGTGGAATGGGCTTGCTTGGTGGAGAATGGTTGAGTGGTTCACAATGCCATAGGCTTGGATTGTGTATCTCACTTGTGGAATGCCACCCAGGAAACAAAGGGATTTGAGATGTCAAATGTTGAGAAGCTTCAAGTGCAACCACTTGGCAATATGGGCTCTGCCATGATCATATAGGTTGCAAGAACTTAGCCATATGGACAGTGGGTGGTAGTGTTTGATAGGTTGGAACGCGTCCATTTTGGTCTAAGGGAAAGCTTCTGAAAAATCTTGTCTTGGGAAACCAAGTCTTGTGGGGAAAGTGCACCACCTCTGCAGAGTGTAAAACCTAAGTACTTAGCCATGTCCCTGGTAAAGGACAATTTGAGCATCAAGACATGGAAGCAATCAAGAATCTCATCATTCCAACTTCTAAATTAAAATCTTGTGGTTTGAACAAGGGTTGTTTGAATTCTTCAATCATTGATGGAGAGATGGCTTGGTACAAGGATCTTGATATCTTTGATTGAGGAAAATGATTTTGTCAAGCAAAAACTTAGTATTTTCAAAATGATAAGAAAAATCTATTTTAAGCAATGCAAGCCTCAACTCCACTTAGCCAAATGCATATAGATGATAGACTCCACTATACTACCATAGTATCACTTGCCAATACAATTCAAATGTATTGACCCTTTGTGGCTGTAACTTGTATGTTGCAGGTTTGATTGATTTTAGTGAAGATTGATTGTTTAGGATTACAAAGTCTACAACCAACATCTGCCTGTGGCACTTTGAAGATGAAGGACCCATGACTATATTTATTCCGCTCCAATGTAATGTAATAGCCTAATGAGCTATGTTTGATGTAATAAACTTATGTTATTCCTGGTTATAAAGTTATATTATGACCTTTGTTTCTTGATATTACATCTAAACTGTGGATGCTAGCTATTGATCCAGGGACTAGCATTGTAAACACAGGAGGGATCAATCTTATCTAAGATTGGGAACCCCTGCAGATGGTATCAGAGCATTGTGTTGCCTGTAGGATTTGTAAACCCTAGGATTGGACAAAAACCCTTAGAAAAATAGGAGTTATACTTTAATCCAAAACTTATTTACAAAAACACTTGTAAAATCTTTCCTCAACCATTTTGGTTTCAACTCTACTTCTCCTCTACTTCAACTTGATGGAAAAACCTACCCATGGCCAAAGACTACACCATGTGTAAAGGATGACTTCAACTTCTTCAACTCTAATGACTTCAACATCTTCAACTCTAATGACTTCAACATCTTCAACTCTAATGACTTCAACATCTTCAGCATATTCACCAAGGACTTCCAACATGGATATCACCAAGGACTACAAGTGAAACAAGGAAACCTTACTCAAGATTTAGAGACTGAGGGAATACAAAAAATTGGAAGGAACCTACATCACTAGAAGTTATTGCAACCAAGAGTTTTTCTCAAGGAACCATGATCTCATGTAAGAAGAAGCAACCAAGAAGGAAGGAAAGAACACAAGTGAACCATATAGATGGACCACCATATTTTAGTTAAGTCAAAACCACCAACTTATGTGGTGTAACAAAAATATTTTGTTGCCTAAGTGTGTGCTTGAACCTTGTTTGAGTGAAATGTTTGTTCGGGATTGCATGTACATTGCTTGTGTGAATTGTGATGGGTGTGAGTAGAAATATTTCCTTAGAAAAATCTTACCTATTCTAATCCCAATCCAACCCAAACAGATGACTACTCCAAGAAACTCCAACATCAAGGTTGATGCCAACCACAACCAAGAGGACAACATGAAAGAACTTATAGCAACCCAAAACCAGTTGAGCCAAGAGACAACTCAGCTTTTAGCCAACAACAATGGATTAGACCCAGCCATACCAAGGATATTGAAACTTCAATCCCAATTGTTGCAAGGAATGGTTACTCAAATGATCAACATGAGAGAAAACTTTTTCCAAAGAGCTAATGACAACAATGATGACAAAGATGCTATTCTAGAAGGAACCCAAGCCAACAATAGTTTTAGAGACAAAGATCATGCGTCCAAGGAGCATGAAGATCAATGCCCCAAGAAGAGAGAAAGATCTCCCACCTATGAAGAATATGAACTGGAAGAACTCCTAGCTTTGGAGAGACCCAAAAAGAAGAAGAAAGACATAAGCCAGTTGCAATGTTACAATTGCAAAGAGATGGGACACTATGCCAGTGAATGCCCAGAAAAGAAGAAGAGACAAGAAGTCACACAAAAGCTAGTGAAACCCAAGATAAGGAAGGATTTTAGCCAAGTGATGTGCAAACACTGCAAAGAGTTAGGACATTATGCAAACTACTGTCCAGAAAAGATGAAGCATAAGATAAACCAGCCTATGAGAGATCTCAGCCTTGTCACATGTTTCAAATGCAAGGAACTAGGCCACTATGCAAACAATTGTCCAGAAAGGATGGAGAACAAGTTAAACAAGTCTATGAAGGATCTCAACCTTGGCTCATGAGTCAAGTAAAGAAACCAAGGACACATGCAACTGTTTGCTTAGAGAGATTTTTCCCAGAATCCCAAGAAGGACAATATGTAATTTTTGTTTGAAATTTTTTAAGGGTGGTAGAACCCTAGTTGTTTTGAACTTGCTTGTAACCTAGCCTCCCCAAATCTCGGGACGAGATTTATTTTAAGGGTGGTAGCCTGTCACATCCCAAGATTTTCCAAATCTTGTAATGTGAAAATAAATGAATAAAATAAAACTTTGTTAGATTTTCAGAGCCAGAAGAAACTTTTTGAATTCAATTGGAACTTCAAACCCATTTGAATTAAATAAAATCCTAAAGGGATTCATAAAGATAAACATTTAATAAAGGAAATTAAAAAAATGTTTTGGAATTACTATTATTGGATCCTTTAATAAAAGATTGGTTTTCAAAAGAAAAGGTGGATTTATAAATACAGATTATTTAATAAAGCCAAATAAAACCTTGACCAAACTTTGGGAATTAAAACATTTAGTTTTGAATAAAAATAACAAAGGTTTATTTAAAATAAAATAATAAGGAATTAATATCAAATTTTATAGTAAAAGGCTTTACCATTTTAATTAAAACATCAAAACTTATTAAATTATTTTAATAGGTTTTCCAAGTATTTATATTCTCTAATAAAAACCTACTAAAGTGTTTTGACTTTATTTTAGATTTCAAAATAAATATATCAATAAAACAAATCCTATTGGATTTAATAATAAAAGTCTATTATAATAATTAATAAAGGACACTAAAATAAAAGGCTATTTTATTTTAAAACAAATTTCCAATTATTATATATTCCCAAATTAAACCTACTAATTTTATTTTAAAATATTTAGGTTTCAAATAAAGATGTTATTAATAAAATCAAATCCTATTTGATTAATAAACCTTGGCCCATTTTATTTAATTGTTAATGGACCCTAAAGTAAAAGGATTATTTTATTTTAAACAAGTTTTCCAAATATTCTTTATTTCCAAATAAAACCTACTGATTGGGTTTTAAAAACATTTGGATCTTAAATGAAAATTTTATTAATTAAAACAAACCTTATTTTATTAAATAACTAATGATCCATTTATTTAATTAATAAATGGAACATAAAAAGATTTAAAACAATATTTTATTTTAGAATGTGAATTATGATGTTAAGCAGAACCAAATTCATATTTGAAAAGCATTGATGATTGTTTGAATCTTTTGAATGTGTTTGGTTGTTTGAATTTCAAAACAGAAAAAGAATTAGAAAAGAATAAAATAAATAGACAGAAAAAAATTAGAGGAAACCAACCAGCCCAACAAGGCCCAGCCCAACAGTCCCACAGCCCAGACTTCTCCCCTCCCCCGAAGCGTTTCTTTTCTTACTCAGAAACCTACTCAGACAGAGACTGACCGGTGGCCCCCTCTTCTCCCTCTCTCTCACTCGCTGACAAGACGACCCCACACCACTGTTCTTCTCTCTCACCCTCTGTGACCGTTCTTCCCCGTTCTGCCATTGAATCCTCCAGCTTAATTCACCTTAATGCCGCGAGTTAAGCCTGCAGTGATCACGCCCATTTAATCGTCTCCCTCCCCTCTCCGTTTCCCCTCTGACCCCTCCCTCAAGCGCGCCTCCAGGCCGAAGAATTTTGCCAGACACTTCCCTGTCTCCGACGACTTTCCTCGCCAAAATCCGACCAGCACACACCACCCCGAGCCCCCCCCCCCCGAGCACCCTGGCAGCTTCCCCACTCCCAGACCTTCCTCCCCGTACCACCCATTTGACCGCGGGCGCCCCAGAACCTCGGCTACGACAAACTTTCGAACGCCGCCGCGTCTGCCATTCTCCGACGAGCTCCTCCGGTAATTCTAGACCACCCCGACCCCTCTCGTTCATGCACACGTCATTTCCGTGGCCCCCTGCATCTGATCACAATCCTTTCTTGCCTTCTGGTGAACCGCAGAGCCGTCTTCGACCTCGACCGCACGCGTCCGCCGCCAGAACCAACTCCGGCGAGGAATTCTGCCCATTCCCGTGCGCCCCTTGACGGACCAGTCCCACGTTGAGCATCAGCGTCGCTCCACGAACCCGGTGAGCATCCTCCCCCTCTTCCTCGCTTCCTGCCTCGCCAACGCCGTCGCCGTCTGCCCATCGCCGCCGCACAGCCGCCGTTAGCGCCGCTCCTTTTTAGTCAAACGCGCAACGACCGTTAGATGCAGATCCATTGGCTGCGAAAGATTCACTTAAATGCGAAAGGGTACGCGTTCAGGGCCGCACGATATGACTTAATCCAACGCGCTGCAGCACGCGATCCAGACGAATCGGTATCGGCCAATCACGGCTCGACGCGTGTCCCTTTTCTGATTAAAAACAGAATTAGAAACCAGATTTAAAAGCCAAATTCAAATCCTTATAACTTTCAAACCACACGTCCAAATTTTGCAAATTTTATATCAATGAATTCAGGAGAACAAGCCCTATCCAACCCTACCCTTAGTTTAGCAAATAATATTTGATAGATTGTTTGATTTTGCAGATTCTTTTGTGTGCTTGCTAACATTAGAAAAATCATTTAAAAATGATTTTTGAGATCAAACCTTTGCCAATTGGTTTGTTGTGACCTTACTGACCCTAGGAACCAACCCATGGTTTGGAAAATGAATTTGGAAAAGTTTGGAATGGATTAATTAGTTTTGTCCATTTCTAGCCAAATAAAATTGTTGATTTTATTATAAAAATGTTTATGGAAAGAAAACTTTGATGAAATAGTTTGGACCAAACCCACTGACCCAAAAACACCAAGCTTTGCAATAGCAACTCATTTGGTGAACAACTTAAGAGTTTTTGCCTTAATAAAAACATTTTTCACCACATGAAATGATGAATGGAATTAAAAATAGTTTTTGGACAAAACCTTATTACTAATAACTTTGCCACTTTGGTAAATGACCAATTTGGATCTTACAAAGTTTAGAAACTCCATAGAGACCCCTTTGCAAAATAAAACTATCTTGTGCATGCTCCCATGCATGACTTAGATTCCATTACTTTATGTGTGTGAAGAATTGTTTGTTTGACTTTGGTTTGGAATGTGAATTGAATTGGTGTTTGCTTGATTGACTTGTAGTGAAGTGTGAGACTAGCAAGATCAAGGAGTGAACCACCATTCCCTACCAAAAAGGCAAGTGATGCTTCATACTTTTTGTCCCATTACTTTCTCTATGCATTAGTGATTTTGCTAAGTAAAATTTGCATGGATTTTGCTAAGTATAGATCTTGCTATAGGAAAACCTAGTAGATGAATCCTTAGTAGGATTTTCCTAAGTTAGAGATTCCTACTACTACCAAGCTTAGCCTATCTAATAGAAAACATGGGTGGAATATATATTCACACTATGGAAAAATATTCTAAGTCTGAGGACTTAAGTTTTGTTTAATAAACTAAGTCAATGAATCACCTGGGTGGAATGGGCTTGCTTGGTGGAGAATGGTTGAGTGGTTCACAATGCCATAGGCTTGGATTGTGTATCTCACTTGTGGAATGCCACCCAGGAAACAAAGGGATTTGAGATGTCAAATGTTGAGAAGCTTCAAGTGCAACCACTTGGCAATATGGGCTCTCCCATGATCATATAGGTTGCAAGAACTTAGCCATATGGACAGTGGGTGGTAGTGTTCGATAGGTTGGAACGCGTCCATTTTGGTCTAAGGGAAAGCTTCTGAAAAATCTTGTCTTGGGAAACCAAGTCTTGTGGGGAAAGTGCACCACCTCTGCAGAGTGTAAAACCTAAGTACTTAGCCATGTCCCTGGTAAAGGACAATTTGAGCATCAAGACATGGAAGCAATCAAGAATCTCATCATTCCAACTTCTAAATTAAAATCTTGTGGTTTGAACAAGGGTTGTTTGAATTCTTCAATCATTGATGGAGAGATGGCTTGGTACAAGGATCTTGATATCTTTGATTGAGGAAAATGATTTTGTCAAGCAAAAACTTAGTATTTTCAAAATGATAAGAAAAATCTATTTTAAGCAATGCAAGCCTCAACTCCACTTAGCCAAATGCATATAGATGATAGACTCCACTATACTACCATAGTATCACTTGCCAATACAATTCAAATGTATTGACCCTTTGTGGCTGTAACTTGTATGTTGCAGGTTTGATTGATTTTAGTGAAGATTGATTGTTTAGGATTACAAAGTCTACAACCAACATCTGCCTGTGGCACTTTGAAGATGAAGGACCCATGACTATATTTATTCCGCTCCAATGTAATGTAATAGCCTAATGAGCTATGTTTGATGTAATAAACTTATGTTATTCCTGGTTATAAAGTTATATTATGACCTTTGTTTCTTGATATTACATCTAAACTGTGGATGCTAGCTATTGATCCAGGGACTAGCATTGTAAACACAGGAGGGATCAATCTTATCTAAGATTGGGAACCCCTACAAAATTTGTTCAAACATGTATTTGAATTTGAAATATGAAATTGAAATGAATTTATAAAATTCACAAATAAGAATTGGAAATATTTAATAACTTGAAATAAAATGATTAAATAAATAATATAACAAAGATTATTTATTAATATAAATATATATGCATATAGTCCTACTTTACAATAGATAAATAAAAGAATTATTTATATAAGACATTGTCTTTACAATTAGGAAATAAATAAGTAGGAAAAAGAATTTCATAATTGAAATAAATCACAATATTCTTTATTACAACAATATATATGACATTGTCATTACAAAAGAATTGTAAAATAAATAAAAAATTAAATAAGTAAACTTTATTGAATTGAATACAATAATACAATGTTTTTTACAATATATAAAACAGAATATAAATTACAATATCTCAACATTATTCAATCAGAAAAGAAATTACATATATTTATACAAAAGAGGAATTCCTAAGCTACTGTTCTCTGATGTCCTTCAACAGTTGACATTTTTCTTCCTTCTCTTCATTTCCCGAAAACAAAACAAAAACAAATAAAAGAATGGTTAGTTGGTTAGGTTGCTCTCAGAAGTGAACAATGAGTTGCACTGTTAAAAGTTCATCATTGAGCTAAACTTTAGAAAGGGGTAGGTTTCACCAAAAAAGTAGCATCTGTTCATATCAGTATATTTTGCCTCGGTACAACATCATAGGCTGGAGAGGGGCAAGTTTCACCATGACAATTAAAGTAATAAGATAAATATTCCACAAATATCAAGTTTTCACTTGATCTCATCCACACCAGCAGGTCCTACTTGCAAGCAGCTTGCACATCAACATGCAAGTAGGTGTTGTCAACACCACAGCAAACCAGGAAACTAGATAAGAAGGAAACAACCGTAGCCAACAAGTACCTGGACACACTCCACAGCACATCCACACAAAATTACCATCAGAGTGTTATACCTCACCCTCAACCAACTCTGGTTGCTCCTTGGAGCCATCCAGGAGCTAGGAGTAGAGGGATTCACAGCAAAGGCAACATGGTTGCAAGTTAGGATGAGGCAAGAAGCACTAGTAGTCCAAAGAAGAACTAGCCAACATATCAAGTATCATAATAGGAATTCAAGTAGATCCAACAAGGAATAAGGAGGAGAAGGATTTCCAGGACAGGATGCATGGAAGCTTAGATTAGTAGCAGAACAAGATCAACAATCATATCTTGTAGCAGGTAGAACTTTACAATATTTTCAGCATCTGTATTCTCTTTTGCATCATCATCTTGGGAAAATAAAGAGACTAATACCCATAAAATCCACCCCTATACCCTTCAACTAGATGATCATCTAGGAGGATTGGAAGAGGGTGTTCTCTCAGATCTACATAGAGATGCTATGTATATTCCTCATAGAGAAATAAAAAGATACATCATAATCCTTGTTCTTATTTAGAGTTTGGCCTCAGCCTTTGCATCCTAGGTAGGGGCTATAGAACACTTCTACTAATCATACCAAGGCCATAAAAGCATACAAATCATCTTTGCACAAACCAGCAAGCATGAGGGATTGCTGGGCACAAATCCAAAAGAATTGGAATTGCACCTCACGCACAATCCCAAACTCACTCCCACCAAACTCTCAATCTAGTCTTTAAAAACTAGAACATCATCCCTTCATCAAGTTTGATAATAAATCATTTTCTTAGATATTCAAAAATATCTAAGAATCATTTTATATTTTAAAACAAGGTAACTGAATCAAAGATTCAGTTACACAATGCTCATCTTCACATTTTGATTCAAGGCAGCTCATACTACCACAAATATCACAATCTTCATTTTATAAGATCATCTAGAATACAACAGCTACCCTCTCATATAAATTTAGAAGAATTCAAATCATTTTCCTAGCTAATAAGCCAGGAATCATTTAGTGTACTGCTATTATCCCTGACAAAGGAGTGTATATCTTAACACGTTCAGAGCTAATTGCCATATGTCATTCACCATCCAACAATAATTTCAAGCCAATATGATTTCCAGATCATTTTCCTAACCAACTCAACTAGTAGTCAATATCAATAGTTCTTGACTATCAACATGAACTAGCAAATGTTCAGACCAGCAAGTATTCCAAACAGATAAAAATCCAAACCAATGGTTTGAATTTTCATGTCTACTGTAATCATCCAGAAGGGTTTCTCAGATCATCTATCCAGATTAAGAGTAACATAAATCTACTGTTACCATAGTACCTCATCATTTAATCATACGGTAAAGAATCAAAACATGGCCTTGAGACCATCACAAGTAAACCAAGCATGTCAATTGACCATCAAACCAGAGCTAAGATATCTCCACAAGACACAGTTATTCTCCTGATGTGAATCCTAGGTTCAGAGATGAAATCTAGAAAGTGGGGAATCACAGAAAGCACACTTGACATAGCAAGGTAGATAAAGCCTGGAGGGGAGCATAGAAGAGAAAAACACCTACCTTTGGCGAGTCATATCTCGCCAGAGAGGAAGCAGAAGTAGTATCGACGGCAACGACAACACAGAACACCACGGGGAAGGCTTCACCATACACCACCACCTATCCCAGCATCAATCTCACCACCAAGGCGACACAGGGAGCAGCCCTGAGGGCCACAACAACCTACACCGACCTAGAATACGAACTACAGTGAGCGGCGACGTCGGAATCGACAGCCGCTATACCATGCCAGGGCTAGGGTTTCCAACGAGTGCGCATCAGGGGGCGCACAAGCCAAATTAACGGAGGAAGAGGAAGGGGAAGAGGTGGCGAAACAGCGCCACCAGACGGCAGTGGTGGAGACGGCTGGTGGCGGTCGGTGCGACCAGCGGCGGCGCTGGCGGCGCATCACGCACGAAGAGGAACGTGAGAGGGATAGGGTTGTGTCTATGTGCGTGTGTGCGGGTGAGAGGAGAGAAAGAAAGGGGTGGCATGTGGTCTAGATGACCCATCCAACTTAGATGGGCCAGGCCAGCCCATGTACCAACCCAAAACAGCCCAAGTCAAATGAAATAAGAAATAAAATAAAAGTAAAATAAATAAATTACCAAAATAACCTTTAAACATTTTCTGCTTTAAAAACATTATAGAAAAATCATAAAAATATAATTAATATGTTAAAATTATCATAAAAATAAGATCTATCTAATAAAAATATAAATTTATTTATTTAAAATAAATGTAGAGCACATAAATATTAACATCATTAAATCCTGAGTAAAATTTCATAAAATAAGAAAAACTTCTAAAAATAAATAAAAATCATTTTCTTGTATAAAAATAACTCTACTATTTTATAAAAATATTAACTTAGAGTTTAACAAATAAAATATAAAGCAAATATTTAAAGACACTAAATTCTTTGAAGAATTTTATAAAAATAAAGGTAAGACTTAAAAATAAATAAAATTCATTTTTAAGATCTTTAATAAGTATATTCCACTAGAAAAATACCATGTATATTATTCAAAAATATTTTAAGACAAATAAAAATCATTACTATTTTAATCAAATGAAATATCCACTTTGTTAATTCTTAAAATTATTTCTTAAGTAGGAAATAATCACATTTTCTTATAAAACACCAAAACCTTTAAAGTTTAATTAACTAAGTCTAAATCTATAATCAAAATAAAACTTAAATATAATTATTAACCTTTAAATGTTTTTAAATCTTAAATTCAAATTAAACTCCTTTTAAATAAATATTACATAACACTCATGTGTGAGAGGGTGAATAATATCCATCCCTCAACCACTCTTAAAATGATTCCAAACCCTAACAAAATTTGCAAGATCATCTAATTATGCTACCATTAATAAATTGCATATTATTAAATTGATCTTTCATTTAAATTAAAAGGGATCATCCTTAATCATATTTGCCAAAACCCTAAAACTAGATGCTATTATAAAAACTCATCATATCTTATAATTTACTTCTATTTATATAGTTAACTTTGGTCTAAACAATCATAAACATCTCATTTGAAGTTTATTCATGTTTTAAAGTTAACTTTAGTCACTTGTATCATCAATTAAAATATGATAACTTAACACCATTCATAACCATCACCAACCCTAATGTAAGACCTAACAACCCTTAAGACTAATTAACCTTAACTAAATACTAGTTCCTTCAAATGTTATTCTTTTTGCCACTTCACACAAACAAGTCTATATTAGTTCCTTCAGCTCTTAAGAACTCAACCGAAGGACTTTTTATCCCAATCACCAGATAACAATTAATCATAATTCTATTAGTATTTGTATATTTTGGTTTGTTAGCACTTAATTTCCTTATCAATGTCATTGCTTATGAAATAAACTGAAAGATAAACCCAATCTTAAAGAAGATACCTAAGATCAACTTATTCAAAATATTAAGGGTTTCACTTTGAGAATTATAAAATTGCATAACATTACTTATGCATAATGGCATCCTGCTTCTTTAAACATTAGTCCTTACCGGACCAATGATGCTGATTTCAGATATTGGATCTTCTATTATCTCGAAGACCGTGAGTGCAGAATCTTGCAATCACAAAAGGCAAGTTCACACTTGCTCATGTCCTTTGCTTATTTTCTGTAAAGTATTTTGCAAATCCAGTGTTGTCATCACCTGCATTTGAAAAAGATCAGAAAACACTATTTTCATAATAATATGATTATAGGTTATTTACCATGAGGTAATAATCTACTATGAAAGTTCCGGTGGTAAAGGAACATATTATCTAGGACTTAACAACCAATGTCGCCAGTGATTCTTGCGCCGTATATTACGCGTTAACCATGAGATTTGGAATGGGACGGAGAAGTCAGCTAGATCGACTCCCTTTCGCATGCATTGGACACAATTCTGGGAATTTGTAAGTTGCAAATCGTGGGTATAGCCGTTTTATACGGGGGAAGTCTACTGTGGATCTGGGCTTACAAAAGACAAATATCTAGTGTTAATGGTTGTTGTGTGTATCCAATTAAGGTATAGCCGTTTTATACGGGGAAAATTCTACCTTGAGTTTGGTCATCCAACAATTGTGGTGTATGCGGGGTCGCGGAGAAGGACAGTGATTGGCTTGGATCTTAGTCTACGCCTCATACCAAGGAAGTGTGAACGAGCCTACAACTCGGATGTGCAACAAAGCTTAAGATCTCTCATGGGTAAAGTAACGCACCTCTACAGAGTGTAAGAACTGTAACTTGTTACTCCTTGTTCCGGGAAGGAGCTGTGAACGCTGCGGGAAAGGAACTCCATGAAAGTTCTGGTAAACCCGTGAAGGCTGATGGACATAGCTTTTTAGAATAAAATCAACCTTTGAAGAAATGTTTACGAAAACTTGCATTGCCTACGACCTATGGTCTATGGCTGTAGATAGTGCATCAAACACTCCTCTTTAGTGAATTTGCTGAGTACGCTCATACTCAACGTATCTTCTTAACCCTTGCTAGATATCGGAGAAACCAATGGCGTTTCCAGGAAATAAGTCACTTGAAGAGTTGAAGATATCTAAGGGAGATCAATGGAGTCAAAGACCTTACCAGAATCTATCGAAGACAAGCTAAAGCATAGAATAGAAATAAAAATCCAAGAATCTAGAACCTACTTCTGTAGAATAATACTATAGTAGTACTTTCAAGCCTTATACATTTATTAATAGTAGTACTTCTAAAGTAACTCCGAGTGGATCTTTCTAGTTCTTTCTGTATAATATTCCTCACTATCCGAGAAAGCTCTCTGGATCTTTTGTAATATGCTATATGTAATATGAAGTGTTGTCTTGGACCCGCGATGTTTATGTTGTACCACTCTGAGGGATATAATGCGGATGGAATGGTGTTCCATTGGTATTATATCAACGACTATAGTGTACTACACCATGCGGTGGTATGCTGGGTCACCGCAGTTGGTATCAGAGCATATGCTTTGACCTTAGGTTGGAAACCTAGTAAATGGGTAGAACATGTAGGTTGGATAGTGACTTTAGGAAGCCATCTTATCTACGCTATATTTCCTTATACATGTGATGGATATTCACTTGAGAATAACCTTGTCACACCTTATTAAAGTTCTTAGATTACTTCTTTTCTTATTAATAAATACTTATGTACTATTTAATTTAGGAAGTACCTATCCAGTATTTCGTAAGTAGACAATAATCTTCTACTAGACTATTCTATACTATAACTAAACCAGAGTAGTATATCACCAAGTCAGAGTACCTCATAAGGGAGTAGTTAATCATGGTGTTATCTTACTAAGAGAAGCCATGAAATGAAGTAAAACTTTGTTATTATCTTTATACTAGTGGTAAATACCATGGGAGTATGCCCCAAAACCTTAAACAACATGTTATTGTAGGGGAAGTAACTAATGTTTTGTTTAACTATGAGCTATTGTATAAAGAATAGAATCTTATTAAGAGTAATAAATGGGGTTATGCTTATCTAACCCCATGTAATATGCCAAATTTATAATGGCATGAATGTGAAGGCAGTATTCTTGTAGTACAAATAGATCTATATAGGTTATGAAACTAGTTAAAATTTGAGAATTATTCGTTGTTATAATAAATGTGCTTAGAGAAGTTAAGATTAGAAACAAAGGGTAGAAGTGTGAGGATGATGTCTAGTATGTAACTCCAATGATAATTAAGTTATAACCAATTATAGAGTGATTTAACCAACTATCTCTAGAGTTAGATCAAATTTTACCAAAAGTTATTCCTTTGCAAATGGGCAAATGGTGTAATTTCAGAGGCAAAGAACATTCTGAGCCATACAAATAGGTATATAACGGTAGAATTCCATACACTATATGTATCAAAAACTGTAGTGTATAACATCAAAGCCTTAGTACAAGAGATGTTTTACTCGAAGTACTGTTTCTACAGGCTTTTGATGTATGTTTGCTAGAGATAACATTTGGATTTGTTGGATTTTATTGGATTTTATTGTGTGACTAGGACTATGCATGAAGTTTGAACTTTATGGGCATATGCATGATGTTTCATGGAGTCCTTACTTGATGTACAGGTCTAGAAGGGAAAATGGGTTCGCGTGAGGGAGAGGCGAATTATAACTTTAATGTTGGAAAGATGAAGGCTCATGAGATGTTGGTGATACAACAAAAGGAGGCTAACCAGGCAAATTTGAAGGAAGGATCAAGTCAAAAGCCGTATTTAACCACCAAAGTGGAGGTTCTTCAGTATATGAGTAGTATTGAAGAAGGAAGAAAGGTTGAAACCGAGAGGCAGAATCAATTTTATTAGGAGACATTAAAGGTTAGGCAAGAGAAGCAATTTAAGGAATTACATCCAAGGGTTAAACTGGTGGAATTATTAGAAACCAAACCCTTGAGTTTTTGAACCTATGGAGGCGGAGAATTGGTTAATGGATACATACCGTAAGCTTAAAAGTGTGGGATGTAAAGATGAAGAAAAGGTGCGCTATGCAACTTATCTATTGACCGGAACCGCAACCACGTATTGGGAGAAATCCAAGTTTGTGATTCCGGAAGGAGGTGTCAATACCTGGGCTGAGTTCAAAAAGAAGTTTCGAGAAGAATTTGTTCATCGGGACAATGGTAAAAGGAAGGAGAATGAAGACTTAGAGAAGAAGAATCTCCCAGTCCTGAAACATGTACGAGAATTTAACCGTTTATCCAAGTATATTAGTGATAAAGTAAACAGGGAGGCGAAATGACAAAAGAAGTTCATGAAAGGACTACAAGCTATTATGAAGATGCAACTCAAGATTGTGCGTTCAAAAGAGTTCCAGGAATTGGTGGATAGTGCACTAATATCAGTAGATAATGAGATTGATGCACCTGAAGGAAAGAAAAAGAGAATTCAAAAACAGAACACAATAGGTCAGGCCCAAGGACATATGATGAAGAATTATCCGGATCCACATATGACATACAAAACAGAGAAGATATGTCACAATTGTGGAATTCGGGGCCACGTGTTGAAGGAGTGTCCAAAACCTAAGATAGTATGTTACCAATGTGGACAATCAGGACACATGAAGAAGAACTGCTTAAAACCACAATTAACTCGTGGATCGACAGCAGGAGTAATAGAACCAATAATGGGGTTACCATCTACTCAACATAATCAGCCTAATCCAAATGGAGAAAGTAATGTAGGAGCATTTCAGTTGAAATGTAGCAAGTGTGGAATCCTAGGACACAAGAAATCATGTTGTCCGGATCATCAGGAGGATTATGGAACATCAGTGGGAAGAGACATAACATCCACAAAAGCACCGTCAAAGGAGGGTGTAGGTGAAGAAGATACATCCTCAAAGAAGCGGAAGTATGAAACCATAAATGAAGTCAATAACAGCAACCACAATAACAAAGCAAGTGGTAAGTCAAAACAGTATTAATGATATAAGTTACCTTCTACATGAAATTAAGGAGTTAGAGATTTTGCACCACTATTTCCCAAGTATGTGGGTATACCATCTGTTCCTCAAAAGACCATTAGAAAATCTCAAGGGGGAGAGTGAATAATGAAGCATCGAGAGTGGATATACGGAGAAAGGTTTAGGAGAAAGCCAAAACATTCTTAAAAAGTAAGCTATAAGGACTAAGTATACCATAAATAGATGAATAATAGAGTCAAGCTATATTTAGCCAAAGTATAAACCAGAATCTTACGTTTAAGAGACTTTCTAAAAACTTCGACACTTTTTTAATAAATGTCCTAATCTAAAAACACTCAAGAGGATCTGATCAGGGCAGAAATGCTAGATTCAAAAGAAGTTTATACATCAAATGGAATTAGAAGTTTCCTCATTTCAAATTATATGAAGATCCACGAAAAAGCTTGAATGAAGATACAATAATTATCTTCCTCCCGGATTTAAAAGAGTCACCAGGATCTGAAGAAGTCAATTTTATCTCCGGAAACGTAAGAGGGTGCGAACTTCGAGGACGAAGTTTATTTTAAGGGGAGAGTCTGTAACATCCCAGGATTAACACCTAAAAATAGAGAGGACACACGTTTGTGCATTGCATTCATGCATAAGAAAATCCGGGGAATTTTCGCGCAAAACTAAAAGAGGTATGGAGGGATCGGGATCTCTCTTGTACTGAAGGAAACTTCTGAGCAAGTGCGATAGATTTCGACATGATCCTTGTAGAATTGTTTGTTTCAGGGAAAATTTGTTCAAACATGTATTTGAATTTAAAATATGAAATTCAAATGAATTTATAAAATTCACAAATAAGAATTGGAAATATTTAATAACTTGAAATAAAATGATTACATAAATAATATAACAAGGATTCATTATTAATATAAATATATATGCATATAGTACTACTTTACAATAGATAAATAAAAGAATTCTTTATATAAGACATTGTCTTTACAATTAGGAAATAAATAAGTAGGAAAAAGAATTTCATAATTGAAATAAATCACAATATTCTTTATTACAACAATATATATGACATTGTCATTACAAAAGAATTGTAAAATAAATAAAAAATGAAATAAGTAAACTTTATTGAATTGAATACAATAATACAATGTTTTTTACAATATATAAAACAGAATATAAATTACAATATCTCAACATTATTCAATCAGAAAAGAAATTACATATATTTATACAAAAGAGGAATTCCTAAGCTACTGTTCTCTGATGTCCTTCAACAGTTGACATTTTTCTTCCTTCTCTTCATTTCCCGAAAACAAAACAAAAACAAATAAAAGAATGGTTAGTTGGTTAGTTTGCTCTCAGAAGTGAACAATGAGTTGCACTGTTAAAAGTTCATCATTGAGATAAACTTTAGAAAGGGGTAGGTTTCACCAAAAAAGTAGCATCTGTTCATATCAGTATATTTTGCCTTGGTACAACATCATAGGCTGGAGAGGGGCAAGTTTCACCATGACAATTAAAGTAATAAGATAAAGATTCCACAAATATCAAGTTTTCACTTGATCTCATCCACACCAGCATGTCCCACTTGCAAGCAGCTTGCACACCAACATGCACGTAGGTGTTGTCAACACCACAGCAAACCAGGAAACCAGATAAGAAGGAAACAACCGTAGCCAACAAGTACCTGGCCACACTCCACAGCACATCCACACAAAGTTACCATCAGAGTGTTATACCTCACCCTCAACCAACTCTGGTTGCTCCTTGGAGCCATCCAGGAGCTAGGAGTAGAGGGATTCACAGCAAAGGCAACATGGTTGCAAGTTAGGAGGAGGCAAGAAGCACTAGTAGTCCAAAGAAGAACTAGCCAGCATATCAAGTATCAGGATAGGAATTCAAAGAAGATCCAGCAAGGAATAAGGAGGAGAAGGATTTCCAGAACAGGATGCATGGAAGCTTACATTACTAGCAGAACAAGATCAACAATCATATCTTGTAGCAGGTAGAACTTTACAATATTTTCAGCATCTGTATTCTCTTTTGCATCAACATCTTGGGAAAATAAAGAGACTAATACCCATAAAATGCACTCCTATACCCTTCAACTAGATGATCATCTAGGAGGATTTGAGGAGGGTGTTCTCTCAGATCTACATAGAGATGCTATGTATATTCCTCATAGATAAATAAAAAGATACATCCTAATCCTTGTTCTTATTTAGAGTTTGGCCTCAGCCTTTGCATCCTAGGTAGGGGCTATAGCACACTTCTACTAATCATACCAAGGCCATAAAAGCATACAAATCATCTTTGCACAAACCAGCAAGCATGAGGGATTGCTGGGCACAAATCCAAAAGAATTGGAATTGCACCTCAGGCACAATCCCAAACTCACTCCCACCAAACTCTCAATCTAGTCTTTAAAAACTAGAACATCAGCCCTTCATCAAGTTTGATAATAAATCATTTTATTAGATATTCAAAATATCTAAGAATCATTTTATATTTTAAAACAAAGGTATATGAATCAAAGATTCAGTTACACACTGCTCATCTTCACATTTTGATTCAAGGCAGCTCATACTACCACAAATATCACAATCTTCATTTTATAAGATCATCTAGAATACAATAGCTACCCTCTCATATAAATTTAGAATAATTCAAATCATTTTCCTAGCTAATAAGCCAGGAATCATTTAGTGTACTGCTATTATCCCTGACAAAGGAGTGTATATCTTAACACATTCAGAGTTAATTACCATATGTCATTCACCATCCAGCAATAATTTCAAGCCAATATGATTTCCAGATCATTTTCCTAACCAACTCAACTAGCAGTCAATATCAATAGTTCTTGACTGTCAACATGAACTAGCAAATGTTCAGACCAGCAAGTATTCCAAATAGATAAAATCCAAACCAATGGTTTGAATTTTCATGTCTACTGTAATCATCCAGAAGGGTTTCTCAAATCATCTACCCAGATTAAGAGTAGCATAAACCTACTCTTACCATAGTACCTCATCATTTAATCATAGGGTAAAGAATTAAAACAGGGTATTGAGACCATCACAAGTAAACCAAGCATGTCAATTGAGCATCAAACCAGAGCTAAGATATCTCCACAAGACACAGTTATTCTCCAGATGTGAACCCTAGGTTCAGAGATGAAATCTAGACAGTGGGGAATCACAAAAGGCACACTTGACATAGCAAGGTAGATAAAGCCTGGAGGGGAGCATAGAAGAGAAAAACACCTACCTTTGGCAAGTCATATCTCGTCGGAGAGGAAGCAGAAGTAGTATCGACGGCAACGGCAACACAGAACACCACGGGGAAGGCTTCACCATACACCACCACCTATCCCAGCATCAATCTTACCACCAAGGCGGCACAGGGAGAATCCCTGAGGGCCACAGCATCCTACACCGACCTAGAATACGAACTACAGTGAGCGGAGACGTCGGAATCGACAGCCGCTATACCATGGCAGGGCTAGGGTTTCCAACGAGTGCGCATCAGGGGGCGCGCAAGCCAAATTAACGGAGGAAGAGGAAGGGGAAGAGGTGGCGAAACAGCGCCAGCAGACAGCAGTGGTGGAGAAGGCCGGTGGCGGTCGGGGCGACCAGCGGTGGCGCTGGCGGTGCATCGCGCACGGAGAGGAACGTCAGAGGGATAGGGTCGTGTCTGTGTGCGTGTGTGCGGGTGAGAGGACAGAAAGAAAGGGGTGGGCTGTGGTCTAGATGACCCAGGCCAACTTAGATGGGCCAGGCTAGCCCATGTACCAACCCAAAACAGCCCAAGTCAAACGAAATAAGAAATAAAATAAAAATAAAATAAATAAATTACCAAAATAACCTTTAAACATTTTCAGCTATAAAAAATTATAGAAAAATCATAAAAATATAATTAATATGTTAAAATTATCATAAAAATAAGATCTATCTAACAAAAATATAAATTAATTTATTTAAAATAAATGTAGAGCACATAAATATTAACATCATTAAATCCTGAGTAAAATGTCATAAAATAAGAAAAACTTCTAAAAATAAATAAAAATCATTTTTTTGTATAAACAGAACTCTACTATTTTATAAAAATATTAACTTAGAGTTCTACAAATAAAATATAAAGCAAATATTTAAAGACACTAAATTCTTTGAAGAATTTTATAAAAATAAAGGTAAGACTTAAAAATAAATAAAAATCATTTTTAAGATCTTTAATAAGTATATTCCACTAGAAAAATACCATGTATATTATTCAAAAATATTTTAAGATAAATAAAAATCATTACTATTTTAATCAAATGAAATAACCACTTTGTTAATTCTTAAAATTATTTCTTAAGTAGGAAATCGTCACATTTTCTTATAAAACACCAAAACCTTTAAAGTTTAATTACTAAGTCTAAATATATAATCAAAATAAAACTTAAATATAATTATTAACCTTTAAATGTTTTTAAATCTTAAATTCAAATTAAACACCTTTTAAATAAATATTACATAACACTCATGTGTAAGAGGGTGAATAATATCCATTTAAAATGATTCCAAACCCTAACAAAATTTGTAAGATCATCTAATTATGCTCCCATTAATAAATTGCATATTATTAAATTTATCTTTCATTTAAATTGAAAGGGATCATCCTTAATCATATTTGCCAAAACCCTAAAACTAGATGCCATTCTAAAAACTCATCATATCTTACAATTTACTTCTATTTTTATAGTTAACTTTGGTCTAAACAATCATAAACATCTCATTTGAAGTTTATTCATGTTTTAAAGTTAACTTTAGTCACTTGTATCATCAATTAAAATATGATAACTTAACACCACTCATAACCATCACCAACCCTAATGTAAGACCTAACAACCCTTAAGACTAATTAACCTTAACTAAATACTAGTTCCTTCAAATGTTATTCTTTTTGCCACTTCACACAAACAAGTCTATATTAGTTCCTTCAGCTCTTAAGAACTCAACTCAAGGACTTTTTATCCCAATCACCAGATAACAATTAATCATAATTTTATTAGAATTTGTATATTTTGGTTTGTTAACACTTAAGTTCCTTATCAATGTCATTGCTTATGAAACAAACTTAAAGATAAACCCAATCTTAAAGAAGATACCTAAGATCAACTTATTCAAAATACTAAGGGTTTCACTTTGAGAATTATAAAATTCCATAGCATTACTTATGCATAATGGCATCCTGCTTCTTTAAACATTAGTCCTTACCGGACCAATGATGTTGATTTTAGATATTGGATCTTATATTATATCGAAGACCGTGAGTGCACAATCTTGCAATCACAAAAGGCAAGTTCACACTTGCTCATGTCCTTTGATTATTTTCTGAAAAGTATTTTGCAAATCCAGTGTTGTCATCACCTGCATTTGAAAAAGATCAGAAAACACTATTTTCATAATAATATGATTATAGGTTATTTACCATGAGGTAATAATCTACTATGAAAGTTCCGGTGGTAAAGGAACATATTATCTAGGACTTAACAACCAATGTCGCTAGTGATTCTTGCGCCGTATATTACGCGTTAACCATGAGATTTGGAATGGGACGGAGAAGTCAGCTGGATCGGCTCCCTTTCGCATGCATTGGACACTGTTCTGGGCATTTGTAAGTTGCAAATCGTGGGTATAGCCGTTTTATACGGGGGAAGTCTACTGTGGATCTAGGCTTACAAAAGACAGATATCTAGTGTTAATGGTTGTTGTGTGTATCCAATTAAGGTATAGTCGTTTTATACGGGGAAAAGTCTACCTTGAGTTTGGTCATCCAACAATTGTGGTGTATGCAGGGTCGCGGAGAAGGACAGTGATTGGCTTGGATCTTAGTCTGGGCCTCATACCAAGGAAGTGTGAATGAGCCTATAACTCGGATGTGCAACAAAGCTTAAGATCTCTCATGGATAAAGTAACGCACCTCTGCAGAGTGTAAGAACTGTAACTTGTTACTTCCTGTTCCGGGAAGGAGCTGCAAACGCTGCGGGAAAGGAACTCCATGAAAGTTATGGTAAACCCGTGAAGGCTAATGAACATAGCTTTTCAGAATAAAATCAACCTTTGAAGAAATGTTTACGAAAACTTGCATTGCCTACGACCTATGGTCTGTGGCTGTAGATAGTGCATCAAACACTCCTCTTTAGTGAATTTGCTGAGTATGCTCGTACTCAACGTATCTTCTTAACCCTTGCTAGATCTCGAAGAAACCAATGGCGTTTCTAGGAAATAAGTCACTTGAAGAGTTGAAGATATCTAAGGGAGATCAACGGAGTCAAAGACCTTACCAAAATCTATCGAAGACAAGCTAAAGCATAGAATAGAAATAAAACTCCTAGAATCTAGAACCTACTTCTGTAGAATAATACTATAGTAGTAATTTCAAGCCTTATACATTTATTAATAGTATTACTTGTAAAGTAACTCCGAGTGGATCTTTCTGGTTCTTTCTGTATAATATTCCTCACTGTCCGAGAAAGCTCTCTGGATATTTTGTAATATGCTATATGTAATATGAAGTGTTGTCTTGGACCCGCGATGTTTCTGTTGTACCACTCTGAGGGATATAATGCGTATGGAACGGTGTTCCATTGGTATGCTGGGTCACCGCAATTTAGGAGGAGAAATTATGGATAAGAACATTCTTGTGAAGTAAAGCTCATCATGTTAACACATGATGATGGATATGCATGAGTAGTATATCTAGGAAAGGAATTCCTTAATTAGAAGTCCAGGATTGTGAATTGTAGAATATAGGAATTCTTGGTAAACACTCAACTTTAAATCTCAAATCAAACATAATATTCATTTCATATTATTGATCTGTCATCTTATCTCCATACAACTTTATAGGAATACTTTCCTATAGCAAATCACATAAGCACATCTTTGTCATTCCTAACTATCATAATTATATGTACTTAGGAGTTATCCTTATCAATTATTTTCCATAAGACCTTCTAGGAAATAACTTTCTTGTATAAAGGATGAAGTCATTCTTGAACACCAACATAAGGACAATCTGTCTTAACCAATAATCTTTATTCATATAAATAAAAGGATGAACACAAATATTAATACTCCTAAAACCCATGGTAAACAATTACAATTTTAAACCCTAACGTTTATTTCAATCATATATGCGTAGAAACTATAGTTATCAATTCTCTCTCATAATTCATTCCAAATAATAACTATTTATTTTAAAGGGTGATATTAATAAAGATCAGAAACATAAAGATAATATGTTTAGCCATTAACCCTTATTCACATCAATAAAAGAAATATGAGAATATCAAATCTTCAAAGAACTTATGGTAAGTATTTTTAATTCAAACTTTAACTCTAATGTTAGTAATAATAAAATATATACATATGTATAAGAAAATAAAGAAGTGATAACTTTATATAATAAAAGTTCACAAATAGTTCAAAATAACTTATTATTGATGCTTGTATTCAGCAAAGAACTTTTATAAAGAAGGATTCCTAAAACAAATGAAAAATACAAAAGATGAAAAATAAAACAGAAAAGGAAAACAAACCGAAAGAAAAAAATAGAGGAATACAGCTTCTGGCCGCAGCCCATTTTCCCTTCTCCCTATCTGCTACTCGCGAGCAGCTCGAATACAGCCCATCTGTCCCAAGTGCGGCCCGGCACTGGCCCGTACCCCTTCATTGTCTCTTTCCTCATCGTCTTCCTCGCCGACGGATCGAGCAAGCAGCTCGCTGTCGAGCTCCGCCGCGCCGGCGTGCGCCAGGATTCGTGTCGCTGCCCGCCGTCGTCTACAAGACCCTCTGCCTCGCCAAGGACGAACCCTAGCACGTCATTTCCTATCCCATCTTCTCCACCACGCAAACCCTAAACCTAGAGCTCACAAACGCCGTCGAGCCTCGCCGTCTCTGGCCGCCCCGAGCCTCGCCGTGACTCCTGGAAGCTTCGCCTCGCCGCGGTGAGCAGCCTCAAAGGAGGAATCGCCGCGAGGAGCTCCCAATCGTCCTCTTTCCGATACACACAAGCGCAGCCGTGCGCGCGAACGGAATCCATCGATCGACAATCGATCTAAGAGGTTCATCCTTGGATGACGTCACTATGACATCATCATCGCATCATCCCCAGCCACGTCAGCGTGTTGGACTTAGTCCACTGCTCGCGTGGAATATGACGTGGTCACTGGCCCACTGGTCAGTGACCGTGGGTAGATTTAGCTTAGGTGCACAATGTCTTTTCTATTTAGGAATTAAATAAAACCATATTAATTCCAATAAAAAATATAATTAAATCTTGTTTAATTAATAACTTTTGTTTTATAATTCATAAATATATGTTTAATATATGAACTTTTTCAGAAAAATAAAATCTACAACTTAAAACTATTATCAAATATTATTATTATGATTATTTAAATAAATGTAATTTAATAAAAGTTTTATAAGTAATAAAACTTTGATAAATCATATTTTAATACTAGTAAATATTAAAGAATATAAATAAAATACCAAAAATATTAGAAAATTAAGAATTATAATTTAAAACTATAATAATGCATTATTACTCCACTTAATAAATAATTGTTATTTATTAAGTCCTTATCAAATAATAAGTATTATAAAAATCATATCTTATTATTTTTAAATAAAAAAATAAGTGTAATATACCAAAATGATCACAAAGATAATACCTATATGTTAAAAATATAATATTCCACTTTTGAGTTAAATAAAAAGTTAAACACTTTAATAACTTGAATTTAAACCTATTTCTTTAGTTAATAATTCATATAAGAGTATATAAAAATTTCTAAAATTAACCAATTGAATCTAATAAATAGTATTAGCATTAAATACTAATTTTATGAAGTCAAAATGGTTTAACACATTTTAAATATAATTTTATTAAGTTATCCTTCAACCATAAATATAGATTATTTTATAAAAGGATCCTTATCTAATATAAAATCTCCAAGAATAATTTATAATGAGATAAAACCTATTACTTTACTTTAACCACAAGTTTATAAATAAATAAAAACCCTATAGTGAACCATAAGTAGTTAAGTAATGTCATTTCCCTGATTACCAATTATAACCATTCATTCACTCATCCATAAAAAGGAAAATGATTCTATTCCACTCAACAATTAGGAAACCACTATTAAAATAGAAGTATTATCATTCTTAAAGTATCCTTAGGGAAACATGATAAAGTACACCTGTACAAATAACATAAGCAATATGCCTTAAGCCCATCTATGTCTTTAAAGTTAACTTTAGTCTATAATACTTTAAATACTATTCTAAAAGACTTTGTTATGTGTTTTATAGTTAACTTTGGTCTATTATAATTAAGTTATAAAGCATCTTAATCCCAAACTAACCAAGTTCAAAACCAAGATAGATAAGTCTCAAATACTAATGTTGTCATTATTCGAATGGAGTAATTCTTTCTTACTTAAAGACTATAACTAGAAAGAACACCTCATAAGGTTAACTTAAAAGCTTAAATGCTTCTGCTTAGTTGAGTAAGATGTTCTTCAAATGTTATTCTTCTTGCCACTTCAAACATCAAATGAAAATTAATAATAATCACATTACATTAAGCTTTACTTATATACCTAGGATTGTTAACACTTAAGTTCCTTATAAATGTCATCACTTGCAAGGTAAAACTTGAAGATAAGATAATTCTCGTATAAGCAGTCCTTGAGTAGCACATCTCATTAGTATATCTTATTGTTGTATGCCATTATATTTACATATTGTTTCACACATACTCACAAGCCTTAATAAGAAGCACAAGTATAAAACTTATCTAAAAGGACAACACATTCTAATGTAACCATTTCCAATTTCCAAACCCTAGATCAACACTATCCCCGGGATTCGAGTTTACGAAATTGCATTACATTACTTATGCATAATAGCATCTTGCTTCTTTAAACATTAGTCCTTATCAGACAAATGATGTTGATTTCAGATATTGCATCTTTTATATTGTCTCGAAGACCGTGAGTGCATAATCTTGCAATCACAAAAGGCAAGTTCACACTTGCTCATGTCCTTTGATTATTTTCTGTAAAGTATTTTACAAATCCAGTGTTGTCATCACCTGCATTTGAAAAAGGTCAGAAACCACTATTTTTCATAATAATGTGATTATAGGTTATGTACCATGAGGTAATAACCTATTATAAGAGTTCCGATGGTAAATGAACATATTATCTAGGACTTAACAACCAATGTCGCTAGTGATTCTCGCGCCGTATATTATGCGTTGACCATGAGATTTGGAATGGGACGGAGAAGTCAGCTATATCTTTTCCCTCTCGCATGGAGCTGGATGTGCGGGTCGTGGCTGTTATCACTCGTAGCGTGCATATTATATGGTAATTCGTAGAGGATATGCAACATATGGGTGGGAGCCCTCAACCATGATAGTTCTGGCATCTGAACGGTCTGTACAAACCATTGCCGTAATTCAAAAGGTGGGTATGGTGTACACCAAGGAGACATGCGGGGTCGCGGAGAAGGCAGTGATTGGCTTGGATCTTATGTTGGGCCTCAAACCAAGGAAGTTTGAACGGGGACATACTCCCGGCCGTGCAGAAAAGCCTAAGGTCTCTCATGGGTAAAGTGACGCACCTCTGCAGAGTATAAGAACTATAACTTATTATTCCCTGTTCCGGGAAGGAGCCGCGAACGCAGTGAGAAAGGAACTCCATGAAAGTTCTAGTAAACCCGTGAAGGCTGACGGACATAGCTTTTCAGAATAAAAGCAACCTTTGAAGAAATGTTTACAAAAACTTGCATTGCCTACGACCTACGGTCTGTGGCTATAGATATAGTGCATCAAACACTCCTTTTCTAGTGAACTTGTTGAGTACGCTCGTACTCAACGTATCTTCTTAACCCTTGCTAGGTTCTAAAGCCAGTACAGACGATGTCCACATCAAATCATGCTCCAGGAATCATCATCAAAAGCTAAAGCTCTTCAATGAAGTCAAGAAAGTCAACATATACATCAACTCAAGTGAAGGCGAAGTTACTAAGTAGATAGGAATATAATCTCTATCCATAGAACCTATTTCTATAGCGTCTTGCAATAGCAGCAATGCCAGACCATTAGTTAAAATACTAGTCTTAATAGTATAATAGTTTTTGAGTTGTTTATTTCCGATTCTTCTTTGTAAGAAGTTTCTTTCTCTCTTTAACCTAGAGTGTTCTCTGGATCTTGTGTAAAGAGTTGAGTTATAACCTATAGTCATGTCTTGGACCTACTGTGTTTTTGTTGTACTACTCTGAGGGATGTAATACTAGTGAATGGTATTCCATTGGTGTTATGTCAACGACTATAGTGTACTACATCATACAGTGGTATGCTAGGTCACCGCAATCGGTCTCTCCGATGAGACGGGACATGACTGCTCTGACTGGGGGAGTCGGGCGGTGACAGGAAGCGAGTCAGAGTGGGGAGGGAGTTATTCGTGTCTCCCTCTCTTCTCCACGCGTGCAACGGTAGAGCGACGGCGGCAGGCCATTTTGGCCGAACCGAGGCTGGCTTTACGAAAACGGCCGATTCGGCCGTTGTTCCTGGGCCTGGCTACGGGCTGCTTTAATACCCGTGCTGGAGACAACGCATGGTAGCCTAGGTTACCAAACAGGCCATTTTCTGTGTCAGCGAGCATATCTAGACCTTCTGTAGGCTACCAAACACGTCCTCAATGTTTGGATGCCGCCTGTCGTGTGTCCGTGCGACCCTTCATCATTGTCCGACCCGTCCATCTTTACGTGCCCGATTTTGCGTAGGTTTCGAACGAAAGTATCATGAGGCCCATGGTTAAGGCCCCTCGATGCACCGTTAGTCAACACGACTTATCGAAGATGAGTACTATGATCACAAGTTCCAAGTTTTGTTAAGCAGATACTAATATATGAATAAAGGTTCTAGCCAACTACCAAGATTAATTCAGGCACGAACTTGTAAACCAACTTATAATCCTCTTGGAGCACCAGCGGAAGCCGATCACCATGGATTGAATCAGTCAAAACTGAACTTCCCCCAAGTTCATTTGCTAGAAAACATTTGTATAGAGGAATGACAATACAAATTTGTGAAGCAGTGATACACTTTGTCAGAGGAAATGCTAACAGGCATGCTCAGGGACGCGGGATGCTGTCAACCCCCTAGCTCTGTTTATAATCTTGACGACACGTCGTGCCTTGCTCGACGATCTCATGCGACGCGCGCGGTGCACTCTGCCGCGTCAGCATCCACAGTAGTTAGATTTGCAATGATTCAAAAGAGTTTGCCATGTATTCATTGGATGAGCGACAGATGTTGCAATCTGAATTAGGACGGCGTATGCAACTGCAGCCATACTAAAGCGCTAATCTCGGCTCAGGTGACAAAATGTTAATTAAGGTGACCGAGACCCCTGCTGAGACCGTTGGTCACTGGCGGTAGTGCCATGATTTCTGTTAGTAGTGTGCATGCCGACTAGGTTTTGCGTTGATTATCCCCCCGCTGATGCGTAGGATTAGGGGATCTGTCCTAAAAAGAAGCAAGGGCGTGCATGCCCTCCCGCTCACCGTCTATGACACAAGTGCAACCGCACTTTATATATTTATTTCCATTTCCTTTTCTCCCTTTCCGTTCCTCCTTTCAGGCTTGGCCTAAAAATTCCCCCTCCTGCCTCCTCAAACTATACTTAACAGCTTTAGCATTTTGGAGAGAGAGAGAGAGAGAGAGGATGATGACAACTTAACCCACCAATATGGGGAATAATAATCCCGCAAAGCCTAAACTTTCTCGATGCCCTGGTGGAATCATCAGCGAGAGAAAAGAAAACAAAGGGAAAAGAGAGGCACAAATGCACGCAGCATCCATCGCTCGCTCGCTTATGACGGAAGAATCGATCTAGGAATACGATTTCGTTTCTTGTCCCGTGTCAATGCGTAGAAAACTGCGGCTCGAGAGAATAACTCAAACGGTATTTTTTTTTTGGTTTCATAATATAAGATGTTTTAGATTTGTGAAAAAAATATATCTAGACCTCTTTTACTGTCTAGATTCACTCTGAATTTATACCCTAAAAACAATATCTAGATACACTTTTTTCACAAAACTAGAACATCTTATAGTATTATATAGAACAGAGGGAGTAGATATTATCTAAGCACCGCCGTGTGTCGACCAAACTCTCTTCCTAGCTAGCTTGTTTTCTATTTGACCCCGCTGGCTGGCTGGCTGGCTGGCTGGCTTAACTACTAGTAGTCGTAGACCAATAATAATGTATCTGATGCGGCGAACGATTCAAACATGCGTGTGGTGGCCTTGACACGATATTTAGTCAGTGTATAGTATACGACCGTCCCGCCGGCCGGTCGTTCCTGCCTGGTACCACGCCTATGGGCTGCAAACCGTAGTTTTCTAGCCAAGCTACTCGTCACATAGTATAGTAGTAGTAGGTTGGTTTCAACCGAAGGAGAAGAAAAAGACTGTAGCTAGCTAGGCAGTATGCGTGCGTGGTGCGAGTGGCGACAAGGCGGCTAGCTAAGCTAGGCGAGAGAGAGAGAGAGAGAGGGAGAGAGAGAAATTTATACGCAGGGGGCAGCGCCAGGCAGGGTGGGTGGGTCGTACTCGTACCGCCAGCCCACCAGGGTGAGGTGAGATCGATCGATCGATCGTGAAGGTAGCGAACCCGTGGACGGTGTGGCACGTGCACGCAGTACGATAGATCGGCCTCTCCGAATTCCGATCCACGGTGGTGTGGCGTGAGCTGTGCGCCTGCGTGTGTGTGACCACACTAACCTCCCTCTCTCTCTCTCTGTGTGTCCAAAAGTTGTTCGATCGATCGGGGTCACATGTGCATGGCTAACTAACTAACCCCCTGCCTGCGCGGCTAGCTGCGCGTGTGTGTGCGATGCGATGTGATATTTTCTTTCTACGCAAGCATGCTCCAGGCCCACCGTACCCGATCTAGCTATGCTATCAGGATGCATGCGTGACGCTGCTCGATCGGGTCCAATGATTTCGGTGTGCGCGCGCGGGGTCGGGGTGTGCGAGCTGCACGCTGCAGATGATGCAGTGGCTTGCGTTCTCGCTCTTGGTCGATCCGTCGTCGCGAATTAATAAATGTCACTTCAAGGGAAGGCTAGGCTAGGCTAGCTACCTCTCCGGTCGCTTTGCTTTTTCGGTGAGCGATCCGTGCGAGACCGGTGAAGCCTAGCTACCGCGCTCCGTCCGCCGGGTGCAGTACGACTAGGAGTACTGTACCACCCATCGATCGATCGAGCCGGTCGCTGGCTTTTTTGAAGGCACTAGTTTTGCTGGCTGACGCGTTGCAATATATATGTATCTGCCTTCTGCTTGAAGCCAACCCTCCGGAGCAGGTAGTGTAGTACCACTTGTTGTACTATAATGCTCGTTAATTAAGCAGTAGTAGTACTGCTATGTCTATGCGTGGAGTGTATACACAGTCTTCCTCTGTGATGACATGTACTATCACGTACGTAGACATTTTAAAGACCGCCGTTTTTGTCAGTCAAAGCCGTCGACTTGTTAACCAATGCCGACGCCGTGGCTGGCTGGGTGTAATAAGAGAAAAATATCCTTTTTGCAGGTACTTCAGACTCCAGAGCCGCCGAGGAAAAGTGATGGTAGACCGGTCCAGACTTGAGCCAGCAGAGCCGCCGCGCCGCCGCCTAGAGAATTTCGGTCGTATGGTCTCGCCGCCCCTACACTACCCTGTCTAATCCCTGTCGCCGTATACGCGTACGCGAACGTAGCCCCGCGCCCATGGTTGCGGTTGGTCCAGGTGTCCATCGGAACCGTCCTCGGGGTCTGGGGGCCCCATCCAATCCAGTCCAATCCAATCCAGTCCGTCGATGTGGTCCACCTCCGCTAGCTCCGCCGTCGCGTCGCCAGCAGCAGCAGTAGTACGCCGCCGCACATGTCGCGCACGTACCCGCACGCGTTTGGTTCGGTTTTAGGTTTTCTTTCCCGCACCACACCCACACCCACAGACGCCGGTTGGGTTGGCTGCTGGAGCTGGTCAATCCAATCGTCCGTCCGGTCAGGGTCACGTCCCGTGGATGGAGACGTCGCGCCCAACCACCCCACCCAGACCCAGCGCCACCAGATCCACCTCTCCGCCCCGCGATGCAACGCAACGCGAAAACGGTGGCCGTACGTACGTGTACGTTTCTGCCACTTCTGCTGGCAGCAGCAGCAGCAGCAGGCCCGTGCGCACCGGGACGCTGCTGATGCAGGGCGTGGCTCTGAAACTCGAGTGGGTTTCAGGTGTGCGTGCGTCTCCTCTCCTGCCAGATCGATCGGAGGAAATGCAGGTAAAACAGCTGACGGGTTCAATGTGACGGTTGTGTGATCTGCTGGTTGGTTCTGAATCTTGAGACGCAGGCCAAAGGAGCTGGTGGTGTGGTCCTGGGACGCAGCGGAGATACGAACGCGGGCGCGTGGACTGGCAATAAAGGCGCTATACTATTCTCCTGTCTGTCTGTTTATTTCGGCCTGGCTCTGGCTGGCACTCCACGCCGACGGACGGCGTTTTGTTTTGGACGGTACCTCGATGGATCGATCGATCGATCCGCGGGGTGCACTGTGTTTGGCGGAGGAGAGGGAGAGACGGTTGCGCCAAGCCACGCTGCTGCCGTTGAGGTCATCGGGGACGGGACGGAGGCAGTAGTACAGAGAATGATGAGGTCGTTGGCGTTGGCGTCTGGTCATGTGGCCTGCCTGGCTGGCCTGCTCGCGACGCGCGCGCCCTTTTTTTTCCGGCTACGGCGCACATACGTCGGCGCGCGCGCACGGCGTGCGTGTCCTCGGCTGGAGCTGGCTGGCTTGGGGATGGGGACGTACTACGTGCGGTGCGAGTGCGACGAGTGGGTCTGCCAGCCTCTTGGCTCTTGCTTGGTCGCAGCCGCGTCGCACGCGCAGGCACACAGTCAGCGCCGATGCGGTCACGGCCGCGGCGCCAACAAAACCTCCTGTCCTCACCGCGCCGCGCTGCGTTGAATCCGTCAACGGAGGCTCTCACGCGCCCACCAACGCAGCCTATGCTACGCAAATACGCAATGGACTGCTGCCCATCTCGCCGACCCGAGGCCCATCCTTTCGATCCAGAGCCTGTCTGTCCAATACCCAAACCGACCCTTAAAGTGCTCATCAATGGCCCATGAGTTGACGGGCCACAGCCCCTTCTGACCCAGCGTGCTCGCAAAACTCGGCCTATTCTCTAGCCCATCCGAAATAAACCAACGCGCTTCGTCTCTCTCGCCGGAGCTCGCTGCCTCCGCGCCAGATCGCCTCCGGCTCTCTCCCCCCCTCCTCCGGCCCACTCTTTCTCTCTCGCGCGATTACCTGTGAATATCTCTGGCTTCTGCATTCCTGCTCCAATCCCGGTGCTCGTTTCGGACCTCGCTAGTGCCCCTCTTGGCGGCCAATCTGTTTGCCCCCGCCACCCAATGTCACCATCTCCCGCTAGGGTTTCGCTGTAAGTTAAGTTTTCCCCTTTCTGTGCGCTAAAATTTCATCCAATTAATGGTGCCGCGCTTGGATAATCTCGTGCCTAGGTGCGTAGATGCTTGCGTTAATGTGGTGTCTGGCCTGTTCTGATCAAAGTACTCATCTCCCAGTTCAGACGATCCAATCGAGGGCCTTGATATGTCAACTGCAGGGCCAGTTTGATCTTAATTGGTGTTTAGAAATGATATATGTGATCCTTAATAACTCTAAAAATTAGGCTGTCATGTCTTATTAGTGCATACATGTACACTCTGCCTTTTAATTTGTTAGGGAACCATGTATTTTGTGCTCTTCCTGGCCCTTGATGCACCTTCATTTAGATAATATGGGGCAAAATGATAGAGCAGGAATCAAAGAATAAATGAAATACTCAAACCACCTACCCCCGTTGAGATGTTTGGGAGAATGATAAGAAGCAAGGACTAAATGATATAATCAAGCTGCCTACCTTATTTGTTACTAACATTTGTGTGGATGTTGGTTCTTTAAGTGCTATGTGTTCTTCGCAAAAAAAAAAAGTGCTATGCGTCCTAACCTTAGAAAAAACTTAGCCGTCTTGCTCCAGATGCTGCCCTCACCTTAGCTCTATGTTTGTTAAGAATCTATTAGGTAGGTAGATTTAGCTACTGGACCTTCACTCACCTTAACTTATCTTGCATTTCCAAACTAGAAAGTGAAGTAGAAAAGGCGCTTCTTCTTCTTGGTCATCATTCAGCAATACTGTTGAACCCTTGCAGTATAGATATCCGGTTCAGGGAACTTCTTTCTTGTAAACAAAGTAATCATTTATGTACTAGTTTATCCCAATTATGGGATCAGGCTTTCTCTAATTTTGAATGTATGTGGCAGGTTTTGTGCAAAGTGGATCTTGTGTACATGCAAATGTATGCTAACGTACTCTCAAAAAATACCGTTCCATTTTACTCTATATTCAGTCAGTAATATCCAGTTACAAAGGATCATACTGGACCAATGACATGGCTATAGTGTCCCTCTAAACAGTAGTGGTGTACTTGATAAATCGCCTGCTGTAACTGTCCCCAATTTACTAGGACCAATTTTTGTTGCATATATTGTCCATAACTAAGAATATGTTTGGAAACTGAAATGCATTGTTTAGTTGGTGAAAACATGTCTTGAATATAGATTCACCTGTTCATTTAAAATTCTCAGTCTTAGACATCTTTTGTATCAATCAAACTATAGCCATATCTTGGAACGGTAGAAAGAACTGGCCTTTATATCCTTCATTTTGATCTATTCAGTTTTCCTCTAAAAATAATGGGGTTGGAAAGAGAGCATTTGTGAACACTTATTTTTGCAGGAACATCTTCTGCACACTTGATTTTTTCTGTTCAATCATTGTTTGGATACCTGAGTTTGTGCTTATGCTGTTGCAGAAACTATGCGGGGTTTTACACAGGAAAGTTCAGAAGAAAATTTTCAGAATGGGTTTGAATGAAAAAATCATACAGAATATTCATCTAGAGCTAGGAGTTTATGTGATCAATCAACTTGTACCTACAAGGCTATCACTGTCATGGAAAAAATATTGCATCCATTAGGCAATGCCGATTCTCTTTTTAGCCTAACTATACTCTGCCGCTGCCTGGATGAACCTATAGTGTCCCACTTGCAGTAATTTGTTTGGATGAAACAGATACGCATGGATCCACCGTCCAAAGTTGGCGCAGGGCTGTGGTGTCTGATATACATGGAACTACGAATTAGAAGCTTTCGGCATCAACATGTGCACTTCCACACTTCCTTTTCTCAAACATTATTCCTGAAAATGTTTTCCACTCAGCATATTCAGATTTGCTGGGTAATCTATGCACTGTCTTTCTTGTCCGAAGCCATAATTTTTCAACTCTGTATTACATAAATTTATCTGCAGTTCACCTCGGTGCATTCCTTTGTTGTGCCTTTTGGAGGGTCATTCAAATGCTTCTCTATTTTCATTTATGTCCAGTCATGAATGGCTTTCTCCTGAAATCCAAGAATTTGGCCTATGGTGCCTGAACTAATAGATGTGCACTGATAGTAGTTTTAGCCTTATAGTATTTGTTTTAATTTCCTGTTTACTAACTGTCCATCCTAGTATAATCTAGCTATCAATGATGAGCATGTTGGGGTTCTGCATTAAGATCTGGATTCTTTTCCTTGTTAACACTGAAATAGCTGTATTGTATTCTTTCGGCTGTTGGGCACTAAGAAGTAAGAACGCTGTCAGAACCTTAGTTTTAATATTCATTGGCAAGTAGGTCTTAGATTGTCTAGAAGTAGGTATTCTTCTCGCAAGTGTTGAATTGAAGACAGCTGACCTTCAGTATCTCCAGATCAGATGATTCTCTCTCTTGTGTCAGAGTAATACCTGTCACTTCTAGCTTTGATTAAGAACGCTGTCAGAAGCTTCTTTCATTACAAAATCAACCTTGGTAAGTTATTGTTCTTTTTGCCTGTCTATACCTCTAGACACATTGTGTATCACTTACCTTCATTCAGGATACCACCAGATTGTCACTCTGTTCTGGAATTCACTTGTTCTTTTATCTGTTGAAGAGTCCATTTGCTTGTTATGGCTAAAAGGCATTATGATAACACACTGAGATAAATGTAAAGTTTCCCTAACTAGTATGACTCTGTCGTATTGTGTGGAGGTTGGTGGTCAAAAGATTATTCAACTGGCCCAGATCATGCCAATGTTGAGGTAGGTAAGACCAGTTTTTGCTGTCAATATTTGCACCCTGTATATCCTTGCCATAACTGAACAGGACCTGCCTTTGGAGGATCTTTTCAGTATCAGACCATGAGGCTTCATCATTGTTCCCTGCTTGATCTGCTTTACAATTTTACTTGGACCTCATGATTCACATATCCCTTTTCAAAGTTTACACACGAACAGGGTGACAGATTAATATAATCAAGGCATGTGAAGGCCCTGTTAACATAGCGCTATACGATAAGATAATGCATGTGATTCCTAGCATCTATTAGCAGGCAGGCCTACTTGGCCTATTGTTTACATACGCAGTACTCTTGGTTCTCTTAATTGGTTAAATGTAGTCTTAAACCAGAGATTGATCTGACTGGCGTGTGTGACCTTGGGTGTGGTGCTGGGGGCAAGGGGTTTCTGCATAAATAAAACCACGTCCACGTGACAACCTACCTGTAAGGCGTTTTCTACTGATTGGATCGAGCTACATGTGCCCCGTGAGACATGCTGCCATCAAGATACGCTTAGATCATCACCGACTAGCTGGTTCTGATTGGAGATTTGATATTTATATTGTTTTCTCATCGTACTTAAGAGCAACTTGATGATTTGCAGAGTAGCTTACCCTGCAATTGGTATTCTATGCAAGTTCAATGATGTTAGTTAAGCCCAGATCATAGCTTGGGCCAGTTAACTACATGGAACGGTTAAATGGGATAGTGTTACAGGAAAGCAGCACTACCTAACGATCCACCATTATTGTACTAGGCAGTGGATCTTGCGAATTGAATATTCAGAGACAAAGAGAACTGTAAGTGCATGTATATGCATTGATTGGCTGGCCAGTCAGATCGTTATCAGGCTAATAGGATCTTTATTAACCAACTCTCATGCATGTCCGATGTCATTAGTGTGTCATCACCACATTATCTACAATAATAAAATGTCTGTGCTATGTGATTAAGTTCCGCACCAGTTTACTAGATCTCTTAAGTCCTAAAAGTGATGAGCATTATCATCACCGGGTGGGCAAATTATGACACCATTCTGTAGGAACGATTTTCTGCTTATGATCTAAGGATTAAAATGATTAACTACATGGAGCTGCTTGGTAACTATATATCTTCTGTTATGATGTATTAAAATATGTTGATAGTTGAACTAATCACTAGCTCGTGAAAGCCGATACTTTGCAACTAGGATTTTCTTTTAGGTGTCTAAAGATTTGGATCAAAATGCAAGCACCCACATTCTTACAAGTTGAGCTTTTACTGTCATATTCACATCATAATACTGTCTCTTAAGCTTCTAGAGGGTACGAAGGGCTGATCTATGTCGTACTAGCTCTGGTGTCAGTGTGTCACTGAAGGAATAAAGCTGGTTCTTGCACTATAGTTGATGTACTCATTGGCTCGTTGCATTGACTGGTCAAATTCCTCAATGATTCTTCTTAGTTGTCCAGCAACTGTTTCCTTGAAAGACAGATTCATTCTACTATGATCTGTACATATACTAGTCCATTTTGTGAATGTATTTTGTTCCATAGTCCAATGCATCTATCTCTTAATGCTTACGGAGCTAAATGTTGATGCTAACACATGGAAGTGGTTTTATATCCATTAATTAATTATAAGTTATTGCAATCTGTCTAAACTTAGATGTATATATATACATACATACATACATACTCGAGAGCTTGTTGGGAGCTGAAAGGCCATACATGATAACACTATACTAATTGTTAAGCCTAATACATTGCAAATCCCAGATTTCCACAAGGTATTATTGTTTTGTACGTGCATAACTTGTTGCATATACCAAAATGTTGGTCTTCAATACTTTCATGTTTTTAGGAAGCTTAGCAACAGAACAAGATTGAGAATGGCTGAAGTACGGGAACCAAAGGGTTTCATGAACTAATTATTTCATGAGATTGCAGGTACAAGTTTCTCTGTAACCAGCTCAGTCCTTTGTTTCACTCAGTTTTGTACTCGAAAGTCGAAACAGTGCAGCGATCTGATGCATCAACCTTGGTATCGGTCTTAATTTTCCCTGATAATGTGTTGTCAATGTGTCCCATACATGTATTGATTATCAGGAGCCACAAGACATGGGCTGTGGGTGCCAAATGATCAAAGAGACCAGTCAGCATCATGACACTGCTGAATCTGATACAGCCTGTGAGGTATTCAGCACTCCTAAATCTATTGACTGATCTTTGCGTGCTTGGTATTAGTTCTCTTGAATTTATGATGCTAGAGTAGATTTTTATAGGGAACAAAGTTGAAATTGCTAACTTTTTCATCTGATTGAATAGACATATAGGTATGGATTAGGAAACTGTATAAATATGCCCATTAGAGTACATTGTCTAGGGGGCACTTGTGTGTTAATAAAGTAGGGAGTATTAGGTAGTCACTGGAATTAACCCAGTATTGCTGCTCCTATGGGCCATGAGTAATGATTTTTCCTACTGTTTAGGAAGACAAGAGATTTATGCTGCATGCATGGGTGTATACTGAATCCTAGACATGTCCAAAGAGAGCCGCACACAAACCCATCTACTAGTAACTGTAGAACCACTGTTGTTCTTTTCATATACAGATTGAATATAGAATGTGGGGCAAAAATAATAAACCAATATATATTTTGGTAGTTCAAGTAACATGGCCTGTGTGTTTTCTTCTGACAGTACTGGCCTCCTAGTCGTCTCTCATGCCAGCATTTCATCTCCTGTTGTTCAAAGTTCCCTCCCACTTGCAGCGGTGATGCACGAGTAGCATAACACTCGCAGAAGCTCCTCTCGTATGCCCTGCATGTGATTGCCATCTGGGCCATAGTTTAGTTTTGTCCCTATAGGTCAAGGTCTTGGACTGGGTTGTGCACTGTGTAGATGAGAAGCTCGCCTCCTCTTTGGATTTCTCTATTTGCAGCTACCACTATTTAACACCCCAGTAGCCACTCTTTTCTTTCTCCATGCACTTGTCTCCCCTCTCCTTGAACACCTCTTCTTCTTACTTCCTCCTCGTCCTCGTCTTCCACTACTTCAGTCTCAAACTTGTCTCACTCCAACCATAAACCCTCACTGCCTTGGTCTCTCTCTCTTGCGAAAACCGACTCACATCTCTCTGCCAAGTATCCAGTTCCCCAGTACATATCTATACCTTAACCCGTCAACTTCTAGCACCCACATTGCAAAGATGTCGAGCCGTAGGTCCCGGTCGAGGCAGTCAGGCTCGTCGAGGATCACTGACGAGCAAATCAGCGACCTCGTCTCCAAGTTGCAGGACCTCCTCCCCGAGGCGCGCCTCCGAGGGAATGACAGAGTAAGTAACAATTCGTTGGCATTATCACTTTGTGCAGCTGGTCGTTCTAGAAATTATACTACACTTCTTCGCAAGAAAATGGCTAATACTGCGTTGTAGTTACAATCTAGCATTCACTGTTCAGTTCCTTTAGAAGGCTAAGGCATAATAGATGATCTTACAATTGCTTGCTCTATTATTTCTCCGCAAGAGTTGAATATTCTATGAACTAATCAAACTGTGTCAGACAATTGCATTATTGTGTGACGCTTTGTCTCACATGAGCTAACAGTATAATGATCTCGGCCTGACAGAAGACCATTTCCCCCATTTCGTTCCCATTGCAGGTGCCATCTTCAAGGGTGCTGCAGGAGACCTGCAGCTACATCAAGAGCTTGCACCGGGAGGTGGACGACCTGAGCGAGAGGCTGTCTGAGCTGCTGGCGACGTCCGACATGAGCACCGCCCAGGCGGCGATCATCCGCAGCTTGCTGATGTAAACACCGGCCTGATAGAGAGAGATGGCCGCCACAGTTCTTCTTGCTGAGCGCACAACCCTGAGTCTGAACCGTTTATAGCTTAGAGCGTGATCACTTGATTAGTACGTACTGGAGTTGCAGGTTTTACCTAATTCGCATGTGCGTTTATAAGTTGTTTTCGTCGTCGTCGTCGTGTCATCATCTTAATCAGCCAGTCCCATCTTTTTCGTGTACTTAAATCAGACTTGTTGTCATCCGTGCAAATAATAATCCTGTACCTCCGCGTATGTGTTTCCGGAACCGGTACAGAAATTGGTGCCTTTTCTACTTTGTTTATTACGTTAGTGATGATGACTGGTGGGTTTCGGGGAAGGCCTATGTGGGGTACCTCTCGGGTGTAATTTTGCACTGTCACTTGGTAGTGGTTAGTACCTGGCTCGCCGCGTGGAGGCAGGGGAGGCAAGGTGGTGCTGCCTGTTTTGGCACAAGAAGATTCATAGGAGTTGCCTTGTTTTGGGCAACATCGGGGTTGGTTGGTCGCTGCTCTGATGGCAGATTCCTTTCGCTCTCCCTTGCTACTTTCCAGATCTCGCAGATGCCAGAGTCTCTACCAATGACAGTTCGAGGATTAGAGCATCTCCACTCGTTGGTGGAAAAATTCAGACCAAATTTTGGCCGGACGAAACAAGTTTTCGGCCGGGGTACGCCGATTTTTCCACTCGCGTACCCAGGTGAGTTCTCGCGTTTGGCATTTCGGCAAACTTTGGGCGAATATAAGCGGTTTTGGGCGAATATAGGCGAACTTTAGCGAATATGGTCGATATGAATGAACTTTGGGCGAATATGGACGATACGGATGAACTATGGGCGAATATGCCTGAATTTTGGGCGAATATGGTCTATATGGACAGACTTTGGTCGAATACGGCGATACGAACGAATTTTGGGCGAATACGAACGAACTTTGGGCAAATATGGGTGATACAGACGAACTTTTGGGCGAATATGGGCGATACGGACGAACTTTGGGCGAATATGCCCGAATTTTGGGCGAATATGGTCTATATGGACGAACTTTGGTGAATACGACGATATGAACAAACTTTGGGCGAATATGGACGAATACGGACGAACGTTGGGCAAACTTTGGATGAATATGAGCGAATATATGCTGACTGGGTGCGTCCACTCGCTGAATTCGCTACGTCCGGCGTTTTCAGGGCGTACCCAGGATCCTGGGTATGCCCTGGATAGTTCGGACCAAAGTTGGCCTAAATCCAGACGAAAACAGGTTTCTGTATACGCGACTGGGCGAAATTTCGACGTCTAGACCTATTTTCGACGTCCGAATCGGCGTACTGGGTGCGAGTGGAGATGCTCTTAGAATCCCAAATACAGGTCATTTGGGCAGTTCCACATCGCCTGCTACTGCTAGCTCCACAAGAAATTCGACGTGTTTCAGACAAAACAAAACGAGGGAGATGCATAACAGTAGTACGTCAGCTGTGACAGTTGACGCTCGGTTAAACTAAAAGAAATTTACACTGGCCGTGGGGAGGAAGGAGCCTGCGAATTGGCTGCAGACGCGATAACCTTTTCAATTGCCTGTAGGTGGGACGCGCGAGAGGATCCAATGATATCTCGATATCATTTTCAATGGAAACCCTACTGCAGGATTCTGCTGTCTCTCCGCGCTTCCGGCGTCGTCCCATGCACCGCTGCTCGGCTGCTCGTTCGCGCAAGTCAATCCTAGGGAGCTACGAGCTCCCATAGCACTCTAGCAGTAGTATCCTAGGGGCGTTTTTGATAGGTTGCAGCAAGTCTAGCCCTGGGCTTTCTCCTCATTATGTCAAACCACCTTCTCAAAGCACCTGGGTCACTCCCGCTGGGAACTACTGATTTGACCATTTCTAACGAGCCGCCATCTCTGCATGCCAAAATGGAGACACGTCTCCGTCGATGTAGTGGAGGGAGATGGCGCGAGCTCCATCGCTGCGGCGAAAAAATGGCGGGAGATTTTTGGTCACTGCTCGCGTAAATCCACCCACCTATTTAGGAGCGTCACCGTCACCCCAACTCAAAATCCACCACTAACCCTAGTTTGAGCTCCTCCATAGTTCAAAATTGGTGGTCATGGTGAGAGCTTGTGGACCCGATGGCTGGTCCATGTGCTTGTCTTCACTGGGATCACAGTCAACCATGTCAGGAAGTGAAGAATGAAGTGGAACCACATACTTCGACTTAGAACGATTGAAGTCATCAAATGGTGTTTGGAAAGTACACCCTTCTCGCTTGAGGATGAGGAGAAGATGATGCACTACGCCGTGGTAGTTAGCAAGGCACTAACTCACTGTCATATTAATCGCAACCAGGGACAGAGACAGACTTCTCATCTTGAGGAGGGCAAAATGGACATGAGGGGAGCAGAGCAAAGTAAATCAGCAAGATCCAATGACTAAAGTTCTTCCCAAAATTCTAACCATGGGGGTGGCTAAGTCCCCCCCCCCCCAACCCCCTTGTCTCCGTCCCTGATCGCAACCCACTGTTATTCGTTTCACTTGTTCCTAGCATTGTATTAACCCACTGCCATTTGCATCACAAAAGCACGTTGAGTTATAGACTAACCGATACTAAATTATGCTTAGATGAAGACCATCCTCACTCTTAGGTTTGTTGACAAGCGCCATCTCTGGGATCCGAAGTTGATGATTAGGTCTATGACTTTCTTGCGGACAACAAGAAAGAAGGTACAATCTATACTAACATGCCCATGATTGACAAGAGGGCCAGGCTTAGGACTTGGCTTCACCGGCAGTTTGATTAGTGATGTTGATATGCCATTCATGTACTGTCGATGGTGGTCATGATCTATTGTTTGAGGTCATGTAAATGTTGGGAGGTTGTCTAATATCCCTCCATTAGCTAGGTTGATGATGAAAACATGTCCATGGAATGTAATATTGCTAGTGAATTTGTGATGGATCACTAGATCGTGGTGCATCACTCCAACAGGTAACTATCTAATCGAAATCAGCTGCTAGAACTACTTTGTTATGGTGATGAACTGATTTCTATGTTGCGTGATGAGTGTCGGATAACCTCACCACTCAAAATGGAAAAGGTTACCACATCAGGTATTAACCTGCAACCAAACAGGCAACACATGCATCTGCCTTAGTTGTCCTGCGGATATACAACCAACCAAACGTTGGGTGTGTGGTGTTGGAATTTTTCCTAAATGTGGCTCATACCATTTATTATTTAACAATAATTTCTGAAATCCCAGATGCCCATTTGGCTAATTCATGCATAACAATAGGTGGGGCAAATTTTTAGTCCCACACAGCTAGTCGAGACAGATTGACCTCATTATAAGGGGTGCTACTCTACAACTTGTAAAGACATGAGAAGGAGAGAGACCTACATGCACGCTCCTCCTTTGTTGCCCGCCTTGTTACGATGCGCGTGTGCGGGTTGCGCGAATGTCGCCGAGCCGAGTTTCTTTTTCTCACGCATGACTGGAAACTGAATAGTTTACACGATTGAAATTTTAATACGAACTTAGTTTATCTACAACCTATTCGGTTTGCATCCCGCTCTCTTTGTTCGTCTCCCCATGTTGTCTGTCTGCCTCCTTGACATGTGCCTATTAAAGAGAGAGGTCACTTCTCCTCTCAACACATCGATACCATCACATAACGCCTCTAGTTCCAGAGCTTTGAGTAGTCACCAGTCTTCCCCATCCCGCTTGCAGTGTGCATTGCGATCTGGAACAGTAGGACCCGAGACCCCGCTGCTTCGAGTTCTGCACGGGAGAAGGACGATAAGGTTTTTAGGGAGTGCTCACGCGTAACTACCGGCTTAATCATGGAATCCTTCACGGACAATGACGACATCTTCCCGACGATGACTTCTTCCCGACACCGATAACCTCTTCGACGACATGACTGATCCTAACGTCAACGCGAGTGGTTCATCTTCTGCATTGTATGCTATATTCCTCCATCTTGTTCACACCTTCTTTCCTCCATTACAAATTATGTTGCATGTACTATGTGTAGCAATCGGTTTAGAACCGTTGTATACACTCTCTTTGTTAGATTTGATGATTAGTTTTATTGCTATATTTCCAGTCATGTTTTATCTACTCCCTCTGACCCATATTAGTTGATTTAGATTCATCTAGATATGAATGTATCTAATCAAATTTTAGTGCTAGATACACCCATATCCAGACAAATTTGAGTTAACTAATATGGGTCGGAGGGAGTACTATTTTTGTTGATTATATTCTATGATAAATTTCGCATATTTGCAGCAATGCAAAAACCTTATTATAGGCAAGTTACTCCAAGTGGTTTCGTTGCGGCTATGAGGCCACCGGTCTTTGAGGGTATGCAATATAAGAAGTGGCGTGTGAGAGCATCATATGGTTTCAAACCGTGAGCTGCTATAGCGCCACTCTTGGCAAATCTGAGGAAAAGCTCACTCCTATTCAGGAGGCAGACTTCCAAAAAAAAAGATACCTTCTTTAAGGTGGCTCTATTGAGTGTTCTTGAAGATAAAAGTGTTGAACCCTATGTCATCTGATAATGGCAAGTACATGTGGGATTCGCCCGAGGCCTAGTTTGGGGTCTCAGACGCTGGTAGTGAACTGTATGTGATGGAAAAATTCTATGTCTACAAGATGGTTGACGACCGCTCGGTAGTTGAGCAGGCTCACGAGATACAATCACTCGCTAAAGAACTTGAGCACTTCAAATGTGTGTTTCCAGACAAGTTTGTGGCTGGAGGCATAAATGCTAAGCTTCCTCCCTCGTGGAGAAAATTTTCTACATATCTAAAACATAAGAAACAAGAGTTTTAAGTTACGGATCTCACTAGGAATTTTGATGTGGAAGAGAATATGAGAGAAAAAAGACACACATGCTCGAAGTGTTGAGGGAGGTCCTAGTGCCAACTTGGTATAGAAGAATAACTCTCAATGCCACAAGTTCAAGAATAAGAACAAGTTCCATGGCAAAGGAAACTTCGATGGGAATAACATGGCATTAAATTCTACCAACTTTAAAAAGAATACCGGTAAGAAGAAATGCACTTTTCATGTGTCCGATTATCTTGATCATTGGGCTCCTAGTTACCCTAACCACTTTGACAAGCGTCAGCATGGGAAGAGCCGCAATACCGCTAATGTTGTCATTGGAGATACTGAGATGAAGGATGTTGGGTATGATATATTTCCTATCGTTCTTTCAGTATGGCATTCTCCTGATTGGTGGATTGACACATGTGCCAATGTACATGTTTGTTCTGAAATTTACAGTTTTCTTCATATCATGTTGTAGGGACTTCCTCCGCGTTGATGGGCAATGGCTTACATGTTTCTGTTTGTGGTGTTGGTATGGTTGATTTGAAGTTCACTTCAGGAAAAACCATGCGCCTAAAGAACGTGCATTATGTGCACTCGATAAATAATTTTTTTGTTAGCAGATCTCTTTTGTGTCAAAATGGATACAAAATTGTTTCGAGTCTATTAAGTTTCTAATGTGTAAGTATGGAACTTTTGTTGGTAAAGGCTATGAGTACTGAGGGTTATTCTACTTATCTTTGTTAGATGTTTGTAATAATGTTGTTAATCATATTAACACGAATTTTGAATGAAATGCTTGGAATTCTCGTCCTTCTCATATTAATTTTGGTTGTATGACACGGCTAGACGAATTGAATTTAATCCCTAATTTTACTACTACCAAAAGATCTTAGTGCCAAATCTGTGTGCAAGCAAAGCAACCCAGCAAGTCACATACAGCCGTGAAGGTGAGAGATTTGGCACCATTAGAACTCATACATTCAGATCTGTGTGAGATGAATTGTTTACTAACAAAAGATGGAAAGAAATATTACATGACTTTCATCGATGACTCCACTAGATATTGTGTATGTTTTGAAATCAAAAGATGAGGCTTTAACTTTCTTTAAAATCTATAAAGCCGAAGTAGAAAACCAACTTGATCAAAAGATCAAGAAGCTTACGTTTGATCATGGTGGGGAGTATTTTTCCAACGAGTTTGATTCTTTTTGTGGATAACATGGTATAATCCATGAGATGATGCCTCCCTACTCACCCCAGTCAAATGGGATGTCCAAAAGAAATATATGTACTCTACTGGATTTGTTTAACGCCATGTTAGATGCATCAGGCCTCTCTAAGGAACCACTATAAAAATACCCCCATACCCAGCGGATTTTTAGGGCGCCACAAGAGAAAAGTACCTACAATAGTTGGATGCGTGATGGATGAGGGTTCATGGAGACTGTCGAGGGCGACACAAATATCTAAGCTATGGTATTACCAATACAGGCACTAAATTGTGCCATAGTAGGTGGTAGGAAAGTGTGGCGCTATTTATTACCGTGGTTGACCGGGCGTAGGAACATTCACTAGCGTCGTGGGTTGTACACGACCTGCATAGTGGGCCTGTCTAGGATGGTAGGTTAACCCCATCCCACTGACCGCTGAGCCCCACCACAGAAGTCAATGGTTGTCCAAATGGTTATAAAGTATCTCTTATGTACTCTTCATTGTATCCCCACTCTGATCCCTAGTTATCTTCAGCCTCTCTGTGCACGAAAGCTTCAGCCCGGGGCAAGGCAAATCCGATGAGAGCTTAGTGGCGTGCTACAAAGATCGACTACAAGATGGACGTAAGCCTTTTTTGGATTTTAATTTTGATTTATGTGTATATTTTGGTTTTCTTGATCGAGATCGATCTATGATTTCACATTTGGAGGGAAATCTCGTTTCTTCATATTTCATCACCCATCCCGTAGATTCTGCCTGGATTACCTCCTGATGATATTAATGACGACCCGCGACGGAATTGGGTTGATACGGATACACAACTTCTATATGTGTGACGCCTTCCACCGCATTGCAAAGTTATGTATGACCGTCGATGGATCCATGACACCGGCCGCATGTTCCTTGGATGTGGTCAGGAGGTTCCTAACTGGAGTGCCATTGTATGGGCTGATCTGAAGCACAAGTCTATACACCTTCTGCGGACATTGCATTATCTCTGGAATTGAGTGAAACATAAGAAAGCGCTGCGTGAGCAACAGAAGGTGTTGCAGATTGAGGAAATGAACGCCAGAGCTCAATAAGAGGCAACCAAGTTTCTCCGTGAGCAGAAAGAGGAATGCCATGAGCTCTCCCATAAGATGATCGGCATCATTACTAGAATGAGACAAATAGTTCAAACTGATAATGTGGAGGACCTTCCAAATGATGACACATACTCTGTTACCTCCGTTGAGTCTATTGAGGAGATTAGTTTGAACATGTTTTCTATAATCGAGTAGTAATTCACATGTTACTTTTTTGGATCTGTATTGTACAATCATTATCTAAGTATAAGTAATTTATTTCATTTTGTTATATTGTCTCCATATCTTGTGTAATGGGCCAGAACGACCAAACCCACTAAGTTTTAGATCTTCACCTTATCCAAAAGAAATCGCCTAGCTTCAGATATCACTATCACTTCCCACCTCTAGATCTTAGTTTCACCCATCACCTCTCAGGCGCCCTCGACCGCGGCCACTCAAACCTCTTCGGCGCCCCCTCTACCATGGCTGCGCAAACCGCTCTGTCTCCCTCCCTGGTACCTCCATTGATCCGAATGGTATCTGTATGTTAGGATTTTTTGTTATAATTGTTCTAAGAGAATAAGGTAGCGTTGTTGGACTCTATAGGTTAGGAATGTCTAATGCGGACAACAACCCAAACAAGGTACCTAGCTCTGGTCCAGTCGTGCCCTCTACCATGCGAGGTATAGTGGTGATACTAGATCAATAACATGCATGTATGTATATGTGTGAAGTAACATAATTTTATTTTAGGATCAAATGCTCTAGTTGTAGATAAGTACGGCCTTTGCTATAGGTTTGGCAATGTTGTCTACATGAATAGATTAAGAAGGAGAAACCCAAGAAGGATAGTTAGAAGATAAAAACCAACAATCCCTTGCTACATTTGCACCATGAACAAGAACTACATCTCCAAAGGAAACATGGTAGCTTTCTTACCACAACCAGTAGTTGTTTATTTCTTCCTATTGATGTTCATACTTACCACAACCATAATTGTTTCTTCCTTCATATGTAGTACTTTTCATGCCCTTTTGCCCACATGTTTCTCATTCTTCACGTCCATGAATATCACGGTGGCAATGAGACCATTGAAGAAGTTCATGTGAAGCATGGAAATGACGGCACTGTCATCTTGACTTCAAATTGGGTAGACCATGTTGTTCAGAAGAAGCTGGAGGAAAGAGATGTTTGTGCCTTCGAGTTTAAAGCAAAGGAGGGATATTTGGCCGTGACAGTGCATAAAATCTAAGTCTGTTATTATAAAATAGTTAGTTAGTTTTCTAAAGATGTATGTGAACTAGATTGGGGTGACGGACTTGCATCTGAACTATATATGTGTATCACCATCATGTGATATGATTTTGTATATATTATGAGTTTTCTATGTTCTCTATATGTGATAAATATACAAAACTTTATGGATTAATTATCAATTTAATTATATTGCTATGCACTAACGCATCCGCCGACATATATCGGACCAGGCGGTATCTTTGTGCCGTCGTCTCACAACTGCCATGACATGTACGCAGTGCCTCCCTACATGGGCTGCGATGTAAACGCTTTGATGCCGCAGAAGCGCTAGGTCATCCGATCACGTTGTATCGCGCCAAAAAATCCATCGTCGTTGCACAATCCCTGATACAGTTACCCCCTAGCGGCTTTTTGTCGCGCCAGTGTGAGCGTGGCGACTAAGACTGTGTCTCGGTGTCTATAAGTGCCCGTGCCCGAGCTCCGTATTTTAGTGAATGGTGGGGGAGACACTATTGACCGTGTGACTTTTCCTAAATCAAGTTCCCACAAAGATCAAATAAATTATTTCATTTGAAGAATGGGAGAAGAAAACTTTAAAACTCTCTTACTTACGGACTTGGGTATATTTGGCAAAGTTTCATGTGCCAATCCCTAAGAAGCGCAATCTGGACCAAAAAACATTGATTGTATTTCTCTGGGCTATGTTTTCATAGCATTGGTTATAGATTTTTTATAGTAAAATCCGAGGTACCTGATATGCAAGTTGGTACAATCATGGAGTCAACAAATGCGACTTTCTTTGAGGATATCTTTCCTATTAAGAATATTCCTGGCTCATCGAATCAGGAGATGCCCAGTTCATCTTGTCAGAAATTTTCTACAATTTCTAAACCTACCATTCCAATTGAGCACTTTGAAAATCCTAAGGAGGGTGATAATGAAATTCCTAAAAGAGAAAGATACAGAGGACTACAAAGTCCTTTGGTGGTGATTTCATTGTCTACCTAGTGGATGACACTCCCACTTCCATTTCAAAAGACTATGCATCTCCTAACGCTGACTACTAGAAGAAAGTCGTCCGTAGTGAGATGGATTCCATATTAGCTAATGGAACATGGGAGATCACTAACTGTCCTTATGGGTGCAAACCTTTAGGATGCAAGTAGGTGTTTAAAAAGAAGCTTGGGCCTGATGGTGCTATTGAGAAGTACAAAGCATGGCTTGTGGCCAAGGGTTACACTCAAAAAGAAGGTGAAGACTTCTTTGATACTTACTCACATGTTGCTAGATTGACCACCATTCGAGTACTACTTTCATTGGTTGCCTGGCATGGTCTTCTTGTTCATCAAATGGATGTTAAGACAACTTTTCTCATTGGAGAGTTGGATGAAGAAGTTAAATGAATCAACCAGATGGTTTTGTACTAAGTGGTTGATGAGTCCATTTTTGAAGCATATTTATCTTATGTTTTTGCATAAGTAGAGTTAGGATTTTGGTATTTTATGGTGCTTGCGCGTACCTTTTATTCTTGTTTCAACATGATCCCAAATTATTAAGTCTTTTGTGAATATATCAATTGAGACTGTCATATTATGTAATAATATGATATTTCTAAGTGGCAAATGTCATTTAAATGATTTTCCATGCACCTGCGAGAAGAGAGGATGCGAGGAGAGGTTATAGAAGGTTTAATGACCTAAAGTATGGTCGGAGCCCGTGATGACTGTAAGTGCATAGATCGTTTGTAGCTAGTTTCGAAATAAATATATCGATTCCATAGGGAGCAGGAGTCTAAAATCTAAGAATCCTTAAATTAAATACTGAAATAGTAATGTTAAATAACGTTCTAAATAACAAGATAAAATGCGAGTGTTGTGTAAAAAGGTGTTTTTGGGTTTTTTGTATAAGAGAACAATAAGTAAAGTAAAACAAACCGAATACAGAAAATAAGTATCGCGTATGTAAAAGAGATGTGAAACTCCAATTAGAAAAAACGTTCTCGGGGAGTAGCGGATACACCTCTAGCATTTATAAAGGGTATAAGGTAAATATTATTATCATGAACATTCTCAACTATGTATGTGTAGGAGGAACTCCGTATTTGGACGAATAGGCAGCAACCACTGCTCACATCATCCTCATAACCATAGCAGACAAGCAATCGACATCAATCGAATTACTGCGCTATTGAGGGACTTTAACCTGTAGGATGTATCCCATGACATGGATAGTGTTCCGTGAGTTTCTTCGGTTCCCAAGTTGATACGTAAGGAGTACCAACAACTTTATAGTCACTGTAAGTGCTAGCACACCTCCATCTACCTCATAGTTTCTCCCGCCATATAGTTGGTCGTTAAACCTTCTACCTCATGCGATCGCTTCGAGTTTTCTTCTGATGTTATTGATATTTCCCAAATTAGCGATTTCCGTTGTTTTTTACTCCTTTTCGCTCCAATACAACCGATCTAAGAATTGTGTCCATCGTATCCATCATTTGTCCTGATCCTGGTGAAAATAAACATAAAAGGTGCGTGTGAATGCCGTAAAATACCAAGATCCTACCACTACAATGCATAATAATAATATAAAACATGATGCAAATATGCACTCATAAACTCCCCCAATCTTAGACTCTTGCTCGTCTTGAGCAAGTTTAGCTTAATGGATGTGATCCTCATATTCATGAAGCTGAGTCGATAAAATAAATGAGGCAGTTGCAGCATGTGTTTATCATATATGATACATAGGAATAACTTCATGAATAGTACCTTACTCGAACCATCCGAATAATATTATAAGTCTTCCACACCTTAGCATTTAAAAGTTCACAAAAGATTACTCTCAACATGATGTAAAAGTATTTGATTCGGCCGAATGAGTTAGCGAGGTAGTCCCAAGTGTTTTAGGATTAACATATTCACTTGGGATTCAAAATCTTAAACATTACTTGTCTCACTACAATATAGTGGTATATGCCTATTTGCTCTTTGCACATTTTCTTTTCTCTTTTCTTCTTTATATATATATATATATATATATATATATATATATATATATATATATATATATGCTCACACTTTTGTTTAAGTGTTGTGCAAAGGAGCTAGCCATACATTCCACTTCATGTAGGAATTCAAAGTTTAACAATCTCAATTACCAAATTCCAATTGTATATGAAGCATATTTATAGCTTTAATATTCTACCTTGACTTGTTCTCACTCTAATTTGATAGAACTTTTAATTTCCCTTTGTTCAAGGTTTTCTTGCTCAACCTAACTGATTAGATAATTTTTCCTTTGTAAATAAAACATGAACTTACAATATATTAACCAAATTATCTTTGTATGTTCCATTAATACCAATGGTGTGGAAGACTTCTATTGCTACCATCAAGTGCAAGTAAAATTATACTCAAGCCATTCATATATCTAATAAGACAAGCACAAAACTCGATAATGCTCCATATATGATAATAAACTCGAAATTTCGTAAAAGGGATCGACTATTCCTGAAGGGAATTCTAATGATGCAAACTTTATTTCTAAGCTTGAACTAATGCAAAGCTAAAATAGTAATATAAAACTTATAAGATAGATTACAAGGTCTTAAAGATCTACCCAAGCTTATAATCAAGCCATGCGGGATCAAATAATCCCTTGTGATAATTGTAGATTACTTTGGCGCCATGCACGTGGTATCTTCTCTTCACGGGCCAGCCTTAGACGGCGGGATTGATTGACAACCCCCAGTTCTTTAATACGCAGCTTGTAGAAAAGATTATTCCTCTCCAGCACTTTCACTTATTATTTAATGAGCTCGTTGTTATTTTGGAGAGTTTGTAACGCCATAAGACTCATGGAAAAACCTGATTCAGTTGTATGCTTAATATCTTCATCAAGTTTATCAAGATAAAGTCGCAGCAACCGAAGATGCCTGGGTGTCCCTGGAGCATCCTTATCCATGTATACAATCTTCAGCTCGAGAGCTTTCAATTCCCTCTTCCGGCATCCATTGTTGGCGTCGAGAAACTCCATAGGGACGATCTTGATCTCCTTGTCTTGCTTGCTATTGCTCCCGATCTCCATAGGAACTTCTCTCCTTGGCTTCCTGGCCCGTGGTTGCTCTATGGTTGTGTGTTCTCACGTAGGAACAAGAGGTGGATTGGTTCCTGGTCATTATGATTAGAGAGAGACACAATGGCAGTATATAAGAGGGGTCAGAGGTCGGTAAAACTCGCGAGAAACACCAAATTCACGCCCAAGAATAGAATCTTAACGGAACAGGAAAAGAAATCATGATTTTGGAGAAGTCTTGGCGCGTAATGACCAACTATACGGTCACGACCCGTAAAGCTCCGTCCATATAGTTGGTTCCCGGCAGATACCTCCAAATATCTCGAGTCTAGGTCGGTTAGGTTACCGACTTTGAACCGACAAAACCGTTTTTTTAGATGAATAAAAACGAAAAAGGATCGAAGATGCCAGAAGGATTAATGACCAACAATATGATGGGAATAAATTTTCCCGACCGTATAGTTTGGTTGTATAGCTTCTGGACACCGAAAAATATTTTATGAAGGGAATACAATACGTTTAAAGACCAACTATACAGCGGGAGCTTTTTCTCCGGTCGTATAGTTGTGCCCGTATAGTTAGTAAAACCTTCAGAAACTTCAAAAAAACTAGAGGAATTCAAAGGTTCAGAAGTATAAATTGTGAAGACAAATCCCTTATTAGAGAAAGAAAACTTACCTTGCACTCACTGTTTATTTAGTCGGGAGTAACAAGATCCTCCAACAACAAGGACTTCTTCTCTTTTGGTTGAATTGACCTTAGTTCTACTAATAATTCTCGTAAACGGAAATCACCAGGACTAAAGCTCCTCTCAATAAGATTGGTGTCTTGGTAGGCACATATAGATGTTGCATCCATTATCTTTATTTCTTACATCTGCATAATCTGCAACTCAAATTCTTGAAGTAAAAGGATGCAATGTATCAGTCTTGGCTTATGATTTTTTCTCTCAAGGAGGTCTTTTAAACCATCACGATCCGTGTGAACTCTTACTTTTGCATCAACTATATAAGAATGAAATTTATCGCAAGATAAAAATACAGCAAAAAGTTCCATTTATTTTTTAGGATAATTGTTTTGAGCACTATTAAGAGTTCTACTAGCATGATGTATAATATTAAATCTACGACCTATATGTTTTCCCAGAGTTACTCCTACAACATCATCACTAGCTTCACATATTAAATCAAAAGTCATATCCCATATAGGTGGTTTAATGATAGGAGCATGGGATAAAGCATATTTAAGTTTATCAAAGGCAATAGGGCATTTATCATCAAAATTAAATCTTACTCCCTTTTGCAATAGATTAGTTAAAGGTTTAGAAATTTCAGAGATATTCCTAATGAACCTTCCATAAAAACCCACATGACCAAGAAAACTTCTTATACCTTTTATTTCCATTGGTTGTGGCATTCTCTCTATTGCTTCAACCTTAGCCCTGTCTACTTCAATACCCTTACCCGATACCTTATGTCCAAGAACTATACCTTCTTTTCCCATGAAATGTCACTTATACCAATTTAGAACAAGATTGGTTCTTCGCAACATTGCAAAACCCTTTTGAGATTATCCAAGCAACTAGTAAACGAAGTTCCATAGAAAGAAAAGTCATCCATAAATACTTCCCTTATTAATTCTATAAAATTTGCAAAAATAGCAGTCATGCATCTTTGAAAAGTAGATGGAGCATTACATAAACCAAAAGGCATGCGTCGGTAAGCATGGAAACCATAAGGACTAATGAAAGTTGTTTTAAGTTGGTCATCAGGATGGACAGCTATTTGGAAAAAACCAGAGTACCCGTCCAGGTAGCAAAAATGAGTGTGGTTTGCTAACCTATCTAAAGTTTGATCTGTGAACAGTAAAGGATCGTGATCTTTCCTAGTTTATTTATTCAATTTCCTAAAATCTATACACATCATATGTCCAAAAATAGTTCTAGTAGGTATTAATTCATTATTTTCATTAGGAACAACAGTAAAATCGCCCTTCTTAGGAACACAATGATCAAGACTTACCCATTCACTTTCTTTTACATGATAGATTATACCTGCATCTAGTGGGCGTACTATTTATTTTCTTACCACTTCCTTCATTTCGGGCTTCGGTCGTCTATTGAATTCTGTAACTGATTTAGCACCTTCCTCCATGAATATTCGATGGATGATTATCATGGGACTAATGCCCTTTGATGACCCACAAGTATAGGGGATCGTAACAGTCTTCGCGGGTAGTATTACCCAATTTATTGATTCGACACAAGGGGAGCCAAAGAATACTTGCAAGCCTTAGCAACTGAGTTATCAATTCAGCTGCACCTATAAATAGTTCTTGCTCACAGAAGTTTATCAGTAGCAACAGTTTTGTAGTAGCAACAGCAAAGCAATAGCAGCAGTAAAACAAGAGCAATAGTAACAGTAGTAGCAGAAAGTAGGATATGGGCGCGATAGGCATAGGGATGGATGGACGGGCGTTGCATGGACGAGTCTAAACATGTAACTTCAAGATCTAGGGCATTGCAGATAAATAAGAATAAGCATCTAAGTACTAAACAATCATAGGCATGTGCTCCATATATAGTCATGCGTGCTCGCAATGAGAACTTGCACAACATCTTCTGTCCAGCCAGCCCGTTGCAGCGGGGCCTCAAGGGAACTACTAGCAATTAAGGTGCTCCTTTTAATATAGCACCGGAGAAAAGCATTAACACTCCATGAACACATGTGATCCTCACATCACATCCATCCCCTCCGGTTGTCCCAATTTCTTTCACTTCGGGGCCTTTGGATCCGGACAATGAGATGTGTACACAACTTGCAGATAAGATCACAAACAATACTATCATAATGATTCAATAATAAGTTCAGATCTGAGATCATGGCACTCGGGCCCTAGTGACAAGCATTAAGCACAACAAGTTGCAACAAGGTCAAATAACACTAATAGAGATACTAGGCACTATGCCCTAACAATCTTATTCGATTACATGATAGAACTCATCCAATCCCTACCATCCCCATATCCTACAGCGGAGGATTACTCACTCATGGATGAGGGAAACATGGATGGTTGATGGAGAGGCATTGGTGATGACGATGGCAATGATCCTCTCCAAATTCCTCGTCCCGGCAGGGTGCCAGAATGGAGTTTCTGGTTCTGAATCGCGGTATCTGGTGGTGGCGGCACAACGGAACTCTTTCTGGAAAAACGACGACCCCCCTCGGTTTTTTGGTCAAGAGGCTTCTTATAGGATAAGAGGGAGGCCGAGGGGGTGCCTGAGGTGGCCGTACCCCCCTAGGCGCGACCAGACCCGGCCCGCGCCTAGCAGGGGTGTGGGCCCCTCAGGCCTCCACTCCGTCTTGTACTCCGTCTCCGTGAATCTTCTTGTGAAATAGGATTTTTGGCACATTTTTCGGGATTTTTCCTCATAGTTGATTTTCTGCACAAAAACTAGACACCAAGGTAATTCTGCTGAAAACAACATCAGTCTGTGTTAGTTGTATCCAAATCACACAAGTTTAGAAGAGAAACAATAGCAAAAGTGTTCGAGAAAGTAGATATGTTTTGGACTTATCACCCTTCAAATCATCCATCGAGTACCCAAAGGCCTTGTGATGCTCCTTAAGTACTTTCATGAGTTCTTCTTCTTCATCCCCTGAAAGTTTAGCACTAATAATAAAAGGGAATTTATTTGTATTTTCCAAAAATCTGTATTTAAGATTATCTGGTAAATTCTTCAATTCTGGGGGCGATAATTCCTCGTCCCCTCTCTTTTCTGGCTCTTCAAAAGCCTCATCAGTTGGAGGCCCTAAAATGGGAAGAGAGTCGAATTCACTTTCTAATTCTTCTAGGGACTTGTCCGCCATAATTATTTCTTCATAATTTGAGTCTTCATTAGCTTCTTCTACTTTATTACTAAATAAGAGAGTTGCCATCTCCTCAATAGTTTTTCCTTTCTATTCTTCTTGTATTTGTGGAGGTTTGTTTTTAAATTTGGAAAAGTGGAATTCTTTTTTCGCTTCCCCAAGCTTAAGAGACACAATCTCCTTTTTGAAATCAACTGTGGCACCTACATCCCTCAAAAAGTTTCTTCCAAATATAATTGGGCAAAGAGTGTTAATTGGCATATCGACAACTATAAAATCGATAGGGAAATTTTTTATTGCCAATTGTGACAGCTGCATCTGTTGGAGATATGCCCAAGAGGCAATAATAAAGTGGTTATTATCATATCTTCACACTTATGATAAATGTTTACATACCATGCTATAATTGTATTAACCGGAAACATTAATACTTGTGTGATTTGTAAACTAAAATAAGAGTCCCTAGTAAAGCCTCTTGTTAAACTAGCTTGTTGGTTAATATATGATCATGGTTTCCTGATCATGAACATAGAGATGTTATTAACAACAGGATCATATCATTAGGAGAATGATGTGATGGACATACTCCTATAGATAAGCGTAGCATAAAGATCAAGTCATTTCAATAGTTCAATTGCTATATGCTTTCTGATACATAGTAATCTAATTCCTTCGACCATGAGATCATGCATATCACCTTTGCCGGATGGATGCTTTGATGACATCAAACACCACACCGTAACTGGGTGGCTATAAAGGTGGCATTGAGTGTTCGGAAAGTATTGGTTGAGACACATGGATCAAGAGTGGGATTTGTCCATCCATATGACGGATAGATATACTCTGGGCCCTCTCGGTGAAATGTCATCCAATTAGCTTGCAAGCATGTGACTGGCTCACAAGGGATCACATATCACGGGAACGAGAAAAGAGTACTTATCAGTAACGTGGTTGAACTAGGTATGCAGAGATACCGACGATCATAACCTCGGATAAGTAAACTATCGTGAGACAAAGGGAAATTGGTATCGTATGTAAGTGGTTCATTCGATCGCAAAGTAATCGTAGAAATATGTGGGAGCCATATGAATTTCCAGATTCCTCTATTGGTTATTGTTCGGAGAAGTGTCTCGATCATGACCGCATAATTCACGAACCGTAGGGAGACACACTTAAGGACTCGACGTTGTTTGAGTAGTTATGGTATTATGAGAAAGAGACCGAATGTTGTTCGGAGTCTCGGATGGGATCCGGGATATCACGAGGTGATCCGGAATGGTCCGGAGAATAAGATTCATATAAGGAAAGTCCCGTTTCGGAGTTGCGGAATGATTCCGGTGTTTTCATCGGGAATGTTCTAGAAGGTTCCGGAATGTCCGGCACTCCGGGGGGGGGGAGGGTACATGAATGTGTTGTATCAAATTTGGTATGATTGCATCATGTACTAATTGTCATCGCTGTCCGAAATAAAGGGTTAATTCAAATCCTAGTTTGAAAAGTCAAACGGCTAGTTTGAAAAGTCAAACTGCCAGTTTTCGGAAAGAGGAGAAGGAGGATTGGTGGAGGCCGAATTGGGGGAGGGTTCCTCCCTTGGCCGGCGCACCACCAAGCCGACTTGGGGAGGGACTCCCCTCCCCTTGGCCGCCGGCCCCTCCCATCTATATAAGGAGGGGAAGGGCTCCTCCTCTAGACACACAAGTTCCTATCTTCTACCTCCGGTTTAGAGCCGTTTCGGTTTAGAGCTTCTAATTGCTTTCGCCTTCGGTTTAGAGCCTTCTAATTGGTTTAGAGCCTTCTAATTGGTGTGTCTAATTACTAGACCACTAATAGCCTCTCTCATACTCCACCATACTCGCACCGGCTTAAGGCGAAGCCCTGCGGGATCTCCCCTCTACTTCCGGTACCACGCCGTTGTGCTGCCGGAATCGCGAGGAGAGTGCTACAACCTCCGCTGCCTGCTGGAACAAGGGAGAGGAAGGTCTTCGTCGAGTACCGAACGTGTGACCGACTGCGGGAGCGCTGCCGGAACGTGGCGCCGGAAGGATCGTCTACGCGATCTTGAGATCGGAAAGAGTACGACTACATCACCCACGAGAATCTGCTCTCGTTAACCACTTTGGAATCTTCGAGGGTAAGTTATTCCATCGACTCGTTGCTACAATCTAGTAGATAGATCTTGGCTTGTTTGTTTGTATGCGATAGAAAATTTTTGTTTTCCATGCTACGAACCCCTACAGTGGTATCAGAGCCGTGTCTATATGTAGATCTGTTGCACGAGTAGAACACAATGGTCATTGTGGGCGTTGATGCTTTTATTGTCGATTGCTTCTTGTGTACTTTGCATCTTGCGGTATGTTGGGATGAAGCGGCCCGAGCTAACCTTACATGACATCGTTCGTGAGACTTGCTCCACGATTGACATGCAACTTGTATTGCATAAGTGGCTTTGCGGGTGCCTGTTTCTCCTAGCATGGTTAAGATCCAATTTACAACGGGTGATTAACAATACTAGTATCAATGTTGTGGTTCATGTTCGTAAGTTAGAACGACACTTATTAAACAGCCCCAAACCACGTAAAACATGCAAAGAAAGTAGAGGCGTCTAACTTTGTTTTGCAGGGGTGTGCAGTGATGTGATATGGCCATGATTGTGATTATATTTGATGTATGCAATGTTCCTTATTGTAAGTTGGCAACCGGCAGGAGCCATATGGTTGTCTTTAATTTCTGTTAAGACCCGCGTGTCTATTCAAAGTAGTTGTAATAGTTGAAGCCGGTGAACGACAACCATGGAGAGGCGTCATTGACCTTGATGCAATGCCGGTGATGATGGAGATCATGTTCGTGCTTGAAGATGGAGATCGGAAGCACAAAGAAGAAAGGCCATATCATATCACATATTATGAATTGCATGTGATGTTAATCCTTTTATGCATCTTGTATTGCTTAGTAGACGACGGTAGCATTATAAGATGATCCCTCATGCACATGAATTTCAAGTCATAAAGTGTTCACCCTTAGTTAGCACCGTTGCTAAAGCTTGTTGTTTCGAAGCATCACGTGATGATCGGGTGTGTTAGATTCTGCAAGTGTATACAACGTGAGCAAGCCAGATTTGCTCATGCAGAAGCTAAGGTTGATCTTGACGAGCCTAGCATGTACAGACATGGTCTCGGAACACGGATCACCGAAAGGTAAAGCATGAGTCATATAGTAGATATGATGAACATGTTGATTGTTCGCCATTGAAGCTACGTCAACTCTCGTGATGATCGGTTTTGATGTGGTGGATTTGGTTCGTGTGATCACTAAAACAATGTGAGGGATATTGTTTTGAGTGGGAGTTCACCTAGATTAATTTAATTATTAATTAGAACTCAATTTATCATAAACTAAATCAAAGTGAATTTGCATAGTTGTTGTAGTCATTGGCATCCGTTTACCACCTTGCGCTTAGTTATAATTGAGATGATAGAACTATAGAATTCTGGTTAGTTACTTTACGAACTGGTATCGTATTGTTTTGAAGTGTTAATCTAAAGTTTAAAAGTCCTATTGCAAACTTTCAGTAAGTTCCGGTTACTCCATGAAGTTTAATAATTGGTATTAAAACAAGAGTAACAATTCCAATGTTAGTATATAAGTATCATGTTTGTCTCCATGATTCTTGATATTCAAAGGATTGTCTTAATATCAAGGTTATCTAGGATCTGAAAGAGTTGTTTCAGAAACCATGATGTGTGGAAGATATTGTGATATCTGAAACGAAGTTTTGGTTACAACATGATAGAGTATAATATGGCAAGGTTCATGTTCTCATATTTTGATGAGAATTTGCAAAAGGTTGGAAACACTTGTTGTCCTAATCCTCCAAAAGGTTTTTGGATAGCAACATTATACTCATAATTCATCGTTATAAGCTAAAAGTAGCTTGATCATGGACGATTCCATGATAAGGGTGAATATTTGATGTAGGTAAAATGTTTACTACACCAAGAGATTACTAAAGAAAGGAATTTGAAAGAACACCAAACATTTGATGATGGTGATCTACTTCAAAGTGCAAATCCAAAGACATTGGTATTTAACTATACACGCTTTGGACTATATGTCATATGTATGACTCCACTATTGATGTTGGTAGATTCTTTCAAACAGAAAAGGAAATATTGAAAGAAAATCTCATAAGTATATGGCAGAAAGGAAAAGACTAGAATTGTTCAGCTTAAGTATATAGATGATATACATGTTATGGCTATATTCTTTGCTTATTAAACAATGTGGTTCTCAAGTATTTGATACTGAATTTGTTGGTGTGAATCGTCATACGAAACAACACAATTCATGAACTACAATGGCCTAAGTAACTAGCAAAAGAATATGTGATGATGTTCATCGAGAACAAATAAAGGGTTATTATGTTGCTCGTTAAACATCAAAGCTTGTCTTCAAAGATTTGTTTTATCAGGTATTATGAGAACAAAAGGGTTGTTCAAATAATTGCCGCAATCCATAAAAGATGGATTCGCAAATCTCGTTGGAAACATCACATCCATAAAACTAGTGCTAAAGATGTCGAAAGATAAATTGATTGAAAGATCACTTAGGAAGTGACATCGCCGTTTAAATTATATTGGAAAGAAAACATGAAGAAACTCCATATGGATGGAATTTTAGAGTCTTTTGATTTTTGATCAAATGACACTTGTGAAACTTTCCTAGAGATAATTGAAACTTCGTTCATAGGCCAAAAGGGAACGAAAGACTAGCTTATTGGAAATTGTACATATTGTTGTACAAAGTCCATCATGTGTAGTCAAAAGCGATGGATTTCAACTTCATATGCTTTCTCCGAAAATTTGAGTGAATATATGAATATTTACTTAATAAGGATGAAGTATGAAACAATTGAAAAGTTCAAAGACTTTCAAAATGAAGTGCAAAATCATTGTAACAAGAATATAAACAGTTTATGATAAAGATCATAAAGGAAGATATTTGAGTTACAGAGTTTAGCATAATACCTAAGATTTAAGGAATCGTTCCGTGGATTTGCATTTCCCGAAACACCATAAGAGTACGGAGCATTCGAGATATGTAATTAAACCTTGTTTGACATGGTAAGATCAAAAGGTGTAATTCATAAAATTGCCATTATATTTTAAAGATTAAAAGCTTTAGAGATGACCGTTTTTCCACTGAAAAGAGCTTCATCATAATTCGTTGAAATGACACCATATAAGGTTATGGTTTGGGATAAAACCCAAGTAGTCCTTTCTTAAACATTGGTATGCTATACATAAGAAAGATGTTTGCAACCAAAGTCGGATGAACCTGTCTTTGTATGTTATTTCGAATAACTCTTAAGTATTCCTCCATAACACCAGAGACAAAAGTGTTTGTCACTTAGAATGTCAAGTTTCTTTGGGAAGGAATTTTTCGTGAAAAGTTAAGTGGGAGGACAATAGAACTTTGATAAGGTTAAAGGAACCTTAGCTATATGATCAAAGTTGCGCAGCGCCGAAAAGTGTTTCGGAGGCAGCAACAATGCTCATGGCTTACGTGCCTCAAAGGTTGTGGTTACAATAGTCAAAGTTTCTATTGAAACAAGTAGGTCGAGTAAACAATCAAATACCAAGATTTGAGGGTTGAATCATTATTTGAGAATAATGAACCGACTACATGCAAAGAAGCGATGATGGGCCCTGACTCCGTCTAATGGCTTGAAGCCATAAAATCCGTGATAGTTCCATACACGAGAAATCAAGTTTTGAACTTGAAGGAACCTCGAGAAAGGTGTAAGACCTTACAGTTGTGTCTGGATCTATAAAGAAATAGACATGGATGTTTTACATCTATGAAATAGTCGACATGTTGGGAAAGAGTTCACAAAATGTTCAAAGGGTTGACTATGACAAGATTTGATCTTTCATAGTGATATTTAGTCTAGACGGATTAATGTAGCAACCACTACATATAATTTGTTATATGGTAGTTGAATAAACAAAACAAGTTCTTCTAATAGAATCGTTACCTAGGACATGTGCATAACACGGTCCATAGGGTTTTGTTAATTCAAAGGATGCTAATAGCATATGCAAACTTCAATGGTTGAAGTAAGCATAGCGGAGTTGGAATCTTCACTATGATGAAACTGTTAAAAGAGTTTAATTTCATCAGAGACAATGAAGATGCTTGCATTTGCAAGAAATTAAGTGGGAGCGCTAAGACATATTTCTAATACATCATGTGGAGGACATATTGTTGATTAGAAAAGATGTATCTTTTATTAACACATATTAAGAATTTCATCCCGATGAAAAACTTAGGCAAAAGCCAAATATTTGGCATCAATAGACGCTAATATGGTTGTGCCAGGAGTACATAGACGAGATATTGAATGAGTTCAATATAGAAACTACAAGAAAGTTTCTTGTCGCACAGAAAGGATTGAATGAGTTCAATGTTGATGATATATTCAAGTGTATTAACATTTGGTAAAGTGAAACAAATAATCAAGTATAGATTGATACTTGATGTATGAAATCACAAAGAGTATTTATATCAATCATACTGTGATATGTACAAATCCAGATATGTCCTATGCTCTAAATATTATGAGCATATACTAGAATGATTCATAAGATGATCATTGGACAATAGTAAGGATATTCTTATGATCTTTTGGAAGAACTAAGAATATATTGTTTGTAGAAGTGACAAATAGATGGTTAGTTCATTGTAAAAGTACTACATTGATACTAGTTTTGTCACAAAGTACAAATTAAGTTTATCTCAATCTAAACTAAGGGTGGCACAATATAATGGAAAGTAAGTTCCATATGGATTTGGATGAGTTCCAAAGTTAAGACATTGTGACAGATACTACAACAAAAGGCTAAGTATATGACTGATGTTATAGCAGCTAAAGAGGGCATTTGGGTCAAGTAGTTTGTTATCAAACTAGGTGTAGTTCATAGCGGGATAATACTATGAAGATATATTGTACGACAATATAATCAACATGTTTTAACCCCAAAGAACTAAAGGTCTCACCAAAGGACCAAATTTATACAAAGCCATCTCATTAGAGAATGAGTGATGCGTAGAGACGCAAAGACATGCAATTACACACGGACCTGGAAGTGTCAGATCCGGAGATCAGTTGACCACTAGCAATCGTGTACATACGACACCAAAAAGCCATAGGTGTTGAATACACAAAGGTTTGAAAGTAGATTATTGACTCTAGTGCAAGTGGGAGACTGTTGGAGATATGCCCAAGAGGCAATAATAAAGTGGTTATTATCATATCTTCACACTTATGATAAATGTTTACATACCATGCTATAATTGTATTAACCGGAAACATTAATACTTGTGTGATTTGTAAACTAAAATAAGAGTCCCTAGTAAAGCCTCTTGTTAAACTAGCTTGTTGGTTAATATATGATCATGGTTTCCTGATCATGAACATAGAGATGTTATTAACAACAGGATCATATCATTAGGAGAATGATGTGATGGACATACTCCTATAGATAAGCGTAGCATAAAGATCAAGTCATTTCAATAGTTCAATTGCTATATGCTTTCTGATACATAGTAACCTAATTCCTTCGACCATGAGATCATGCATATCACCTTTGCCGGATGGATGCTTTGATGACATCAAACACCACACCGTAACTGGGTGGCTATAAAGGTGGCATTGAGTGTTCGGAAAGTATTGGTTGAGACACATGGATCAAGAGTGGGATTTGTCCATCCATATGACGGATAGATATACTATGGGCCCTCTCGGTGAAATGTCATCCAATTAGCTTGTAAGCATGTGACTGGCTCACACGGGATCACATATCACGGGAACGAGAAAAGAGTACTTATCAATAACGAGGTTGAACTAGGTATGCAGAGATACCGACGATCATAACCTCGGATAAGTAAACTATCGTGAGACAAAGGGAAATTGGTATCGTATGTAAGTGGTTCATTCGATCGCAAAGTAATCGTAGAAATATGTGGGAGCCATATGAATTTCCAGATTCCTCTATTGGTTATTGTTCGGAGAAGTGTCTCGATCATGACCGCATAATTCACGAACCGTAGGGAGACACACTTAAGGATTCGACGTTGTTTGAGTAGTTATGGTATTATGAGAAAGAGACCGAATGTTGTTCGGAGTCTCGGATGGGATCCGGGATATCACGAGGTGATCCGGAATGGTCCGGAGAAAAAGATTCATATAAGGAAAGTCCCGTTTCGGAGTTGCGGAATGATTCCGGTGTTTTCATCGGGAATGTTCTAGAAGGTTCCGGAATGTCCGGCACTCCGGGGGGGGGGGGAGGGTACATGAATGTGTTGTATCAAAGTTGGTATGATTGCATCATGTACTAAGTGTCATCGCTGTCCGAAATAAAGGGTTAATTCAAATCCTAGTTTGAAAAGTCAAACGGCTAGTTTGAAAAGTCAAACTGCCAGTTTTCGGAAAGAGGAGAAGGAGGATTGGTGGAGGCCGAATTGGGGGAGGGTTCCTCCCTTGGCCGGCGCACCACCAAGCCTACTTGGTGAGGGACTCCCCTCCCCTTGGCCGCCGGCCCCTCCCATCTATATAAGGAGGGGCAGGGCTCCTCCTCTAGACACACAAGTTCCTATCTTCTACCTCCGGTTTAGAGCCGTTTCGGTTTAGAGCTTCTAATTGCTTTCGCCTTTGGTTTAGAGCCTTCTAATTGGTTTAGAGCCTTCTAATTGGTGTGTCTAATTACTAGACCACTAATAGCCTCTCTCATACTCCACCATACTCGCACCGGCTTAAGGCGAAGCCCTGCGGGATCTCCCCTCTACTTCCGGTACCACGCCGTTGTGCTGCCGGAATCGCGAGGAGAGTGCTACAACCTCCGCTGCCTGCTGGAACAAGGGAGAGGAAGGTCTTCGTGGAGTACCGAACGTGTGACCGACTGCGGGAGCGCTGCCGGAACGTGGCGCCGGAAGGATCGTCTACGCGATCTTGAGATCGGAAAGAGTACGACTACATCACCCACGAGAATCTGCTCTCGTTAACCACTTTGGAATCTTCGAGGGTAAGTTATTCCATCGACTCGTTGCTACAATCTAGTAGATAGATCTTGGCTTGTTTGTTTGTATGCGATAGAAATTTTTTGTTTTCCATGCTACGAACCCCTACAGCATCTTCAACTACTCCCATTGGAATTATAAGAGTTTTACTGGCTAACATGATTGTCATATCAATATTCTCTATTGTAGTCGGTACTATCTCTTCTTTTTTATAAATAAAAATCATAAGATATAACATTAACTTTGATGCCAAAATAACATAAACCATAATGTGAGGTTTCTTTAAATATGCACAGACAAATAGGGTTACCCACATCTTTTACCTTAGTTTTACCTTCAACCAATACGGAAGTCTCTTTATCAAGCTCAACTATGTTGCAATGTGCATACATAGCCATAATCGATTCCTTGGTTACCTCTTCGTCTTTAGTTTCATCCAAATATTCTTTAATTTTTGGCACACTTTCCTCTTCTTTATTTTGTTGTACTGCTTTAACCTGTTCATATTCCAAAATATGTTTCTGCGCAGTAAGGGAAAGGTATCTCATACATTGGTTCTAGGGAGGCCAATGTTGCTTTAACTTCTCTTTTCTTCTTAGGTTCGGGTGGTGGATCATACTTGACCGAAACCTCTTTTGGAGCTTTGATGTGTTCTGTAAAAGCTTTAACAACATGCGACACAAGATCTGAATCCAAATAAAGTTCTTTAGACAATTCATTAACATGACCCTTTTTATTATAGTCATGAATACAATCATAATCTATTTGTATGCCTGCTTCGCTTCCTAGACCAAAATTCCATGAAACTCTATGATCGCAAATTCTATTAAGTAAAGCCCAAGCTTTAGTTACGGGTAGATTCATAAAGCTACTCTCGCGCAAGAGCCTAGTTCAATTTTATTAGGTTCAATTAAACCACCATAAAAGATATGCAATAAATACCATTCAGGAAAATCATGATGAGGACATTGATTAAGTAAATCTTTAAATCTTATATAAGCTCTTACTAGTCCTTCATTAGGACGGTTCCTCCAAGTCATTATAATATGCCTGATTTCAAAAGATTTTGATAAAGGATAATACTTGGATAGAAACTCACAAGCTAAATTATCCCAGGTAGTAGTGCCTTCTGGGGGTAAAGATCTATACCATGAGAGAGTTGTGTTAGTCAAAGTATGACTAAAGAGTTTCAGCCTTACCTCATTAGCACTATACCCCGATAATTGGAAAGTGCCACATATATCCTTGAAACATGCAATATGCTCATATGGATCAGGATCTTCTTCGTCTCCAGTAAATTGCTTCTTGTGTAGAATACCAAGTAGTAGAGGATTTATTTCAAACCCCCTTGTCTTCTTGTTGGAGTTGTCTCTTCTATTAATATCATAGGGCTTCCCAAAGTGGCTGATTGGGTTAGCACAAGTCAAATGCTCAAACTTCATCATGTTGGTGGAAACCTGTAACTCAAAACAAAACTTAGCAAGACTAGAATAAATAAGCAAAAAATTAAAAGACCTACAGCGCTTAGCTCCCTGGCTAGCGTCAGAAAATAGCTTGATGACTGCAAGTGCACAGATCGTTTGTAGCTAGTTTCAAAATAAAGATATTGATCCCATAGGGAGCAGGAGTCTGAAGTATAATAACTCTTAAATTAAATACTGAAATAGTAATGCTAAATAACGTTCTAAGTAACAAGATAAAATACAAGTGTTGTGTAAAATGGTGTTTTGGGTTTTTATAAGAGAACAATAAGTAAAGTAAAACAAATTGAAAACAGAAAATAAGTATCGCGTATGTAAAAGAGATGTGGAACTCCAATTGGAAAAAAGCATTCTCAGGGAGTAGCAGATACACCTCTAGCATTTATAAAAGGTCTAAGGTAAAGATTATTATCATGAACATTCTCAACTATGTATGTGTGGGAGGAACTCCGTATTTGGACGAATAGGCAGCAAGCACTACTCACATCATCCACATAACCACAACAGACAAGCAATCAACATCAATTGAATTACTACGCTATTAAGGGACTTTACCCCGTAGGATGTATCCCATGACATGGATAGTGTTCCATGAGTTTCCTCGGTTCCGAAGTTGATACATAAGGAGTGCCAATAGCTTTATAGTCACTGTAAGTGCTAGCACACCTCCATCTACCAAAAATTAGTTCCCTCCATCAAGTCCCCACAAGAGGCAAATATTGAGAGGTCGACTTCTCCCAACATAAATATGAAGATAATCTAACACATGGTCACATCGATGAATATCATAATAAACTTTATCTTATTCCAATATCATGCTAGGGCTTCTTCATCTCCCCAAGAACTAATGATCTACTCAGACATGGAGGCAATCAACATCATGTCAAAGACAATGGAATCTATCATAGATGAATAGTACTTGTATAAATCCACAACGAGTACAGAAATTGCAACAAGATCGAGACAAGATGTAGATGGGATGGATGGAGATGGTGGTGATGCAGCGGTTGATGATGAAGATCGATGCCTTAGCCTCCTATATCTTCGTAGGGTGAATATGGATCCCCGGTAGATGAGTCCCCCTCCAGATCCCTTCCGGAGGTGAGGTTTTGGTGATTTCTTGCCATTCTCTATGTCGTCTCTCCGATCCAGTTGCACGGGGTGAAACTATGTGAGGAGGTGCCAACTATACGGCGGGAACTATACGGTCGGAAAAGTTGCTCCCGCCATATAGTTGGTCGTTAAACCTTCTGCCTCATGCGATCACTTTGGGTTTTCTTCTAGTGTTATTGATATTTCCCAAATTAGCGATTTACGTTGTTTTTGACTCCTTTTCGCTCCAATACAACTGGTCCAAGAATTGTATCCATCGTATCCATCATTTGTCCTGATCCTGGTGAAAATAAACATAAAAGGTTTGTACGAACGCCGTAAAATACCAAGATCCTACCACTACAATGCAAAATAATAATATAAAACATGATGAAAATATGCACTCATCAGCCCGACCGCATCGTCCGCCCATACTGCCTGCAAGAATGTCCGCCTCGTCAAATACTTTAACCATGCAAATACGGGTCTGAGATCCAACATTCACAGACACCTCCAGCCTTGAAAAACCACGCCAGGAAGGGGTTTGGAGGAGGAACTTGGAGAAGGGCATATCCTTGCTGCTACACAGATCATCAGAGGACATCACATCATCCCCTACATCATCAACCGTTTCATCTCCATCAACACCATCATCCCCTCTCTCATTCATTAGATCTTGTTGTAATTCTAAACACAATTGTGGATTTGCACGTGATTTTACCTTTGCACTTTCAATCCATCCATACGAATATGATGATGTTGTTGTTGATTTCCTCCATGTGTGAGTAGTTCCATTTGTTCTTGGGTAAATGGAGAAACCCTAGCATTATTATAAAATTAAATAAAGATGCATGATCTATAACTTTGGTATTTGATATTTACTTGATCTATGATAGTGTGTTAGATCTCTCTCTAGATGGTATGTGAAGTTGACCACATAGCATTTGCCTTCGGAACTAAAGAGTGGGAACTACCCTTTGGACATGTATGGGAGTATGTCCGGTGCTACTTTGTGACTACAAGCATTGGCTTATAACCTACACGATCAAAGGGGGATAAAGAGAGATTCACTAAGCTCGTAACGATATCCATATGGAAACCCTTAATTGTGGTGGTATGTAGAAGTGACATGCTCGTAGGCATCATAGTGGTTATTTAGAGATGACCTCATCACATGACTCGTAGAAGTGGCTTGCTCACGAGACTTGTTTGTGAACATCTTATTATGTAACTCTCCCCACACATATCATGACGAAAGATATAGGTTATCCTAATCATAAGTAACTCTCCCATGCTAGTGGTGTATCCTAGATCCCAGAGAACATTTAAGCCTTAGTGAGTTCCAACACCAATCCCAACGTACTTGTTACTTTGTTTACCTGCATTCATTATTTTCTTGCACACAAACATAACACTCATTAAACACTCTTTACTTGAGATCAAAGGCAACTTACGAGTATCCTTTGGTAGATAGTGATGAGGGGCATAAAGACCTTAACCAAATAGCTCTCTATGGGTTCGATACTCTTATTTCGAAATTAGATACAGTCAATTTGTGCACTTGTAGTCATCAAGCTATTTTCTAGCATTGTTCCTAGGGATCTAAGCGCTTTTGGTCTTTGTTCGTAGTTGCTAATTATAATAATTGTTTTACTAAAGTTGTTTACTAGTTTCCGGTGAACACTATGACACACTTGGGCTGATGAATCGACTTGATGCAACCAAATACCTCGGGAAGTGTCGTTGTGGATGCACAACAGATGCCCGGGCTAGTCTTATGTTGGGGCCGATGGACACCGGAGGATCCAGGGAGGGATGGTGCGCTAATAAGTGCACACGGAAGAACACACAATGTACCCAGTTTCGGGGCCCTCGTGATAAGTTAACATCCCTACTCCTGCATGTCTGACTGTATATGGACCTGTATATGAAAGCTACAATGGTGCTCCTTGAATTGTTTCATATATGCCTACAAGAGGCCTTCTCGGTGTGCTAAGAGAGATAGTGTAAGAAGGATCCCATAAGTGAGCTGGGGGAGAATGATCCCCAAGGGGGCACTCCCATGTGAGGTGCCCCTGGTGATCCTTATAAAGGGGAGACCAGGGGACAAGGGGTGCCCCACATATACTATACATTGCACTATTGTAATTGACTAGTAGGGCCTTATCGCACTGTAGCCATGCTGCTATAGTGGCGCACTATTGTCTTGTCTGTGGTACTGTACTTCGTACTATAGCCACGCCCTAGGGATGATCATGGCACGTCTATGTCTTATCCTCGGTCCTTGTAGTCTTCCTTGTTGTCCTTGTCCTAGTCTTTGATCTTATCTGCTCGGGAGACAAGGAACATGTGTCGAGGTAGCCTTGGTTGGTGTAGCATGTGTCGGTCTGAGCAAGGGGCGTCCCAAGACCGACATAGGGGAGTGATGTCCTGGCGGAGCAACGCAACGAGCAGGAGAAGCCTGAGGTGTGTACGCCGGCTTGGAGTGGAGTCTATGTGGTGGGCCGACTTAGAGTTGAAGGATACACCGTCCCACTTAAGAGGTCTTCTGCGCTGGTGTTGCAATAGGAGCCGAGGTGAAGTGGCCCAGCCGGGTTCGGTGATGTTGGCCCGGCTGTGGTCTTCAGCAAGGTTGGTCAGCCAAGATGATGCAACCTAGCTGGGATCAGGGGTGATGTCAGCCTAGGGCAGGAGGTTGGCTAGGTGGGCCTTGATTCAGCCCAACTAGGATGTGGTGATGTTGGCCTGGGTCATCTCGGCCTAGGCGCAGGCAACGTCATCCTGGGAGGCAAAACTGGCTGAATGTCGGCCCAAGAGGGGCCCGACCAAGCCGACTTTTGCAAGAGATGATCCTGATGAGGATTCATACGCCAATTTAATGCATTTTACAGAGTTATGTTGGACTTAAATTGAAAGGATATTCTGATGATGAATTAAAACTTAAAGTTTTTAGATAATTTCTAACCAACACTGCTCTACCTTGGCATAGAATTTGTCTTGTAGAGAAAATTGACACATGGGAAAAGCTTAAAGGAGAATTTATATTTCAATTGTTTCCCAAGGTAAAGACTGCTGAGGTAAGAAGGGTGATCACAAACTTCAAGAATCGCTTAGGTGAAGGTTTGGTAATATATTTAGAAAGGTATAAATCTATTCTTAATAGATGTCCCCACCATGATTTACTTGAATGTTATGTTTTACACATTTTCTATGGGGGACTTAATCAAGAAATAAAGCATGAACTTGAATCAAATTCTAGAGGTTCCTATATGGAACTAACTAAAACTAAAACTTGGGAACTTTTAGAAAGAATTCATCGTAATAGAGAAACTTGGGGATTTGATCTAGGAGGCGAAGGAAGTATAGAAGTTGAATATGATTGTCTCAATGCTTACAGGGAATCCGTCAAGGTTAAGTAAACTGCTAATGAACTTCAACTTGATGATGATATTATCTTGCAAATCCTTCAGTCTTTTACAGAACACATTGAACCTTCGAAGAAAGAATGGCTTCAATATACTCCACCACCTAAGTAAGTTGAAAATGTAGAGATGGAAATTGTGGCCCCTGTAGAGCCATCAATTGAAAGGGCACTATATACTGACCCCCTTCCTTTCCCATGGATGGTGAGAGAACATATGGCAGCCCAACAAATTGGAGAACATCTAGAAGAGGAAAGAATGATCCTCAAAGAGCTAGAAGAAGATGCAAATATAGAAAAAAATATTCAAGGGAACATGCAGAACATGGGTGAGGCAACTAAAGAAGATATATTGAATATGTATGCGCATTGCAATGTAGTTAAACTAGACACCGAAGCCTATCAATTTGTTGAAGGGAAGGTAAAAGCTAAAAAAAGTTAGCAAAGCTATTCTTCCTTGCACCTTTGGTAAATCTTCTTATTATGGCATTTGTGATATTGGAACAACTATTAGAGTCATCCCTTATAACTTTTAATTAGACATTCATTATGAACTCAAACCATCTGAATTAGAAGATACTGATATGACAATTATGCTAGTGGATAAAACACTCACAATTCCTATGGGAATAATTAGAGATGTTCCTATTTGTATTGAACCTTGATTTTTTACTTGTTGATATGCCTACTGATTTTTATTGTCCAATTATTTTTGGAAGAACGTTTCTAAATACCGCAGGAGCAACCATTTACTGCAAAAACGAGATGGTGTCTCTCAAGTTTGGCGAAGATAAAATGAATTTCCATTTTTCTAAATTCCGACACAAGCCAACTTATGAGGAATTTGAAGAACATGAACAAGAGTGATACGTCGGAAACGTATCTATAATTTTTGATGTTCCATGCTTGTTTAGTATCTAATTTGCTTTTCTTTGTCTTTCTTTGAGGTGTTTTTATATCTTTTCTGGAACTAACCTATTAACAAGTTGCCACAGTGCCAGTTGCTTGTTTTCTTCTGTTTTGGTTCCAGAAAGGCAGAAAATCAATATTCTCGGAATTGGACGGGACAAAAGCCAAAGTCAATAAATTTCCGTGAGGGACACAAATCCAGAAGGAGAGACGGAGGGGAGCCACGGGGTGGCCGCACCATCCCAGGCGCGACCAAGCCTGGCCCGTACCTAGGCAGGGTGTGGGCCCCCGGGCCTGCCTCGCCTCTTCGCCTATAAGAAGTCCCTGATGTAGAAACCCTAAGTACCCGATCAATATTCCACGAAACCTTCTGTAGCCGCCGCCACCATCGTCCCTATATCAGGGGGGATCTGAAGTTCTTCCCGGCACCCTGCTGGAGGGGATATCATCCCGGAGGCCTTCTATCCAGTATGATGCGTGAGTAGTTCCACCTTGGACTATGGGTCCATGTAGTAGCTAGATGGTTGTATCTCCTCCTTTGTGCTTTCATGTATAGATCTTGTGAGCTCCGTTCATGATCAAGATCTAATCTATTTATAATCATGCATGTTGTGTTTGCGGGGATCCAATGGATATTGAGATTATTATGTTGGATTGATTAATGGTTTTGTCTTTATGATTCTATCATGTCTGTGTTGTTTGTGATCTTGCATGCTCTCCGTTGTTAGTAGCTATCTTGTCCGAGTAGTTGCTAGTGACTCCAAGAGGGGGTATTTATGCTCGATAGTGGGTTCATGCCTCTAGTTTCCAAGGGAAGTGATAGAAATCTCTTCGGTTGTAGATGTGTTGTTGCTACTAGGGAGAAAACAACGATCTCTTGTTCATGGAACTTGTGGACTGTTTACCTTACACAGTTTGCTTAAAGCAGTTGTCTGTTGCTTGCAACATACTACTGGAGGGGGTTCAGATGATAACTTGAAGGTGGACTTCTAGTCATAGATGCAGTTGGATGACAGTCTATGTATCTTGTTGTATTTCCCAATCGAATCTCATAGGATCTTTCTGACTAGTATTGCATTGTTATGCCTTGCTCAGTTCCTATCAATTTTCCTGCTGTAATTTGGTTACCCTTCATGCCATGTTGTTTATCTAAGGAGAGCACCTCTAGTGAACTATGGACACCGGTCCAATATTTACCATTGATACATCTTCCAATGTTACTTGTTTACTTGCTGCAAACCATTACCTTCCACACCATATGTTTAATCCTTTGTTACAGCAAACCGGTGATCTTGACAACCTCACCGATTCATTGGGGGCAAAGTCTTGAGTTTGTGTTGTGCAGGTATCCGCGTTGCTAGCAACACCTGTGTGACGTTTCCTTCCTCCTACTAGTTCGATAACCTCGGTTTCTTACTGAGGGAAAACTTGCTGTTGTGATACTTCACACCTTGCTCTTGGGGTTCCCAACAGGCTCCACGTTAATCACGTGCTAGCCATCAAAGAGCACGCCTTGCCGTTGTGTTTTATGAAACTCATAATGATAAGCTATAAATAAGCTTGGTTCAAAATGACAATCTTCCCAAATACATAGAGAAAATGGAAATTGATAAATATCTTAAATCAGTCCCTATAGTTGATCCTCCAATGAATCAATTTTATGAGACACTAAAGAGAAAACGAGATGAGGAGCTTCCCCTCCTACACTCAAACCCCTTCCTAAAGAATTGCAATACATGTTTCTTGATAGTACTAACAAATACCCTATTATTATAAGTTCTAATCTTGCAGAGAAGGAAGAGGAAAATTTAATGATAGTTTTAAGGATGCATCATAAGGCTCTTGGTTATTCTATGGATGACTTGAAAGGGATTAGTCCCTCGATAGACACACATAGAATATTTATGGAAGAAGGAGCCCAGCCGGTTGAAGATTTCCAAAGAAGACTTAAACCTCAAATGAAAGAGGAGTTGTGAAAAGAGGTAATCCGCCTCTTAGATGCAGGTATCATTTTCATGTGGAGAAAAGTGATTGGATAAGTCATGTTCATTGTGTTCCAAAGAAAGGTGGGTTTATTGTAGTCCCGAATGAACACAATGAGTTAGTACCTACTCAAACTATTGTTGGTCATAGGAAGTTCACTAATTTTAGAAAACTAAATAAGGAAACTCAAAATAATCACTACCCTTTGCCATTTATAGATCAAACATTAGAGAGACTTGCTATGCACACTCATTTTTTACTTAGATGGATACTCTGGTTTTTCTCAAATAGTTTTCCATCCAGATGACCAACTAAAAACAACTTTCACACATCCTTTCAGTGTATATGCCTATCACCATATGCCTTTTGGTATTTGTAATGCCCCTGCTGCCTTCCAAAGATGTATGTCTGCTTTATTTGCTGATTATGTTGAAAATTACGGAAGTATTCATGGACAAATTCTCGGTCTATGGGGCTTCATTTAACCATTGCCTCCATAATCTTCATAAGGTTTTGCAGAGATGTGAAGACACTAACCTGGTTTTAAATTGAGAGAAGTGCCACTTCATGGTACAGGAAGGTATAGTACTTGGTCACAAGATCTCAGGTAAGGGCAGAGAAGTCGATAAAGAAAAAATAGAATCAATAGAGAGGCTACCACCTCCTCGAGATGTAAAAGGTATAAGAAGTTTCTTAGATCATGCAAAGTTTTATAGAAGGTTTATTAAGAACTTCTCTAAAGTTGCAAGACCGCTGATACCTTCGATCCAGATTCACAGATACAATATAGTAGCGTTTTCCCTAGTAGACCTAGGTTTAATCGAACCTTGGTAAACAATGCTAAAAGGTATTAAAATAAGGACACATCTACAAATCTTTGATTTTTAGATTTACCTTTGTTTACCGAACCAATCTAGTTTACTTTATAGCGTGGGTTGATTCAATGGATGGAGATAGGCCAGGGTCAAAGATCCACCTGCAACTGCACATCATATGGGACAAAAGATAACAATAGGCACAATCATGTGTAATGTTCCAATAGAGATAACGTTTGTGTGGGTAGCACATCCTAATATACTAGAGTCCCTGCGAGCAGCAGACATAGCAATAGTCTTTAAATCCAACCGGTTGTACCACGAAGCACCGGGTTACAAACAGTTATTAAGTGATAAACACATATCAAAGCCTTAAGGAGAGATATCACTGTTGATCCCGAATGGGTGGCTAAGCGAACACCGTACAACCCTTTCTATCATTGGGTTTCCTATGATATCGCCGCTAGCTAAGTATCTCACCTCAAGTCTTGATCGACCTCGGGGGTCTTGGGTACCTACAAGTCCAAACAAAAGATACAAATATCTTATTCAAACAATACACAATACTCCCATAGATTAGATGCACATAATTGCTGCGAGGTTTTTCCCCAACCCGCAGCCCGTCGGGACTACTCACTCATAACAACAATATCAAGGATAGTAAACATTATGCAAAATACTTATATTGAAATCAAATATTCTTACAATGGTCACCAAATCATAAGGAGATCTTAAGTATAAAGTAATGGCTATGCCTAATGGAGAGTATGGGGGATGGAAGGGATGAATTATGGTTTGGATCTCCTTTGGTGGTGTTGTGATGAAATCTAAGAATGACGGCCCTTTGCACGGCGTCTGGAACCACAAAATATATAAGCGCCTTAACAAGAGTTATAGGGTTTGAAAAGACGAAGCCACCGCCACCTAGTACAGGTAGGACGTACGGGCGGCCACTCCCGTACCAGTGGTCACTACGACGTCTGGAGGCTGCCAATTGCTCTAGGATTGCCTAGTCATCTAGACTTTCTCAAAATATTCATTTATGACTCCTGATTTTGCATTAAAAGCGTGATTTCCTACACAACATAATTCAAAGCAAGGTTTTGCATACCTTTGTAATAATTAGTCATTAGTGACAAATTAAGAGACATTATTGTCAATTGCTTGATGAAAAACAATGTTTAAACACAGATAAATATGGCGATTTTTGGAGCCATCAGCCGCTAACTAACCTTTTACAAAGAATGATACTTTTAATTTTGATGAAAACTGTCTTACTTATTTAGCCATATTAAAACAAGTCTTTCTTAATGCTCCTATTATTAAACCACAAAACTATAAAAGGCCTTTTTTATTTATTTTGCGAAGCCAATCCTGAAACCATGGGAGTTGTTCTATGCTAGCGTGATGGTGATGAACTTAATATCATACATCATGCTAGTCGCACCTTGAACGGTTCCCAAAATAACTATCCAATGGCAAAGAAGGAACTCCTCGTCGTTGTTTTCTCTTGCGATAAATTTAGATCTTATATAATTGACTTTAAAGTTAGAGTGCACACTGACCGTAATAACTGAAAATAAATTATTGAAAAACCCGATGTTAAGCCAAGGATGATCAGTTGGACTTTACTTTTACAAGAGTTTGACTTGCAGATATTGCAAAGAAAAGAGGAACAAGTTGACATACCAATGATGATTGAAGAGATGACAGCACAAGGAGTGTCATCAATATGCATATCCCCATTCATTATTCGTCCCAAAAGAAAATTTTCTATCTCTTTATAATGGTTTTAGCAATTTCTTGCGACCAACAATATTCAAAGGAAATAAGAAAATAATGCAAAAGTTGAAGGGAGGAAAGTCCCCATAGCAAACTTCACAATCACCAGGTAAGTAAGGTAATCCTAACCTTGCTCTTCTATAATTTTAGTCGTTGTTTTGTTGTTTTTGTTTACATTTTTTAGATCCTTGCATTTTTCTGAGTTTGCTACAAGTTTTTTGACACTGGTACGAGCAGACGGTACAGACGCATCCACTATACCGAAGGTCGTTAAACGTTTAGTACTTGGTTTTGTTTTCTATTCATTTTTTGGATCTATACGACCTGACCGTATGGTCGGCTCCCATCGTACGCCAGGTCGTTATTTCCTCTAGAAATTTTATCTTGTTTCTGTTTGGTCTTAAAAAACTTATAAAGATCAGTACTTCTAGTGCGGGCGGGCAGTACGAGACACTCCCGCCTATAACGATTATTTAGAAATAATTTTTACCGACTTCAGAACTAAGATTTTTGGAAGGATGTCGGGTACGGGTGCACCATACTGGCACGTTTGTTACGGCCTATGATTCTTCCGTTTTTCTCCTTTTCTTTCCTATTTTGTTGGGATTCATTTTTTTCCGACCCTTTTACTTTTATCACAAGTTTTTCCCTGCTACTAACCCTTCATAAGCCTTCCAAAAGGTCTCTCTTCCTCTTATATCAAAAGATTCAATCTCCTTGATGGGCTACCTAGTTCTAGGAAAATGAAAACCTTTAGGTCTCATGGATCCTTCATGGAATAGTTTCCAGACTTCCTCCATTGAAGCCGATGATCGTCAAGTGCAAGGCCTTAGCCCGAAGAAAAAAGGGGTCTCGTTCGACCCCAACGATGAAGAATTCGCGCCTTCATGGATCAAGCGGCTAGAGGTTGGAGGAAACCCAATTACCTTGATATGGTGAGGCCTGCAGATGAAGAGGAAGCAAGGAAACCACACGAGAAGGGATGCATGGAGTCGCGTAAGTTCATAGCCACCAACTACTCTTCACCCAAGCATAAGAAAATTAATAATGTTGATGTAGGAACTTATTAGGAAACCACAACACATACAACAACAATAAAGAAGGTCACAGTGAATGCCCGCATCGGTGTAAAGCCACATGATTATTGGGGTTTCAACCTCGTCAATATACCCCCTGCCCCGCCACTCTTGGAGACTAGCAGCGCTTTCACAAGATAGAGTAGTACCAAAAGGAAGATCTTCTTCATCGGGAAGTCGTGCGCAAACGCCTCCTGGATTTGGAGGGCAAGAAAGAACTCAATGAGATGCTTTGTAAGGTCGTGGGTGCATTGAACTCTATGCACTCTGACCTACAAAAGTCCCTTTGCTGCATATTAACTTTAGAGGAGACAAATAGGAAGCTCCGTGCGGATGTGTTCAACACCATACCTCCACCTTAGAGTACACCATGGTATCGAATAATCATGAGGGATTATTTGATCCCACCTGGCTTGATTCCAAGCGTGGGAGCTCTTTAACACCTTGTAATCTATCTTTCACTTTTTATCATGCATGTTTACCTTCTTGCATGCATGATAGGTTTTTAATTCCGAATTTTGCATTAGTTACATTATCAACTTACATGGTCAAAGGAAAGAATTATGTCCAATGAGTTTTGAGACTTTACGATATTTTAAGCTATTTTGGTTTATGATTATTGTATTATATGTATGAATTAGAATGAGTGCTATGATACTTGTACCACTGTTATGATTTTAGGGTCTTCCACATCAATTAAGTATTAATAAGACATGAGAAGAAATTTTGGTATCATGTTATGATCATGGGTTTAAACCAATAAGATCCATAAAGGGTATTGAACATGATACAATTTTGTTGATCAAACAAAAGGAAAATTGTGCTAGAAAAGAATCAAAAAGAAAAGTGCAAGTTTACAAAGGTACTCAAGCAATGATCATAGACTATACCCTACTCAATCAAGTGATCATCTAGCTAAACTTGATGATTTTATAATCTGCTCAATCTCTAAACTTCATATAAGTTATTAGGGATTTCTATTTTCATGCCCTTGGTTAGTTAGTTGTACTCACTTTTCCCCAACCACTTAACTTTTCCTCACTTTTGCCCATCTCCTTGTCTGAAACTCTCACATGGTCTGAAACTCACCGTCCATCAGCCTTGCCATTACGTGCTAACAAGTGGGGCCACGTTCAGTCGGGTCCCATAGTGGACACCTCTCTCCACTTATCCAGATCATCATGGACCCCAAGCCAGCCCCGCGCCCGCGCCCATGTCGTTGCCTCCCCTTTCTTCTTCTTCTCCAGTGACGGTGGCCCTTCTCTGGTGATGGTGTCCCATTGTCTAGCTTCACTTTGGCCTCCCGTTCGTCCTGGTCGCAGTATGGTGTCGTCCCATTGACCTGTATGAAGGATGACAATGGAAGCCATGTGCAGGTAAGGTTAGATTTCATACCAAATTCTGATTAGAGGGGGACGCTTGCTGTGGATAATCAATTGTCGCAACTCGGGATCTCAGTTGGGTGCGCGCTTGCCATGGAGAATGCAACCGACAAAGGAGCCATTCAAATTTAAAAAATATATACAACTCTTAATGTAAAAGAGAGTTTATAATTGACATAACTCTTGAACACTTTCAAATTACCTTGGACTTGATAATTTTGTCCTAATAAAATCTTGAGAGCTTACCATTTTTAGAGCATGAAAAGTAATGCATAAACAAAAGGGATCCCTAAACTAAAATCTTCCCAAATCTTTATGCCTCTTGTGTATATGAAAATTATACACCTTTGAACACTGTGAATTCACACTTAGGACATGATAATGTTGTGCTAAGAAAATCTTAAGAGTTTGTCATTTTCATAGAGTGAAATATAATGCATAAACTTGCATATACGAAAATTATACACCTTTAAACTCTTTGAAATCGCACTTAGGACATGATAATGTTGTGCTAAGAAAACATTGAGAGTTTATCATTTTCATTGAGTGAAATATAATGCATAAACTTGGATATACGAAAATTATACACCTTTGAACACTATGAAATCGCACTTAGGACATGAATGTTTTGCTAAGAAAATATTGAGAGTTTATCATTTTCATAGAGTGAAATATAATGCGTAAACTTGGATATACGAAAATTATACACCTATGAACACTATGAAATCGCACTTAGGGCATGATAATGTTGTGCTAAGAAAGTCTTGAGAGTTTATCATTTTCGTAGAGTGAAATATAATGCATAAAATTTCATATACGAAAATTATACACCTTTGAACTCTTTGAAATCACACTTAGGACATTGTGCTAAGAAAATTTTGAGAGTTTATCATTTTCATAGAGTGAAATATAATGCATAAACTTGCGTATAGAAAAATTATACACCTTTGAACACCATGAAAATCGCACTTAGGACATGATAATGTTGTGCTAAAATAATCTTGAGAGATTATCATTTTCATAGAGTGGAATGTAATGCATAAACTTACATATAGGAAAATTATACACCTTTGAACACTTTGAAAACGCACCTAGGATGTGATAATGTTGTGCTAAGAAAATCTTGAGAGATTATTATTTTCATAAAGTGGAATGTAATGCATAAACTTGCATATACGAAAATTATACACCTTTGAACACTTTACCTTCAAATTATATTCAAAATCATTTATTTATGGAGTTAAACTACTCGTGGCAAACTTGTTATTTTGCATGGATAGAGGGGTGGACACCGACATATATAGGGGTTATCCTGTCTAATAGATCATAGAGGATAAATGGTTGGTGGACACGATCTGCGTGACAACTGTCTCGACCAATCAAAGCACAGCAGCCAAGATGAGCACAAGTGTGAGAGTTTGTGACTAAGAGAGAGGGAAAAACTGAGTAGAACTTAAAAACCAAGGGCAAACTGACAAAGGGATTCAAATAGAAAATAGAAAGATATTAAAAATGGAAAATGGAAAATGGAAAATGCATCTTTTATACAATAAAATACATCTTGGAATATACATCAAACTATTTGCAATTCAAATATACACGAGTATGCCAATTATTGCCTCATTCAGACAAACTATGTTTTGGAGAGGGGTTGTTTTGGGAAGAGGGTTGAGTAGAAAGCCATGAACCTTCATAGATACTAGTAGGAGATTTGAGAAGTGGTGATTTAGGTTAAAACTTGATTTCTATACATTTATTATGGTGGTAGGTCACATAAGAAGACTCCCTCGGTAGGTGCCACTATGTTTTGATCTTTTTGAATTCGTTGTCCATAAAATGATTCAATTAACTATCTAAAACCCATCCGTTGACTCTCTGTTGACCAGCCACCAGAGGGCAAAACTAAGCATATTGCACACGACCGTGTTAGTACTGACCGTGTTAGCACTCGCCAGGGTTAGACACGAGGTAAAAAACGTGACGCATAGTACGAGTGTCGCGACGCACGAGGCGATAGCGGACACGTGTGGTCGTGCACGGTGCAGTAGGGTATGCGGTTACGTGCACGGTGGTGCAACGAAATGTCCATTCCCTTCACCTTTATAGATGCCTCCTCACTCTCACCCTCACTCATCACTCACTCACTCGCTCACTCGATCACTCATGCAACTGTCTCCACTATCCCATCACCTTCTACAAACCCCCAAGAAAAACCGAACCATGCTGGCAATGGAGAAGAACGGCACGGCGGCCATCATCGCCTCCAAGTCCGCCGGCGAGGAGGCCCCCATCCTTGTATAGTCCCCCATCGAGGCATCGAAGGTTGCCGCCGTCCCCATCCGGGCCCCCGTCCCCGCTTCCGACATAGCCACCGGCGAGGAGGCCCCCGCCGATCTCGGGCAGATCCTGCTCGACTAGGACCCCTACGAGAAGGAGAAGTACATCTGGCCGGAGAACCCTACGACACCAGCATCTTATACCCATGGTTGGAGGTACTAGGGTTTAGGGTTATTAGGGTTTGGATGTTCATATTTTCAATTATTGAATGCTAGGTCTTTTTACAGAAGCTAATTCTCTTGTGTTAGATCTCGGGTTTCGACGAATCCCCCTGTTCATATTTCAATCCTATTTTATATGTCCTACGAGTTGTAGTTAAGGATTCCCTAGTTAGACGATAGGGATGGAGCTCGGGGGTCGCGATCCTGTTTGATCGGGAACATAGGAAGGTAGTTGGTGGCAGGGACGGGAAAAGAAAAAGGAAGACTATGGGGAGCCGGGCGGAAAAAGAGTGGGTGGGCGGTTTCGCAAGATTGCCAGGGCACCGACTCTCCTAGCTAGGGTTTGGTGCGGGGTAGGCCTAGGCTGCTGGAGAGCCTCTAGCCGGGCTAGGAGTTGGGCGGCGGGGTTGTAGGTGGCCTGCCTTGATGGCTGGGCTGCCTCCACCAGAAAAAAAATTCTTCTTCAATTTTGTTTTAAAGCATTCTATAAATAGTTTTGTACAATCAAAATATCTAGAAAATCAGGGATATTAATTTGAATAAAAGGAGGAGAATAATGTAGGAACAAAATAAAGCTTTAATAAAATATTTTAGGAATAAAATTATGCATGATAATATCATGATAATGCACACAATATAATAAGAAACAAAATCTAATGGAGGCCAGGTATGATACTTATCTGGAAAACCATATGATCATATTGTTAGACCCCTCCTTTATAAAGGAAAGGATCCCTGTGATTGCAATGCTAGTCCCTGGATCAATGCTAGCATCCACAGTTTAAGATGAAGTACACAGATACAAAGGTCGTTTATTACATTCATTCCAGAGATAAAACATAGTCTTTTACAACTCAGGGCCAAAGGCCTAATACAAGAGTATATGGAATAAGTAAATAAACATAAGTCTTCATCTTCATGTGCCACATGCAAGCATGTTGAGTGTAGACTCATGACTCCTATTCATCATTGGAGTAACCTGTAACATCACAAGTTACAGCCACAGAGGGTCAATACTTTGGGATAGTATTGGCAAGTGATACCTTAGTATATTTTAAGTGGACTATATTACTATATGCATTTTGGCTAAGTGTAGCTTGGCTTGCTTTAATTGAAAATAGGTTTTTCCTATTAGTTGAAAACACTAAGTTCTTCTTTGTCAAAAACATTCCCAAGGAACCACCAATAGACATTGAGGTCCTCCACCCTTGTTCACCCACAAATTTTTACTTAGAAGTTGGAGTGATGAGATTCTTGTAGCTTCCATGTCTTGATGCTCAAAAGTGTCCATTTCCTTGGACTAGGCTAAGTACTTAGGTTTTCCATCTGCAGAGGTTGTGCACTTTCCCCACCAGACTTGGTTTCCCAAGACAGGACCTTTCAGAAGCCTTTCCTTAGTCAAAATGGACGCGCTCCAACCTATCAACCCAACTACCACCAACTGTCCAAGTGACTAAGTTCTAGCAACCTATATGATCATGGCAGAGCCCATATTGCCAAGTGGTTGCACTGTAAGCTTTCTCAACACTTGGCCTCCAAATCCCTTTGTGCCTGGGTGGCATACCACAAGTGAGATACACAACCCAAGTCCATGGCCTTGTGTAACCACTCAACATAACCCAATCATTCCATTCCACCCAGGAGGTTCATTTGACTTAGTTGTTTTATTAAGAAAACATAAGTCTCTTGACTTAGAATATTTTTATCATAAACCATATAGATGTTCACCACCCTTGTTTGCTAAGTAGCTAGGCTAGGCAGATTATGATAACTTAACTTAGGAGAATTCCCCAGCGATTCTACTATTCCACTCTACTTAGGATTTCCCATCTTAGCACTAGGCAAAATATCATGCAATACTTTAGAAAAATATCTAATGCTAGTACAAAACATAGGATAGAAATATTCATGAAAATATCACTTGCCTTGGTAGTGGGGAGAGTAGCACTCTTCACAATCACAATCACTAGCAAAATCTACACAAGAAATTAAAGCATACAATTACACACAATTATATACAACCAAAAATAATGTGAATGCATGCATGCAAGAATTTACTAAGTGGTGATTTTTGAAAATTCTACCAAGTATGCTCATGTCTACAGAAACTTAACAAGTCACAAGTTTGCCAAATAAACTTATTTGGCCCCAATATAATTTACCAAAATAAATCTATATCTAAAAATAGCCTTAAACTTGTTCTACAAATAAAATCATTTTAACTGTTACTATATGCTAAATAAATTGGATATTCATAAAGGTCTTGTTTCACTGAATCCAACGGTATAAAGTTTGCAAAAATCTAACGTGGCAATCAAAAGTTATGAGCATTTGAATTTGGATCAAATTTTTGGTTTTAAATCTATTTTCAGATCTAACCTAGCCACGCGTCATGTTCTTATTCGCCCATACCGTTTCGCACTGGATAGAGCTCCACAGCCGTAGGATCTAAATGAAATCTGGCGGCTCAGATCGCGTACCGCTTCGGGGTTAAGTGGATCTATCCTAGCGCTACGATACAGATCTAACGGCTGCTATTGTCCTGGCCAAGAACTGGCGGCGGAGCGGTGGCTACCGGCGGCGGAACTGTCGGTCGACGACGGAGGCGGCACTACAGGGGGTAAGTGAGAACGAGGAGTAGCTCACCGGGCTCAGGGGGTCACGGCGAAGCTCGTCGTACTCGCGGTTGGTCAAGGGGCGCTCGGGCACGGTTGCGATTGCTCGCCGGAGTGGAGGACGGCGTCGGTGTGTTGGGTGGTCGTCGTGGACGTCGCTGTGAACCACCTCAAGGCAAGACGAGGACACGGTTAGATTCACAGAGTCAAGGCAGAGTCGTGTGCCTGAACTAGAAGACGCGGGGCGGTCGGGGCTTACCACTAGAGCTCGCCGGAGTTCGTACAGAAGACGGTGGCGGCCAGTCGACGATGCTGCCGGAGCTACGGTTCATGCGAGGGTAAACGAAATGTGTTAAAAGAAGCGCAGAGGCTCACTGAACTAGTTTGCAAGAACGAGAGGCAGAGGGAAGCTCAGAACTCACCGAAATTTGCCGACGCAGTCGCCGGAGACGGCGGGGTTACAGAGGGTAATGCTCGCAGCCTGGTGGCGCTCTGGGTTCGGGGTTTGAGGAAGAAGAGAGAGGGAACAGAGGGGGTTCTTATAGCCTGGTCACGAGCGAGAATTACTCGGCCAATAAATCGAATTGACGCCGCGAATTAAACACAGAAACGCCCGCGTTGATTTGGGGATGAACGGGTCGTGCGGGTGGAGACGACGCTGACATGGAGAAGGCCCGCATGTCAGCGAGGTGCGCGGAGTGTAGGTGGGGTCTGCCTGTCAGCGTCTCAGCGCGTGCGCTTGCGCGTGAGAGAAGAATAAGAAGATCCCGGGTGGGCTTGATGGGCTCGATTTGCTGCTGGGCCAGATTCTGGCCGCGCGGTCTTTTTCCATTGAGGAGTCCTTTTCTTTTTCTAAATTCATTTTCTGGTATGAATTTGATATGAATTCAAATCCTTTTGAATCTAAACTGCTTTGGAAATTTTTGCAGGGTTTTGTGGGTTAAAATACAGTCATTTTAACTAAGTGGTTACCTTGCAAGGCTTGGTCAATCTTGGGTTTCAAAGTAAACAGAGATTTGCTGTAGTTTGCAAATATTTGAAAAAGGATTTTGAAACTATTTCTAAATTTGGAATCTTGGGTTAAAAGTTTCACCTAATCTTTCCATCAATGGAGGCAAGCAAACAAGTACCTAAACATTCAAATTTCAAAGGGTGATGGCCATTTGGGATAAATTGCCCACATGAAATCATAGCTCAACTTCTGTCTCTAAGTGATTTTGAGAAAAACCCTAAATGGATGAATGATGCAAAGATGATATGAATGAGTTTTGAAACTATGATTTTTGGGATGTTACAAATCTAACCCCCTTAAGATGAATCTCGCCCTCGAGATTCGGGTTGGCTAGCAAATAGGTGAGGGTGGTCTTTCCGAAGATCATCTTCTCTTTCCCATGTTGCTTCCTCTTCGGAGTGATGGTTCCATTGCACTTTACAAAACTTGATAGTCTTGGTCCTGGTAACTCTTTCTGCGGTCTCTAGAATCTTGACAGGCTTTTCCTCATAAGTGAGATCACTTTCTAGCTGAACTTCTTCCAAAGGTATGGTATCCTTCAAAGAAGACTCTTCCATTTCTGGGTGACATTTCTTAAGCTGACTCACATGAAATACGTTATGGACTGCTGATAGAGATTCTGGCAATTCAACTTCATATGCAACTTCTCCTTTGCGACTTAGAATCTTGAATGGCCCAACATATCTTGGTGCCAACTTTCCCTTGACTCCAAATCTTTTCACTCCACGAAGTGGCGATACTCTAAGATAAGCTCTATCCCCAACTTCGTAGGTGACTTCTCTACGCTTAGAATCCGCGTAGCTTTTCTGTCGGGATTGTGCTACCTTCAATCTGTCCTTAACCAATTTGACTTTCTCTTCGGCGTCTTTGATAAGATCTGGTCCAAATAAGCTTCTTTCTCCCACACCATTCCATAACAATGGGGTGGTACACTTCCTTCCGTAGAGTAACTCAAACGATGCCATTCCAATACTAGATTGATGACTGTTATTGTAAGAGAACTCTGCGTAAGGCAAACTTTCATCCCAACTTTCTCCATAATCTAAAGCACAGGCTCTCAACATGTCTTCAAGAATTTGGTTGGTCCTTTCTGTTTGTCCATCCGTTTGAGGATGAAAAGCAGTGCTGAATTCTAATCTCGTTCCTAAGGATTCATGAAGCTGTCTCCAAAAGTGAGAAGTGAACTGAGTTCCTCTATCTGACACAATACTCTTTGGCACACCGTGAAGGCATACAATTCTGCTCATGTAAATTTTAGCTAACTTGGCACTTGTATAGGTTGTCTTCACGGGTATAAAATGAGCCACTTTAGTTAGGCGATCTACTATTACCCATATGGAATCATACCCTGACCTGGTCCTTGGTAGTCCGGTAATGAAATCCATACCAATATTTTCCCACTTCCATTCAGGAATAGGCAGTGGTTGAAGCAAACCCGCTGGTTTCTGGTGCTCCGCTTTGACTCTGCTACACACATCACACAAAGCAATATGTTCGGCGATGTCCCTTTTGAGATTGTTCCACCAAAACCTTTCCTTCATGTCCATGTACATCTTAGTATTTCCCGGGTGAATAGAATACGGAGAGTTGTGACCTTCCTGTAAGATCAGTTTCCGCAACTCTGGGTCTTGTGGAACACATATACGTTTCCCGTGCCATAAAGTACCCTGTTAGTCAACGTGGAAACTCTTAGCCTTCCCTAGACTAATATTTTCCTTAATCTTTTCAATTTCCTCATCAGTCTTCTGAACTTCTCGGATTTTGTCCAATAGAGTGGGTTGAACATCTAAGGACATGAGATGTCCTTCTGGTACAATCTCCAATCTGAGTTCTTTGAATTGCTTACACAAGTCATCTGGCAATTCCCCTTTTGTAAGGCCATTTACAAACGTCTTACGACTAAGAGCATCGGCTACTACATTCGCTTTACCGGGGTGGTATTGCAAACTTAAGTCGTAATCCTTTATAAGTTCTAGCCATCTTCTTTGTCTCATGTTGATTTCCTTCTGGGTGAAAATGTACTTCAAGCTCTTATGATCGGTGAACACTTCACACCGCTTACCCAAAAGGTAATGTCTCCATGTTTTGAGTGCATGGACGACAGAGGCTAACTCCAAATCATGAGTAGGATAGTTTACTTCATGAGTTTTGAGTTGTCTCGAAGCATAGGCTACGACTTTACCATCTTGCATAAGTACGGCACCCAAACCTTGATGAGACGCATCACAATATACTTGGAAATCCTTTTCCAAATCTGGCAGACATAGAACGGGCGCTGTCACAAGTCTCTTCTTCAACTCTTGGAAACTGACTTCGCAACCTTCAGTCCAAGCAAATTTCTTATCCTTCTTTAGCAATTCTGTCATTGGCTTAGCAACCTTCGAGAAATTCTCAATGAACCTTCTGTAGTAACCTGCTAAGCCAAGGAAACTACGAACTTCTTTTACATTCTTAGGTGATTCCCATTCTGTCACAGCTGAAACCTTAGCAGGATCAACTGCCACACCATCCTTCGTCATCACATGACCAAGAAAACCAACTTTCTCTAGCCAGAACTCACACTTGCTGAATTTGGCATAAAGTTTATGTTCCCTCAGTTTCTCAAGTATCAAGCGTAAGTGTCTTTCATGTTCTTCCTTGCTCTTGGAGTAGACCAAGATATCATCGATGAAAACGACAACGAACTTGTCAAGAAATTCCATGAACACCTTGTTCATCATATTCATGAAGTATGCCGGAGCGTTGGTTAATCCAAAAGGCATCACAGTATACTCATACAATCCATACCTTGTGGTGAATGCTGTTTTTGGTATGTCTTGCTCTCTTATCTTGAGTTGAAAATAACCTGACCGGAGATCAATCTTCGAGAATACACATGCTCCTTCTAGCTGATCAAATAAGTCGTTGATTCTTGGCAATGGATATTTGTTCTTGATAGTAACCTCGTTGAGAGAACGGTAGTCAATACATAACCTTTGTGTTCTATCCTTCTTCTCCACGAACAATACTGGGGCTCCCCAAGATGAAGAACTTGGTTGAATAAACCCTTTCTGTAACTGTTCTCCTAGCTGTTTCTTGAGATCTTTTAGTTCATCAACTGACATTTTGTACGGTCTCTTAGCTATTGGTCCTGATCCTGGCACCAAATCTATCAGAAACTCCACATCTCTATCCGGTGGCATTCCTGGTAGCTCTTCCGGAAACACATCCGGATACTCACATACTATTGGTACACTGTCCATGCTAACTCCCTTAAGAGAATTCAGCTTACTTCCTTTGGATTCAAAGTTTGACTTAAATTTTATTCTTTTTCCTTCGGGGGTTGTGAGTGTAACGGTACGATTGGCACAATCTAATACTCCTTCATACTTAGCCATCCAGTCCATTCCCAAAATTACGTCTAGTCCTTGGGAATCTAGGATTATCAGGCTTACTGGAAACTTATGCTTACCAAACTCTATGGTGAGATCCCGGCATCCAAGGCTTACTATCATGTCTCCCCCGGAGAACTAACGTTTATTGGACACCCAATGTTTTCTGATGCAAACCCATTTCTATCAACAAATGCCTTTAATATGAATGAATGAGATGCACCGGTATCAAAGAGTACAAATGCTGAAATTGAATTGAGTCTGAACTTACCAGCCACGGCATCAGGCTCCTCATAGACCTCCTCCACATTGATGTGGTTAACCTGTCCTTTCTGAAAAGGATTTGGCTTGTTAGGTCCTTCAACTTTCTTCTCAGGGCACTCATTAGCATAATGCCCCAGCTTTTTGCATTTGAAGCACTCAACCTGACTGATGTCCTTTTTAGGAGGTTGGCCTCCACTTCCACTACCATTACCACTATAGTGACTCTTATGTCCACCCTTGTGGTTCTTGTACTTGTCCTTGTCATGACTGCGGTGATGTTTGTTGTCATGACGGTTGTGGTTGTGCTTGTTGAATTTCCCATGTTTATGGAATCCTGAGTTGCCACTGTCATCATAGTGAGATCGTTTATGAGACGATCCCGAGTTGTGTTTGTCGGAGTGTTTCCTCTTTCTACTCTCGACTTGCTTCATTTTACTTTCCAAAATAGCAGCCTTGTCACACAAAGGCTGATAAGTTGGAACATATGCCACAGACAACTGCAGATTCAGCTCATCATTTAGGCCTTCCAGAAATTTTTCCTTTTTTTTGGCATCTGTGTCAACCTCATCCGGTGCATAGCGCGCCAGATTGTTGAACTCTTCTATGTATTCTGCCACGCTGCGGTGGCGCTGTTTCAGGTTATGAAACTCCTTCTTTTTCAGACTCATTATCCCTGATGAGATATGAGCCGTGCGAAAGCCATCTTCAAAGATAGCCCAAGTCACCTCATCAATAGGAGTGGTGATTTGGAAGTTGTCCCACCATGTGGCGGCTGGTCCTTCCAACAGATGTGCTGCGAACCTGACTTTTTCAGCATCCGTGCAGCCCACGGTCACTAGGTCTTTGTTCACAGAACGTAGCCAGTCATTGGCTACCATGGGATCAATTGTTCCCGAAAACTTTGCTGGTCTCAGACGCAGAAATCTGGTGAGCATATCAAAACCCGGTGGGTTGTTGTTGTTGTTATTGGGGTTGTTTTTGTTGTTGTTGGGGTTGTTGTTGTTGTTGTTGTTCTGGTTTTGGATGAATGTCGTTATCATTTGCATAAGCTGTGTTTGCGCATTCATCATTTGTTGCATTTCCGGGGTGATGTTATTGGGGTTGGGGTTTGCGCGACGGGGAGGCATCTGTGGTTTATTCAAATAGATAAGTATGAGATACCCTTATATGTTTTATGCACAACACATCACAAGTATTTCACATAACATGCAACATAAGAATAAAACTCAACAACCAAATGATAAGTTCATGGAATAAAACACACACAAGTGGCAAGCCATCCACATGTCGGATGGTCCAATAACAAGTTCACAATAACAAGTATGAATATGAAAGGTGTATGAATAGTCAAGTCTACTCATCAATAACAATCTCCTCCTCGACGAAGGTAAGACCTGCGTTCTCCATCGCGGTCTTGTTCTCCTCAATCGTAGTGGTCAAAGAATCAACCTTGGCCTTGAGAGCCCTCTTCTAGGAATGAAGCCTCTCAATAACCATCTGCTGCTGCTCTAGCTCGAAATCCTTGGACTTCAATTCCTCGGTCATGCCCCGGATCTTCTTGTTCCTATCCTGGACGCGTTTCTCCTGACTCTTGAACTTGCGGTCCTGGGCCTCGAACTTTGTCTCCATTTCCTTGATCATCTCATCTTGCTGCGCAAAAAGCTTGTCCTTCTCGCGAAGCTGCACCTGAAGCTCGTCATTACCTAGCATGACGTTCGTCCTGTCCGTATCTACGTGCCTGAGAAGAGTCTCTAAGTCCTGAAGATAAAGACGTATCGGCTCCGCAGTGCTCCTCGAGTCGTCCTCAAAGTCGATGGACTCTCCATCAACATCACGTCTTCCAAAGACGTGGAAGTGAGTGCCCCTAACCTGACGGGAGTGACGGCCTAACAGTCGTCCTATCAGGTCCTGCATGACTACCTCCATGCCTCTCTCCCTATCGTCGTGCATCAGCTTGAAGACGATGGCCTCCGTAGTAGGCTCAGTCTGGCGTCCGGGCTGGTTCACCTTGAAGCCCCAGAGGTCCTTCCTCTCGAACTTGGTGAGTGGGTACACCGTGATGGTAGGAAGAGGGAGATCAAGCAGAGTGGTAAGCTCGATGATACGGGGACCAAAACGAGTAACCCGAAACTCCTCAACAGTGCTGATGGCAATAGGCATCTATTTATAAGATTGAAAAAGTTAGAACAACGCAATTCAAGGTAAATCAAGACAAACATTCATACATATCCATGAAACATAATTGTCACACAAGTCATGCATACATAAGTCCATTACATCATTCAAGGTCCATACTTATTTAAAATATCTTTTGGAAATAAGGGGATAAGTGGTGGTCCAACTAACGAAGTGTCCTTACAATCCAATCTCACGGGATCTATTATTAAACACAATGTTCCTAGAGGCAATCCACCAATCTTGCTCTCTTGACTCTATCACTAAGTCTATAACATCTCCCCTTATCTCTTGGTTGGTGTCTTTGTTGCCTGCCAAAACTCACCGGCGAGCAGCGACGAGCAACACGAAGAGCCGGGAGGCTCCCAGAACTGCTGGTGGGCCCTGGTCCCTCGGGCAACGGCCCGCAAAACTCCGGCACACGTCCTGGCTTGGTTCGAGGGCGTGCCACCTGACCTATACCTGGTCAGGAAGGTGAAGAATTTCTCCGATTGATTTCCTGCATGGTAAACAAGTATACGTAAAATTCGAGCCGTGACCGGCTCCCAGGTTTCCCTGTAAATCGGCTCCTAGAGCCGATTGCCCCATGGTTCTGCATTAGATTTACGATAACATGAGGTTTTGCTTGATCCCTACAAGTTAAATCGATCTACGACAGTTTAATGTTTTCACCACGTAGCTGGAACGTCCTACACGTAATTGAGCCTGGTATGTACAAAAGATGAAGAATATTAACCCTAGAGGAGGCCTAATAACCAACGTAAAGTCAATTACCGGAACAACTTCTCTAGAACGAATAAGCTACGTCCTTACGTACTACTGGATCGTTCAACCCGTTTGTAAGGCCTGACTACGTAGATGTCAAACTGAACCTTGGCGAGCAAGGCACAACCATAACAGATCGAATCAGCTAAATAAAAATCAAGCAAGGTGCTACCCTTGCACTTGGGAAACGGTGCAAAGGTAGCGATACAACTAGAGGTAGCAAAATCAAACGATTATAACGAAGAACACCGATGCTAACCTCAAAAGATCTATGATAATAATGTTACTCGCCATCAACAAGGCTTCAGTACGAGTAACACCAAATAACGCATAAGTAAAAGTATTGCCTAGATCGCAAGATGCGATCTAGGCAGCATGACACTTACCCGAAAGAAACCGTAGAAACAAGGGGTGGCGATGCGCCGAGATTGTGTTTGTTGTGAACGTGATTGTCCTCTTTTTCTTGATAACCTTAGGTACATATTTATAGTCCGGAGACTTTCTGTCTTTGGAATAACTCTACAACTCTATCTCTTACCTAAATCTAAACGGAATCTATTACAATATAAGATACACGGGCAATTTAGCCCAAATAAACACGCGAGGCCGATTCAACAACACGTTGTATATACGTATCTTCTAAGCCCATCTTGATCACGGCCCAACTCCTCCTTTGGCCAAAATATGGCGATAACACATGCCCCCCTGGTTTTGGCAATAATAATTCCAAAACCACTCTGTTCTCTTTTTTTCTTCTTCTCCTCTTTTTTTTTGTATCGGGTTGCGGGTTGACAGAATGCGTTGCAGAACAGGATCGTCACGCCACCCCCTCATCATGAGGCCTTGTCTTCTCCACTTCCCCGCAGCGCATGATTTGACAACTTCGGCAGTGCATTCTGGGAAACCGCTATAGCATTGAACCGCTTCATACTATTCCCCTTATTTAAATTCACCTAAACAGTTTGCAATCCCCATCTTCCTCCAGTAGCAAAAAGAAAACCCTTCTTCCTCCTCCACCGAAAAAACCCTCTTTCTCCGCCATGGCCTCCTCCGCTTCATCTGGCCTGTCCTCCCAAGCCTCCAACTCGATGAGCGACCGAGAGCCGACGCCAGAACACCCGCCGATGGCGGCGTACAACACTCTCGCCCCACAATGGTGGGACGAGAGGGATTGGGACTTCGCCGCTTGGTCGGAGGACGACGCGTCCACGACTAACAGCGAGGAGGACCTACAGTTCCTCGCTGATGGGGAACTGGAGGCGGACAACACCGACGACGCCATGTCCTGGGACGGCGTCGACTCCTCCGATGAGGAGGAGGAAGAGGAGGACACCTCCTCCGAGGAGTACCAGCCGGTGAAGTACTTCCGCGCCGGGTCCAGCGAGGACACCGAAGACGATGACGAGGACGAGGAGGCCCCCGCGGGCATCTGGGATTAGCAGCAGCGAAGACGACGCCGGTAGCAGCGCTGAGGACAGCGAACAAGACGGCGGCGATGACAGCGACGACGACCTCGGCCTAGATTAGGAACCGGTAGTAGTAGTAGTAGCAAAAAGCTCCCTTTTGTAATCAATCAGCCTTTTGTAAGCAATCAGCTTTTGAATGAATGCAAATCCGTTTCTCAAAGATTGCTTCTGTCGCCCCAATTTTGTCGATAACCAAAATAGGTCGATGCCCCAGAAGCCGATAATGTTGTATCGGCTTTTACCATACTGCACTTATTTCGTTAACTAAATCAAAGCTCCAAGAGCCGATGGACATCGGCTTTCCCAAAAACGTTGACAAGGTCAAAACTTGGTCGCATATTTAGGCAAACCTAAGCGTCTGCTTTCCAGTTTCAAACGGTAACCTGCGACCTTCTTCAAAAAGGGCGACCTAGATCTTCAATCTCCCACTGACCAGATCGAGCTCACAGCAACAAGAAACCTCGATCCCCAACTGCTTAGATCCATCTCTGCCAGCGACCTAGATGGCGGAATCGTCCAACACCAACCCAGAGGTCTCCGGTCTGAAGGTACGCCCACTCTCGCAGTCTGAACACGATGCATAGACTTAATGGCGAACACCTGAATTAATGCCTTATTCCACCATTAAATTTTCTAGGTTTCAGACATTCTGCTGCCGCATCCTTCTGTCCCAAACTCTCTCTGTCTTGGCCCTCGCACAGAATCTAGCCCTGCTCATCTGATTTCTTGCGAAGCAAATAGAATCCCCTTCGTAAGCCAAGACCTAGATCTGAACTCCTGGGCCGACTGTCTGCGAGCCTGGCCTAATCCCCCTGAACACTGGGTCTCTTGGTTCAGTAGAGTAGCTAGAGCTTACCAATCCCAATGGGAAACCACGGGGATAGCCGATGCCTTGCATTTATCATTGTCTCCTCTTGAGAAACATGAGAACCTTTTGAAAACCATCGGCTACTTCTGGTCTGACGCTCTGAACTGCTTTATGTTCGGTCATGGCCCTATGTCACCAACCTTGTTAGACGTGGTGATGATCACTGGCCTGGATGTCACCTCACCCAGCCCCTCTGCTTTTAAACTGACCAAAGTCCCCTACAAACTGTCTTCTAAAACAGACTGCACGAACTGGGGTGCCTACCTCCAACGCCATATGAAAACAAAGGGCCCTGTCTCAGAGAAAGAACATACAGCCTTTCTCAACTTCTGGCTGGAGCATTTCATATTCTGTGGCCCTTCCCTTGCTCCAACCAAGAACTATATCTCCCTAGCCCACGAACTGGCCAAAGGCACTCAACTTGGCATCGGCAAACTGTTCCTTGGAGAGGTCTATCGATATCTCCAGTTGATGTCCGTCAAGATGTTCTCAGGCATAGCAGTCAAAACAGGCGGTCCTTGGTGGTTCATTCAGCTATGGGCCCAGCTGTACTTTCAGAACCACATCCCAAACTTCCCCCTTTTGGCGAGTTGTACCTTTCCCGATGTCAAAGGGAAGCAGATCCGATGCACCAGTTATGGCCAAGCTTTGTACAAGCTGCCAGGCAGCAAACTATCCCCCAAGGAAGCAGCCAAGTGGTTCAGCACTTTCTTTCGAGGCCTGGACAATCCTACCTTCTTCCCTTATATGGAATAATCTGAACATTTCGAAAATCCACTCTCCTTCAGGCTAGATAACTTTGCCGATGACACCAGCACTCGGCAACTCTTCTCCATTATGATCCGTCCTTGTTTCCTTCCAGTTGGTATGAGCACGTCCAACAGAATCATCAAGCCTGGATATGAATTCTACCAGCCGGTCATAGTGGCCCGGCAATTTGGCCTTGGGCAAGTACCTCCCCATCTCTTTCTCCATCATCTTACGGAGTGCAGAGCCGACCTGCCTGATCCTCTCACCAGTCAGAGGTGTTACTCCTTCTTTGATGCTCTGACCATCCCTGTTCCAAATGACCTCACCTTCGCTTCATCAACTGATGGCTTCGAGGACTGGTGGACGATGTGGAAAACCCACGCTTTCAGGAAAGCTCTGGGACCGCTGCTGAAACAACTTGATGCCGATTATGACGTCCCCGTGGAACAGGTACCACTACTTGCAAATTTTCTCAATGCAGCTCATAAATGGCTCTCCTACTAACCCAATTTCTCCCTTTGCAGCAACAAGATGGCCCCGAACCTACACACAGTGATGGATCCCCCTTTGAGTTTTTTTCGCCAGCTCCTGTGGTTCTTTTCTGTAAAAACTCGCCACCTTTGAAAAAGGTCATAATGCAGAAACAGCCGATAACACCTCAATCGGCTCCTAAGAAGCAAGGAACTTCAACATCAGCTGCCCCTCGAGTTCCAACTAAGACAAGAACGATGACGAGGAATGTAGCTGCCAGAAAGACCTTGAGGCACCGGAGCCCTTCTCCAGAAAGCTCGCATGTAGGCTGACCCATATCTTGGTCGATTCTTCTCATTCTTTCATTATTGCAGACGTGCTCATGTCTAACAGCCTTCCTTCTTCTGCAGGCTTCCATTGAAGATACTTCCCACGAGGACACACAACCCAACGAGGGAGAATCGAGCCCAACGGATTCTAAGAGGACCATCACCCCGAGCCAGCCAGATGTGCCACCATCGGCTTCCAGGAAAAGGTCTGTTCCTGAGCCTGCTGCCCCCCCGAGCACCAGTCGAGGCCGGGCCAGCTTTGGGTCCCAAGAGAGCTCGTAAAGGACCACAAGCTTCTTCATCGAGCCAAGAGGTTCCAAAAAATCATCATCCTTTATGCTCCTGCCCCTTACTCCCTTTTGCCTGCCGATTCATCATCATTTACATCGGTAAATCACCTTTCATGCAGACAACTGATGCTTCTAGTGGGAAGTCCGGGGCCGCGCCGACGCCTTTAGCCAAACCAGACCTGGCAATCCCCGAAAATGCAGATGAAACGGCTACCAATTCGGCAACGCCTCCAGCTCCCAAACACAAGCCGATTGCCTCATCGTCTGCCATCCCCTCGGTCTTAGGAGAAGTATGTTAACTTCTTTCAGCTTATCCTTCCCCGTTGGACGCATACTGACGTCTTTTCGGGCTGCCAGGGTTGTAACATTTCAGGCTTGCTGACATTTGATCCTGACTCGATCGATCCAACTCCCCCTGTCGCCACCGATGAACCACCAGCCAGGGCTGTCCTACCTCAATTCCAACGACTTAGAGCCTTACTGTCTTCCCCAATCGAGGAGTTGATCGAGGGTTCTGAAGAAGTGAAGGGCGTTCTTGCTGAAATCAAGGACCAACTCCCAGTAGCATTGCAGGTGAAGCTTTGGCCCGTCGTAACTCTGTCCTTCTACGGGTCCAGGGTGAAGCTAGCTCGTGAGAGGATCAACCTGCGCCGTGCCCAACTTCCGCTGAAGTCCAACATTGCCGACAGATGTCAGCAGCTCAATGACAAGAAAGCGTCTTTTGATGCCAAAACTGACACTTCTGTCAGCACTGCTGAGCTAGCATCTTTGAAACGGGAGCTGGAAGATCTTGAAGAAAAGGTCCGGGCAACAAAACAGCTCATTCGCGACAAGGAAGCATCCATCGCCCGCTCCCAAGATGAAGCAGAAAGCCTCAGAGCTCAACTGAAGACTGATCTGGCAGAGATACGCGCCCTGAACCAACAGCTAGTGACGGGCAAGGACGAGGATGACGAAGCCGAGATCGCCGAGGTGGACCGTGTCCGTGCTGACGCCCTCCACGCCTTCGAGGCATTTCTTCAGTAGCTCGTTTATGTAAACTGGCATCGGCTTGTACCAGTTTTGAACCTCTAAAGCCGATGACCGTGCATCGGCTGTATACTTCTATTGGCCGATTTCATGCATCGGCCCCCATATCTCACTGTCCATCATCCCACGTGCTTGGGAACTACATAAATTTTTTTATTGGCCGATTTCGTGTATCGTCCCCCATATCTCATTGTCCATCATCCCACATACTTGGGAAATATTTCTTGAGATGTTGACCGTTGACAGATACTGGGAATTTCACGCCGTCCAGTTCTTCCAGCATGTACGCGTTCCCTCTTAAAACCTGATCGACCCTGTATGGCCCGTGCCAATTTGGAGACCATTTACCATATGCTGCATCCTTAGTCCCTAATGGCAACACCGCTTCCCATACCAGATCGCCAACGTGGAACTCCTTAGGTCTCACCTTCTTGTTGTATGCACGAGCTACTTTGGCCTTGTTCTCTTTGATTTTCTCAAGCGACCACAGCCTAAGCTCAGTCAAATCTTCAACACTGTCACTCATCAAAGCTGCATATTCTTCAGTCGTTAGATCGTTCTGAAAGGTGACACGTCTCGATCCAGCCGTAATTTCCCAAGGCAATACGGCTTCTTGTCCATAGACCAGATGGTACGACGAGGTTTTTATCGCTCCATGACATGACATGCGGTAAGCCCATAAAGCCTCTGACAAAACCTCATGCCAACGCCTAGGGTGCTCATCGATTTTCCTCTTGATCAGCTTGATAAGGCTCTGGTTGGACGCTTCAGCTTGCCCATTTGCTTGAGCATAGTACGGAGATGATCGAATCAGCTTAATCCCTGTGTCCTCACAGAACTTTCTGAACTCGTGAGAAGTGAAAACCGAACCTCCATCGGTCGTGATAGTCTGGGGAATCCCAAATCTATGAATGACATGTTCTTTCACAAAATCGACAACATCCTTTGAACTTACTGACTTCATAGGGACGGCTTCCACCCACTTGGTGAAATAATCCGTGATGGCCAAAATCCACATGTGGCCCTTGCTTGACGGAGGATTGATCTTGCCGATCATATCCATGCCCCAACCTCGGAATGGCCAAGGCTTGATGATGGGATTCATTGCTGACGCGGGTACCATCTGAATTTTTCCAAATCTCTGACATGCTTGACACCCTTTGTAGTACTTTAAACAGTCCTCGAGCATGGTAGGCCAATAAAACCCTGATCGCCTGATCAACCACTTCATCTTGTGAGCCGATTGGTGAGTTCCACAGGCGCCTTCGTGTACCTCGTGTAGGAGCCGATTGGCCTCGGCTGTCCCCAGACATTTGAGCAATAACCCCTCAAGAGTCCTGTAAAACATGTCGTCCCCAATGAGCACATACTTCATGGCCTTGTATCTTATCCGTTTAGGTGCCCCCCGAGCCGAATCCTTCAAGTAATTGAAGATATCGGCTCTCCAGTCGTCAGCTTCCAGGAACTGTACCTGAACATCGGCTCCTTCTGCTACATCCTTGTAGCCTGAAGCCATTTGTGCAAGATCATTTGCCTCTGTATTCTGCGACCGTGGGATCCAGGTGAAGTTTATGTACCGGAACTGCGCCATCAGCTCACGGCAGTGCAACCATAATGGGAAGAGGGACTCACTCTCACACTTGTACTCCTCCGTGAGTTGGGAAATCACCAACTTGGAGTCTCCAAAAATTTCCACTGCTTCTGCTCCGGCTTCGAGGAGTAACTCCATTCCCTTGCGTATCGCCTCGTACTCAGCTACATTGTTGGTGCGAGAGGTAGACAATCTGATGGAGAAGGAAAATGTTGCCCCCCGGGGCGACACGAGTAAAATGCCGATGCCGCAGCCATCGTCACAAACTGATCCGTCGAAAAACATAGCCCATGCTCTTATGGACAGTGCTGCTATGTTAGTGTTGATCCTTTCAGCAATAAGATCGGCCAACGCCTGTCCCTTAACTGCTTTCGCGGGTTGATACCGGATGTCAAACTCTGATAATGCAAACATCCATTTGCCCAGTCGGCCTTTTAACATAGGATCCAACAGCATGTGCTTTATGACGTCTGATTTGCATATGATGATGATCTCTGCTGATAGCAAAATGTGGCGCAGCTTGGTGCAGGTGAAAAACAGGCAGAGGCATAACTTCTCAATATCAGGATACCTTGTCTCTACGTCCAGCATCCTTCTGCTTATGTAAAATACGACTCGCTCCAGCCCATCATAAACTTGCACCACCATCGAGGCGATGGACGTGTCAGCTACTGACAGGTAAATGTAGAACGGTCTGTCCGGCTGGGGTGGAACCAACACTGGCGGCTTCGTCAGATATTCTTTGATCTCGTCAAAGGCTCGTTGTTGTTCTGCCCCCTAGCGGAATTCCTCGTCAGATTTCATTTTTACTAGTCCCATGAACGGCTCTATCCTTCCTGACAGATTGGAGATGAATCTTCTGACGAAGTTGATCTTGCCGATGAGAGACTGCAGTTCTCTCTTTGTGGTGGGTGGCTTCATTGTTCGCACTGCCTCCTGACTTTTCAGGCCGATCTCGATTCCGCGTTCATGGACCAAAAAACCCAAGAACTGACCGGCCGTTACCCCGAAGGCACACTTCTTTGGATTCATCTGTAGGCCGAATTTTCTTGTTCGGTCCAGGACGCGTTGTAGATCGTCCAAGTGTCCTGGCGCTGAAGCAGACTTGACCACCACGTCATCGATGTAGATTTCCACCAGCTTGCCGATCAGATCATGGAAAATATAATTCATGGCTCTTTGGTACGTGGCGCCGGCATTCTTTAGTCCAAACGTCATGACCACATACTCGAACAACCCCACCGAACCTGGGACTCTGAATGCAGTCTTGTGTATGTCTTCTGGAGCCATAAAAATTTGGTTGTAACCGGCATTGCCATCCATGAAGCTCAAGATCTTATGACCAGCCGCTGCGTTGATTAACGTTTCTGCCACCGGCATCGGATACTCATCCTTTGGGTTAGCTCTGTTGAGATCCCGAAATTCTATGGCAACACGCCACCGGCCATCCTTTTTCTCTACAGGTACGATACTAGAAATCCACTCAGCATACCTGCATGGCCTGATTAAATTGGCTGTCAACATTTTCTCGACCTCTTTCTTGACTTCTTCCAGAATTTCGGCCTTCATTTGTCGTGCTCGCTGCTGAAATGGCCGAAATCCCTTTTTGAGCGGGAGTCGATGCTCAATGATGCTCCTGTCTAACCCAGGCATCTCTGTGTAGTCCCAGGCGAAGCAGTCTGGATATTGTTTCAACAGGGCTATCATCGGGCCCCGCAGACTCGGATCTAACTTTCTGCTGATAAATGTTGGTCGTGGCTTATCCCCAGGACCAATGTCGATCTCTTCTAGCTCATCAGCGGATGTAAACCCATACCCTAGCTTTCCGTCTCCTGTCAAATCGACGCTAAACACAGGGCAAACAGTAGGTGAGGGTAACAAAATGATTTGGGCCGATTACCTGAATCGGCCCCCTTTTCGATTGCATTAGTCAAGGATGGTTTACACCTTATTGTGTTATAATGGCAGGGCATCTCCCTGCTACGACTACGTGATCCGCTTGTCGTACGAGTGGTGCTTCCTATTTTTAGTGGCCGATCGCGAGGATCGGCCGTACCACGTACGCTCGTGGACCGTGCTACTCTGTCAGGACAGTGGATAAGACCAGCCTCACCCCGTTTTTTGTAGCTTCAATGCGCTCACAGCCGTCCAGACTGATTCCAGAGATCGGCTCTTGGTCTTCTGCTTCCCAGACGTTCATGCCAGCTATGGAAATCTCGATAGAATCATCTGCATGGATGACCTCCACTTCATCTCCGTCCCACTGTATTAGGCACTGGTGCATCGTGGATGGAATGCAGCAATTAGCGTGAATCCAGTCTCTGCCTAGCAAGACAGCGTAGGTACTTTTGCTGTCCACGACAAAAAACAACGTGGGTATGGTTTTCCTGCCCACTGTCAGATCCACGTTCAGTACGCCTTGCGTTTCCGAAGACTGACCGTTGAAGTCGCTTAACGTGACGTTGGTTTTGATCAGATCTGCAGTGGAGCGTCCCAAACGTCGTAGCATGGAGTACGGCATGATATTGACTGCCGCTCCGGTGTCCACCAACATCTTGCTGACAGGTTGCCCATTGATGTAACCTCGTAGGTACAGGGCTTTCAGATGTTTGTAACCCTTCTCACGTGGCTTCTCAAAGATAACCGGTCGTGGACCGCAGTCAAACTGTGCCACTGGTAGCTCATTGGTTCTTGGCGCGCAGAATTCTGACGGAAGTACGAACACCATGTTTGTGCCAGCCGATGTCTGTGCATCGGCTTTTACTGGTTTGGGGCGCCATTCTTTCCTTGTCGGGCGGTCTTCCGTTTCCAGGGTCCGCCTGATTTTGACGGCCAGATCAGGTCGTGCTTTCTTTAAAGCGTGGAGATACTGCGCTTCAGCTTCCTCCAAGTTACGCAGCCGCTGCACTCTACGTTTTTGGGTGTGTCTGAGTCCATCGGGACACCACCTTGGACGGTGATATCTGTCTTCGTCTTTGTCATTTTTTGGCTTCTCGAGGTCCTCTGCTCGAGTGGACTCCCTGTAACGGCTCTGGGGTGGAAGAGGCCCTAGACGTCTGAACACTGACACTGGCCTCGTGTCCTCCTTCTGCTGACCGCATTCCGGGCAGTTGTCGACTGTAGGCAATCGGCTCATTCCCGCGTCCCAGCAATACTTGAAGAAAGGACAATCCCAATGTTTGTCTGCACCTTCCTTTCCTTTAGACGGTCCCCTGGCGAGGTGCTCATATCCTTCATCGTCTCCATCGCGCCGGCGACGTTGGTCATACTGACGCTCATACTTGTTAAGGAGGTGGGCGGAATGTGGCTTCTGATACCGCACTCTCCTCACCTGTTCCTCTGTTAAATACCGCCTGTCATTGTGGCTGGGCCGGTCGCATGGACCAGCCTCCTTTCTTTCTTTGCCCCGAGAGCGGCCACCTTCCTCCTTGTACGTGTCATGGTGGTACCCAGACCCTGCCATATTAACACCGAACGAAAAATCCAGTTGGCGCCTCGCGGAGCGACTGAGTTCTATCATGTTAACGCCGGGAAATGGGTTCGTGTCCACTTTCATGGCGAACTGCCCAAGGATCAGACGGCCTTGTTCTATCGCCATTTGGATTTGGCGGCGAAGCTCTTTGCAATCATTGGTGGTGTGGGTGAACGAGTGATGCCACTTGCAGTATGGTCTCCCGTTCATTTCCTGAGCCGTAGGGATCTTGTGGCCTTCGGGTAACCTCAGCTGCTTCTCCTTCAGTAGCAAATCGAATATCTGCTCGGCTTTGCTCACATCGAAGTCGAACCCTTTTGCAGGCCCTTGCTGTTTCACCCATTTGCAGGATACAGGATCTGCCCCCCGAGCCCATTCAGCTACGGCCACTTCCTGGTCCTGTGTAGGATCATCTTCTTCTGCATCGACCAGGCCTATCGGACGTTTGAATTTGTCTTGGTACAATTCAGGGTGGCGCTGTTCATACATCGTCAGTTTCTGGGCCATGTGCGCCAATGAGTTGTACTCCACTTGGAAAGCCAGATCCTTGATGGGTGCTAAGAGACCCAACACTGCCAGCTCGATGCTTCCTTCTCAGTTAAACGAGCTGAGTAACATCGGTTCTTGACGGTCCTGAAGCGATGGATGTATTCGGCTATAGTTTCTCCCCGCTTCTGCCGCACCTGTGCCAGGTCTGCAATGCCAGCCTCAGTAGCCTCTGAATGGTACTGGATGTGGAACTGCTCTTCCAGTTGCTTCCAGGTATGAATGGAATCAGGTGGCAGCGAGGTGTACCACCCAAAAGCTGGTCCTGTCAGAGATTGCGCAAAAAATCTTACGCGCATTTGATCCGATGCCGAAATCATGCCTAGCTGTGCCAGGTATCGGCTTATGTGCTCGATCGAGCTTGACCCTTCTGACCCGCTGAACCTTGATAACTTAGGGAGCCGATACTTGGGTGGCAGCGGAATCAGATCAAACTCGTTGGGGTACGGCTTTGAATAGCCGATTGTCCTTCTCTTCGGCACGAAGCCGAACTGGTCCCTCAGGACGGTACCGATTTGCTCCACTGTTTGAGCTGCAGGGGCTAGATTCTCATGACTTGTTCCAGTGGCATACTTGGCTAGCCACGCCTGTTTGTAAGCGTCCATCCCAGACATCGCTGCTCCAGACACGCCTGCCCCTGAAGATCCTGCCCCAGGAACCCCTGCCGCAGAAACTCCTGCGGTTGCAATCTGTTTGGTGCGTGTCAGGTTATTGCAGTCCGGCATGTAGGTGCATATATATCCGTGTGGGATTTCCTTAGGTGGCTCAAACAGGAATTGGCAATCGCCTGGGTCGCCTCCAGCCTTGTAGACGACATAAGCCGCTGCTCCTGGCGGCTCTGGAGCTGCAAGTGTGAATGGCAGCTGTGGCCTGGTCTGGAGCGGTCTTTCTCCCTGGTGAGTCCCTAAAGTAGGCCCCGACGGAGAGTACTGATGTTTCATGATCTCCTGAACTACGCGAACCGCGACCCGTTCGAAAGCGTTCACCAAGCTCTCAAAATGGCGGTGCAGAGAACGAGCCACCATGTAGTTGACTTCCTATCGCAGAGCTCTGGTACGCTCCTCCGAAGGAACAGACAGATCCACCTCATCAAGAGCACCCTCGGCGGAGAACCCTCTCCACTTGATGCCATGCTTACGGGTCCTCTCGAAAGAGCCGATGAGATCGGCTTCGAAGAGATTTCTGATCTCATCATACTTCGCCTTGTGCTCATCAGGCAACTCGTCGTACGTGACTGGTCTGCTCTCCATCGCAGCGTCGGATGTTGATGTAGACGTTGTTGAAGGTCCCACCGGGCGTGCCAGAATGTGTTGCCTGCCAAAACTCACCGGCGAGCAGCAACGAGCAACACGAAGAGCCGGGAGGCTCCCAGAACTGCTGGTGGGCCCTGGTCCCTCGGGCAACGGCGCGCAAAACTCCGGCACACGTCCTGGCTTGGTTCGAGGGCGTGCCACCTGACCTATACCTGGTCAGGAAGGTGAAGAATTTCTCCGATTGATTTCCTGCATGGTAAACAAGTATACGTAAAATTCGAGCCGTGACCGGCTCCCAGGTTTCCCTGTAAATCGGCTCCTAGAGCCGATTGCCCCATGGTTCTGTATTAGATTTACGATAACATGAGGTTTTGCTTGATCCCTACAAGTTAAATCGATCTACGACAGTTTAATGTTTTTACCACGTAGCTGGAACGTCCTACACGTAATTGAGCCTGGTATGTACAAAATATGAAGAATATTAACCCTAGAGGAGGCCTAATAACCAACGTAAAGTCAATTACCGGAACAACTTCTCTAGAACGAATAAGCTACGTCCTTACGTACTACTGGATCGTTCAACCCGTTTGTAAGGCCTGACTACGTAGATGTCAAACTGAACCTTGGCGAGCAAGGCACAACCATAACAGATCGAATCAGCTAAATAAAAATCAAGCAAGGTGCTACCCTTGCACTTGGGAAACGGTGCAAAGGTAGCGAGAGAACTAGAGGTAGCAAAATCAAACGATTATAACGAAGAACACCGATGCTAACCTCAAAAGATCTATGATAATAATGTTACTCGCCATCAACAAGGCTTCAGTACGAGTAACACCAAATAACGCATAAGTAAAAGTACTGCCTAGATCGCAAGATGCGATCTAGGCAGCATGACACTTACCCGAAAGAAACCCTAGAAACAAGGGGTGGCGATGCGCCGAGATTGTGTTTGTTGTGAACGCGATTGTCCTCTTTTTCTTGAGAACCTTAGGTACATATTTATAGTCCGGAGACTTTCTGTCTTTGGAATAACTCTACAACTCTATCTCTTACCTAAATCTAAACGGAATCTATTACAATATAAGATACACGGGCAATTTAGCCCAAATCAACACGCGAGGCCGATTCAACAACACGTTGTATATACGTATCTTCTAAGCCCATCTTGATCACGGCCCAACTCCTCCTTTGGCCAAAATATGGCGATAACAGTCTTCCAACTCTTGAGTAAGCTCCTTCTCTTTCTCTAAGTCCTTTTGGAGGTTGAGCATTCTGCACTTGACTCTAGCACTTAGTTCTTTGATAGTCCTCCAAGCTGCATCCCTAGCTGACTCAAAGAATGTGGTGTGCATTGTAGTGTTGGTGTACATGCAGAATCCCCTTTCTTTGTGGTTGTCTTCCTTGTTTTTGTACAAGTGAAGTTGCACCCACCAATACTCCACTCCTTCATCCATCACTGGAAAGCCCTTGTACACGGCTTCACCATGTGCATCCATTGCCTCCATGAGGTCCTTGAGAATATTGGGAAACTCAGTTTCACACTCCAAGGTCATGGTCATGAGTGGTCCCTTCTTCACGGCTTCGTTGATGGAGTTCATCTACAAAGGAAGTTGAAAGAGATTAGAAAAGTTTTACGAGAAGAATAGACAAGTGTAGAAGTAGTTGAAAAACTTTTTCCTTAGTGGTTTTCCAATCCTAGGGTCATAATCCTACAGGCAACACAGTGCTCTGATACCATCTGTTAGACCCCTCCTTTATAAAGGAAAGGATCCCTGTGATTGCAATGCTAGTCCCTGGATCAATGCTAGCATCCACAGTTTAAGATGAAGTACACAGATACAAAGGTCGTTTATTACATTCATTCCAGAGATAAAACATAGTCTTTTACAACTCAGGGCCAAAGGCCTAATACAAGAGTATATGGAATAAGTAAATAAACATAAGTCTTCATCTTCATGTGCCACAGGCAAGCATGTTGAGTGTAGACTCATGACTCCTATTCATCATCGGAGTAACCTGCAACATCACAAGTTACAGCCACAGAGGGTCAATACTTTGGGATAGTATTGGCAAGTGATACCTTAGTATATTTTAAGTGGACTATATTACTATATGCATTTTGGCTAAGTGTAGCTTGGCTTGCTTTGCTTGAAAATAGGTTTTTCCTATTAGTTGAAAACACTAAGTTCTTCTTTGTCAAAAACATTCCCAAGGAACCACCAATAGACATTGAGGTCCTCCACCCTTGTTCACCCACAAATTTTTACTTAGAAGTTGGAGTGATGAGATTCTTGTAGCTTCCATGTCTTGATGCTCAAAAATGTCCATTTCCTTGGACTAGGCTAAGTACTTAGGTTTTCCATCTGCAGAGGTTGTGCACTTTCCCCACCAGACTTGGTTTCCCAAGACAGGACCTTTCAGAAGCCTTTCCTTAGTCAAAATGGACGCACTCCAACCTATCAACCCAACTACCACCAACTGTCCAAGTGACTAAGTTCTAGCAACCTATATGATCATGGCAGAGCCCATATTGCCAAGTGGTTGCACTGTAAGCTTTCTCAACACTTGGCCTCCAAATCCCTTTGTGCCCGGGTGGCATACCACAAGTGAGATACACAACCCAAGTCCATGGCCTTGTGTAACCACACAACATAACCCAATCATTCCATTCCACCCAGGAGGTTCATTTGACTTAGTTGTTTTATTAAGAAAACATAAGTCTCTTGACTTAGAATAGTTTTATCATAAACCATATAGATGTTCACCACCCTTGTTTGCTAAGTAGCTAGGCTAAGCAGATTATGATAACTTAACTTAGGAGAATTCCCCAGCGATTCTACTATTCCACTCTACTTAGGATTTCCCATCTTAGCACTAGGCAAATATCATGCAATACTTTAGCAAAATATCTAATGCTAGTACAAAACATAGGATAGAAATATTCATGAAAATATCACTTGCCTTGGTAGTGGGGAGAGTAGCACTCTTCACAATCACAATCACTAGCAAAATCTACACAAGAAATTAAAGCATACAATTACACACAATTATATACAACCAAAAATAATGTGAATGCATGCATGCAAGAATTTACTAAGTGGTGATTTTTGAAAATTCTACCAAGTATGCTCATGTCTACAGAAACTTAACAAGTCACAAGTTTGCCAACTAAACTTATTTGGCCCCAATATAATTTACCAAAATAAATCTATATCTAAAAATAGCCTTAAACTTGTTCTACAAATAAAATCATTTTAACTGTTACTATATGCTAAATAAATTGGATATTCAGAAAGGTCTTGTTTCACTGAATCCAACGGTATAAAGTTTGCAAAAATCTAACGTGGCAATCAAAAGTTATGAGCATTTGAATTTGGATCAAATTTCTGGTTTTAAATCTATTTTCAGATCTAACCTAGCCACGCGTCATGTTCTTATTCGCCCATACCGTTTCGCACTGGATCGAGCTCCACAGCCGTAGGATCTAAATGAAATCTGGCGGCTCAGATCGCGTACCACTTCGGGGTTAAGTGGATCTATCCTAGCGCTACGATACAGATCTAACGGCTGCTATTGTCCTAGCCAAGAACTGGCGGCGGAGCGGTGGCTACCGGCGGCGGAACTGTCGGTCGACGACGGAGGCGGCACTACAGGGGGTAAGTGAGAACGAGGAGTAGCTCACCGGGCTCAGGGGGTCACGGCGAAGCTCGTCGTACTCGCGGTTGGTCAAGGGGCGCTCGGGCACGGTTGCGATTGCTCGCCGGAGTGGAGGACGGCGTCGGTGTGTCGGGTGGTCGTCGTGGACGTCGCTGTGAACCACCTCAAGGCAAGACGAGGACACAGTTAGATTCAAAGAGTTAAGGCAGAGTCGTGTGCCTGAACTAGAAGACGCGGGGCGGTCGGGGCTTACCACTAGAGCTCGCCGGAGTTCGTACAGAAGACGGTGGCGGCCAGTCGACGATGCTGCCGGAGCTACGTTTCATGCGAGGGTAAACGAAATGTGTTAAAAGAAGCGCAGAGGCTCACTGAACTAGTTTGCAAGAACGAGATGCAGAGGGAAGCTCAGAACTCACCGGAATTTGCCGACGCAGTCGCCGGAGACGGCGGGGTTACAGAGGGTAATGCTCGCAGCCTGGTGGCGCTCTGGGTTCGGGGTTTGAGGGAGAAGAGAGAGGGAACAGAGGGGGTTCTTATAGCCTGGTCACGAGCGAGAATTACTCGGCCAATAAATCGAATTGACGCCGCGAATTAAACACAGAAACGCCCGCGTTGATTTGGGGATGAACGGGTCGTGCGGGTGGAGACGACGCTGACGTGGAGAAGGCCCGCTTGTCAGCGAGGTGCGTGGAGTGTAGGTGGGGTCTGCCTGTCAGCAGCTCAGCACGTGCGCTTGCGCGTGAGAGAAGAATAAGAAGATCCCGGGTGGGCTTGCTGGGCTCGATTTGCTGCTGGGCCAGATTCTGGCCGCGCGGTCTTTTTCCATTGAGGAGTCCTTTTCTTTTTCTAAATTCATTTTCTGGTATGAATTTGATATGAATTCAAATCCTTTTGAATCCAAACTGCTTTGGAAATTTTTGTAGGGTTTTGTGGGTTCAAAAACAGTCATTTTAACTAAGTGGTTACCTTGCAAGGCTTGGTCAAGCTTGGGTTTCAAAGTAAACAGAGATTTGCTCTAGTTTGCAAGTATTTGAAAAAGGATTTTGAAACTATTTCTAAATTTGGAATCTTGGGTTAAAAGTTTCACCTAATCTTTCCATCAACGGAGGCAAGCAAACAAGTACCTAAACATTCAAATTTCAAAGGGTGATGGCCATTTGGGATAAATTGCCCACATGAAATCATAGCTCAACTTCTGTCTCTAAGTGATTTTGAGAAAAACCCTAAATGGATGAATGATGCAAATATGATATGAATGAGTTTTGAAACTATGATTTTTGGGATGTTACACATATTACAATTGTGTTACTTTTTATCTTGTTATTACATACTTTCTGTTTCGCAGCAACGCGCGGGCATGCTGCTAGTTAGTACTAGCGTCGATCTGTAGTTGGAATCAGTATTTGATTTTGTTTGAGATTTGAGGATTGGGAAATTTGACCCACTCGGTTAATTTATGCAAACAACCAGGAGATCTCAATCAGTTAATTTATGAAAACAATCAATCCCGATAATCAAGGCATCTCAATCATGTCCTTATTGCATGCTACTTTCTTCCAATAGGTGGATAGCAGGGATGTTTGCAGCGACAACGAGTCCAAGCACACCAAGACTCGTCAGGTGCTGAGGAGGCTGAAGTCCGGCCAATACAGTGACTACTTCGCTAGCGACATCTACAGGTGCCCCTTCTGCAACAAGAGACCCATCGCCACCGACTACAACTCCCTCGTGAAGCATGCCGAGGACTTGGGCTCCTGCAACCCCAAAGTCGGCAAGAACGTGAAGGTCCACGCCTTCATAGTCAAGCACAAGGCGCCCGGCTTTCACCTCCGCAACCTCCAGAAGGTGGCCATCGAAGAAGGTCGCATGACCTTGATCAAGTCCAAGGCACCCAAAGTCAAGGGACTAGGAAGCAAGAAGTAGAGGAAGCGCCAGAGGGAGGCGGTGGAGGACAGGAGGTGCCACTGATCTTGTGTGCTGCTGCTGTAAAGCAGCTTATTTTGTATTGTTTGTGTTAAACTTGTCCGTTGCTGCTGAGTAGCTAGCCTAATTGTCGAACCTCATTAAGTACCATACTATATGTTCTATATTAGCTGCTTTTTTCTGCATCTTCTTTGTTTACTGAATGTATTTATGCTACTAGTTAGATTTGCTGCTCTAGATTTTCTACTAGATTGGGAAAAAACAAGGGCCAAAAGGAATAACGAATAAAGACAGAAGCTGCTCTAGATTCGCTACCTTTTGCGAAAAAAAACACAACTATTAGCGGAGAGAGGGAAAATGCGCTCTTAAAAAGGACAAATTTAATAATAACAAAAAATAAAACTTCCAATTTAGGCGAGAGGTGCGCACATAACTACCAAACGCGCTCCACATGGTCCCACACTATGTCCCCCACGTCAGCATATCATGGTCCCAACCAACCGGCCCCACACAGTCCCACATGTCATGGCTCCACACATCATCATAACGTGTTCTCAACCAACCGGCCCCACATGGTCCCACACCGTGTGACCCCACATGTAAGCCAACGGTTAACCTGACGGCATCTACCGTTCGAGCTCTTTGATGAGTTTCAGAGAAGGAGATGGCAAAAGTGAGGAAAACTTAAGCGCCTAGGGAAAAGTGAGTATAACTAAGGAACCAAAGGCACGGAAATATAAATCCTAAATTATTAATACAATAGGTGTGGAAGCCTCTAAGTCATGTGTTGTGTGGGAGTGTGATACAACTCACAATGCGGTACTATATCTGATAGTGTAATTATGCTTCAATTGCCTCATTTATTGTAATGACTCGTGGCTTATGAACATGATGACCTTGTCCATAAGTGACCACCTTGCTCGGGGACGAGCAAGAGTCTAGCTTGGGGAAGTTGATAAGTTCATTTTTGAAGCATATTTATCTTATGTTTTTGCATAAGTAGAATTAGGATTTTGGTATTTTACGACACTTGCGCACACCTTTTACCTTTTTCAATAGGCTCCCGAATTATTAAGTCTTTTTCAATATATAAATTGGGACTATCATATTATGTAATAATATGATATTTCTATGTGATAAATGTCATTCAAATGTTTTTCCACGCACCTAGGAGAAGAGAGGATGCGATGAGATTTTCTAGAAGGTTTAACGACCTATAGTACGGTCGGAGCCCGCCCATACCGTCCACCCGTACTTCCTTCCAGAATGTCCGCCTTGTCAAATACTTTCACCACACGAAAACGTATGTGAGATCCGACATTCACAGACACCTCCATCCACCAAAACTATGCCAGGAAGGGGTCTGGAGGAGGAACTTGGAGAAGGGAAAATCTTTGATGCTACATGGATCATCGGAGGACATCACTGAAGGGAATATGCCCTGAGAGGCAATAATAAAATGTTTATTATGTGTATTCCAAGTATATGATAGATGTTTATTTTGCATGCTATAATTGTATTAATACGGAAACGTTAATACATGTGTGTTTAATAAACAAACAGAAAGTTCCTAGTTATGCCTCTCTCATAAACTAGTTCGTTGATTAACAAGATGATCACGGTTTCCTGATCATAGACATTGGATGTTGTTAATAACGAGATCACAATATTAGTGTAATGGTGTGATGAACATTCATCCGAAGTATAGCATTACGATCAAAGTCATTGAGTTTATATTGCTATAAACAAACTACGAAGTAGTCCTAATCCTTAGACCATGAGATCATGTCAATCACTAACACCAGAAGAGTTTCTTGTTGACATCAAACGTCACTCCGTAACTGGGTGATTATAAAGATGGCTTCAAAGCTTCTAAAGTGTTATGTTGAGAATCATGGATCAAGAGTGGAATTTGTTCATCCCGATGACGGATAGATATGCTCTGGGCCCTCTCGGTGATATCACATTGGTTAGCTTGCAAGCAAGTGATTTGATCACTAGAATGTTATATCACGGGAACGAGAAAAGAGTGCATGTCAGTAACGAGATCAAACTAGGTATGGAGATACCAATGATCGAATCTCGGACATGTAATATATCGTGAAACAAAGGGATTAAGATACAAGCGTAAAAGGTTCCGACGATCACGGGAAAAGTCATCGTTGAATGTGTGGGAGTCAGTATGGATCTCCAGGTCCCGCTACTGATTATTGATCGGAGAAGGGTCTCGATCATGTCCGCATTATTCGCGAACCGTAGGGTGACACACTTAAGGGACACTGGCATCCAGTTGGAGCAAATGTTTCATGCCGAAAGAATAAACAAGCGCAGGAATTTATTTCACTAGATACCGAAACAGGTTTTCGGGTGAAATTGCATAAAGTGGTTATGCATGTGAAATGGAATTCTAGCAAGGGGTTATTTGTGAATGTTTGTCGTTAAATTAATTGAAAAAATTCTGAATAAAATAAAAGAGTTTTATTTAATGAGAGTTTGCATTAAATTTGGTGGAAATTTAATGGGAATCTGAGTGGACTTTTGAGTGGAGGGAATTTAAAGGAATTTTGTGAGTGGAGTGTCCACCCACATGAAGAGGGGAGTGCAAGGGGCAGCCCCCATGCGCCAGCCACCCCCTTGGGGTTCCCCCCTCCTCCTATAAAAGGAGCCCCCCTCCTCACTTGTCTCTCACACCTCCTCGTGAAGGATCTCTCTCCCCCTCTAGAATTTATCCCCCATGGTCTCGGACTAGCGAGATACATGTTCCCGGTGGCTATTCGGCAAGAAAGGGTTGTGCTTCCGCTGCATCGCTGGAGAGAGGATGCGGAGGTTGCCAGGTGTCTTGTACGTGTGTGCGAGCACGGATGCGCTGCTGCTTTGCGGCGCTAGGACTTCCTCTCGATCTTGAGATCGGCAAGAGATCGTCTACATCAACCACGAGTTGAACTCGTTAAGCTTTGTCGGTCTTCAAGGGTATGTTCTCTACGGATATACATCCGCTCGTTGTTTGTATCTAGTAGATAGATCTTGTACATAGTTTCCATCGTAGGAAAATTTTTGTTTTCTATGCTGCGAACCCTACAGTGGTATCAGAGCCGGATCTATGCGTAGATGCTTTACACGGGTAGTGCACATATGAGTATGTGGGCGATGATGATCATGTTGTTGCTCCTTTTTTGTAATTTTGGATATTGGTGGCATAGTGGGATGAAGCGGCCCGGACAAACTTTACATGTCCTCGCACATGAGACCTGTTCCACGCTTGACATGCAACTAGTTTGATTAAGTGTCTAGCGGGTGTCTGTCTCTCCTACTATAGTCAATATCTATTTTGCAAACGAGTTGTCAACAATTTGGTTATCCTCGTTGTGGTTCATGTTCGTAGGTAAGAACGGTTCTATCTCGAAAGCCCTAAGCCACGTAAAACTTGCAATGGATAAATTAGAGGCGTCTAGTTTAGATTGTTGCTGGGCTAGTGTTACGATATGGTGATGTTGTAAGTAGAAGTATGAGATGATACTCTTACAACATACATAGCGTGTAATCTCCATAGACCTTGGACTTACACATATAGGTATGATAGTAATCATACCACGGTGCACATGATAGAGATCATATGCGGGAACCATATCATTTCACTAATAAACATGTGATGTTTGATAGCATCTTATATTGCTTGTTTAGCGCTTTGTTAGCATAATAAGATGATCCATCTTTTAAATATCAAGATAAGAATGTGTTCTTCCTTTAGTATGCACCGATTATGTTTTCTTCGCTCCAAGACATCACGTGATGATCGGGTGTTCTTGGATCCACGACCATATTTCGGGTGTAAAACAGTTACACACGCGAATACTAAGGTTCTAACTTGGCGAGCCTAGCATGTACAGACATGGCCTCGGAAAACGGACTGAAAGGTTAAGCATGAGTCATATAGTTGATATGATGCCCATTTGATGCTCGCCTTTGAAGCTACACCGACTCACGTGATGATCGGACTTGGTGTAGTGGATTTGGTTCATGTAATCACCAAAAAGGCACGAGGGATGTCGTTTTTGAGTGGGAGTTCATTCGTAATATGGATTAGTTGAACTCAATATATCATACACTTAGTCTAAACTTTACAAATTCTGTTGTAGATGGCACCACCTGCTTTTAATTTCAATGTGTTCATGGAGAAAGAGAAACTTGCAAAAAACGGTAGCAACTTTACCGAATGGGCCATGAATTTGAGGATTCTCCTCTCTGCTGCACAAAAGCAATATGTGCTAGAAGCGCCGTTAGGCCCCCCACCTTTAGATGATGCCCCTGACGAGGAGAAGAATGTCTATCAGACTCGTCAGGAGGACCACAACTTAGTTCATTGCGGCATACTGTATGGGCTAGAGCCGGAACTTCGAAAGCGTTTCGAAAATGGCAATGCTTTTGATACAATGGGTGAGTTGAAAATGATTTTCGACACACATGCTGTTGTAGAGAGCTACAACGCTTCAGAAAAGTTCTTTAGCTGCATGATGGAAGAGCACAGCTCCGTTAGTGAGCATGTACTCAAGATGTCGGGTTACACCGATAAGCTTGTGTCCTTGGGAATATCGATTCCCATTGACTTAGGCATCCATCGTGTTTTGCAGTCTCTGCCACCTAGCTATAAGAGCTTCGTGATGAACTATAATATGCAAGGCATGAAGAAGTCTCTCCCCGAGCTTCTGTCAATGCTTAAAACTGCAGAAGTGAAGATCAAAAAGGAACATCAAGTGTTGATGATCAATAGGAACACTGGTTTCAAGAAAGACAAGAAGGGAAAACGGAAGGGAAGTAAGGGCGGCAAGCCTGTTGCCGTGCCTGAAAAGAAACCCCGAGTTGGACCTAAGTTTGATACGGAGTGCTACTATTGTAAGGGGACTGGCCACTAGAAGCGCAACTGCCCCAAGTATTTGGCAGACAAGAAAGCCGGCAAGGCAAACAAAGGTATATATGATATACATGTTATTGATGTGTACTTGACTAGTGCTCGCAGTAGCACCTGGGTATTTGATACCGGTTCAGTTGCTAATATTTGTAACTCGAATCAGGGGTTGCGGAACAAGCGACCGCTAGCAAGGGGTGAGGTCAAGATGCGTGTCGGCAATGGATCAAGCGTTGATGTGATCGCCATCGGAACGCTGCCTCTCCACTTGCCGTCGGGATTAGTTATAAACTTGAATAATTGTTATCTGGTGCCTTCACTAAGCATGAACATTGTATCTGGATCGTGTTTGATGCGAAGTGGTTATTCATTTAAATCCGAGAACAATGGTTGTTCCATTTATATGAATGAAATCTTTTATGGTCATGCACCGATGATGAATGGTTTATTTCTTTTGGATCTCGATAATAATGTTACACATATTCATAATGTTGATGCTAAAAGGATTAAACTAAATGATGATATATCCGCATATATGTGGCAGTGCCGTCTAGGTCATATTGGCGTTAAACGCATGAAGAAGCTCCATTCAGATGGACTTTTGGAATCACTTGATTATGAATCATTTGATACATGTGAGCCATGCCTTATGGGCAAGATGACTAGAACGCCGTTTTCCGGTTCAATGGAACGGGCGACAGATTTATTGGAAATCATACATTCTGATGTATGTGGTCCAATGAGTGTGTCGGCGCGAGGTGGATATCGTTATTTTGTTACTTTCACGGATGATTTTAGTATATACGGTTATATCTACTTGATGAAACACAAGTCTGAAACCTTTGAAAAGTTCAAGGAATTTCAGAATGAAGTGGAAAATCATCATAATAAAAAGATCAAATTTCTACGGTCCGACCGTGGAGGTGAGTATCTAAGTTACGAGTTTAGCACTCACATGAAAGAGTGCGGAATTGTTTCACAACTCACACCTGCCGGAACACCACAGCGAAATGGTGTGTCGGAACGTCGTAATCGTACTTTATTAGATATGGTTTGATCTATGATGTCTCTGACGGACTTGTCGTTGTCATTTTGGGGCTATGCACTAGAAACTGCTGCATTCACTTTAAATCGGGCACCATCTAAATCCGTTGAAAAGACACCGTATGAATTGTGGTTTGGAAACAAACCTAAGCTGTCATTTCTTAAAGTTTGGGGATGCGATGTTTATGTGAAGAAACTTCAACCGGATAAACTCGAACCCAAAGCGGAAAAATGCGTCTTCATAGGATACCCTAAGGAAACTATTGGGTATTCCTTCTATCACAGATCCGAGGGCAAGGTTTTTGTTGCCAAGAATGGATCCTTTCTAGAGAAAGAGTTTCTCGCGAAAGGTGTGAGTAGTCGGAAGGTAGAACTCGAAGAGGTTATTGAACCTTCTCTTCAAAGTATGGCGAGTAGCGCAGCGCTGGAAGTTGTTCCGGATTTGGCTCCACCTGTTGAAGAGGGAACTAATGATAATGATCATGAAACTCCGAAAGAGAGTACTACCGAACCTCGCAGGTCAAGCAGGACGCGTGCAGCTCCCGAGCTGTACGGAAATCCTGTCATGAATTTCTTGGTTGATGAAAATGATGACCCTGCGACGTATGAAGAAGCGATGATGAGCGCGGATTCCAACAAATGGTTAGAAGCCATGAAATCCGAGATGGAATCCATGTATGAAAATCAAGTTTGGAACTTGGTGGACTTACCTCACGATCGAAAGGCCGTGGAGAACAAATGGATTTTCAAAAGGAAAACTAATGCTGATGGTAATGTAACCGTCTATAAAGCTCGACTTGTCGCAAAGGGGTTTCGACAAATTCAAGGAGTTGACTACGATGAGACATTCTCTCCCGTAGCGATGCTAAAGTCAGTTAGTATTATGTTAGCAATTGCTGCATATTTCGATTATGAGATATGGCAGATGGTTGTCAAAACCGCGTTTATCAATGGTAATATTGAAGAAGAGTTGTATATGATACAACCAAAGGGTTTTGTCGATCCTAAGGATGCTAACAAGGTGTGCAAGCTTCAGCGATCCATCTATGGATTGAAGCAAGCATCACGAAGTTGGAATCTCCGCTTTGATGAGGTGATCAAAGAGTTTGGATTTGTCCAAACTTATGGAGAAGCTTGTATTTACAAGAAAGTGAGTGGGAGCAATGTGGCATTTCTGATATTATATGTGGAAGACATATTATTGATCCGAAATGATATAGATCTTTTAAACGGTGTTAAAAGTTATCTAAACAGCAAATTTTCAATGAAGGACCTAGGTGAAGCGTCATACATATTAGGCATAAAGATCTATAGAGATAGATCTAGGCGCCTAATAGGGCTATCGCAAAGTACATACCTTGATAAGATTTTAAAGAAGTTTAAAATGGAAAATAGTAAGAAGGGGTTCTTACCTATGACACAAGGCACGACATTGAGTAAGACTCAAAGTCTGGCTTCTGCGGAAGAAAGAGAGATAATGGACAAGGTCCCCTATGCTTCAGCCATAGGCTCTATAATGTACGCCATGCTATGTACAAGACCGGATGTGGCACATGCTATTAGTTTGACTAGTAGGTACCAATCGGATCCATGTTCAGAACACTGGAAAGCGGTCAAGAATATCCTTAAGTACTTGTGAAGAACTAAGGATATGTTTCTTGTATACGGAGGTGAAGAAGAGCTCGTCGCTAAGTGTAATGTCGACGCTAGCTTTGACACCGATCCGGATGACTCTAAGTCTCAATCCGGATACGTATTTCTCATGAATGGCGGAGCAGTTAGTTGGAGGAGCTCCAAACAACCTATGGTGGCGGGATCAACAACGGAGGCCGAATATGTTGCTGCTTCAAAAGCGGCTCAGGAAGCAGTTTGGATGAAGGAGTTCATATCCGAACTAGGTGTGGTTGCAAACGCGTTGGACCCAATGGTGATCTATTGTGACAACAATGGTGCCATTTCCAATGCCAAAGAGCCAAGGTCTCACAAGCATTCCAAGCATATTAAGCGCCGGTTTCACTCCATCCGCGAGCATGTCAAGGATGGAGATATAAAGATTTGTAAAGTACATACGGATCTCAATGTAGCAGATCCGTTGACTAAAACTCTCCCTAGAGCAAAACATGATCTACACCAGAACTCCATGGGTGTTAGATACATCACAATGTAACTAGATTATTGTCTCTAGTGCAAGTGGGAGACTGAAGGGAATATGCCCTGAGAGGCAATAATAAAATGTTTATTATGTGTATTCCAAGTATATGATAGATGTTTATTTTGCATGCTATAATTGTATTAATACGGAAACGTTAATACATGTGTGTTTAATAAACAAACAGAAAGTTCCTAGTTATGCCTCTCTCATAAACTAGTTCGTTGATTAACAAGATGATCACGGTTTCCTGATCATAGACATTGGATGTTGTTAATAATGAGATCACAACATTAGTGTAATGGTGTGATGAACATTCATCCGAAGTATAGCATTACGATCAAAGTCATTGAGTTTATATTGCTATAAACAAACTACGAAGTAGTCCTAATCCTTAGACCATGAGATCATGCCAATCACTAACACCGGAAGAGTTTCTTGTTGACATCAAACGTCACTCCGTAACTAGGTGATTATAAAGATGGCTTCAAAGCTTATAAAGTGTTATGTTGAGAATCATGAATCAAGAGTGGAATTTGTTCATCCCGATGACGGATAGATATGCTCTGGGCCCTCTAGGTGATATCACATTGGTTAGCTTGCAATCAAGTGATTTGGTCACTAGAATGTTATATCACGGGAATGATAAAAGAGTGCATGTCAGTAACGAGATCAAACTAGGTATGGAGATACCGATGATCGAATCTCGGACATGTAATATATCGTGAAACAAAGGGATTAAGATACAAGCGTAAAAGGTTCCGACGATCACAGGAAAAGTCATCGTTGAATGTGTGGGTGTCAGTATGGATCTCCAGGTCCCGCTACTGATTATTGATCGGAGAAGGGTCTCGATCATGTCCGCATTATTCGCGAACCGTAGGGTGACACACTTAACGGACACTGGCATCCAGTTGGAGCAAATTTTTCATGCCGAAAGAATAAACAAGCGCAGGAATTTATTTCACTAGATACCGAAACAGGTTTTCGGGTGAAATTGCATAAAGTGGTTATGCATGTGAAATGGAATTCTAGCAAGGGGTTATTTGTGAATGTTTGTCATTAAAGTAATTTACAAAATTCTGAATAAAATAAAAGAGTTTTATTTAATGAGAGTTTGCATTAAATTTGGTGGAAATTTAATGGGAATTTCAGTGGACTTTTGAGTGGAGGGAATTTAAAGGAATTTTGTGAGTGGAGTGTCCACCCACATGAAGAGGGGAGGGCAAGGGGGCAGCCCCCATGCGCCGGCCACCCCCTTGGGGTTCCCCCTCCTCCTATAAAAGGAGCCCCCCTCCTCACTTGTCTCTCACACCTCCTCGTGAAGGATCTCTCTCCCCTTCTAGAATTTATCCCCCATGGTCTCGGACTAGCGAGATACATGTTCCCGGTGGATATTCGGCAAGAAAGGATTGTGCTTCCGCTGCATCACTGGAGCGAGGAGGTGGAGGTTGCCAGGTGTCTTGTACGTGTGTGCGAGCACGGATGCGCTGCTTCTTTGCGGCGCTAGGACTTCCTCTCGATCTTGAGATCGGCAAGAGATCGTCTACATCAACCACGAGTTGAACTCGTTAAGCTTTGTCGGTCTTCAAGCGTATGTTGATTGCCTCCATGTGTGAGTAGTTCCATTTGTTCTTGGGGAGATGGAGAAACCCTAGCATTATTATAAAATGAAATAAAGATGATCTATAACTTTGGTATTTGATCTTTACTTGATCTATGATATTGTGTTAGATCTCTCTCTAGATGGTATGTGAAGTCGACCACATAGCATTTGCCTTCGAGACTAAAGAGATGTAACTACCCTTTGGATGTGTATGGGAGTATGTTCGGTGCTACTTTGTGACTGCAAGCATTGGCTTATAACCTACACGATCAAAGGGGTATAAAAAAGAGATTCACTGAGCTCATAACGATATCCATGGGGAAACCCTTAATTGTGGTGGTATGTCGAAGTGACTTGCTCGCAGTCATCGAAGTGGTTATTTAGACATGATCTCATCATATGACTCGTGGAAGTGTCTTGCTCACGATACTTGTTGGTGAACATCTTATTATGGAACTATCTCCGTACATATCATGACGAAAGATATAGGTTATCCTAATCGTAAAAAATTCTCTAGTGGCCTATCCTACATCCCCGAGAATATTTAGGCCTTATTGAGTACCAACACTAATATCAATGCACTTGTTACTTTGTTTGCTTGCTTTCATTATTTTCTTGCACATAAACACAACACTCATTAAACACTCTATACTTGAGATCAAAGGCAATTTACGAGTATCCTTTGGTAGATAGTGATGAGGGGCATAAATACCTTAACAAAATAGCTCTCTCTAGTTCGATACTCTTATTTGAAAACTAGCTACACTCGAGTTGTGCACTTGCATTCATTAGTGGTCAATAAGTGTAACACCCTCAGAATCGGCCCTATGCAAGTTTTAGCAAAATTCGCCAAACCCGCATAGAAACGATTCGAAGGTGCCCACAGGCACTTTCGTGCGGGTGGAAAAACAAAGTAATAACATTACACAACAGTCCTCGATGGGACCCACAGAACAGATATATACAGCAGCGACCCAAAGAGTCAAGAATACAGATATACAATACAAAGATCCAAATCACCTTGAAAACGATAGAGCGTCCAGCTACGGACAAGATGCAAATGGGGCTAAGAGCCCTGAAGAATAACCAATGGCGTCCATAACCCTGCCCAGGCCAAGCCGGAAGGGTAACCCTGCTAACGGCGTCGATCTCAAAACCTGCTTCAACAAAAGGGGCGCCGACAAAGGGCAAAGGAAAAAGAAGGAGCGTCAGTACTGAGGCCAGTACACGGCGAGGCTAGAATTCGGCGGTCCTCGCCTACATAGGTATGGTGGACTGAAGCGGCAGCGGCAGCATGCACTAAACAACCTATAGAGACTCGATACAACTGGCGGATATCAGAGAGGGGTGAGAATGACCTATCCGGATCCAACCTGAAGCTAACACCAAACAAACCCATCCTGGTGTTTCCCCCTCGAGACCAAACGAGGAAGTCAACCGAGGAACTCACACAGTTGGCAGTTTTACTTATTCAGTTATAGTTGTGGCACTTTACTAGTCAGATTTAGATAATCATCCTGATAAAGTAAACAGTGGGCACTTTTAATTAACCATTCTGTTATCGTTGCAGTAATTACTAGTCAGATACCATTATCATGAGATAACCCCAAAACCCAACAGTTGTTGATACTTTTACTTAGCCATTCCGTTGTAGCGAAGCTGATTACGAATCATGTCGGAACAAGTTAATTTAAAACAGTAAACTTTAGTTATAGTTGTCTATGATCAGACACTGTGCTCCAAGTCGTCCATAACCGCGGACACGGCTTCTCGAAAAGATTAAACCCTGCAGGGGTGCACCAAAGTATCCACAGGCACTTCGACCCTTTTTGCCAGATCAGTTAACATACACCCATCGGTATGTCGGCGGGGCCTAAGTCACGACGTTCCCAGACACAAAGCAAGTACGTGGGGGCCACCCCACCGAGTCGACACCCGCAACGGAGTCGGCCGGTCTCCGAAACGGTCTCAGGGTTTGGGTAATACGGCTGTGCACGACAGCAAATCCCCAAACGGGGACTGTCGGCACCGCGGAATCGTGTCCCGATCCTAAACAGTACAGTGTGCAGTACCTCGCACAATCGTAAATAAAGCGGTAAACATGGCATAAGTACAGGATAGTAATAAAGCCCCAAACTACTTTGTGGCCCCCAGTACAGTACTTTGAAATCAGGTAATTATCAATGGGGGGCCCATATCTCCCCACCTGTGGTTAGCGCGCTCGATCTCGGAACAGATGTCAAGAACTCGGGTCCTACGGGACACAAGTGGGCGGTCGGAAAACCAAATCTTACCTATCACCCACCGATGCCTCTGCTTAGTTCAATTTTAGTTGTTAAACAGAATTTAAAGTGAAACAATAAGTAAACCCTGATCATCTCCAACGTCAACATGCGGCAATTCTCCAACAAGGGTGGTACATGACGACAAGCAAAACACTTGGGCAAGCGACTACGACACGCGGGTCCAACTATCTACCAAACAACAGGTAATAGGATGTGTCCAAGGCTATGTATGGCTGCAAGGGATACCACGGGTACGAAAACTAGAGCATCGCAACACAGATAGCAAAGATCAACAGGAGGGAATAAAGACTATAAAAGTAAGATAGGTAGAAAGAGGAAGATGCTCGCCTGAAAACATTGTCGAAGGTTCAACCGAAGGTCGGGGCGGAGCTCACATCAACTCAACGGTCTTATCCGCGAAGAACCAAAGCACTAGAAGAAACACCGGATGCAATATTTAATACACGGCAGAAGATCGGCATGATGCATGTATGATGCATGGCATGGCAAAGGTGCGATGCAATTAGGTCAAGATTAAGCGGAACCGGGGTTCCGACAATTGTTAGGTGGTTCAAGTTATTTAGACCCCCGCAATTTAAATGTTGTATTAACAAGACAAAAGATAGTATCGGTTCGCTACACAAGTTTAAATGAGGCCAATATGAGACTAGATTTGCCCGCATATGGGCCCCATATTTAATTATTAGGTGAATCGGCAAAAGGCCCCCAAACCACACAAGATGCATGCGAGATGACAATTAAAAATGCAACAAGTTGTCATGTTATAAAATAGGGTTCGAGGAAAAAGGGGTCACACATTAGGGTTCGGCGATCTTGTTAGGGTTCGACGAACTTGGGGTTCCGGGGTCCGGGGTTCGACAGGGTCCAGGGTCCAGGGTTCGACGTGTCGGCGAGGTTCGGATCTGGGGTTCGACGGAATCGTTCTCTGCGGGCTCGTTCTCGATCATCAGAGGTAGTCCTTGTCGCGTCCGGAAAGCAGGACTTGGGTCGCTGTTGTTCTTGTCGCATGCGGATCTTGTCGCATTCGCGGTCCCCGGGTCATGTTGTCGGTCATGGCGTTCGGCTGAAGTACTTGTCGTTCCGGTGGCGATCTTGGCGCTCGGGTCCTCGATTCCGCCTTCGGGGCGAAAGTCTTGTCGCATGTGTGGTCGCCGGGATCGGTCTTCGGGGTCTGGAAAAGGAGCTCTTGGCGTTCCGGGCTCTCGACGAATCTTGGCGTGTCGAGGTGTGGTCTTCAGGTTCGGGCTTGCCATGTTGACGAACTTGGCGTCAACGGATGCATGTCGGCGCACTCGGGTCTTGGCGTCCTCGGGGCATAGGGCTTCGAATCGGGGAAGGCGAACTTGGGGTACCGCGTCTTCGGTTGCCGGGATGGAGAACCTGGTGGTTCCGAGGAAGTACTTGTCGTCGAGGCCTCATGTACCTTCGCCACACAAACATCACATGGTCGGAGACGGATGGCAGGACGGCGGCCGGTTGTCGCAGACGAGGGGCGCACGGCGACGCGCACGCGGGGCAGACGGGCTCGAGGCAGGAGGGTTGAGGCGGACGCGGAACGCGCTCGGGCCGGGCTCGCGTGCTGGAGGGGCCGCGGTCGCTGTCGGTCAGGGGCGGGCCGCTGGGGCTCTCGGGGGCGACGGGGACGGAGGATGCGGCGGCGGCAGCGAGCAAGGGAGGCGCGGGACGAGCTCGGGGCGGGGTGCGGGCCTGCAGCGAGGCAGGGCCTGCGGGTCGGAGGTGGCCGGACGGCTGGGAGGCGCGGGCTTGGCTCGGGCTCCGGCGAGCTTACTGCGGCGGCGGGGACGCGGGATGCAGAGGCTCCCGGGGCGGCCTCCGGTGGACGCTGGCGGCGGGGCCGGGCTCCGGCCAGGGGGCGCACACGGAGGGGGCGAGCCGGCGCAGACGGAGGAGGGGATGCTGGGGAAGGCCGCGGGCGGGCGCCGGCGGACGGAGCGACTCGGGGAAGCGGGGTCCTGGCGGGGACGGCGAGGCGCTGCGGGAGAGGGCCGCGAGCGCTGCCGGCTTGCAGATGGAGAAGCGGGTCGACGGCGAGCGGCGGGTGAGGCGCTGCGGTGGCCGCGGCTGGCGGAAGGCTCGCGGGCGCAGGCTACGGCGGAGCGGGGACGGACCGCAGGGGAGCTAGGGGCGGGCGCACGGCCGCGGGTCGCTGGCGGCAGGGGAGCGAGCGCGCGGAGGAAGCGAGCTGCGGCGCAGGCGGAGGTTGGCGGCGGAGGCGGCGAGCGGCGGTTGCTGGCCGGTGAGGCCGGCGGGGCCTGGCCGGGGAGGCGCGCGGAGGGCGCAGAGAGGGGGAGGAAGAAGAAGGGTGGGCGACGGGGCGGTTGCGTACGGGAAGGAGAGGATAGCGGAGGGAGGAGGGAGCGACAGGGACAGGTGGTGGGGTCCGCAGGCGTGGGGCCGGGGCCACGCGGGCAGGGTGGCCGCAGGGTGTGTGCTGCGTGTAGTGCGTGCGTGCGTGGGGGCTGTGGGTCTGGTGGGAGAGAGAGGGAAGAGGAGAGAGGGAGAGGCCAAGTGTCAAGATCTGGTTGGTTAGGGGGGAGGGGTGAGATGATGTGGCGACGTGTGAGTGGAGGGGGTGATGTGGAGGGTAGGTTGGGTAGGAATTTGGGTAGGTTTAGGAATTAGAGGGGCAGGTTGGGGTGGACCGATTAGAAAAACTGGGGCGGTCGTTCGGGTCTACTCGGCCCGTTCGACTGCCCCTACTAAAACAAATTAAATCTTTTATTTAATTTCATTGGGCCGTTTGCAACCCGAATGCAACAAAACAAAATACTCCGGAGCCCCGGGGTTTTGGCGTTTGAATCAAGAGGGGGCGTTTTAGAAAACAACACGGGCTTTGCAAACATAGTTTCGGCAAACAATGCATGATGATGACGATGCAATGCACAAATTCAACGCGATTTTCTAGTAGTGGTTTTGCGGGATGCCACAATTCGACACCACTAACAATGGATCTCGCCCTCGAGATCCGCCTCATGGTACCGGAAGGAAGGTCGGCGATCTGCATCTTCTCGCATCGTATAGATCCTCGCGACACCACTAACGAGGGTTCCTTCTTCCTCTTGAAATTGGCGACACCACCAACAAAGGGTCGTTGCTCCTGATCCTCGAGAGAACACTCCGGGAACAAAAGGTCGAAGGTAGAGGTTTCGCAATAAAGCCACCCCTAACTTCCGTGGACGGAGTAAATTGCTGGATCCACTGCCTCGACGTACAAGGGCGAATGATAAGAGCAGTGGTAGGGTAGCTAATCCATCCCGCACTCAAACCATTACTCTGCACACGAATAGGCGGATTAAGCAACCAACTCTCGGAATCAGACTGAAAATCTTCACAGACGGTATCCGGAATTAAGGAATGTTCCCAGCAGAAATCGTATGAAAGACACACTGATTAGGTTTCGCGATGGTTCCATTGGCATGAACAACACGTGCTCAAGGTCGACTCCAACTTCACCAAAGCTCGTCCTTCTCATATGTTTTTCAACGACACTGATATCCAGCAAGGAACTCATATGGATAGCGAGCTCAAGAACAAAAGATTGGAGGAAGGTACAACAGACAAGTGGCAGATTGACGATCGTAGCACCTCCGTTACAAAAAGGGAGGAAGCGAAACCCTGAAGGTACGACGGGAACCCAACCACGAGAAATCCTGGACTCGAAGAAAAGATAAGAGGGTAGATTCAAAACACGTCGAGATAAGAGGAGAACAGCAGAGGGGTAAGGAGTAAAATCAGACCTAATCAGAACTATCCAACCGATTTTGCAAAATAGTTTTGACACTCTACTTCGGCCGTTAGCTAGGTTATCCTACAGGCTGGACTTGTGGGGTATCGCAACTGCTGAGCTCTGATACCACTCTGTAACACCCTCAGAATCGGCCCTATGCAAGTTTTAGCAAAATTCGCCAAACCCGCATAGAAACGATTCGAAGGTGCCCACAGGCACTTTCGTGCGGGTGGAAAAACAAAGTAATAAAATTACACAACAGTCCTCGATGGGACCCACAGAACAGATATATACAGCAGCGACCCAAAGAGTCAAGAATACAGATATACAATACAAAGATCCAAATCACCTTGAAAACGATAGAGCGTCCAGCTACGGACAAGATGCAAATGGGGCTAAGAGCCCTGAAGAATAACCAATGGCGTCCATAACCCTGCCCAGGCCAAGCCGGAAGGGTAACCCTGCTAACGGCGTCGATCTCAAAACCTGCTTCAACAAAAGGGGCGCCGACAAAGGGCAAAGGAAAAAGAAGGAGCGTCAGTACTGAGGCCAGTACACGGCGAGGCTAGAATTCGGCGGTCCTCGCCTACATAGGTATGGTGGACTGAAGCGGCAGCGGCAGCATGCACTAAACAACCTATAGAGACTCGATACAACTGGCGGATATCAGAGAGGGGTGAGAATGACCTATCCGGATCCAACCTGAAGCTAACACCAAACAAACCCATCCTGGTGTTTCCCCCTCGAGACCAAACGAGGAAGTCAACCGAGGAACTCACACAGTTGGCAGTTTTACTTATTCAGTTATAGTTGTGGCACTTTACTAGTCAGATTTAGATAATCATCCTGATAAAGTAAACAGTGGGCACTTTTAATTAACCATTCTGTTATCGTTGCAGTAATTACTAGTCAGATACCATTATCATGAGATAACCCCAAAACCCAACAGTTGTTGATACTTTTACTTAGCCATTCCGTTGTAGCGAAGCTGATTACAAATCATGTCGGAACAAGTTAATTTAAAACAGTAAACTTTAGTTATAGTTGTCTATGATCAGACACTGTGCTCCAAGTCGTCCATAACCGCGGACACGGCTTCTCGAAAAGATTAAACCCTGCAGGGGTGCACCAAAGTATCCACAGGCACTTCGACCCTTTTTGCCAGATCAGTTAACATACACCCATCGGTATGTCGGCGGGGCCTAAGTCACGACGTTCCCAGACACAAAGCAAGTACGTGGGGGCCACCCCACCGAGTCGACACCCGCAACGGAGTCGGCCGGTCTCCGAAACGGTCTCAGGGTTTGGGTAATACGGCTGTGCACGACAGCAAATCCCCAAACAGGGACTGTCGGCACCGCGGAATCGTGTCCCGATCCTAAACAGTACAGTGTGCAGTACCTCGCACAATCGTAAATAAAGCGGTAAACATGGCATAAGTACAGGATAGTAATAAAGCCCCAAACTACTTTGTGGCCCCCAGTACAGTACTTTGAAATCAGGTAATTATCAATGGGGGGCCCATATCTCCCCACCTGTGGTTAGCGCGCTCGATCTCGGAACAGATGTCAAGAACTCGGGTCCTACGGGACACAAGTGGGCGGTCGGAAAACCAAATCTTACCTATCACCCACCGATGCCTCTGCTTAGTTCAATTTTAGTTGTTAAACAGAATTTAAAGTGAAACAATAAGTAAACCCTGATCATCTCCAACGTCAACATGCGGCAATTCTCCAACAAGGGTGGTACATGACGACAAGCAAAACACTTGGGCAAGCGACTACGACACGCGGGTCCAACTATCTACCAAACAACAGGTAATAGGATGTGTCCAAGGCTATGTATGGCTGCAAGGGATACCACGGGTACGAAAACTAGAGCATCGCAACACAGATAGCAAAGATCAACAGGAGGGAATAAAGACTATAAAAGTAAGATAGGTAGAAAGAGGAAGATGCTCGCCTGAAAACATTGTCGAAGGTTCAACCGAAGGTCGGGGCGGAGCTCACATCAACTCAACGGTCTTATCCGCGAAGAACCAAAGCACTAGAAGAAACACCGGATGCAATATTTAATACACGGCAGAAGATCGGCATGATGCATGTATGATGCATGGCATGGCAAAGGTGCGATGCAATTAGGTCAAGATTAAGCGGAACCGGGGTTCCGACAATTGTTAGGTGGTTCAAGTTATTTAGACCCCCGCAATTTAAATGTTGTATTAACAAGACAAAAGATAGTATCGGTTCGCTACACAAGTTTAAATGAGGCCAATATGAGACTAGATTTGCCCGCATATGGGCCCCATATTTAATTATTAGGTGAATCGGCAAAAGGCCCCCAAACCACACAAGATGCATGCGAGATGACAATTAAAAATGCAACAAGTTGTCATGTTATAAAATAGGGTTCGAGGAAAAAGGGGTCACACATTAGGGTTCGGCGATCTTGTTAGGGTTCGACGAACTTGGGGTTCCGGGGTCCGGGGTTCGACAGGGTCCAGGGTCCAGGGTTCGACGTGTCGGCGAGGTTCGGATCTGGGGTTCGACGGAATCGTTCTCTGCGGGCTCGTTCTCGATCATCAGAGGTAGTCCTTGTCGCGTCCGGAAAGCAGGACTTGGGTCGCTGTTGTTCTTGTCGCATGCGGATCTTGTCGCATTCGCGGTCCCCGGGTCATGTTGTCGGTCATGGCGTTCGGCTGAAGTACTTGTCGTTCCGGTGGCGATCTTGGCGCTCGGGTCCTCGATTCCGCCTTCGGGGCGAAAGTCTTGTCGCATGTGTGGTCGCCGGGATCGGTCTTTGGGGTCTGGAAAAGGAGCTCTTGGCGTTCCGGGCTCTCGACGAATCTTGGCGTGTCGAGGTGTGGTCTTCAGGTTCGGGCTTGCCATGTTGACGAACTTGGCGTCAACGGATGCATGTCGGCGCACTCGGGTCTTGGCGTCCTCGGGGCATAGGGCTTCGAATCGGGGAAGGCGAACTTGGGGTACCGCGTCTTCGGTTGCCGGGATGGAGAACCTGGTGGTTCCGAGGAAGTACTTGTCGTCGAGGCCTCATGTACCTTCGCCACACAAACATCACATGGTCGGAGACGGATGGCAGGACGGCGGCCGGTTGTCGCAGACGAGGGGCGCACGGCGACGCGCACGCGGGGCAGGCGGGCTCGAGGCAGGAGGGTTGAGGCGGACGCGGAACGCGCTCGGGCCGGGCTCGCGTGCTGGAGGGGCCGCGGTCGCTGTCGGTCAGGGGCGGGCCGCTGGGGCTCTCGGGGGCGACGGGGACGGAGGATGCGGCGGCGGCAGCGAGCAAGGGAGGCGCGGGACGAGCTCGGGGCGGGGTGCGGGCCTGCAGCGAGGCAGGGCCTGCGGGTCGGAGGTGGCCGGACGGCTGGGAGGCGCGGGCTTGGCTCGGGCTCCGGCGAGCTTACTGCGGCGGCGGGGACGCGGGATGCAGAGGCTCCCGGGGCGGCCTCCGGTGGACGCTGGCGGCGGGGCCGGGCTCCGGCCAGGGGGCGCACACGGAGGGGGCGAGCCGGCGCAGACGGAGGAGGGGATGCTGGGGAAGGCCGCGGGCGGGCGCCGGCGGACGGAGCGACTCGGGGAAGCGGGGTCCTGGCGGGGACGGCGAGGCGCTGCGGGAGAGGGCCGCGAGCGCTGCCGGCTTGCAGACGGAGAAGCGGGTCGACGGCGAGCGGCGGGTGAGGCGCTGCGGTGGCCGCGGCTGGCGGAAGGCTCGCGGGCGCAGGCTACGGCGGAGCGGGGACGGACCGCAGGGGAGCTAGGGGCGGGCGCACGGCCGCGGGTCGCTGGCGGCAGGGGAGCGAGCGCGCGGAGGAAGCGAGCTGCGGCGCAGGCGGAGGTTGGCGGCGGAGGCGGCGAGCGGCGGTTGCTGGCCGGTGAGGCCGGCGGGGCCTGGCCGGGGAGGCGCGCGGAGGGCGCAGAGAGGGGGAGGAAGAAGAAGGGTGGGCGACGGGGCGGTTGCGTACGGGAAGGAGAGGATAGCGGAGGGAGGAGGGAGCGACAGGGACAGGTGGTGGGGTCCGCAGGCGTGGGGCCGGGGCCACGCGGGCAGGGTGGCCGCAGGGTGTGTGCTGCGTGTAGTGCGTGCGTGCGTGGGGGCTGTGGGTCTGGTGGGAGAGAGAGGGAAGAGGAGAGAGGGAGAGGCCAAGTGTCAAGATCTGGTTGGTTAGGGGGGAGGGGTGAGATGATGTGGCGACGTGTGAGTGGAGGGGGTGATGTGGAGGGTAGGTTGGGTAGGAATTTGGGTAGGTTTAGGAATTAGAGGGGCAGGTTGGGGTGGACCGATTAGAAAAACTGGGGCGGTCGTTCGGGTCTACTCGGCCCGTTCGACTGCCCCTACTAAAACAAATTAAATCTTTTATTTAATTTCATTGGGCCGTTTGCAACCCGAATGCAACAAAACAAAATACTCCGGAGCCCCGGGGTTTTGGCGTTTGAATCAAGAGGGGGCGTTTTAGAAAACAACACGGGCTTTGCAAACATAGTTTCGGCAAACAATGCATGATGATGACGATGCAATGCACAAATTCAACGCGATTTTCTAGTAGTGGTTTTGCGGGATGCCACAATAAGTAATGGTGTGCAAGTTTCTAAAGTCTCTATATGGCCTAAAACAAGCCCCTAAGCAGTGGCATGAGAAGTTCGAAAGAACTTTAACTGGTGCATCTTCGTTGTAACTGAAGATGAAAAGTGTGTACCATAGCCATGGTGGAGCGAGGGAGTCATCCTTTGTTTGTATGTTGATGACATACTGATTTTTGGAACAAACCTTAATTTGATTTAGAAGTTCAAGGATTTCTTATCTCATTTGTTTCAGATCAAGGATCTAGGAGTACCCTATGTTATCGCGAACATCAAGCTACTAAGATGATGATGGTGGCATCACATTTCTTTAAACTCACTATGTGGAAAAGGTCTTGAGTTGTTTCGGGTAGCGACTACAAGTCTTTAGCAATACTGTATGATCCTGGTATGTTGCTTCAAAATAATCAAGGTACTTCTAGAGATCAATTTTGACACTCTCAAATTATTGGTTCGCTTATGTATTTAGCTAGCGCTACGAGTCCTGGCATCGCTTTTGTTGTTAGTGAACTCATTCAATTTGTTTCAAATCCAGGAGATGATCATTGGCTTGCTATTGACAGAGTTATGCGCTACGTAAAAGGCACTGCAAGCTATGGAATTCACTATACCAAATATCCAAGAGTAGTGGAGGTGTATAGTGATTCAAATTAGATATCTGATGCTAATGAGATAAATGCCACAAGTGGATATGTATTTACACTTGGTGGTGGAGATGTTTTTTGGAAGTCTTGCAAGTAGGCCATTTTACCGAGAAAGTATAACTCACCGCATTAGACACAACCACTATTGAACCAGAGTGGCTTCATGAACTCTTGATGAACTTACCTGTGGTTGAAAAACCAATACGTGCAATCCTTATGAACTGTGATAATCAAACTGTGATTTTTAAAGTGGAAAGTTCTAAGGATAATATAAAGTCATCAATGCATGTGCAGATGAGACTGAAATCTATCAACAAAATGAGAAACTCTGAAGTTATTGCGTTGGATTATATCCAAACATCTAAGAACCTGGCAGATCCGTTCACAAAGGGTCTATCACGCAAGGAAAAAATAGTGCGCTAACTTAAATAGCGCGGGCTTAAAAAACGCTACAAACGCTATAGCGTGCCAATAGCGTGCTATTTTTCAAAATAGCGTTTCACAAAAATGTATGAAAAATCAGGATTTCAATAACTATAAAATCACAGATATAGCATTCTGCAGCTATAAAACCACTGTTATAGCATTCTGCAGCCAAACATATACCAGAGATAGTTCATATAGTCCATAACTCCATATCACATAGCCGAAATGACAACCATAGTTTAGAATTCACAGTCCACACAAACTAACATAGAGTCACACATAGTTCACATAGTCCAGAACACAACCACAGGTTCAACAAGGATCAAATAAACATCATAAAATGGTAGCATAAGGTTACTTAATCAGATGAACAAGATAAATTGGCATCATCATCCAAATCTGAAGAAGAACCTGCAGATTGGAGCTCATCATCATGAAAAACTGGAAGTAACTTTTTCTTCCTATGGTGAACTTTCTTTCTTTTTGATGCAGCAACACCAGCTCTTGCTTGCTTTGATGTTGGTTCCTCTACTTGTTCAACTTGATGCAGCAGCACCAGCTCTTCAGGCACAATTCATGTGATCCACTCATTATGCTCATTTTCTACAACATCTGCATAAGTTTTGTCCTCAATAGGATCCATGTCTTTCATCATTCTCTTTTGGTCTAGTTGGGAGTTGGCCTTGATAAAGACAAGATCTCTCATTTTATCATGAAGCAGCCTATTTTGTCTCTTAGTTTGAACCTGATTGCAAGTAAAGAAAGTAGTAAACGATAAGCTACTAATTCTATTTCTAAGAAGATATCAAGATAAGCAAGCAAAGATATGATAAACAAATTACATTGGACTCAAAATAAGATCTGGAGCAGAGTAAATTTGTACTTCATTATTACTTGCTGAAATATACTAAAGTTCCTCTCGCAAGCTGACGAGCTGCATGTCAAACTCAAAATCCGCATCGCCAATATCCTTAGATTTGGTGCACTTGACCCATGATTGGACCACCATTTAGCTTGAATATTACACATTAACAAATAAAGTTAAGACCTTCATTGTAAATTGTAAGCAACCAGGATCAAAGCTACATACAAATATAAATAACTAAATATTCACATGGATCAAAGCTCTTGTTTCTTTGCTGCCTTTTAGCACTATCTCTTCCGAATGACCCTTCTTCATCTTGATATACCTGACACTCCTCCATCATTGTGTCAATTTTCACAACATCTGATACCATTTTTTCCATGCAAGCAACTAGTCCATCCTTAAATTCCATCTAACTCAATGTCTATATTGTTTTCATAGTAGTATAATGGATTTAAGAAATATCCAGCCCTATGTAGTGGCCCCTTCAATTTCTTGTCCCATCTTTTATCCACAATATCTAGCACTTGTTGAAAATTAGTCTCATTCTCCTCTTCATTTTTAAACTGGGCAGCAATCTCTTTCTTTGCATCCAAAAAAGAGCCGTAAATGAATCCCATAGCTGGTATATCACTGTCCATTCTCCGAAGCAAATTAGCCAAAGGCTCAAAGAACTTGATAGCAATATCTACTCCATCCCAAAAACTATCAGAGCGCATACTTCGTTTTGCATCACGTCCTTTCACCTTTTTACAGTAACCCATTTCTTCCATTTGATCTGATCTAAATAGCTTCTGTAATTATTTCTTGATGTCCAACAAGCTCTTAAAGTTCAAGTACGCTGTAGCAAACCATGTAATACCTGTCCTCACCAGATCTCTCCCAAGGAATTACCTCATTAGGGACAAAACTCTAGTGTGTGCATAAAGGGATACTGTGACAGCTCTAGCTCGTGCAATTGTTGAGTCAATTGATGGAAGCTTTCCAATATCCTCTAACATTAAATCAATTAAGTGGGCAGCACAACCATTCCAAAATATATTGGGACGCTTTGCTTTCAACAATGTTGATGCTGCTTGGTTCACACTTGCATTATCAGTCACCACTTGAACTACATGTTTCTCACCAACCTCTTCTATGCACTTATCAACAAGCTCAAAGATGTATTTTCCATATTTTTTCACAGCTGATGAGGGCACGACGAGGAGGGAAATTTCTCACCGCATACACACCCCCACGCCAGATTGCATCTACGCACCCTTGTAACTTTCGGTTCCGCCATAATCAAGAGCAGATAAGCAGGAGTAGAGTTTTCCCTTCGGGGGCCTGAACCTGGGTAAATCTCATGTCCCCTAGTTGCCTGTCTGTTAACCGTTCCGCGATCTCCAGCACCCCCATCTTCTCCAAAACCCAAGCTCATAACAATGGGCATTGACGAGTCGAAACCTCGTCAATTGGCGTCAAAGCAGGAGTAGAGTTTTCCCTGCGGCTGGCTACACCGACCGTCGCAACGACAACAACCGCAGCAGCGGACGATACCGCAGAGGCAATTTCCACGACGGAGGACGCCCGACGCAAACATGGCAGCATCGCGGTCGTGACGATGAACCCTCCGCATACGACAAATTGTCGGGTCCCTGTACCATCCACTTCTACATCGACAAGCAGGAAGGTAAAAAGAAGGCCAGCCACATGCTGAAGGATTATCGTGAGTTCCAAAAACTCAGCGAGGGTTTCACCCAGATGCGATGCCAGACCCTAAACCCCGGGTTTAGACCCGCACCTGCACCAGGTGACATCGCCCATGGAGCCCCTCCACCTCGACCCGCGGGACCTTCAAATCAAGCAATTGCACCGGTGCAAAACAACGGCGTAAACGGGTACCCCGCGCCAAAAGGGTCCCTGATGATCCAAAAAGGGCGTCCAATGAATAGGGTGCAAAAGAAGATCACCCGCCAGGTCAGCCTGGCTGTGATCGCTCCACCCGCCATCCCTGAGTACCTCAGCGGCTCGGAGTCCTGCATCACATTCAGTCGTTCGGATCACCCCCGCCAGATCCCTTGCCCAGGTCATCCTGCCCTGGTGCTTGAGGCGCAGATCGAAGGGTTCGAGATGAGCCGTGTCTTCATGGACGGCGGAAGCGGCATCAACCTAATGTTCGCTAGCACCCTAGTAGCAATGCGGATCCAACTGTGCAGCCTAGAACAGTCCGACACAATGTTCCACGGCATCGTCCCAGGTAAGGGCATATACCCCTTGGGAAAGATATGGCTCGATGTCATCTTCGGCAAGCCCGACAACTTCTGGTGCGAGCGGCTGGAGTTCGAAGTGGTGGACTGGCCATCACAGTACCATGCCATCCTCGGGCGTGTGGCATTCGCAAGGTTCCTGGCAGTACCACACTATGCGTACCTGCTACTTAAGATTCCAGGTCCTAGGGGCGTCATCATGGTCCAGGGAAGCTTCACCCGATCCGACCACTGCGACAGAGACTTCAACAGAATCTCCCAGTCGTTCTACATGCAGGAGGAGCTCACGAGGCTTCGAGAGGTGACAGACAACGGGGCACCCCCAGTCTCCAGGCAAAACACACCCAACATGTCGTTCGACTCCACAGTCAACATGAAAAATGTGCAGGTCCACCCGACGGACGCCTCGAAGACGGCGCTGATCGCCAACGACCTCAGCCTCGCATAGGAAAGTGTGCTCGTCGAATTCCTCCATGAGCGCTGGGAAATCTTCGCCTGGTGTCCTGCGGACATGCCAGGAGTTCCTAGGGAATTTGTCGAGCATGCACTCAACGTGTTTCCAGACCCCAAGCCCGTCAAACAGTCCATCCGACGATTGTCCGAGCCACGAGCCGAAGCCGTCAGAGTCAAAGTCAATAGACTGCTCGACGCCGACTTCATCCGAGAGATGAAGGAGAGCGAATGGCTAGCCAACATTGTGTTGGTCCCTAAAAAAGATACGGACATCCTGTGGATGTGCGTGGACTTCACGTCGCTCAACAAACACTGCCCAAAGGACCACTTCCCTCTCCCTCGGATTGATCATATCATCGATTCGACTGTAGGATGCGAGAAACTCTCCTTCCTTGATTCCTACTCAGGCTACAATCAGATTCAGCTGAAGGTCGAAGATTAGGAGAAAACGGCGTTCATCACAGTGTTCGGAGTATTCTGCTACAACACAATGCCCTTCAGGCTGAAGAATGCAGGTGCCACGTACCAGCGATGCATGCAACCGTGCCTGAAGAGCCAGATCGGCCGCAACATACAGGTCTATGTCGATGACATAGTCATCAAGAACAGAGAGGCCAAGACGTTGATCGATGATCTCCACTAAACGTTTGACAACCTCGACCACTACAGGATCAAGTTGAACCCAGAAAATTGCGCCTTCGGTGTCCCATCTGGCCAACTACTTGGCTACTTCATCTCTCAGCGAGGGATCGAGGCGAACCCTGCTAGAAAATCTGAGTCAGACTTTAATTTTTTTTCAAAGACCCAAAACCTTAGAAATTTCCCTCTTTTCTCATGATCTATCTCAATCTTCAGATGCCACGTGGAGGAAGTGGTTCATCCCCGGACCCGATGTTGCAGATACTGCAAATGTTGACTTCTGACCGCGAAGCTGAAAGAGCCGAACGTCAAGCCAACCTAGCCACACTTCAACAGATAGCCCAGCTAGCCCATAACAACCAAGGCCACGGAAACCAGGATAACCATGGATCTAAGCTCAAGAATTTCCAGAATACCAACCCACTTGTTTTCACTAAGTCGGAAGAACCCCTAGACGCCGATGATTGGCTGCAGACCATGGAAAATAACCTAGAAGTCGCCGGAGTGGAAGCCAACGAGAAAGTTCTGTTTGCCACCCACTATCTAGCCGGAGATGCCAGGGCATGGTGGAACAGTGTTCGCGCAATGACCGGAGGCCAGATGATGACCTGGGAAGAATTCAAGGTCAAGTTTAGCAGAACCCATGTGCCACCGGGTTTGATCAAGAGAATGAGAGACGAGTTCAGAGAGCTGAAGCAAGGAAGGATGACTGTAGTGGAATACCGTGACAAATTTTTGTCATTAGCTAGGTATGCCCGGATGAGATCGACACCGAAGCCAAGAAGAAAGAAAGATTCTTGAATGGTCTGCATGATGAGATGCAGACAGTGTTAGTCAATATCCCCTTTGCTGATATTGAAGCCCTTGTCGACTCTGCCATCCAAATGGAAGGAAAGATCAACCAAGCCAATGAGAACCGCAAGGGTCGCATGATGCATCAACCAGGAACCCATCAGACCCCAAAGTATCGCCCCAACCCATCTCCAGGATTTTCCCCAAGAACCAACAGACCCCCGACGAACTGTCCGACCTATCCCAACCGTGGAAACCCTAGGCCCGGAGGAAATCACAACAACCCCGGCAACGCTAGCAATTTCAATCGTGCCCCACCCAAGTTCAACAACAACAATGCTACCACCAACACCAACACTGCCCCTAGGACTGGAAGCAATGTTGTGCCTGTAGCAGCCAAGGACAAGTCGCAAGTGACTTGTTATGACTGTGGAAATAATGGCCACTATTCCAACGAGTGCCCCAACAAGAAGAATGCTATAGCCCCCAATGCCAATGTCCCAGCTTAGCAGCGGCGTCGTTTTCAGCCAGGATGAAGATTTGCCCCAGGGAATTCACTCAACCGCAACGGCTGTCTTTTTCTCATGCATGCTGAAGAAGCTCAGGAAGCGCCAGACGTCGTGCTGGGTATGTTTTTTGTTAATTCAGTACTTGCAAGAGTGTTGTTTGACTCTGGTGCATCGCATTCATTTGTCATCGAAGAATTTGCATGCACTAGTAAAATTCAACCAACCAAACTGAAGCATGTTATGATTGTTCAAATTCCCGGATCAACCACCAAGGCTAGGCAAATTTGCAAATCCGTCCCTATCCGAATCCATGGCATAGATTTTATGCAAACCTGATAGTACTCGGAACTAAAGGTTTGGAAGTAGTACTAGGAATGGATTGGATGTCCAAACATAAAGGATTGATTGACTGTGCCAAGAAAGCCATAACCATGACCAGTACCGTCGGAATATCAGTTGAGCATATATCTAAAACCTTACCTCGCCAATTCAAGTGCAACAAGAGTCTAGCCCAACCTACCATTGACCAAGTTTGGATAGTCTGTGAATACCCCGATGTATTTCCAGATGTTTTGCCCGGTATGCCCCCATATCGGGATATCGAGTTTATCATTGAACTAATCCCCGGAACCGGACCCATAGCCCAGAGACCCTATAGTATGAACCCATCAGAGCTCACATAACTGAAGAAGCAACTGGATTCCATGCTGGAAATTGGATTGATTCAACCAAGTGTGTCACCTTGGAGGTCACCTGTCTTGTATGTGGACAAGAAGGATGGAGGTAACCGTTTGTGTACGGATTATCGGAAGTTGAATGATGTCACCATCAATAACAAGTACCCCTTGCCCAAGATAGAAGATTTGTTTGATCAGTTGACCGGTGCCAAAGTGTTTTCTAAGATTGATCTTAGAACTGGTTATCATCAACTCAAGATTCGTGCAGAGGATATTCCAAAGACTGCCTTTACCACCAGACATGGATTGTATGAGTATACAGTCATGTCTTTCGGACTAACCAATGCCCCCGCTTATTTCATGAATCTCATGAATAAGGATTTTATGGACTTTCTGGATAAGTTTGTCGTTGTTTTCATCGATAACATTCTGATTTATTCCAAATCAGAATAAGAACATGAGCTACACCTAAGGAAACCCTTAGAGAGCAGCAGCTGTATGCAAAATTTAGCAAATGTGAATTCTGGTTACAGGAGGTAGGATTCCTCGGTCACATTGTATCAGCCGGAGGAATTGCCGTTGACCCTGCCAAAGTGAAAGATGTAGAAGATTGGCAGGCCCCAACCACTCAAACCCAAGTTCGTGCATTTCTCGGATTGGCGGGATATTACCGCAAATTCGTAGAAGGATTCTCTAGTATCGCCAGACCCATGACCCAATTGCTGAAGAAGGACAAGAAGTTTGAATGGACTGACAAATGTGAAGCGAGTTTTCAAGAACTCAAGAGGAGATTGATTTCAGCCCCAATCTTGATCATGTCGGTTATCACGAAGCCCTTCGATGTGTATTGTGATGCATCCAAGATCGGTCTCTGATGTGTGCTAATGCAAGAAGGCAAAGTTATATCTTATCTATCTCGACAACTGAAGCAACATGAGAAAAATTACCCAACCCATGACCTCGAACTCGCAGCCGTAGTTCTAGCCCTGAAAACATGGAGACATTACCTGATGGGAAATCTTTGTGAGATTTATTCGGATCACAAGAGCCTGAAGTATACATTCACTCAGAAGGAGCTGAATATGAGGCAGAGAAGATGGATTGAGCTAATCAAGGATTACGACCTGGACATCCACTATCACCTTCGTAAAGCCAATGTGGTAGCCGATGCCCTTAGCAGATTGCCGTGCCGCTTGAACTCCATGATTTTGAAGGAGCAACCAAGTTTGCACAAAGAGATGGAAGATTTTCGAATAGAATTAGTAAGTGAAGGATTTTTTGCTAGCATAGAACTCCAGCCCACTTTGATCAGTGTTGGGGAGATAACCCCGGATAGGGTAAAGACGGGGAAAGACGAAAGGATGTTCCCCTTCTAGTTTCCGAGTTACAGTCTGAGTCGGCCGAATCATGTAGAGGTCGGCCAAGATAGGAAAGGGCAGGACCCTTATAGTAATGACAAGGCCTTACCCGGCCGAGATACTTCGTAACTCGGCTGGGTTAGCCCGAGCAATCTTAATGCAGATAAAGGACAAGCTGAGCTACGGGAGGCAGGGTCGAATGATACGAAGCTTGCAGGAGAAGGAGAAGCCTGAAGTCAAACCCTAGCCGCAGGCTAGGGAAAATTTGAGCCAAGCCAAGCATTACGGACAAAGACGCAGAGCGACAGAGAGGCAGAAGGAGGTCATGGAGGTGACAGTCCTGAAGCCCGAGGCGCGCAGGAGGGGCCCTCTGGAACCTTGCCGTCGTTAGAGGAGCGACATGGAAAGGGGGCGCCGAACTACTATATTGGGACAAGCATATTCCTCGAATATGCTTGCCACATCAGCCCTAAAGGAACCCAAGGCTCTCCTTTATAAGGAGAGGCTTGGACCCTGAGGAGGGGATGGGCTCATTTTTTAGTACCGTTAGGCTGATATAGTTGATCCTTCTCAAACACAGCTCGAGGAGCCCTTGTAGCCCAAGGAAGGAGAAATAAGATCTTTACCTTTGCTTTCTGTGTGCAGAATTAACTGCATCTTCCCTTCCCAGATCCCTCTAGCATCCATTGGCCCCAAACTTTAGCCTACCCATGGCATCTGCCGTGCCACCACCACGACATTTGGCGCCCACCGTGGGGCCAGCAACGGTGCTAGCTGGAGTTATGATCCGGACGGTAAACTTCATCAACACGGGCGAGCGCGTTGTTTCTGGCTTGGTCCAGAGGTTTGATCTCTGTGACTACGTCAGCGACAATGCGGGCAGCTTCAGGGGAAAAACTCCCCCGCGCAACGGTGTCTTCATCAGCCTGGGCGGGCACAGGGTCTACGTCGGCGTCGACATCTCCGGCATTTATCCTCACCAAGTTGTTGTTGCAGGAGAGCCACCTCTTAGCGCTGCGAGCCGTCCACGCGGAGCGCGTCCCGTAGGTAGCGTCGAGGTGATGGACGCGGTAGGAGTGCAAACAGGAGTAGCGGCTGCCGGATCGACCAGAGAACCCGCCACAGGCGTACAGGGCGCACCCAGGCAGACATCACCACTGCCCACCGAGGTAATCCCACCAGTGACCAACCAGACCGAGGTGCAGGACACTACACCAAAGGCACCAAGAGTAAGAGGGCCACCTCTGGAAAGGCCAGAGAACATTCTTCAGGCAACCATAGAGAACTTGACTACACCTGTAGCGCCGATACTTGATCCGGCGAATGCTCACGCAGAGTTAGAAGAAACCAGGCAAAAAGTGCTGGTAGAGGCCAAAAAGGTGTCGGCCTTGCGGGAGTCCTTAAACAGGACCCTGCGAGAATATGCCAAAGCTAATAAGCTTGACGTCACGCCCGAACGGGTGGACGAGTTAAGATTGAGAGGGAAAAACCTCATAGATGATATCAACAAAGAGCATGATGCTCATAAGGCGGAATCAGTTGATTTGGGCTTGCCGAGGTACAGTACCCCGGCAAAGAACCTAAGAGCGGCAAATGCCGCAGCGTTGGAGTTAGAGGGGTTGACCGGCGAAGCCCGACAAAAACAGCAAGAAAGAGTGAATGAGCTGGTGCGCATCGCAAACCAGCAAAACGAAGAAATGCTCAGGGCAGACCCGGCGAGGCCGGGGGCCTCGCGAATGGTTCACTCAGCAGGAGCAGCACCTGCCTTTTCCGTGGCAACAGCATCTTCACCCGGAAATAATGCACGAAAGGACAAGGCAGTAACCTCAGGAAAGAGAAACAAGCAAATTGTTCCGTATGATCCGGCAATAGCCGGGAAGGCAAACGAGAACAGAGGCAATGGAATCCGAGGTAACAGTGGTGAGAGGAATCCCGGCTGTATTGATAAAAATGGCGGAAGCCGAGGCAATGGAGACCTCGGCAGAAGAGAACTCGGAAGAGGAAATAATGAGAACAATACCCCGGTCGAAGTAAGGAGAGAACCACCGCTCAACCCGCAACCAAGACATGGACCACGGCAGGAAAGAGAAGCGAGGCCAGCTCGCCACAATCAAGTGAATGAAAGATACAATGATGGTTATTCCGAGATGGAATATGCGATCCATGGTGGAAATAACCACTATGGAATGCAAGACAGAGTTCTGTACAGAGATTTGCCATCAAATGATGCAAGAGTGAAGCTGGACCGGCTATACCGGTCCGAGTTGTTGGAAGAACAGGGTCCACCAGGTCCGACATGCTTTGGACCACGGATCATGGGCGAACCACCTGTGCCGAACTTTCAGCTAGCGAGAGGCACGAAAACATATAATGGGAGTACCAAACCACAAGACTGGTTGATTGACTATGCCACTGCTGTGAAAATAGCGGGTGGGAACTTACGATGGGCAGTACGGTATGTTCCACAAATGTTAGAAGGACCATCTAGGGTATGGCTGAATAATCTGCCGGCAGGCAGTATCAACTGTTGGTTAGATTTTGAAGAAATGTTCGTCAGCAACTTTACCAGCACCTACAAGAGGCCAAACAGGCCGCAAAAGTTAGACATGTGAAAGCAGAGGCCGAATGAAACAGATAGAGAGTTTTTAACTCGATGGTGTAACTTGAGAAACTCATGTGAAGGAGTCATAGAGTCGCAAGCAATAGCTTGGTTCGCTCAAGGATGTCGTTATGCTAGTGTATTGTGGCAACGACTGCAAAAGAGATATGCCAACCACATTGGCAGAAACTATCAGAATAGCGGACTCCTATGCATTAGGAGATCCAACGCAACCAGAAATGATGTCGGCAGATCATCGGGAGCAACAAGACCAATATGCAAGAGATTTGGCCGGGTCATCCAGGAGCAATGACTTTAGAGGAAGAAGAAGAGAAGAAAGGCCGGATTATAGATATAATTCGGCCCAAGTGGCAGCGGTAGCACAGGATCAGCCGAGTCACGGAGCGTCTCAACGGCAGAAGAATGGTCCTCAGCAGTGGACACCAAGGAATGAGGGAAAAAGACAGTGGACCCTAGAGCAAAAGAAGTAGTGGCAGGAGAGGCCGAAGTACATGTTCGAGTCTATGTTAGATCAGCCGTGTAAATTTCACACGTCAAACCCATCTAGGCCAGCCAACCATACGACCCGTCAATGTGCGTGGATGAAAAATGCAATGGGAAACCCCGCAGGCATTCAGGCAGCACCCCATCAAGTACATCAACAACATCAACCACAGTTGACTGGAGCAAATGCACAACAACTGATGTTACCGCCTCCTCCCCCGAGATACGATAACTCGGACCGGAGAGATGCGGTACATCAAGTGATGAACCAAGTCCAGGATGGAAGGACAAATCCAGCGAATACTGGATGCAATGATTACAGAGAACATCATCAGTCTTATTGCATGTTCACAATGGAACAACAAGACAAGCAGAGTGTGCAGCGCCGGCATATGGAAGTAAATGCAGTTATGCCGGCAGTACCAAGATATGTGCCTTGGTCAGATCAGGAGGTAACTTGGAGCATAAAGGATCACCCCAAGATAATGCCGAATCCGGGGTCGTATGCTCTCGTGTTGGATCCGACATTTGTTGGACCAAGCATCAATGTGAAATTTTCAAAAGTACTCATTGACAATGGAAGAAGTATCAACATCATGTACAAAAATACCATGCATAAACTCAGAATATCGCAGAACATGCTGCAGTCCACGAGGACCACTTTCCATGGGATAGTGCCAGGACTTTCATGCGAACCCATTGGTAAAGTCCGAGTGGATGTGTTATTCGGCACAAGAGATAACTGCAGAGCAGAAAACTTAGAGTTTGAAGTGGTGGATCTAGAAAGTTGTTATCATGCTCTACTCGGACGGCCTGCGCTGGCCAAATTCATGGGCAGCTGTCATGTAAGTTATCTGAAAATGAAGCTACCCGGACCACAAGGAGTGATAACAGTAGCAGGGGATTACAAGAAGTCAATGGAATGTGCTTCAGCTGGGTCAAATTTGGCCGAATCATTGGTTATAGCAAGAGAAAAAAAGAAGAATTCAGGAGGTAGCAGCCCTCGCTCAGTCGGCACAGCTGAATATGCCGGCACTGGCCAATCCACATGGAAGTGTCTCCTTTCAGCCGACTAAAGAAACGAAGAAGTTTCAGATAGACGAGCAATTCCCAGAACGCACCGTTACTATTGGTGCAGGCCTAGACGCTAAATAGGAAAGCGAGCTCACCAACTTCCTCCGTGAGAATCGGGACATCTTTGCATGGTCAACTCAGGATTTGCAAGGTGTTCCGAGGGAGTTGGCTGAGCACTCTCTAAATGTAAGGCCAGGAGCAAGGCCGGTGAAGCAACCTCTCCGCCGCTTCGCCGAAGACAGGAGAAAAATAATAGGGGATGAAATAGCTCGGCTCCTCGCAGCCGGGTTCATCATGGAGGTGCTGTATCCGGATTGGTTGTCAAACCCGGTGCTAGTAGAAAAGAAGAAAGATGATCCGAATGTAGCCATTGTATGGCGAATGTGTATCGATTACACGAACCTGAACACGGCGTGTCCAAAAGATCCTTTTCCCTTACCTAGAATAGACCAAGTCATTGATTCGACCGCTGGTTGTGAGTTATTGTCCTTTGTAGACGCATATTCTGGTTTTCACCAGATACCGTTGAATCCGTCCGATCAAATAAAGACTGCGTTTATTACCCCGTATGGGGCTTATTGCTATAGCACAATGCCATTCGGCCTGCGAAACGCAGGAGCAACGTATCAGAGATGCATGCAAAAATGTCTACACGACCAGATAGGAAAAAATGTACAAGTATATGTAGATGACGTGGTCATCAAAACCAAGGAAAGCAAAACGCTACTAGATGATATACGGCAGACCTTCGCGAACCTGAGAAGGTTCCGAATGAAGCTTAATCCGAAAAAATGCACATTTGGCGTGCCGGCAGGAAAATTACTCGGCTTCCTCGTATCTAGCCGAGGTATAGAGGCCAACCCAACAAAGATAAAGGCGGTAGAAAGAATGGAGTTGCCAAGGTGTCTAAATGATGTACAAAAGTTCACGGGATGTCTAGCCTCGCTCAGCCGGTTTGTATGTCGGTTGGGAGAGAAGGCACTACCACTCTATCAACTAATGAAGAAATCAGATAAGTTCATTTGGACTCCACAAGCAGACAATGCATTTCATGAGTTGAAAAAGATGTTGGTCACAGCACCCATTTTGGCTTCTCCATTGTCAAAAGAGCCTATGTTACTCTATATAGCGGCTACCAATAGAGTGGTGAGTGTTGTAGTCATCGTAGAACGACTCGAAGATGATAAGTCAGTACAGAGGCCGGTGTATTATTTGAGCGAGGTGTCATCCGCTTCAAAGCAGAATTACCCACATTATCAGAAGATGGCTTATGGAGTGTACATGTCGGCAAAGAAGCTTAAACATTACTTCGAAGAGCATCCCATCAAAGTAATCTGTGAAGCGCCCATAGCCGACATATTGAGCAACAAAGATGCAAGTGGCCGAATAGCAAAATGGGCAATCGAGTTGTCACCGTATGCTCCACAATTCGATAGGAGAGATGCAATCAAATCTCAGGCGGTCGCCGACTTCTTCGTAGATTGGGCCGAGGTGTAGTATGAGCCACCATTACCAGACCCAAATTATTGGACGATGCATTTCGATGGTTCCAAACTAAGAAATGTTTTGGGGGCAGGAATAGTGGTAACCTCGCCCAAAAGAGATCAGCTGAAGTATGTGCTACAAATACATTTTGCAGCATCAAACAACGTAGCCGAATACGAAGCACTGGTCCATGGATTGAAAGTAGCAAAAGAGATTGGCATACGCCGAATCTTATGCTATGGGGACTCAGATTTAGTAGTGCAGCAAGTCTCAGGCAATTGGGATGCATTAGATGATAATATGGATTTGTACAGATTTCATGTGCAAAAGATCAGCGGATACTTAGAAGGGTGTCAATTTCACCACATACCTCGAGCAGAAAATGATGCCTCAGACACGTTGTCGAAACTAGGATCAACCAGGCAGTCAATTCCCCCGGGCATTGCCCTGGAACACCTCAGAAAACCATCAATAACCCCATCACCAGAATCCGAATCTATATTTATTCCGGCAAAGTCAGCAAAAGATAATGTGCCGATGGAAGTAGACCAGCAATATAACTCGGAACTCCCCAAGAGAAGGACAGCAGAGGTAAGCATAATTATGGAGAAGGCCGAGGTAGTTATGTCGGCGGAAAACATGGAAATAGACAGTGAGACCACACCAGAAAAAATCACACCGGTGTGGGCGCAACCCATATTCTCTTTCCTTAAAGATGCGATGTTGCCGAATAATGAAGTGTTAGCAAGACAGACTGTAAGGAGAGCAAAAGCTTATACAATCATAAACAATGAGCTATATAAAAGAAGCGTCACAAGTGTATTGCAAAGGTGTGTGAGTTCGGCAGAAGGCCAGGAGATCCTCCTAGATATACATCAAGGAGAATGTGGACACCATGCCTCATCTCGTGCCTTGGTAGCCAAAGCATTCAGGCATGGGTTTTATTGGCCAACGGCGTTGAAAGAAGCCAAGGAGTTGGTGGAAAAATGCAATGGTTGTCAGAGATATGCAACCAAAATACACACGCCGACGTCCGAGTTAAAAACGATACCCATTACTTGGCCATTTTCTGTGTGGTGCTTAGATATGGTGGGACCATTTAAGCCGGCCCGAGGGGGGATGACCCACATATTGGTTATGGTGGACAAGTTCACAAAATGGATTGAAGTGAAACCAATAAAAAAATGCGATGGGCCCACGGCAGTGAAATTCCTCAAAGATATTATTTTAAGATATGGGTACCCACACAGTGTTATTACAGATAACAGCACAAACTTTGCAGAAGGAGCTTTCGCTAGGTTCTGCCAAGAGAAACACATAAGATTAGATGTTGCCTCAGTGGCTCACCCAGCATCTAATGGGCAAGTGGAAAGGTCTAATGGACTAGTATTGTCAGGAATAAAACCACGACTAGTCGAACCATTGCAAAGGTCGGCAGGATGTTGGATTGAGGAATTACCAGCAGTATTATGGAGCCTCAGCACTACTCCGAACAAATCAACAGGTTATACACCATTCTTTTTGGTATATGGGGCAGAGGCTGTGCTTCCAGCCGACATAATACATGACTCGCCAAGAGTTACTCAATATACAACTTCAGAGGTAAATGAAGTAGCTCGGCAAGATACTGTTGACTTGCTAGAAGAAGCCAGAGAGCTGGCGCTATCACGATCAGCTATTTATCAGCAGAACTTGCGACGATATCACAGCAAGAAGGTGAATCCAAGAGTGTTCAAAGAAGGGGTTTTAGTTCTCCGACTGGTGCAACGTACGGCCGGGATGCACAAGCTATCACCTCCATGGGAAGGACCATTCGTCGTGAGCAAAGCATTGCACAATGATGCCTATTACCTAATCGATGCTCAGTCCCCTGGAAAAAACAGAGCAGACAAAGCTGGCGAAGAAACGAAAAGACCATGGAATGTAGCTTTACTTCGTCCATTTTACTCGTAGTATGCTATCTCAAGATCAAGCGTCAATTATGTATTAAACCTCGGCATCCAGAGCAGTGACTCGGGGACTGCCATATGTTATTTCAATTTCATCTTATGTATTAAACCTCGGCATCCAGAGCAGTGACTCGGGGACTGCCATATGTTATTTCAATTTCATCTTATGTATTAAACCTCGGCATCCAGAGCAGTGACTCGGGGACTGCCATATGTTATTTCAATTTCATCTTATGTATTAAACCTCGGCATCCAGAGCAGTTACTCGGGGACTGCCATATGTTATTTCAATTTCATCTTATGTATTAAACCTCGACATCCAGAGCAGTGATTCGGGGACTGCCAAATGTTATTTCGATTTCATATTATGTCTTAAACCTCGGCATCCAGAGCAGTGACTCGGGGACTGCCATGTGTTATTCCAATTTTGGGTTATGCATTAAACCTCGGCTCCAGAGCAGTGACTCGGGGACTGCCATATGATATTCCAATTTTAGTGTACTAAACCTCGGCACCCTGAGCAGCGACTCGCCAACCGTTGTACATTATTTCCGAAGTTTGGTTTACACATTAGACTTTGGCGTCATAGGCAGTAACTCGGGAACTGCCATATATTGTTCCAAAGTTGTGGTTCACTTTTGATACAAAGAAGGTATCAAACTTTGACATTCAAAGTAAGAACAGCTCAAACTCATATGATATTCGGAACTCACACTTAGATTAATTGGCTAAACCACGGGAGTGCAGAGGTAAAAATACATCCCGAAATTAAGAAATCGCAGGCCAACACAGCAAGGATTCGGACAAACAAGACCACTTAGACAAGGTGATAACAATTACAAACATGCGTGTCTCAGCAGCACACGACAAAAGAAATTCATGCCATACAGAAAACGGACAAATGTTTCGCGTACATCATACGCCCGGCATACCAGGGATAAGAAATGACTTAAACGTTTTTAGCTGGAGAGGCAGCAACTTGGTCAGGGGCTGGGCACTCCGAGGTAGGAGGCACTTCAGCCGAGGTTGCCTCGCCCTCCATAGACCCAAGTGCGACTTCGGCGGAAGCCCGAGGCTGTTGAGGAGCATTAGTTTGCGCAGTTGAATGCCCAGTACCTTTGGAGGAGGATCGCGCATCGCCGTTGCCATCCGAGCTTGAACTGGAGTCACCAGAAGTAGCCGAGTCATCCTCATCTTCCCCTTGCTCAGCTGAATCGTTATCCGATGCATCCTCGACTACGACCTCGTCGTCCGAGTTTGGAGGGAAACTCGGACCTTCATTCCAGGTATGCACGTCAGCATACTCAACAAGCTGGAAGGCGCGAGCTTGCCGAAGAGCGACGAAGGTGGGATCCTCAACCCAACGGGAACCAGTGCGCAAATTTCTCATGATATCAAGAGAAATGTATTCATACCATGACATGATAACAGTGAGGGCCATATCAGCGCCAGCTTGCCCGGCTGATTCCCTACAGAGACTTAGTTGCTTCTCAGATGCCATCAATATTTTCACCAGCAATTCGACCTCATTGATATCAGGAGTCCCAGAAGTATTCGGCCAGAGAACATGGTAGGCTCGAATAGCTGCCTGCACTAAATCCTGAAGGGAATATGCCCTGAGAGGCAATAATAAAGTGTTTATTATGTGTATTCCAAGTATATGATAGATGTTTATTTTGCATGCTATAATTGTATTAATACGGAAACGTTAATACATGTGTGTTTAATAAACAAACAGAAAGTTCCTAGTTATGCCTCTTTCATAAACTAGCTCGTTGATTAACAAGATGATCAAGGTTTCCTGATCATGGACATTGGATGTTGTTAATAACGGGATCACAACATTAGTGTAATGGTGTGATGAACATTCATCCGAAGTATAGCATTACGATCAAATTCATTGAGTTTATATTGCTATAACAACTTACGAAGTGATCCTAATCCTTAGACCATGAGATCATGTCAATCACTAACACCGGAAGAGTTTCTTGATAACATCAAACGTCACACCGTAACAGGGTGATTATAAAGATGGATTCAGAACTAATAAAGTGTTATGTTGAGGCTCATGGATCGAGAGTGGAATTTGTTCATCCCGATGACGGATAGATATACTCTGGGCCCTCTCGGTGATATCACATTGATTAGCTTGCAAGCAAGTGATTTGATCACTAGAATGTTATATCACAGGAATGAGAAAAGAGTGCATGTCGGTAACGAGATCAAACTAGGTATGGAGATACCTATGATCGAATCTCGGACATGTAATATATCGTGAAACAAAGGGATTAAGATACTAGTGTAAAAGGTTCCGACGATCACAAGAAAGTCATCGTTGAATGTGTGGGAGTCAGTATGGGTCTCCAGATCCCGCTTCTGATTATTGATCCGAGAGGGGTCTCGATCATGTCCGCATTATTCACGAACCGTAGGGTGACACACTTAAGAGACACCGACATCCAATTGGAGCAAATGTTTCATGCTGAAAGAATGAACAAGCGCAGGAATTTATTTCACTAGATACCGAAACAGGTTTTCGGGTGAAATTGCATAAAGTGGTTATGCATGTGAAATAGAATTCTAGCAAGGGGTTATTTGTGAATGTTTGTCATTAAAGTAATTGACAAAATTCTGAATAAAATAAAAGAGTTTTATTTAATGAGAGTTTGCATTAAATTTGGTGGAAATTTAATGGGAATTTGAGTGGACTTTTGAGTGGAGGGAATTTAAAGGAGATTTGTGAGTGGAGTGTCCACCCACATGAAAAGGGGAGGGCAAGGGGGCAGCCCCATGCGCCGGCCACCCCCTTGGGGTTCCCCTCCTCCTCCTATAAAAGGAGCCCCCCTCCTCACTTGTCTCTCACACCTCCTCGTGAAGGATCTCTCTCCCCCTCTAGAATTTATCCCCATGGTCTCGGACTAGCGATATACATGTTCCCGGTGGCTATTCGGCAAGAAAGAGTTGTGCTTCCGCTGCATCGCTGGAGCGAGGAGGCGGAGGTTGCTCGGTGCCTCGAACGTGTGTGCGAGCACGGATGCGCTGCTGATTTGCGGCGCTAGGACTTCCTCTCGATCTTGAGATCAGCAAGAGATCGTCTACATCAACCACAAGTTGAACTCGTTAAGCTTTGTCGGTCTTCAAGGGTATGTTCTCTACGGATATACATCTGCCCGTTGTTTGTATCTAGTAGATAGATCTTGGTATATAGTTCACATCGTAGGAAATTTTTTGTTTTCTATGCTGCGAACCCTACAGTGGTATCAGAGCCGGATCTATGCGTAGATACTTTACACGGGTAGTACACATATGAGTATGTGGGCGATGATGATCATGTTGTTGCTCCTTTGTTGTAATTTTGGATATTGGTGGCATAGTGGGATGAAGCGGCCCGGACAAACTTTACATGTCCTCGCACATGAGACCTGTTCCACGCTTGACATGCAACTAGTTTGCATAAGTGGCTAGCGGGTGTCTGTCTCTCCTACTATAGTCAATATCTATTTTGCAAGCGAGTTGTCAACAATTTGATTATCCTCGTTGTGGTTCATGTTCGTAGGTAAGAACGGTTCTATCTCGAAAGCCCTAAGCCACGTAAAACTTGCAATGGATAAATTAGAGGCGTCTAGTTTAGATTGTTGCTGGGCTAGTGTTATGATATGGTAGTGTTGTAAGTAGAAGTATGAGATGATACTCTTACAACACACATAGCGTGTAAAATCCATAGACCTTGGATTTACACATATAGGTATGATAGTGATCATACCACGATGCACATGATAGAGATCATCTGCGGGAACCATATAATTTCACTAATAAACATATGATGTTTGATAGCATCTTATATTGCTTGTTTAGCGCTTTGTTAGCATAATAAGATGATCCCTCATTTAAATATCAAGATAAGAATGTGTTCTTCCTTTAGTATGCACCGATTATGTTTTCGTCGCTCCAAGACATCACGTGATGATCGGGTGTTCTTGGATCCACGACCATATTTCGGGTGTAAAACAGTTACACACGCGAATACTAAGGTTCTAACTTGGCGAGCCTAGCATGTACAGACATGGCCTCGGAACACGGACCGAAAGGTTAAGCATGAGTCATATAGTTGATATGATGCCCATTTGATGCTCGCCTTTGAAGTTATACCGACTCACGTGATGATCGGACTTGGTGTAGTGGATTTGGTTCATGTAATCACCAAAAAGGCACGAGGGATGTCGTTTTTGAGTGGGAGTTCATTCGATTAGTTGAACTCAATCTATCATACACTTAGTCTAAACTTTACAAATTCTGTTGTAGATGGCACCACCTGCTTTTAATTTCAATGTGTTCATGGAGAAAGAGAAACTAGCAACGAACGGTAGCAACTTTACCGAATGGGCCATGAATTTGAGGATTCTCCTCTCTGCTGCACAAAAGCAATATGTGCTAGAAGCGCCGTTAGGCCCCCCACCTTTTGATGATGCCCCTGACGAGGAGAAGAATGTCTATCAGACTCGTCAGGAGGACCACAACTTAGTTCATTGCGGCATATTGTATGGGATAGAGCCGGAACTTCGAAAGCATTTCGAAAACGGCAACGCATTTGATACAATGGGTGAGTTGAAAATGATTTTTGACACACATGCTGCTGTAGAGATCTACAACGCTTCAGAAAAGTTCTTTAGCTGCATGATGGAAGAGCACAGCTCCGTTAGTGAGCATGTACTCAAGATGTCGGGTTACGCCGATAAGCTTGTGTCCTTGGGAATATCGATTCCCATTGACTTAGGCATCCATCGTGTTCTGCAGTCTCTGCCACCTAGCTATAAGAGCTTCGTGATGAACTATAATATGCAAGGCATGAAGAAGTCTCTCCCCGAGCTTCTGTCAATGCTTAAAACTGCAGAAGTGGAGATCAAAAAGGAACATCAAGTGTTGATGATCAATAGGAACACTGGTTTCAAGAAAGACAAGAAGGGAAAACGGAAGGGAAGTAAGGGCGGCAAGCCTGTTGCCGCGCCTGAAAAGAAACCCCGAGTTGGACCTAAGTCTGATTCCGAGTGCTACTATTGTAAGGGGACTGGCCACTGGAAGCGCAACTGCCCCAAGTATCTGGCAGACAAGAAGGCCGGCAAGGCAAACAAAGGTATATATGATATACATGTTATTGATGTGTACTTGACTAGTGCTCGCAGTAGCACCTGGGTATTTGATACCGGTTCAGTTCCTAATATTTGTAACTCGAATCAGGGGCTGCGGAACTAGCGACCGCTAGGAAGGGGTGAGGTCAAGATGCGTGTCATCAATGGATCAAGCGTTTATGTGATCGCCGTCGGAATGCTGCCTCTCCACTTACCGTCGGGATTAGTCATAAACTTGAATAAATGTTATCTGGTGCCTGCACTGAGCATGAACATTGTATCTGGATCGTGTTTGATGCGAAGTGGTTATTCATTTAAATCCGAGAACAATGGTTGTTCCATTTATATGAATGAAATCTTTTATGGTCATGCACCGATGATGAATGGTTTATTTCTATTAGATCTCGATGATAATGTTACACATATTCATAATGTTGATGCTAAAAGGATTAAACTTAATGATGATATATCCGCATATATGTGGCACTGCCGTCTAGGTCATATTGGCGTTAAACGCATGAAGAAGCTCCATTCGGATGGACTTTTGGAATCACTTGATTATGAATCATTTGATACATGTGAGCCATGCCTTATGGGCAAGATGACTAGAACGCCGTTTTCCGGTTCAATGGAACGGGCGACAGATTTATTGGAAATCATACATTCTGATGTATGTGGTCCAATGAGTGTGTCGGCGCGAGGTGGATATCGTTATTTTGTTACTTTCACGGATGATTTTAGTAGATACGGTTATATCTACTTGATGAAACACAAGTCTGAAACCTTTGAAAAGTTCAAGGAATTTCAGAATGAAGTGGAAAATCATCGTAATAGAAAGATCAAATTTCTACGGTCCGACCGTGGAGGTGAGTATCTAAGTTACGAGTTTAGCACTCACATGAAAGAGTGTGGAATTGTTTCACAACTCACACCCGCCGGAACACCACAGCGAAATGGTGTGTCGGAACGTCGTAATCGTACTTTATTAGATATGGTTCGATCTATGATGTCTCTGACGGACTTGCTGTTGTCATTTTGGGGTTATGCACTAGAAACTGCTGCATTCACTTTAAATCGGGCACCATCTAAATCCGTTGAAAAGACATCGTATGAATTGTGGTTTGGAAACAAACCTAAGCTGTCATTTCTTAAAGTTTGGGGATGCGATGTTTATGTGAAGAAACTTCAACCGGATAAAATCGAACCCAAAGCGGAAAAATGCGTCTTCATAGGATACCCTAAAGAAACTATTGGGTATTCCTTCTATCACAGATCCGAGGGCAAGGTTTTTGTTGCCAAGAATGGATCCTTTCTAGAGAAAGAGTTTCTCGCGAAAGGTGTGAGTAGTCGGAAGGTAGAACTCGAAGAGGTTGTGGAACCTTCTCTTCAAAGTATGGCGAGTAGCGCAGCGCCGGAAGTTGTTCCGGAGTTGGCTCCACCTGTTGAAGAGGGAACTAATGATAATGATCATGAAACTCCGAAAGAGAGTACTACCGAACCTCGCAGGTCAAACAGGACGCGTGCAGCTCCCGAGCTGTACGGAAATCCTGTCATGAATTTCATGGTTGATGAAAATGATGACCCTGCGACGTATGAAGAAGCGATGATGAGCCCGGATTCCAACAAATGGTTAGAAGCCATGAAATCCGAGATGGAATCCATGTATGAAAATCAAGTTTGGAACTTGGTGGAATTACCTCACGATCGAAGGGCCGTGGAGAACAAATGGATTTTCAAAAGGAAAACTGATGCTGATGGTAATGTGACCGTCTATAAAGCTCGACTTGTCGCAAAGGGGTTTTGACAAATTCAAGGAGTTGACTACGATGAGACTTTCTCTCCCGTAGCGATGCTAAAGTCAGTTAGGATTATGTTAGCAATTGCTACATATTTCGATTATGAGATATGGCAGATGGATGTCAAAACCGCGTTTCTCAATGGTAATATTGAAGAAGAGTTGTATATGATACAACCAAAGGGTTTTGTCGATCCTAAGGATGCTAACAAGGTGTGCAAGCTTCAGCGATCCATCTATGGATTGAAGCAAGCATCACGAAGTTGGAATCTCCGCTTTGATGAGGTGATCAAAGAGTTTGGATTTGTCCAAACTTATGGAGAAGCTTGTATTTACAAGAAAGTGAGAGGGAGCAATGTGGCATTTCTGATATTATATGTGGATGACATATTATTGATCGGAAATGATATAGATCTTTTAAACAGTGTTAAAAGTTATCTAAACAGCAAATTTTCAATGAAGGACCTAGGTGAAGCGTCATACATATTAGGCATAAAGATCTATAGAGATAGATCTACGCGCCTAATAGGGCTATCGCAAAGTACATACCTTGATAAGATTTTAAAGAAGTTTAAAATGGACGGAAGTAAGAAGGGGTTCTTACCTATGTTGCAAGTCAAGACATTGAGTAAGACTCAAAGTCCGGCTTCGGCGGAAGAAAGAGAGATAATGGACAAAGTCCCCTATGCTTCAGCCATAGGCTCTATAATGTACGCCATGCTATGTACAAGACCGGATGTGGCACATGCTATTAGTTTGACTAGTAGGTACCAATCGGATCCAGGTTCGGAACACTGGATAGCGGTCAAGAATATCCTTAAGTACTTACGAAGAACTAAGGATATGTTTCTTGTATACGGAGGTGAAGAAGAGCTCGTCGCTAAGTGTTATGTCGACGCTAGCTTTGACACCGATCCGGATGACTCTAAGTCTCAATCCGGATACGTATTTCTCATGAATGGCGGAGCGGTTAGTTGGAGGAGCTCCAAACAACCTGTGGTAGCGGGATCAACAACGAAGGCCGAATATGTTGCTGCTTTAGAAGCGGCTCAGGAAGCAGTTTGGATGAAGGAGTTCATATCCGAACTAGGAGTGGTGGCAAACGCGTTGGACCCAATGGTGATCTATTGTGACAACAATGGTGCCATTGCCAATGCCAAAGAGCCAAGGTCTCACAAGCATTCCAAGCATATTAAGCGCCGGTTTCACTCCATCCGCGAGCATGTCAAGGATGGAGATATAAAGATTTGTAAAGTACATACGGATCTCAATGTAGCAGATCCGTTGACTAAAACTCTCCCTAGAGCAAAACATGATCAACACCAGAACTCAATGGGTGTTAGATTTATCACTATGTAACTAGATTATTGTCTCTAGTGCAAGTGGGAGACTGAAGGGAATATGCCCTGAGAGGCAATAATAAAGTGTTTATTATGTGTATTCCAAGTATATGATAGATGTTTATTTTGCATGCTATAATTGTATTAATACGGAAACGTTAATACATGTGTGTTTAATAAACAAATAGAAAGTTCCTAGTTATGCCTCTCTCATAAACTAGCTCGTTGATTAACAAGATGATCAAAGTTTCCTGATCATGGACATTGGATGTTAATAACGGGATCACAACATTAGTGTAATGGTGTGATGAACATTCATCCGAAGTATAGCATTACGATCAAAGTCATTTAGTTTATATTGCTATAACAACTTACGAAGTGATCCTAATCCTTAGACCATGAGATCATGTCAATCACTAACACCGGAAGAGTTTCTTGATAACATCAAACGTCACACCGTAACAGGATGATTATAAAGATGGATTCGTAACTAATAAAGTGTTATGTTGAGGCTCATGGATCGAGAGTGGAATTTGTTCATCCCGATGACGGATAGATATACTCTGGGCCCTCTCGGTGATGTCACATTGATTAGCTTGCAAGCAAGTGATTTGATCACTAGAATGTTATATCACAGGAACGAGAAAAGAGTGCATGTCGGTAACGAGATCAAACTAGGTATGGAGATACCAATGATCGAATCTCGGACATGTAATATATCGTGAAACAAAGGGATTAAGATACTGGCATCCAGTTGGAGCAAATGTTTCATGCCGAAAGAATAAACAAGCGCATGAATTTATTTCACTAGATACCGAAACAGGTTTTCGGGTGAAATTGCATAAAGTGGTTATGCATGTGAAATGGAATTCTAGCAAGGGGTTATTTGTGAATGTTTGTCATTAAAGTAATTGACAAAATTCTGAATAAAATAAAAGAGTTTTATTTAATGAGAGTTTGCATTAAATTTGGTGGAAATTTAATGGGAATTTGAGTGGACTTTTGAGTGGAGGGAATTTAAAGGAGATTTGTGAGTGGAGTGTCCACCCACATGAAGAGGGGAGGGCAAGGGGGCAGCCCCATGCGCCGGCCACCCCCTTGGGGTTCTCCCCCTCCTCCTATAAAAGGAGCCCCCTCCTCACTTGTCTCTCACACCTCCTCGTGAAGGATCTCTCTCCCCCTCTAGAATTTATCCCCCATGGTCTCGGACTAGCGAGATACATGTTCCCGGTGGCTATTCGGCAAGAAAGAGTTGTGCTTCCGCTGCATCGCTGGAGCGAGGAGGCGGAGGTTGCTCGGTGCCTCGAACGTGTGTGCGAGCACGGATGCGCTGCTGATTTGCGGCGCTAGGACTTCCTCTCGATCTTGAGATCGGGAAGAGATCGTCTACATCAACCACAAGTTGAACTCGTTAAGCTTTGTCGGTCTTCAAGGGTATGTTCTCTACGGATATAGATCCGCTCGTTGTTTGTATCTAGTAGATAGATCTTGGTATATAGTTCACATCGTAGGAAAATTTTTGTTTTCTATGCTGCGAACCCTACAAATCCCTGCCCATAATCTTCATCGGAGCAACTGCAGCGCTGACGGCAACCAGGAAATCTTCCATCGAATACTCTGAGTCAGCGTCAACAGGGACACCTCGGCGCACACGAGCTGCAAGAACCGCTTTAGAACTCACGGGCTTAGCTTCTGGAAAGTGACCTGCGCAAAACACGAATGCGTCAGGAGGCAGCAGGGACAAAGAGAAAAATATAATCCGGCCGTGCTAAGAAGCTTATGATGAATATAACTCATCATTATATGAAGGTCTTTAGCCCAGTCGATCTTGCTCTTCTCAAAGCGAGCGATCTCCTCGCTCATTCCACGAGTTTTCAGTTCGGCAGCCTCGAGGAGCACTTTATTCTTCTGCAGTTGCAGAGCTAGCCGATTTTTCTTCTCAGAGAATTCCTGATCGACCTTTTCTAGTTTGGATTTCTGAGAGAGCTTAAGGGCCTCCACCTCGGCGCGCAGGCGAGCTATTTCATCATCCTTTTCTTTTAGCTGCGCCGAATGAGTAGCGCTTTGTTCTAAAAAAATGCAGCATCACGTCAGGCATGGGCGTGCAATCTTTGTGAGATGCTGCAAAGGTTTGTAACTCGGCTTTACCAAAGCCAAACGAAATAAAAGAAGCTTAGCTCACATTTTAAAGAGGGGAAGGTGTAAGGTAAAAGGGAAACTAACCTTCCAGGCTCTTGACTTTCTTTGCAAGACGAATGTTGAGATTATTGATATTACCTGTTCACCAAAAAAGTGAGCCGGCATCTCGCATACAAAACAATAAGAATGTCGAAAATGACGAAAAGAATTATCGACTTACTAGCCTTTTTCACCACAGGGAGAACTTTCTCATATTTTTCTTCCAATTTTCGGTGCGAAAAAATCAATCTTTGAAATTCGGCAGTCCGCCGGTCATGTGCAACCTGAACAATGGAGCAAACGATTATTGGATATTCAAAGCTAAAACAGATCCGAGTTAAGTGAAGCTTAACCCGGATCTAGGTGGCTGGATATTCGAAGCTAAAACAGATCCGAGTTAAACGAAACTTAACCCGGATCTAGGTGGATGGATATTCGAAGCTAAAACAGATCCGAGTTAAGTGAAGCTTAACCCGGATCTAGGTGGCTGGATATTCGAAGCTAAAGCAGATCCGAGTTAAGCAAGACTAAACCCGGATCTAGGTGGCTGGATATTCGAAGCCAAAACATATCCGAGTCAAGCGAAACTTAACCCGGATCTAGGTGGCTGGATATTCCAAGATCAACTAAATGAAAGTCAAGCAAGGTTTAAGGCAGATCTAGTCGAATATAGATTTGAACCCTAAAGTTAAAATTAAATTATGTAGAGCATTATTAAACTTCCAAGCAAATAACAAGTTATTTACCTGCAAGTTTCGGGGACTAGAATATATAGTAGCATATGGAGAATTAATCAAAACTCCGCAAAACAGCAATTACCTCATTCATCTTGTTAGTACCAAGGATGATCTTGGCAGCTTGATCCAAGCGGCCGCCAATGTCGAAAAGCTGAAATGGCTGACTGATTCGATTACCCTCAAACTGATCGGCAGCATTCCAATTATTGGCATATTCCACCAGCGAGCCGAGGCTGTTCCCACTAGCCGTCCGAGTTAGGACTTTACCCCGGACGTGCTGCGTAACCACCACGGCCGCAGGGCTTTTATGAAGAGCAAGCTGGGTACCGGCAGCCGGAGTAACGGAGGTTTTGGTGGAAGCAGTTCTTTTGCGCAGCACATCGGCGATACTCGGCTGAGAAGAGCCAACAAGACCTTTCTGGGAAGTGGAGGCCTTGGCGGCGACAGCTTTACTTGCTTTAGAGGCATCAGCAGGAGCTGATACCTCGGGAATGGGAACGATGTCTTTAGGATCCGGAGAAATCACGGTCGCAGAGGGCACCGGGATATTAACGTCCTCGGCCAGGGTGGGAGCTACTATAGAAAGTGCGGGGGTAGAAAGAGGCTCGGTAGAGAAGCTCGGATTCACAGAGGAGACAACTGGTTCCATAGAAATCTCGGAGGGCCGAGTGGAGTCAACGTCAACTAGAGGAGTCTCAGGTACATCATGGTGAGGGGGCGATCGATTCGGAACTGGAGGAGATGTAGCACGAGCAGGACTGGGAACCCTGGTATCTTCGGCAGGCGGAGGAGACGGCAGCCGAGTCACACGGCTAGTCATGCTAGGACCACCGGGCTTAACGGAAAGTGGAGCACTGTGGAAATAGAAAAGAGAGACGGACATCAGGTTGAAAAACAGAAAGAGAGAAACAAGAAATACGAGCAAAGGGAACTTACCCTGCAACTCTAGGCATGGTCTTGCGCCGGGGAGGATTCGGTGCGGATTTCTTCATTCGTTTCTTGGGAGCCGCCTCTGAGGCATCAGCAGGAGCGCCACGTTTCCCCGAGGTAACAGGGGGCCGGGAAGCAATAGGCTCGGCGTCGTGAACCTGACCGGCCGGATTAGCTGGGAAAGTAGAAGCAGGAAATACATAAGAAATAGGCATTGCGGCAACTACCTCAAGAACTTGGACCTCGTCCGAATCACCTTCCTCCTCGTGGGCCGAGGTCTTGCCACGAGCGCGAGCCGGGGCAGGATCCTAATTAGGGACGAACTCTTCTGAGTCCGGCTCCCCAGTGTCCGGGGTATTCCGGTCCGCGGGCCACGGAAGCAACAAAAGTTCGGCATCCTCATCCTTCTGCTCTGCGAACCTCTGTAAGACAAGAAAAAGGAAAATTAGTGAAAACAGTTACGAAAGCAATTGGAAACAGAGCGTTATTGGTTAAGCTTACTTCGGGAGGAGGACGCTCGCGCGTAAACGGTTTCAATCCCCCAAGCCCAGTCCTCAGGCATCTCCGTCTTGAAGATGGCTCGGACACGCTTAAAGATGAGATAGTTGTCGAGCTCCACAGTCGAGACTCGGTTGGGGTCGAGAGGACCGCTCATGTAGCAGAGTTTGTGCGTCCGTTTCTGAAATGGGCAGATTTGGCTACTGATAAAGCTAGCCATCAAATCCTCGCCGCGTAACCCGGCGCGTATCAGCTCTTTAAGCTGAATCTCAAAAGCTTCGGCCAAGGCGTGACTCTTCCTCGGATTATAAGTCCAATTCACCTTGGAGGGCGGGCCAATGGAGAATGCGGGGAGACGAATCCTGTGTTCTTGACATAGAAGAAGGATTTGTGCCACTTCTTGCACGACTCTAGCCCTGTGACACGAGGAAATACGGACTTCCTCCGAGGTGTAATGGACGCTGCTCCACATTGAGTAAGCAGTTTCTCGGAAGGGTGCAGAGACTTGTCAGGGACTACGTTAGAACGAATTTGGAAGAACTTCGACCAGACATGCACGGACGGCCATAGGCCGAAGTATCCCTCCGAGGCAGAGATAAAAGCAGAAAGAGAAGCGATGGCATTTGCAGGAAGATGATGCGGCTGAAGGCCGAAGTAGTCGAGAAACTCTCTAGCAAAGTCGCTAAGAGGGAGACCAAAGCCGCGCGAGAAATGCGACATAAAAACTACATACTCGCCCTCCCTAAGATCCGGAGAGGACTCGCTGCCGGGTAAGCGACAGGAGACCTCGGCGGGAATCCAACGAGTTCGGATAAGCCACTCGATCTCGCGGCGAGTAACGGAGGAGCCCTGCCACGAGCCTCGCTCGGGCCCAGAGCCAGCATCGTCATCCTCTATCAGGGCACCGCTAAAGGATCTAGACATGAGCTCGCCGGAAAAATCGGCGGAGGAAGAACTAGCGGCGGAGGAAAGTTTAGAGATACAGGGCCCCGTCGTGATTTTGCACAGGAACGGCGGCGGAGGATCAGATGAACCGCCGGACGAATACAAAATGGAGACAGAGAAATCTAGGGAAAATCCTAGGTGACGCGGCCGGAAAGAACTCACCGGCGACGACGCCGAAGCTAGCGAACGCGGACGAGGCAGACGGAGCAACGCGGCGGAGTCCTCGCCGTTGGAGGTTCAGATGAACGCGCGGCGGCGGAGCTGCGAACGGGCGCGGAAGCGGGAGGAAGAAGAAGGGCGCAGGCGAACGAAAAGGGGAAAGTGATTCCTCCAGCGCCGCACCCCTCTTTATAACCGAGCCGCTAGCAAGATAGTGGGATCGTGGGTGTGGCGGTTGGCCGTGTAGATCGTGTGCGCCACACAGCCACACGTCGTTGAGCGGAACCACACCGAGGGCCACACGGTAGCAAAGAAGGTCACGATCCCCAACGGAAACGGCACACGAGGCGTCGCAGCGCCGGCGCAACAGGCGCAGTGGTAACTGTGGCCTGTCAGTAAATACTGTAGAGGAACAAAAAACTAGAGAAACAATGATGGGGATGACACGTAGGACGAGGCGTACGCGAGAAGATACGATGATACCTCGAACGAGAAAGGAATAACTCGGAAACAATACAAGACGTGTGTCATGAAACTGATACGACCCGGCCGAGGTTATCAGCGGGGCCATACCAGCTTCGGGGACTAATGTTGGGGAGATAACCCCGGATAGGGTAAAGACGGGGAAAGACGAAAGGATGTTCCCCGTCTAGTTTCCGAGTTACAGTCTGAGTCGGCCGAATCATGTAGAGGTCGGCCAAGATAGGAAATGGCAGGACCCTTATAGTAATGACAAGGCCTTACCCGGCCGAGATACTTCGTAACTCGGCTGGGTTAGCCCGAGCAATCTTAATGCAGATAAAGGACAAGCCGAGCTACGGGAGGCAGGGCCGAATGATACGAAGATTGCAGGAGAAGGAGAAGCCTGAAGTCAAACCCTAGCTGCAGGCTAGGGAGAATCTGAGCCAATCCAAGCATTACGGACAAAGACGCAGCGCGACAGAGAGGCAGAAGGAGGTCACGGAGGTGACAGTCCTGAAGCCCGAGGCGCGCAGGAGGGGCCCTCTGGAACCTTGCCGTCGTTAGAGGAGCGACAGGTAAAGGGGGCGCCGAACTACTATATTGGGACAAGCATATTCCTCGAATATGCTTGCCACATCAGCCCTAAAGGAACCCAAGGCTCTCCTTTATAAGGAGAGGCTTGGACCCTGAGGAGGGGATGGGCTCATTTTTTAGTACCGTTAGGCTGATATAGTTGATCCTTCTCAAACACAGCTCGAGGAGCCCTTGTAGCCCAAGGAAGGAGAAATAAGATCTTTACCTTTGCTTTCTGTGTGCAGAATTAACTGCATCTTCCCTCCCCAGATCCCTCTAGCATCCATTGGCCCCAAACTTTAGCCTACCCATGGCATCTGCCGTGCCACCACCACGAAAATCAGTCAGATTAAAGAGGCGCAGAAGGGAAATGCTAGTATTGACGGAATCAAGCGTCGTATCGGTACAGGCAAAGTACCTGGATTCACCGAAGACGAGGAAGGAGTTTTGTGGTACAAAGGACACCTTTGTGTACCATCAGATTCTGAGTTGAAAGAAGTTATCTTGAGGGAGGCTCATGATACTCTTTATTCTATCCATCCCGGAGGAACTAAGATGTATCAAGATTTAAAAGAGCAATTTTGGTGGCATAAGATGAAGAGAGAAATCGGAAGCTATATCGCCAAGTGTGATATTTGTCAGCGAGTCAAGGCAGGACATCAAAGACCCGCTGGATTGTTGCAACCATTGCAGATTCCGGAATGGAAATGGGATTCTGTTGGAATGGACTTTATCACTGGACTGCCTACTTCTAGTAGGGGAAATGACTCTATCTGGGTCATAGTGGACAGATTGTCTAAAGTCGCCCATTTCTTGCCCGTCAAGACCACATATCAGAGTTCGAAGCTAGCGGAGTTATTCATCGCTAGAATAGTTAGTTTGCACAGAGTCCCCAAGAACATAGTATCGGATCGAGGAACTCAGTTTACCTCAAGATTTTGGAAGAAAGTCCAAGAAGGTTTAGGAACCCGTCTAGATTTCAGCACCGCGTATCACCCTCGGACCGATGGACAAACGGAGAGAGTAAATCAAATACTCGAAGATATGCTGAGAGCATGTGTGTTAGAATATGGATCCAAGGGGGAAGACTGTCTGCCGTTTGCAGAATTTTCATACAACAATAGTTATCAAGCCAGTTTGCAAATTGCCCCATTTGAATTTATGTACGGAAGAAAGTGTCTCACCCCTTTGAACTGGTTGGAAGTAGGAGAGAGTCAGATCTTCGGACCCGACATTCTACGAGAAGCAGAAGAGAAGGTTCACAAGATTCGTGAGAACCTCAAGGCCGCCCAATCCAGACAAAAGAGTTACGCCGACAAGAGACATAGAAACCTCGCCTTCAACATAGGAGATTTTGTTTATCTGAAAGTGTCGCCATTGAAGGGAATGCAGGGTTTCCAACTCAAAGGAAAGTTAGCCCCCAGATATATCGGACCTTTCAAGATTCTGAACCGTCGAGGAGAAGTATCATATCAATTAGAACTACCTGAAGAGATGTTAGCCGTGCACAATGTATTCCATATCTCGTTACTTCGCAAGTGTCTCGAAGTCCCCGAGAAGACCGAAGTGTTCAAAAATATCGATCACCGGACCATAGAGATCAACGATGACCTGACCTATCCCGAAGTACCCATCCGTATTTTGGAAGAAGCTTTTCGAACTACCCAAACCCGAAGCATCAAGTTTCTCAAGATTCAGTGGAGCAACCACACAGAAGAGGAAGCTACCTGGGAGCGCGAAGATTACATCAGGATGGAGTTTCCCGATATCTTTAAATCCTAGGTAATATTTTCGTCCTTTTTCAAATCTCGGGACAAGATTTTGTTTAAGGGGGGAAGGTTTGTAACATCCCAAAAATATTGAACTTGGATCATCAAACTCTAAGCATCAAAATTAGGGTTAACAAAAACTTTTCTAAATAAAATTATGAATGCATGCATATGAGTATGCATTGAATTTGAAATTCTTTTGAACCACCTTGTTTGTTTGTTTCCTTGCTTGTAGAATGTTTCTTTGGTGAAATAAACATCATCCAAAACATTTCCCACACTTTTCCCAAAGACAAATAAAGCAAAACAAATAAAATAAAGGAATGGTCATTTTGACCAATTTAACTCCCATGCCTACTTTGGCTGTCTCAAACTTTCAGAAACTAACAGAAACTTTTCTGGATCTTTGCACCCCTTGAATGTACTCATAACAAAGTATCAAGGCCCACTTTGTGATCATCCAGAAACTTTCAAAGGCATAGTTTAAATGAAAATTCAAAATTGAATCTTTATCATATGGGAAGATCCCACTTTTTCAAAAACCACTCAAACAAGCTCAACTATCAAAACCCAAGCATCTGCAGACTCACCAACACCAATCTAGCACACCCACCAAAAATCTTTTCAAAATTCAAAACTTGATTTCATGCGGCCATTTCATCAAACAGGTTGCAGACAAAAATCATACAAAATCTAAACACTATAGTGAGCAGTGATTGAAGCCTAACTTGTTCCCTCTCTGGTTGCAACTAGGTTTTAGTAGATCATCTAGCTCAATTGCACACCCTTAGCATCCCTGTAAGCTAGGCAATGCCATCAATGGTGAACAGCCGAAGCCACCCATGCCACCCTCATGTCGACAGCAAGCTAGGAAGAGAAGCAAGCCTAGCCAGCATGTCTGGGAGGCAGCCCACCGTCCACCGCCACTCCCTGTCCACCGCCACTCCCTGTCCACCGCTCGAACCTTTCCAACCACTGGACCACACGCACGGACCGCGCCCAGACCGCCAGCAACCATGCCGAGCGTGCGCTAGAGCGCCACCCTCGACTGAAGCCCACAGACCGCGCGCCGCCCTCACCGCGCGCATACATGATCTCCACCGACCCAGGAGACCGCCAGACATCCTCGTTCGCCGCCCTGTGACGCACAGCCACCGCTCGCCGTTGAAGACGCCGCCTCTGCCGCGCAGAGCGTCGCGTGTTCCAGACCAAGCCGCACCGCCCCACGCCTCGAAACCATGTTGTTGAGCATCGCCAGGGAACACCGCACCGCCCCCTACCTTCGCCCATGCCAATAGCCGCCTGTACCATCGCCCCCGACGAGCTCACCGTGTGCCCCGACGGTCCCCTCGCTCGACTATAAATAGAGGTCACCCCTGCTCGAATTCTTCACACCATTCTACTCCCCTCTCACCACTGTTCTTGCCACACCATCCCCGGAGCAAGGCGATCAACACTTCGCCGAAATTTCACCGGAGCCCGCCGCCTCTCGAGAAGAAGGGAGCCATCGATTTCGTCCACCCCAGGAGGTGCCGCGACCACCCCTGAGTTCGCCGTCGTCGACTTCGTCGTTCGCCCGCCTCGCCGACCCTCGCCAGCACCCCGGTGAGCCCCCAACAACCCCCACTAGCCGCGCTAGGTTTCTGTCTCGCCGGCGTTGCTCAACGTCGATGATGACTCTCAGCCGTTGGATTAGAACTAGATCGAACAATCCACATTGCCGCATACCGCTTCGCACCCCCTGTCTCACTGACGAGTGGGGACACCCACTTAAACAGCCCGCGGAAACGCTTCGCTTAGCAGGCCGGCCCAGTATCTTTTCCCGCGCAGCCCAGTTATTTGAATTAAACCTTTTCCATGTTATTTCAAACTCACTTCTGTACCCAACTTCAAAAAGCAACCCAGATCGATTAAGTGCACCAAATTGAATGAAACCAATTTTTTTAGAAAGGTCTGAGAATGATGAATCTAAGCCCGTTGGATTCAAGTCATTTGGATCTATAGATCACCCATGGTAAAAATAACAAGGCAGAAGCTTTTCTGCATTCAAACATTTTTCAAATTTAAACCATAATAGCTTTTGAGTTGATTCCAACTCTCAAAAATCACATTTAACCATACCTTTCAGAATATATAAAAATATATAGGTTTACTTGCAGAAATAATGTTCAAGTAATAAAAGAATGCTACATAGGCATTTCTAGCCACTTTAATTAATTAAAATAAAAGGGTAAAACCTTATTAAATTGTGACACCACTTTAAATCACATTCCCATGAACTACAATATGTGGTGATGACATGTGTCAACATGATCCCATATTTGGTTTGGAGAATATTAAATCTTAAGTAGTTTTTCAATGAGTAGAAATTACTTTTCTAAAAATAAAAGGAATTAAACCAAGCTTTAATCTTGTAATGTTAGTGATGATGTTAGATCATCTATAGGACCCTTGTGTGTGATGATTGCAAGTAGTTAAGTATTGTTTGGTGATTGTGTACCTCGTATTTATTCATAGACGATAGTACCGACCAAGGATACGAGGAGGAAGGAGGATTCTACGAAGAAGAAGCCGAGGAGAACTTCAACCACTGCTCTGCACAAGGCAGGCTTATATTGACACTGATGCAAGCCTAATACTACTAGTGAATGTGCAAGCTAACACTTGTAATTTAGCAAGCTTTATTAACTAAGTGGACCAATGCAAGCTAACCCTTGCAAGATACCCTACTGATGCCACAAACCATTACTTGTTACTATGCCCACTATATGCCTTAAGCATATGTTATCATATCCACTTGATAAACCAATCCTAGTTTTATTTGCAAGTTTATTACTTTATTTCTTTATCAAAGCTCTTACTTAAAGTTTACTGAAATAAATGGTAGGTACTAGAAAAATATGTGAAGGTTGCATAAAGAGCATTAAACTTGGCCTAAGTTAGATAATCTTGTTGTCACCCCAAGGCATAAGATTGAACTTAGTTAGAATCTACTAGTTACCACCCCTCATTAGTGCTTACCCCCACTTGTATATGCTAGTGCTAAGCATAAAACTTGATCAACTTTAGATGGGAATACTTGGTGGAAAAATGGTTATGAAAACCTTGGAATGATGGATCATTCTATTGAAATGTTTTGGACATGTGTTTCCGAACACCTGATGATTTTGGTGATGAAAATGATGAGGCATGAGCCTTAGCCCTTTATAAAACTGATGGTTGTCTGGATGCGATACCATTCCAATTTTATCGTACAACCATAATACCCGAATATTGGGTAGGGCTTGACTGGAAACTTATATACCTTAGTATTAGTTCCCTCACGGCCAAGGTCTGAGCTGAGGCTACCTTGTGAAGATTGTCCACCTGTGCAGTACCCAAGATGACAGATGGTCATGGTTGGGAGGCCAAACTCACAGGACAGGTACTTATACTAGGGCGTGTAATTGAAAGGTTAGGATTGATTATCCGCATGCTGAGTATGGTGAATTCAGGATTTGTTCCTGGGATGTATCGAATGTTGTGGTGAAAGTGTACAATCTCTACAGAGTGTCAAACTATTCGAATAGCCGCGTCCGCGGTTATGGACAGTTGCAGTGGACATACTGTTCCCCCGTCAGACTTTTCAAAATGACTTGTGAAATGAGTTGAGACTTTGACTTGACCACAACAGGGTTGTGATATGAGACACAGGTTCCCACTTAGGAGTTATAAAATTGTGACTAGCATTCATTTGCTTCTAGACTTAGTAGAGATAAATCTGGCTTTTGCAAAATAACCCTAGAGCCTAGTGTCCTATTACCAAAACCCCTTTTACTTGTTAGTATTAGTTTGCGAGTACTTAAAGATTACTCATGGCTTTGTCCCTGGCTATTCCCATGGCCAGACTATGAAGAGGAGTACCTGGAGGATGGACCCCAGGAAGGTTACGACAACTAGGATCATCTCTCATCGTCAGCATTGCCTGTGACCCCGAAGATGGAGCTTCGCCTACGCTACCGTTACTATTACGTATTCCGCTGCTTGATGTTGTATTAAGAACTGGATCATGAGATCCCTATTCGTGTAAGAACCTATGTATCGTTTGTAATTGATGATGTACTATGGTATCCAATTCTATTATGTCTCGCAAAAATGGTTATCCTGGGATTGCGATGTATGGCATAACAGGCATCTGGGATTAAAAATCCGGGTGTTGACATAACCTCAATGGGAATAATTGTAGTATTTCATATCCAAATCCTTTTCTTGAATTCTCATCATAATCATCAATCTTCAGCTTGTTGTCTCCAATACTCCAAAGTTCCTTTTACTTTAGTCCCTTAGGGACAAGTCATTATAAAATCCTTAAATTGGGGTCTCTGGTTTAGTTGATTTCCCTGATTAGGTATCCTAATCCAACTCCTTTACTTGATCATCAAGCTTCCTTATCACACTAGGTAAGGTCTAGGAAGTCTCACTAAAACATGGTTTTAGATTCTATTAAACAATAATTATGGTTAAAAGACGAATCTTTGATTTGTCATTGTATGGCTCAAGCTGGTAATCTTTCCAAGATTGGATTTGAACTCATTTAGTCCATACCCATTGGAATTTCTTGTTCCTCTACACTTGTCCAATTGGATGTGCTTTGTTCCCTCTTAAGTGTCATTTAAGAGTTGTTTTTCTTAGAATGAGTCTATTGGAGTTAGTCTATTCTGCCATCTTCAATCTTTTACCTTATCAGGCTTTTAGACAATCTTTTGTTATTACCTATAGTACTACTTCAACTTCCATTTATTAGTTACCTCAAGGTTTAAGTACTACTACCCTGAAGTACACTTTGATCTTTTATCCTGACATACTTCCGAAAGTACTTTTCTGATGATTATCTTTTAACCTTATGAAAATAAGGCTTGCTGTTGTTATAGGTTAATCCTTCTTCTCCAACCTTTATTCGGAAAATTAGATAATGATACTTTCATTTCTAATGTTTACTCTCCCCCTTAGGGTTTACTAATAGTCTTCAAACTGTCTATTTAGTATTTATTGGCTTCATAATTAGAATATTGGTCTCTATCCAGCTTATATTCTACCTAGTTAGGGTCTTATGAAAGATTGTATGGTGTATCCACACAATTGTGGATCTTCGAAGTGAATCTTTCAGCATTATTTGTCTTACTTACTATTTGGACATTTTCGCTTTGATAGGTCAATTTTCACGAAGAGTCTCGAAAAACGGTCGCTTAAATTTTATACTCCTTTAGGTCTTACTTAGCTTAGGACAAGTTTTATGCTCTTTATGCAACTTTTAAGATGATATGGTTAACTATGTCAACCAACACCGGTTGCGGACAAGATACCAACTGTGGATCAGATTACCAACTATGGGTCAAATATCATCTGCGGATTATCCTAGGTTGTAGGGATTACGCTACGGCTTCCAACATCCTTATGGCATTCTCTCTGAACTGTTAGAGCTTGAATACCATTCTTCTCCAAAACTTCGTATTTGCATTTATTCATGATGCTTCCATGAACTTGGTACTACTACTCCAATACTTCTTAGCAACATCACCTATTCTGAGTGAACTTTAAGTTTATTACTTCTTGTTGCTCCGTATATTTTCTACATTAATCTTCCGTCTTATTGCTATTTAGCAATTATCTCAACTTGATCCATCCTTCAAATTACGTTGACACTCCTTATACTTTGCTTCATTCTTCATGTAAGTCTTTATCTTGGTCTTTGAAAATCGTCACTCCCTTACACGAATTCCCTTTTCTATCTAGGTCTATAACATCAAGTAGTAACTGGATGTTGCAACATGCATTTGCACATCAAGTCAAACTTCATGTATAGATCTAGTCAATCAAGAAGATCCAAGAAAAACAAATAAATCCAAATGTGGTACGCATAACACACAATATTCTAAGCCCAGAATATAATAGTTGGGTATAATATCTCTAGAATTCAGGCTTAGTTGTGTAGTATATGATACTTTCTCGTATAGGTTTACGTTGTGATACTTAGCACTTAGGGGTCAAACTATTCTTTATCTCAATATTTACCCAAATTGCTCAAGTGCAACAGGATAATCTTAAGCAAAGTGGTCTTAATTTGGTTTTGACTAACCTTTAGTCCCACCTTTTGCAATGATTAACTATGAACATCATTTCCTCATTTAGTAAACTAACCTCATATAATCTTTCCAAGCGACTAATAGGTTTCTTTAACCAGAGATTATTGGAATTTTCTAGCACCTATGACTTCTATCATAGTTCTATCATGCTATTTTCTTACTACTATTTTAGAATGATTTACTAATTATCTGTCATATTTATACACTTATCATGGTTTCGGAGCTAATCTCACCATGATATGGTTATGTTTTACCTATACATCAGGATTCAAGAGCTAATCTAACCATGATGACTTTGTTTCACATTACTCCATCGTTAAATCCTAACATAATTTCACTTCATCACGTAGAATTCTCAAGTGAATACCACATTATTACTACTCATTACATCAACATTTATCCTAATGATATTCATCATGTTGTCTTTGGTTATCAACTAACAACGATAAGGTTTTTAGGGAGTGCTCACGCGCGACTACTAGTTTTATCACGAACTCTTTCACGGACAACGACAAGATCTTTCGCAACGAAGACTTCTTTCCCGACACCGTCAACCTCTTCGACGACATGATTGATCTGTTAACGTGAGCGGTTCATCTTCTGCACCGTACTCTATATTCCTTCATCTTGTTCGGATCTTTTGTTCCACTGCAAATTTTGCTTTATATACTATGTGTAGTAATCTGTTTAGAATTTTTGTTTATATTCCTGCGAGTACCGAGTTTGCGACTAGGGTGTCAACTGGAATTCCATCAAATTTTCACTTCTAGTTCATTGCTCAAATCTACTCCCTCCGTCTCATAATATAAAATGTTTTAGCTTTATGGAAGGAGTGTATCTAGACCTCTTTTATTGTATAGGTTCGAAGTGAATTTATACGCTCAAAAAGGTATGTATACACTCCTTTCACAGAGCTAAAACATTTTTTATATTATAAAACATAAAGAGTAGTGTACTCAAAATTTAAACTAGATTTTGATGAATAAGCTAAAAATGGAATTGACGTCCTATGTGCGAGCAACCGCAGCGGGGAACGTGAGCCAAGTCAACTTTACGACGTGCCCCTAGGTCATGTTCCCGGAAGCTCCACGAAAACTGCATGTAACCAAACACGCACTAGCATAGCAATACGAAACTCCCGGTTCCACCGGCCAGTGCCGGCCACTTGTGGGCAACTTAACAACTGATGATCATAGAGAAGCAACCACCTGGGTTTTATGAGACTGTAGCAGCATCGATCGGAGAAGAAGGAATATACGTAGAAATCACATTCACATGGTGAGGACGTGAGGTGGTGCGCACGAGCACGACACGAGCGCCTACCGGGAGCTTCGGTGCTCAAGCTCGTGGCACGCGTGTCGCTCCTCTCGTGGAGGGGGTAGGCGGATCGGGCCGCCGGTGCGGTAGTAGCTAGCAGCATGGCCGGCTTGTCATGTGGTGGGAGAAGCTGGCGCTCGGCTGGGCCACAAGTCCGCTCGCTCGCACCAGCCGAAAATCTAGTGGTACCGTGCGCGAAAGGATGGGCCGTACTGTGTTGGTTGACTCCGCGGGAACGAGCTACACAAACCACGACACGCGGGACGCGCTGGTGGTGGTGGTGGTGGTGGGAAGCTGGGCCGGGGCCGCGATCGTGCCATGCCTCCTTGTACTGTTCGCGGCCGACCCTCGGTAGAAAGTTCGGCCCATCTTGTTGCGGTGCTCGCTCGCCAGTCGCACGCGGAGGACGGACAGACAGACAGCACCGCGTCAAGTGGAGCACCGCGGGGGGGGGGGGGGGGGAGTGTCCGCCTCCGTGCGGTCTCTGTCTCTGCCCGTGTGGGTGTGGAACACGGTGATAGCTGACAGGTAGGGCGGGGGCATCTGGTTCCTGACGCGCATGGACGTCGCTATATTCTCCACAGACCACATGGCCGATTGATTGATTGGTGGTGCTTTGAACATCAGCCTGGAGGGAGGGAATCTCCGCGCGCCGGAAGAAAAAGCCGACGGGAATCAGGCGCCGCCGGAGGGGAATTTTGTGCGGCCAATCATTTTGTTGTCTTGGCGGCCGAAACTCTTCAATTTGACTGCCTCCCCGTGGTGCGGGAAGATTACCGTGTCTATGTCGTTGGACCCGGGCATCTTCAACGTGTCAGCAGCTCGGGCATAAAAGTGGTGTACTAGTTGTGAAGGTTATGGGTTATATTTTGCGTGCATGTCATCTATAGATGGAATTATACAGCTAGCTAAACTAAACTACACCTACACTTATAAGGATAAAAACTTTACAAGCCGTGTCTATACATGTGCACCTAAATTGGAGAACAGAACACTCAATCAGGAAGAAGAGATTTACAATTTTCAACTTGACAGCGGTGAGATCAAAGTGCCAAATTATTAGAGGCACAATGTCCGAAGAGTTGAGGCACCCGTTCAACTTTTTTCTTTTAGAAATGTGCGCTTTTATTATTTTGAGTAATGTTTACATCCGACCTAGGCATAACTAGGATGCACACAGTCGCACAAACCACACAAAAAGATGAAACAGAGAGTAGACTCAAATTACAAAAAACACCAACAAAACGGCAGCCTCAAACTATGGCAGATAAATCCACAAATCACGCGGTCATCCATGTCGGGAGAAAATATCACTCGTTGTGTCCTCCAATCGCATACATCCCTCCACAAACAAGTCGCAAAACTTCATACGTTGGAGAATAGTCCATGATCGGAGAATGGCTATGGCCTGATAAATAAGTTGCATGGGAGAAGGTACAATGCTATTAAAAATCTTGTCATTTATACATAGCCATAGCGACTAAATAATGGCAAGCGCTTTCATCCTAAATAAAGTCATATATTTATCATCTATCCTATGCAGCCAGTTACCAATTTATCATCTATCCTATGCAGCCAGTTACCAAAAACAATGGCCACTGAACGAGAGGGAGATAAACCAGAGACTATTTGGATAAATGACCATATAGAGAGAGAGCAAATACAATGGAAGAATAAATGACGGATTGTCTCATCATGATGACAAAAAACACATTATGTACTTCCATGCCGATTCCTTTTTACAAGATTATCTTTTGTAAGGCACCTGTTTAACTACATACCTAAAAGACTTTGCATTTCTTTGTTTCCAAATGGTCCACAAGGCGGTGATGAGAACTGTTGGACAGACATTGCATACGGTACTTGAGTTTTTGTACGCGAGTTCTAGGGGATGATACTTGCCATTTTGATACTTGAGTACGGTTAAACATTGTAGTAATGGTGTAACTATAGTCAGGGACGGAGCCAGCGTCTAAGCTCAAGGGGGGCAAGGTGTGCATGTGATATGATTGAGGGGAGCTGAGCTAGCAAATCTACCACAAATAAGGACCTGCCATGACTAATATTCTTAAGAAAATCATGAGCAGAGGGGGGGCGTCGCCCCTGCTCGTCCCCCCTTGTCTCCGTCCCTGACTATAGTAGGGTTGCTCTAATTAATATGCCTTTCGCCATCCTCCACCCCGCGTGTATTGTTCTATAGGCATCCTCGCTAGCCTAAAATCTCGTTGGTCCATGCACTCATCCTATGATTAGTCGGTCAAATGTATCGGCGACTTTCTAAACTACGCGACTGTGAGTGCGGAATCACCTTAAAATGCAACACATATATAGTCTCCATTTACATACCTTACTTTCTGTACAATGCACCCTTAGTATTTTTTTATCACTCTGTACTACGATATAATCAAACCCAACTTTTATTGCAAAGGTAGAAACTGTAGTGCTCCACACTCTCAAAGACAGTCACATCATCAATTCTAGGGTTGCCAATGTCCAAAATATATTGTTTGCCTATCCTCCTCTTCATCATCATATTTGCATCCCAATTTCGTATCTTCAACATCATCTTCCTCATCAGCCCCATAGTCAGGCTCAAAGTTTGGATCAATCAAATATTTCATACTTTTCATGCTATCGGGATCAACAGCAACATATGGATATGTTTTATCGTCATCATCTCAGAAAACAAAACCATCCTATGCCCCTTCCCCTATTTCGAAGTCTTCCCGCTCGCTTGACAACGCATCATGCTCAAGGACATACTAGACTTGACAATACATCTACATGCATTCTAGCCTTGCAGGATCCATATTCGTACCGGATCCGCTTTACATCCACTGTCGAAGGCATGCACCCAACGGCCAACTCTTGGTTTTTTGCTTTGTGCCACCTGAGCAAGCCAAGGCAGGACAAAATGACCAAGAGAGATGGCATACAGGGGACAACAACTAGGGCGACGAACATAGGCCCAAGGGAAGGGCGAGGGCGGTGAACGACCGAGCGGTGTTTTGGTGGGAGGAGCAGGATAGTGGAGAGGAGCAGGGCAATGACAAAATGTAGAAAATTGCACAATAGTGGGGGCTCTAATCCTCGAACAAGAGATGCGTGCCATCTACTATTGAGGTGGTGGTACCCGCTTATCAGAGTAACGGTGACATCAACGACTGAGTCAGATGTGATCCACATGTAAAAAAAGAGTCAAAAAGGCAAATTTGCTAAAGTAAACGCTAAATGGATCGAGTCGTATAGACATAATGAGTTTGCAGAAGCTGGTGGTATTTTTCTAAAACGTGGCATTCAAAGACGTCTATCGCGATAATGGAAGGTAGGATCAAGCCAGTGAGAACTTAGAGTATACCTACCTCGACCTAATACACTTATACTGAGATATACATATTCAAAGATATAAGTTTTGACGGATCAAAAGAAAAATAGGCAATGCAAACTTAAGTTTTAGAGGATACCCGAGCACACCTCTTTTAAAATAGGAAAGAAAACAGGGCCTTCGTATTGTTAAATCCGATAAAACAACACGTACACGTGGCTGCCCTGGTTTATCCATCCGAATGTATCTAGCCTGCAGGAGCAGGACTGCACCGTATCACCGATCGTACGTAGCCGAAACATCTATGCGGCACCCATGCACATCACGAAGCAGGCAGTCAGCGATGGCATGCCAGCAGCACTGCGGTCTGCGGCGGCAGGAAAAGAAGAAGAAACTGGCGCGGCGACCAGGCGCGCTAGTTGGAGCGGTAGTAGGTAGCGCCCCTGCCCCTGCCCCTGCCCCTGCCCCTGCGAGTACCGAGGAGGAAGAGGGTGCCATTGGCCATATCACATATTCTTCCTTATCCGTCCATGCCGCTACCAAAGCATGCAGCCCCGGGGCATGGACGAGCGACGACGGCCGTCCCCTCCATCGGTTAACTCCTCGGTACTGGAATCCGGATAGCCTCGGTATGCGAAACGGCCTCCCCTGTGTGGGTCGACGCGGACGATGGATCATGGATGATGTGGTTGACCAAACCAGTTGTCCACCATGCCTCTCCCCCAGAAGGATCACTACACCTTAAAGTTTCCTCTCCCCTTTTCACGTTTCAATTCGTTGACCTGGCTGGTTGCGTCGATCGTACGTGTGGGTGCATGCATATGCTGATCGTTCGAGCTGCAGACGGCATTCCCTTCCGTGGCACTCTTCTCACAGCAATGACTACCCCAATTCAGCCTTTTGTCAAACAAAAAAACTACGACTCCAATTCAGCCTTGCCCGGCCCAAGGGTTTTGACTAGGACACGAGGCAGGGCCGCATGAGTATCTATCTATCCAATATTTCGAGGCTTTTTTTTTACGATAATCCACCAATCTATTAATAATCATCAACAGTTGTACAACGAGATACAAAAGTAATAAAAATAGGCTTTGTTGGATTAGATCATCGTACAACTTTGTAAAGTTTTTTGTTGTAATGATGATGATTTACATATTACTTTGAATCAGATATATTGGTCGTGTTTTGTCAGCATTAACCAGATTTAATCCGGTACGCCACACCTAATAGATTTATGCATTGGCACCCTTGTAAGAATTCCAATATAATGGCCGCCCCTATATAAATAGGCCAGTCCTACTTCTCAAGGATGATTCCATCTTGATGCCTTCGACCGGTTTAACAAAAGATCTTAAGAGCGGCCACCAGAGACACCCGCAGAATCTTAGCGGCGGAACATTCGTTGTTTCGATCTTTGCCAGCCTCCCTCGTTGAAACTTTCAATTTGTTAGTTAGAGACGCCGAGGACCGCATATTACATTTTGGCGTGAAATTCCGATACCTTTAATCTAGGTTTTGTGTCTCCGGCTACGGTACCTTAGCAGTGAAGATGATGTCGGAAGAAATTGTATTCTCCGACCTCCACCTTGTCCTACTGTGGCCATCGCAGCCTACTCCATGGTTTCAGTGGTTATCATGGCTAATCTTCTTCTGGTTTTGGTCTATTAATTGTCGGTTTAACAATCGATGGGTAAGTAGTTTGATAGTAAGTGTATCTTTGGCCAGAGTAAAATCAATGACCTTGGGTTTCCACCTCTTGATGTGGCCGACGGTTCTGACATGTAAGATTAATTCATTATGTGCAAGCTTCATATTCCGTAGTTTTCGACCAGTCTTATAGAGGAACATCAAGAAATAATAATCATACAAAGGCCATATACACATACTTTGACTTTGAATTTTTTTGACGGAACTTTGGTTTACCAAGGATCTTTGCTTTTGTGTTCATTTAGCTTATCTCCAACATACTATACCTTTGTAGATGAATCTATAAAATGGAATAATTCTTTATGAAAAAAATCCGAAAAGAGAGGGGGAGAGAGAATCCTGCCAATTATTTGTCCTGGTCAGCTCTAAGTTGACCTCATATGTGGGCCTGTCTACCAAGGTGTGGCCCAAATACTAAGTATGGTTCAAACCATAATTTTCGGGTTACTTAAATCCGGTTCACTATGTCGCAAAGCTAAATTTGAGCTGACGGGGCGGAATGGATATCTGATTCAGAGCAGACGCGTTGTCGTAATTATAGAATGTGATTCCCTTTGTTGATAGTGTATTCCCTGCCGTGAAAATCCTCCGTGATTATAAAGCGCAATCCAGTTGGATAGAGTGATCGTAAGCGCATTTTTATTGTACTCCAAATACAGGGGAGCACAAGATGTAGCCGAACATGTTCTTCTGCATATGCCATCGCCTTCTTTATCCATTATCCGGGATGGGTTTTGTCTTCTGCAGGGGCTTCTTTAGGAAATGAATGTGCGCTTTACACAAAGTTCCCAGCTGTGCCTACCTGCCTCTTCCTTGTCAAGAATATAATGATTGACTGGTATATATATATATATAGGTCTCAATATTTTCTAGGGAACGTACCTGTTAATCTGAAAGAAAAAGAACGATGCATAGATGGACACGTTATATAGATGCTGATATCGAGAAGTATAACATTATATAAGCTTTGCATTGGATATTTTTCCTCACTTATTTGATCCGATCGCCCTCTACTGTGTACTCCATCGCTTATTTTTCCTCACTTATTTGATCCGATGCTTTGGAGTACCACCTACCCACCTCCATCATATACCAAGGCGCTGATCCCAGTATTCTGCATGAGGAGGTATAACAAGTGTGCGACACCTCCGAAAGTGTGTTATCCCTCTTATACGAAGAGTATAAATGTGAAGAATTGTGAATATGCCTCCGAAAGTTCTACCTTGTGTTTTGTACTTCCAAACTTGTTACCAATTTAATTGCGGAAGATATAAAATATTGGGAAAGAAATTACATGGGAGCGTACCCACACAAAGTATATATTGTCCCGCTATAAGGGTTGTAAGACTATTGTTTCCTGCCAAGCCCAAGCATCCATACTTGGTTTTCGCAAGAAACCATGGAACTTTTCAACTGCTTGGTTGGCATTATGTCACAATGTGGGACCATCAAGAATGGAAGGAGTCCATTAGGTCAATCCCAGATTACAACTAAACTTTGACGCCCAATCAACCGTGGAGATCCGTATATAGATGGAACAACATAATGGCATATCTTCAAATGTAGGAATTCGGGTGACACGGGTAGATGCCATGGTGCCTCTATTTTCGCCCGCCTGGCGGTCGAAAGTCCAAAACCTACGTTTCAAGAAAACAAGATAAAGAATTTGAGCCAAGACTGCCTATGGTTCATTCGAGCATGAGAATATTCTTGATTTGGCACTGTGGCTACAAGTTTACCGTGCAATTTCTTGTTCTGAATACCACCATATAAGAAATTTACATGGTTTCGAGTTCGTTATTTTCATTAGCTGGGCAACTAAGTCACCACTGAATAGACCAGTCTACCCTCTTTTTTGTTCAAAGAACAAATTGACCGTGACAACCGATCCTCTTAAGATAGGGAAGACGTGTTTTTTATTCTCAATTGGTTTGATTGCATCTCAATAACTGAACAAATATTCCGCGAATGAAAAGAACAGGCAACATAATGCTGTAGAAGTATATGTTCCCGCGGCAGATCAGCCTTTCGGATACACTTTGGTACCAGTATTTTCGATTAGTACAACTAATTGAGGAACTCCCAAATTTGATTCGGTGCTTCTGTTATTGTGTCTCTTTTGTCTGGCCCAATCTTCTACAGTGGTAGCATTCAAATTCCTTTTCTTATTCCATCTACGTTCTACTTTGTCTCGAATCCATATCTCTACACATTTTGTCGTCTGTGTCCCAACTTGAAGCCTTACCTCTGAAGAAATGTGTGTCGAATTCTCCGCTATCTTCCACACAAACGGGCAGATGGCACGTCTCGGCAGAAAGTATTGCACAGGCCTGTATCTTTCAGAACAAATTCCTACTTCACCTGATTGAAGAGAGAGAAACAAAAAAGTAATATCCCCTACTCCACTTGGGAGACTGAGATTCTCAATCCCCAAGAATCTTCGGCGTGATACGTACGTATATACAGTTACAATAAGTCCAAAATTAACATTGGTACTAGAACGTGCTAAAATATGAATACATCTAAATTTCGTACGAGCCATGTTAATATATAGAAAACGTATGTTCTAACCTTTTCATGATCTGTCTATCTAGAGTACATATCAACATGTTATCATCACAAGTGAAAATTCACACGGCACATCATCTTTAACAAATCTTAGATGTACGTGTAAACTATTACAGAGCGTGTTTGGGTGTGTGTGTGTGGTGGGGTGGGGTGGGGGAGGGGGTTGGATTGACCCTTTACAATATGCCTTCTCTTCTGCGAGCCACATACACCAATGATAACTAGCGCACACATGAGCACTACCAGAAAACTAGCTATCAATGCGCATATTTTTTTAGATTCTATGATATATATTGGATGCGTCACTGTTACCTCGCCACTAAAATTTATTTCTATGCCGCATATCCATATGGGTCACATAATCATTAAATTTATGTGGCGCATTTCTTTCATATACGCCAGTGAACATTTAAAAATTCAAAAATAAAATCTAAAATTGAAATAATCTAAAAAACCTAAATATTTGATTTTCTTGAACATATAATCACACTGCGAACATCACTCAAATGATATCGAAACGATGACTTCCCACCAGGTTAGCCATCCTCAAATTGCTCCAACCCAAGCACGTTAACTTCTAAGTTCTATTTCATTGAGCAACCATATGCTACTAAATTCATTATTGATATTAGTATCATATCAATCCTCTTAAGCCTTGTGACTGTATATGTGTGTGTAGGTGTGTATGTGTATCTTTAAATTCCATCAAAAATCAAAAAATTCAAAAGGAAATTAAAAAATTCAAAGTTTCAAAAAAATAAAAAATTGAAACAAAATCAAAAAGTAAAATTTGGAAGAAAAATTCAAAAAAATAAAATTTTAAAAAATCAAAACTATAATATTTTAAAAAATAAAATAAACAAGAATTTAAATTTTCAAAATTTCAAAAAATAATATATATATATTTTAAAAAAACTAGGATTTAAATATTCAAAAAAACTAGAATTTAAAAATTCAGAAAAATTGTGTTTCTGTGAAGCATATAGGAATATGCGCCACAAAAAATGGATCTTTCTGTGGTGGTCCCATATTCTATGGCGCATATTGTTATAGTTGCCATAGAAACATCATATTTTTGTGGCGCGTATAGATTACGGGCCACAGAATCGCGACCACCCTTACTTGGTCATGGGTCCCATGATATTTTTGTGGTGTGTATAGTACTATGCGTCACGAAAACATGAATTTCTATGACGCGCATATGGTTTGCATGCGCCACTAGCTATCTTCTGTGGCGCATGCACCCCAATATGCTCCACTGAAATCCTGTCTATCAATACCTACTTTCGTAGCAGTGGAGAGAGAGAAATGTGGTTGTTTTTGATTTGCAAAGAAATGTTCTTTATATGAAAGAAAAGTTACTTCGCCTCTTGTCATAGCCTGATGAATCATAGTCACTGTCGCCGAGAGGGTCGCCGCTGTCGGGAGTAACCGTCACCGTCGAGGGGGTGAGGATGCGGGGGACGAGTGCACACGCGGGGGTAACTCAATCCTACCACCCCTTCTCCCTCTTAATACATGATGTTAACGACATGTAACAGCCGTGTCCAGGTCCCTCCTCGGATGGTTGCATCGCTTGATGCTACGAAGACGCGATGTTGGTCGCGCACCCAACAGAAGCAACAGCGTCGAGTTCTTCCGGAACGTCGAGTCCTTCCGGCTAAACGTTGCGCGAGCACTACGCCGACACTTGGATCCTTATGCGTGAGACGCTGACTCGATGCACTTCCGGGTCAGTGGTTTCTCCTCGCATGAGTCTCCACTCGAGTCTACGACTCGATTAGACACTCGGGGGTTACTCTTATCAGGAGCGTTGATCGCGCACCCAATGTACCTCTGGGTCAGCAGTATGCCCACGAGATTGCCGATTACAACTGCATGATACAAGACTCGAGTCTCTGCCCGAGTCTATGACTCCTCCAGACACGCGGGGGCTACTGCAAACTCGAGCGCTGGTCGCGCACACAGAAGATCTTCGAGTGGCATGCTTTGATTCCTTACTCGGATCAATGATTCGACTAAGAACTCGGGGGCTACTCCCATAGGGATCCCTTGTCGCGCATTCGAAAAAACGAAGGCATTCAGGGCATCTGCAAGGTCATCCAAACAACTTCCGGATCACCGTATTGTGCAACCGACGAATATAAGTCTCTGCTCGAGTTTATGACTCGAACAGACACTCGAGGGCTACTCCCATAGGGAGCGCTGGTCGCGTACCCTATAGTCCATTATGTTGACTACATCCATAATGCTGAATCCTTTACAACAACCGAACAAATTCAGCTGACCCGACGAATTTTCGGGTGAAGTGCTTCGCACTCGACACAACTTTCTACTCCAACATCCAAATGCAACGCTCAAGACAACCGAGTCTCCACCCAAAACTTGTTCGGATGAAGGCACTCGAAAGACTATAGAGTCTCCAGTCGAATCTACGATTCGACTGAACACTCGGAGGCTACTGACATGGATATGCCCTACGGGTACCCGATGTTAGCCTACCAGGTCTAGCCCGACAGAAGGCCCACCCGACGACCTACCAGGGTCCATGACGCCTATGACGTTTTGGCTTCTATGAAGCCTATATGGACACGGACTCCCAAGCGCACAAGACAAGGAAAACTCAAGACTAGAGTTTTCATACAACTTATAACCTACTCGTATTGGCACCTGAGACCTAGCCTCCACATTGTTGAAATTATGCCCTAGAGGCAGTAATAAAGATGTTATTATTATAATTCTTGTTCATGATAAAGTTTATATTCCATGCTAGAATTGTATTAAACGGAAACTTTAATACTTGTGTGGTTTGTGAACAACACCGTGTCCCTAGTATGCCTCTATGGACTAGCTCATTGATTAATGATGGTTAAGGTTTCCTAACCATAGACATGAGTTGTCGATTAATAATGAGATCATATCATTGGGAGAATGATATGATGGACAGACCCAAACCAAGCGGAGCAATTAGATCGTGTCATCGTGTTCATCTTTGCGAAGCTTTTCTTATGTCAAATATTGTATTCCTTAGACCATGAGATAATACAACTCCCTGGTATCGGAAGAAAGATTTGAGGTCATCAAACGTCATCCTATGAGAGGGTGATCATAAAGGTGTCTCTTAGGTGATTGGAAAGTACCTGTTGGGTTGTATGTATCGAGATGGGATTTGTCCCTCCCAAGTCGGGGAGATATACTTCGGTCCCACTCGGTAATCGATATCAACGCCGCTTGCAAGCATGTGGTTAAGGAGTTAATCACAAAGTGATATCGGATTACGGAACAAGTAAAGTACTTGCTGTGAACGAGATTGAACTAGGTATGACGGTACCGACGATCAAATCTCGGGCAAGTAAAATATCGTGAGACGAAGGGAATATATATATGGGATTGATTGAATCCTGGCATCGTGGTTCATCCGATATGATCATCGATGAATGTGTGGGAGTCAATATGGGTTTCCAGACCCCGCTGTTGATTATTGATAGAAGATCATGTCTGCATATTCTCGAACCCGAAGGGTCACACACTTAACGTGTCTCGACGCTAGGATAAATTGGATAATTGGTTTATGAGTTTTTGTTCGGAGTATCGGATGGGATCCGGGACATCACGAGAGGTTCCGGAATGGTCCGTAGAATAAGATTCATATAAGGCAATGCAGTTTTTGGAGTTTGGAATTGTTTCAGGTTAATCGGTATTGTACCGGAAGCTTCTAGAACCTTCCGGAGGGGGAACAAAGTGGCCCCACCTGCCGGGAGGGGGCATGGGCCTATGAGGGAGTGCCCTGGCCGCATTGGGCCAGGGGCACAAGGCCCCATAGGGCCCAGCCGGCCAAACAAGGGGAAACCCTAATTGGAGCTTCTAGAAGGAGGGGCGGAAACTTGCCCCCCACTCCTCCCTCCTTTGGCCGCCGGCCTAGGACTTGGGGGAGGGGTTAGGGCTGGCGCCCACCCCTCTATATATAGAGGGCTGGGGCGCACCCCCCACACACACCTTCCCCTCAAGCCTAGCCGCCCTGCTGCCCTCCTCTCTCTCTCCCTCCCGACTGCGTGTAGGCGAAGCCCTGCTGCAGAAACTCTCCACCACTTGCACCGCACAGTCGCGTTGTAGATCCAATCCGTCTCTCCACCATACTTGCTAGACAGAGGAAGGAGGAGACGTCGAGGTGCCGCACGTGTGCATTCTCGGAGGCATCGCCACTTGCGGTGTTAGATCGGAGCGGATCGCGAGGAGGAGAAGCGAGTACGACTACATCACCCACGTTCCGACGAACATTCCGCTGTTTGCATCTCCTAGATTAGATCTTGGCTTTCTCGTTCGCATCCGTAGAAAAATTTGATTTACTATGCTGCGAAACCCTTCAGTGGTATCAGAGCTAGATCTATGCGTAGATGTGTTTCACGAGTAAAACACAACATGGTTATTGCGGGCGTTGATGTTTTCTGTTGCAAGCCTCTTGTTTGTGTTCTTCTCATGACGCGGGATAGTGAGATTGAAGCGGTCCAGGCCAACCTTACGCGACGTCGTTCGCGAGACCGGGTCCGCACTTGACGTGTGGCTTGTTCCACACATGCGGCTGGTGGATGCCAGTTTCTCTCACTATAGTTGTCATGGGATTAACACCGGAGTTTGGCAACCATAATATCACCGCTGTGGCTTTCCGTAGGTAAGAATCGTTCTTAGCTTGCTACTCCCATAAGCCACGTAAAACATGCAACAACAAAGTAGAGGCGTCTAACTTGTTTTTGCAGGGAGTGTTTTCTGTGATATGGTATGGCCCAAGATGTGATGTGTATATTGTATGCGATGATCATGTTTTGTAATGTTTCACGACTTGCATGTCGATGAGTACACAACCGGCAGGAGCCATATGGTTGTCTTTATAATTGTGTATGACCTGTGTGTCAACTTCTTATGCGCCATGTAATAGTTTCACTTTATCGCTAAGTAGTTAGCAATAGTTGTAGTTGCTATTCGTGGTGGAGGCAATCATGGTGGAGTGATGGAGATCATGCCGGCACGCACAAGATGGAGATCGTTGCGCGAAGATTGGCTATACCATGTCACATAAAGTTATATGCATGTGATGTTTATCCTTTCATGTATCTTATTATGCTTAGATCGCGACGGTAGCATTATAAGATGATTCCTCACTTAAAGATCAAGATAAAACTGTGTTCTCCCCATGTATGCACCGTTGCGAAAGTTTGTCGTGTCCAAGCATCACGTGATGATCGGGTGCTATAGGCTCTACGTTCACATACAACGGGTGCAAGCCAGTTTTGCACACGCGGAAATACTTGGATTTAACTTGACGAGCCTAGCATGTACAGACATGGCCTCGGAACACATGAACCAAAAGGTTAAGCATGAGTCATATGAATGATATGATCGACACTTCGTTGTCCACCATTGAAACCACATCTCTTCTCGTGAAGATCGGATTAGGTGTGGTGAATTTGGATCATGTTCACTAAACAACTTGAGGGATGTTGAATTTAGTGGGAGTTCATCTAGTAATTTGATTAAAATTTGAACTAGTTATCATGAACATAGTCTAATTTGTACTTGCAAATATTGTAGATCAAATGGCTAAGTCCAACTTCAACTTCAACGTTTTTGCTGAGAAGGAAAAGCTTAGAAACAATGGGTCTAACTTCACCAATTGGTTCCGCAATCTGAGAATCATTCTCTCTGGCGGTCAAAAGGACTGTGTCCTTGAGAATGCGTTAGGTGACGCCCCTGCTGTAGATGCGCCGGCTGATGAGAAAGCTGTCTATCAGTCGCGCAAAGATGACTATGGTGTGATTAAGAGCACCATGTTGTTTGCTATGGAATCGGACCTTCAAAATCGTTTTGAACACTATCCCGGGCCCTTTGAGATTCTTGAGGAGCTAAAAACTATGTTTCAGACTCAGGCCCGTTCTGAGAGATATGAGATCTCTAAGAAGTTCTTTAACTGCAAGATGGAGGAAGGGAGTTCCGTTAGTGAGCACGCCATTAAGATGTCGGGCTACACTCAACGCCTTGAGCAACTGGACTGCAAGATTCCAGAGGAGCTCAAGATTGACAGGGTTCTGCAATCACTCCCTCCCAGCTACAAAAGTTTTGTAGTGACTCACAATCGATTGGTTCCACTGATACGATCACCGAGCTCTTCGCAAAGCTGAAGGCTGCGGAGGTGGACATCAAAAAGGATAATCATGTGTTGATGGTCAACAAGCCCCCCACCTTCAAGAAAGGCAAGGGTGCAAAGAAGCCCTTCAAGAAAGGCGGCGGCAAGCGCGTTGCCCCTGCTGAGAAGAAGCTCAAGTCTGGTCCTAAGCCGGACACTGAGTGCTTCTATTGAAAGGACAAGGGTCACTGGAAGCGCAACTGTCCGAAGTACTTAGAGGACAAGAAGGCTGGCACCATCAAAGGTATATTTGATATACATGTTATTGATGTTTTCCTTACTAGCCCTCGTTGTAGTGCCTGGGTATTTGATACTGGTTCAGTTGCTAATATTTGTAAATCGAAACAGGAGCTATGGAATAGACGGCGGCTTGCGAGGGATGAGGTGACGATGCGCGTTGGCAACGGATCAAGAGTTGATGTGATGGCCGTCGGCACGCTCTCCTTAGTTTTACCTTCGGGATTAGTTTTAAACCTCAATAAATTTTATTATGTGCCTGCGTTGAGCATGAACATTATTTCTGGATCTTGTTTATTGCAAGACGGTTATTCATTTAAATCGGAGAATAATGGTTGTTCTATTTATATGAGTAACATCTTTTATGGTCATGCACCTGTTGTGAATGGTTTATTTCTTCTAAATCTCGAAAGGGATGAAACACACATCCATAACATTGAGGCTAAGAGATGCAAAGTAGATAGTAATAATACTACTTATTTGTGGCACTGTCGTCTAGGTCATATTGGTGTAAAGCGCATGAAGAAACTCCATTCTGATGGACTTTTGGAGTCTCTTGATTTTGAATCATTTGACACATGCGAACCATGCCTCATGGGCAAGATGATCAAAACCCCGTTCTCCGGTATGATGGAGCGAGCAACGGACTTGTTGAAAATCATACATACCGATGTATGCGGACCGATGAGTGTTTCTACGCGCGGTGGATATCGCTATTTTCTCACTTTTACCGATGACTTAAGTAGATATGGGTATATCTATTTAATGAAACATAAATCTGAAACATTTGAAAAGTTCAAGGAATTTCAGAATGAAGTGGAGAACCATCGTAACAGAAAGATTAAGTTTCTACGATCCGATCGTGGAGGTGAATATTTGAGTTATGATTTTCTCACGCATCTTAAAGCAAGCGGAATCGTTTCGCAACTCACGCCACCCGGAACACCACAGCGCAATGGTGTGTCTGAACACCGGAATCGAACCCTATTAGATATGGTCCGATCGATGATGTCTCTTACTGATTTACCGTTATCATTTTAGGGTTATGCATTAGAAACCGCTGCATTCACTTTAAATAGGGCACCATCTAAATCCGTTGAGACGACCCCGTATGAACTGTGGTTTGGTGCTAAACCTAAGTTGTCGTTTCTTAAAGTTTGGGGATGCGAAGCCTACGTCAAGAAGTTGATGCCGGACAAGCTCGAACCCAAAGCGGAGAAATGCGTCTTCATAGGATACCCTAAGGAAACTATTGGGTATACCTTCTATCACAGAACCGAAGGCAAAGTGTTTGTCGCAAAGAACGGTTCCTTTCTTGAGAAGGAGTTTCTCTCGAAAGAAGTGAGTGGGAGGAAAGTAGAGCTAGACGAGGTTGTTGAACCTTCTCTTGAATTGGAGAGTAGCGCAGCACCTGAAATTGTTCCAGTTCCGCCTGCACCAACAATAGAGGAAGCTAATGACAAGGATCATGAAGCTTCGGACGATGCTGCTACTGAACGTCGCAGGTCGACAAGGTCGCGTGCCCCTCCTGAGTGGTACGGCAACCGTGTCTTGACTGTCTTGTTGGTAGAAGACAGTGAACCTACGAACTATGAGAAAGCGATGATGAGCCTAGACTCTGAGAAATGGCTAGAAGCCATGAAATCCGAATTGGGATCCATGAGCGAAAACCAAGTATGGACTTTGGTGGACCCTCCTAGCGACCGAAAGGCCGTTGAGTGCAAATGGATCTTCAAGAAGAAAACAGACGCGGATGGTAATGTTACCGTCTATAAAGCACGGCTTGTCGCGAAAGGTTTTCGACAAGTTCAAGGTGTTGACTACGATGAGACTTTCTCTCCCGTAGCGATGTTTAAGTCCATTCGGATTTTATTAGCAATTGTTGTGTTTCATGATTATGAAATATGGCAGATGGATGTCAAGACTGCGTTCCTCAATGGCAACATTGATGAAGAGTTGTATATGATACAACCCGAAGGTTTTGTCGATCCTAAGGATGCTGATAAAGTGTGCAAACTTCAGCGTTCCATTTATGGACTGAAGCAAGCATCTCGGAGTTGGAACCTTCGTTTTGATCAAGTGATCAAGAGCTTTGGATTTGTTCCAAATTTCTACGAAGCTTGTATCTACAAGAAAGTGAGTGGGAGCTCGGTGACATTTCTGGTACTATATGTGGATGACATATTGATTATTGGAAATGACATTAACATGCTTAACGATGTGAAGAGTTATTTGAACAAGTGTTTTTCAATGAAAGACCTAGGTGAAGCTGCTTATATATTGGGCATCAAAATCTATAGAGATAGACAAAGACGCCTGATAGCTTTAAGCCAGAGTACATATCTAGACAAAGTTCTGAAAAGGTTCAGGATGGATAAGGCAAAGAAAGGTTCAGTGCCTATGTTGTCAGGTAAGATATTGAGCAAGGCTCAGTGTCCAGCTACGGTAAATGATAGGGAAGCTATGAGCAAAGTGCCTTATGCCTCGGCCATAGGTTCTGTCATGTATGCCATGCTGTGTACTAGACCGGATGTGTCCAATGCTCTTAGTTTGACGAGCAGATATCAAAGTGATCCAGGAGTGGAACACTGGACATCCGTGAAGAACATCCTAAAGTACCTAAATAGGACTAAAGAAATGTTCTTAGTCTATGGAGGTGATGAACAGCTCGTTGTAAAAGGTTACGTCGACGCTAGTTTCGACATCGACAAGGATGATTCTAAATCTCAGACAGGATACACTTATATTTTGAATGGAGGAGCTGTGAGCTGGAGAAGCTGCAAGCAAAGCGTGATCGCGGGATCTACAGTAGAAGCGGAATACATGGCTGCTGCAGAAGCATCAAGTGAAGGAGTTTGGATCAGGAACTTCATCACTGAGCTTGGCGTGGTTCCAAGTGCATTGGACCCACTGGAGATATTGTGTGACAACACTGGCGCCATAGCACTCGCTAAGGAACCAAGATATCATCCAAAGACCAAGCATATCAACCGCAAGTTTCATATAATCCGAGATTATATAGCAAATGGAGATCTAAAGATTACCAAAGTACATACAAATCTGAATGTCGCAGATCCATTGACTAAACCTCTTCCACGTGTAAAACATGATCAGCACCTTAGTGCCATGGGTGTGAGATTGTTGCCAAATTAGATCGTGTCATCGTGTCCGTCTTTGCGAAGCTTTTCTTATGTCAAATATTGTATTCCTTAGACCATGAGATAATACAACTCCCTGGTATCGGAAGAAAGCTTTGAGGTCATCAAACGTCATCCTATGAGAGGGTGATCATAAAGGTGTCTCTCAGGTGATCGGAAAGTATCTGTTGGGTTGTATGTATCGAGATGGGATTTGTCCCTCCCAAGTCGGAGAGATATACTTCGGGCCCACTCGGTAATCGATATCAACACCGCTTGCAAGCATGTGGTTAAGGAGTTAATCACAAAGTGATATCGGATTACGGAACGAGTAAAGTACTTGTTGTGAACGAGATTGAACTAGGTATGACGGTACCGACGATCAAATCTCGGGCAAGTAAAATATCACGAGACGAAGGGAATATATATATGGGATTGATTGAATCCTGGCATCGTGGTTCATCTGATATGATCATCGATGAATGTGTGGGAGTCAATATGGGTTTCCAGACCCCGTTGTTGATTATTGATAGAAGATCATGTCTGCATATTCTCGAACCCGAAGGGTCACACACTTAACGTGTCTCGTCGCTAGGATAAATTGGATAATTGGTTTATGAGTTTTTGTTTGGAGTCTCGGATGGAATCCGGGACATCACGAGAGGTTTATGAGAATAAGATTCATATAAGGCAATGCAGTTTTTGGAGTTTGGAATTATTTCGGGTTAATCGGTATTGTACCGGAAGCTTCTAGAACCTTCCGGAGGGGGACCAACGTGGCCCCACCTGCCGGGAGGGGGCATGGGCCTATGAGGGAGTGCCCTAGCCGCATTGGGCCAGGGGCACAAGGCCCCATAGGGCCCAGCCGGCCAAACAAGGGGAAACCCTAATTGGAGCTTCTAGAAGGAGGGGGGAAACTAGCCCCCCACTCCTCCCTCCTTTGGCCGCTAGCCTAGGACTTGGGGGAGGGGTTAGGGCTGGCGCCCACCCCTCTATATATAGAGGGCTGGGGCGCACCATCCCCCCACACCTTCCCCTCAATCCTAGCCGCCCTGCTGCCCTCCTCTCTCTCTCCCTCCCGATTGCGTGTAGGCGAAGCCCTGCTGCAGAAACTCTCCACCACTTGCACCGCGCCGTCGCGTTGTAGATCCAATCCGTCTCTCCACCATACTTGCTGGACCGAGGAAGGAGGAGACGTCGAGGTGCCGCACGTGTGCATCTCTCGGAGGCATCGCCACTTGCGGTGTTAGATCGGAGCGGATCGCGAGGAGGAGAAGCGAGTACGACTACATCACCCAAGTTCCGACGAACGTTCCGCTGTGTGAATCTTCAAGGGTATGAAGATCTCATCTAATCTCTCTTGTTGTTTGCATCTCCTAGATTAGATCTTGGCTTTCTCGTTCGCATCCGTAGAAATTTTTTGATTTACTATGCTGCGAAACCCTTCACACATATATATAAAGGCTAGGAGGGTCCAATGAGGAGGGCACAATACAATAGATGCCATAATCCCCACAATAGATCTACCGATCTATCTCCCCAGCTCATACACATACCTCACTCCAGATCGCATCTGCGCACCCCCTGTAACCCTCGGTTCCGCCGTAATCAAGAACAGACAAGCAGGTGTAGGGTTTTCCCTCCGGGGGCCTAAACCTTGGTAAACCTCGTGTCCCCTTGTTGCGTGTCTGTTAACCGTCTCGCGATATCCAGCATCTCCATCTTCTCTAAACCCAACTCCATAACAATGGGCATTGACGAGTCGAACCCTCGTCAGCGATGGATCTAGACGGCGCCATCGGCTTCCCGATTACCTGAGCACCATCTTTGATGCGGTGGATCAACACGATGCAGACGACCTGGCCGCTGGATGTTAGCGCCTTCCACGCGGTGGACTAGCACGGCGCATAGGACGCCACCGCATGGTGGATCAGCACAGCGCTGACCTGTACACGGTGGGACATAGTGGATATAGATGGTTCTGGGATCTCGTGTTAGTCGTGGAGAGAGAGATAGAGAGTGGAGGGAGATCTAGGTTAGCAGAGAGGGGAGTGCGGCGGCATGGATAGAATTTAGTGTTCTCTGTATTATATAGATATAGGGTTTGTATAATGGGACTGACTTGCTTAAAGGACCGTTGTCCATAGTGGGCTAGTTAGGTGGTTAACGAGTCCGACTCTCTTGTGATTGATAACATAAACAATAAAGTAACCAAACAGCAAGATTTAATGAACATAGTGATCAAATATATTTACTCAACACTGCAATAGAAAATTACATATCAGTACACCGATGGAATTTCCTCCGACGCCACCAGGCCACTGGATTTCTCCCTATGTTCACCAACTTTGTACTCGATTTTGGCCTGGGACGAAAGTTGCATCTTGTCCTTGTTGTAATCTTCGCCGTCACCGCCACTAGCGACGCTATCGTTTTGGGTGTTCGGAGGATCGACCATGTGATGAAATCGCACCTCGTCGGTGTCTAGTTGCACTGGAGGAACCTGCGGCCAGAGACTACATGACATTGGTGAGGTCTCCGGCCACAGTAGAAAATCTAAGAGAGAAATATCCCCAAATTATCTTCTGATCAATAGACGATCAATAGAAATCGATAAAAACTACCAATAACTTGCATACTGCTCCATCGGGTTAGATATCGCCGCCACCGACCGCTGCAGATTACCGGAGGAAGAATTGGGGAGAGTGTAGAGGGAGTATAAGAGACTAGATCGAGATAAAGGGCGGAAGCTAAAGAAGGAGATATAAATGGCTCGCCGATAGTAGGCCACACTAGTAAGCGAGACAAACTTGACCAGTCTAAGCAGAGTGCTTGACCAGTCAGCAGCCTAAGACACGATGTAAATGTCACCTACAAAGCTCGGCGTACTAGTATATGCCTCCATTCATCTACTGTCGTATTAAATCCGCCGGCTTTCCGATCACGTACGAAGGCGCTAAAAATTGTCGGCGACGCGTCGGCCACGGCGTATATTGTTCGTCGCGACAAAAATGGTGCCGTGATCGCTCATCCGCCGCGTATTCAACATTTGAAGTTACATTTTGCTCGTGCCGCCCTAAAAATCCACCAGGTATATGGATATTTTTGTAGTGGTGCTTAGCGCACGTTGCAACAAACTTGCCGCAATGTGGTGGTTTTTTGCGATTGGGGAGAAAAGTGTGTTTTTTCAAAAGAAAAAACAGAAAAGTGGTGGATGTATACTATATACTCCATATTTTCATGTGTGTCTAACATTAGTTACAAGTAGGGTGTAAACAGATCAGATAATGCTCTCTCCATATACTGTATCATACTTTTTTTATCAGATCATGTATCATATTTTTTTGTCAGGTTCGAAGTGGAGTGGATAATGGCCGATGCATATTCGAATATGGATAATATCGATTACGGATTCGGATAAAAAATGGGACAGAGTCGAACCGAAAACGGATAAATATTACTAGATAAACACATATATAATTTCACCATTGCAAACAATATAAAAAATATCAATTTTGAATGATATGTTGTCATTTTAAATGGATTAGTAGCTTACAATATGCAAATCAAGACACCATTCCTATAATATTCTGAACGAGGCCTACTAAGCTATATACTATAACTTAAAAGATCAATTTTGTATAAAAAAAATGAGTCTTCAGTGAGACAATTTAGGAGGCACCTGTCTAATGTCTCCAACACGTGAGGAAACGAGGAAGATAGGGATACAATGTACTTCCTCCATCTCAAAATAGACATTAGAAATTTATTAAAATTTGGATGTATCTATATATTAAATAGTCTAGATACATCTAAATTTAGACAAATCTATGACATCTATTTTAAGATGGAGGAAGTACAAGAATGTGGTAATTACTTATCACTAGGTTTAATTTTTATATAGATCTTCATTTGTTTAATGGAGTAATTATGTATTTGTCTGACGGGCTAGGAAAATTTAATCCGATTATTCTAATTGAGAAGTTCGGATAATCCGCGTCCACCGAATAACAGCATTACCATATCCATCGGATATCTATATTCGTCGGATTCCTAAAATTGCATATGTTATTATATCCTTAAAATAGATGCAGACGTGGATTCAGAACGGAAATTATCCGTACCATTTACATCCCAGTTACATGAGATGACACTAATAAATAATCTATTATTTAACATGTTTTTTTATTATCTCTAATTAATGTGGAACATATAATGAATGAAGAGAAGAATGTTTTATCAAACACGATATCAGACTTCTCTTAGTGAATACATAGAATGATTACTAACTTGGAAGAGAGAAATCGAAAAAAGGATACTTCCCTTCTCTCAGCTAGGAAATCATATCTTCACTAAAAGATACTCCTCTTATTTCTTAATTAAGTTTAATCATCATATCTGTACACACATGGGACCGAAACATCGAGTATACAAATATAACATGAAAATGTAACATATTTGCATCACGTCTCCAACACGTGAGGAAACGAGGAAGATAAGGATGCAATGTACTCCCTCCATCTCAAAATAGAATACGAATAATTACTAATTGCTAGGTTTAATTTTTATATAGATCATATATTGTTTAATTGAATAATTATGTATTTGTCTGACGGGCTAAGCAAATTTAGTCAGATTATTCTAATTGGGAAGTTCGGATAATATGCGTCCACCGGATAATAGCATTACCATATCCGTCGGATATCTGTATCCGTCGAATTTCTAAAATTGCATATGTTGTATCCTTAAACTAGATGCGGATGTGGATTCGGAACGAAAATTATCTATACAAGAGATGATTACTAATATATAATCTATTATAACATGTTTTTTATTATCTCTAATTGATATGGATTATGGAACATATAATGAATGAAGAGAAGAATGTGTTAGTATCAAACACGATATCAGACTTCTCTTAGCGAATCCAGCTAGAATGATTACTAACTTGGAAGAGAGCGAGAAATCGAAAAAGGATACTTCCCTTCTCTCAGCTAGGAGATCATATCTTCAATAAAAGATAATACAACTCTATCCATTCTACTAGATGCCATCCTCTTATTTGTTAACTAAGTTTAATCATCATATCTCTTTACACATATATATGGGACCGAAACATCGAGTAAACAAATATAAGATGAAAAGGTAACATATTTGCATCACTTTTTTTCCTTCTCTCGAGATATGGCGCAGGGAATGTGTAGAAAACGAACGTCTTACCTACCACTACGCTACGCATATCATTTAGGTGCCTCTGCAAAACTAAAAGAAATTAAAATGATGCCCCGCATATCTATGTGACATGCCGCATCGTATTCTCTCCCTGGCATATATACATGCTCCTGCGTCACGCGTGTACTATTATGCGGATCTTGCTGGAGAATGGCACATCAACCATTAATTAAACTTGATTGACAAATGAATAATTATATTGTTGTGAAACCACGATTATATGTGTGTTCTTTCAGCATTGATGTGTCTCCTGAATAAGCTAGCCAGGCCCAAGGGTAGCGATCCACGTACATGGATTTGGCCGGCCGGTGACATGGCCGGTGCGGTGCGTCTCCATCGTTTTCGTTCTAGAGACGATCGATCCCGTCGCCGGTGAATGGACGCGTGGGCGACACCTGGGCACTGCATATTATCAACCCGGCGTAACTCTACGAGAAAGAGAACAAAAATCGAACTCCGAGACCGACCGACCGCCCGCGCGGGAGAACTGAATCCCGGAAAAGAGATCGAGAAGGAAAAACGTACGAGCCACTACTCCTGCACTCAGTCATTAGTGATCAGTACTGACTGACTGCACCGCGTACGTACATCGTGATCTCATCATGCCATCACGTATGTACTGTAGTACTGTATTTCTTTTGCTTAACAACAAAGTATATACTACGTATTTGTTTTTGTTGGCACTCCATCAAGGGCTGCATGGACCTGGATTTTAGCGTGCATGCATGCAGTTGACCGGAGATATTTTCCCCTCGATCGTAATTAATTTCCTTAACAACAAAGTATACATACGTAGTATGTTTTTGTTGGCTCTCGATCGATCAGGGCTGCATGGACCTGGATTTTATTAGCATGCAAAGTTGACCATCAGAGATATTTTTCCCTCGCACATAGTATACTCTAGTACGAACAAGAGTATTCGTATCTTGATCAATTATTAATTGTATGCGCTGTGTACGTCCACATATGATGAATGATGTTTAGCCAAAGCGGATATTGGAGCTATCTGTATCTATCTATAAATACGTCCGTCCGTATGTATTAGTAATGTCGATATTTCCAAAGACGATATTGGTAAGGGAAGACACACTGTGCCACTCACACAAGCATGTTCGGCAAGTGTCGCCCCGCATGCATGTATATATGCAGGGACCAGCTAGCAGAGAGATCAAGCGCGCACAATACATACACGGTGCTATAGTACTGTAGACCGCGCGCGTAATCTACACAAAATCTTCTCGTATTTATGTATACACAAAATCTTCTCGTATTAATGCCTAGCTAAATATAATGGTGACAGCGAGAGAGGCCAAACTATGGGATTAATGGACATGTAGTAATTGCCACAAGATCATACTAGTACTACTACTGAGCTGTACTGTCAAGCGATCGACCATGAATGTACTCGTGCTACATGTGTGCTCGCTGCCAACCGACCGACGGCGAGCGCGTCACCGTCAATTACGTCCGCCCGCCGCCCTCGGTCCGATCGAGCGCGTCACCCACCGATTACTTCCAAAATCTTCCCGGCCGATCCCCATGATCATCAGAAACGGAAAAGCCCAGCATATATTAGCAGGCACTAATAATGGCGCCCCTAGGTCGGTGTCGATCTTCAGTTACCGTCGTCCCGCATACGCGCCACACGTCTTTGACGGTCGACGGTCGGTCGTCCCCGTCCGTGGCGCGTCCACGTACGTACTACCCTCCGCACGTCACCCCGTCTCCACCGCGTCACTGCCGATGCAGCACACACACCCCGGCCCGCGGACCTCGCCGCTAAACGCCGACGGCGTGGTCGCCACGATGAGCTAAGATTTTGTCGTCGCTGTAGACGCTCCGTCGATCGATCGACGTACGAGAGGAGACGAGACCGAGCAGTCCCCGCCGCTGCGTGATCCGCGCGGCTGGAAACGGTGGCCCGCCGGCCCGGAGGCGCGGGACGGCACGATGGCGGACGCGTGGGCGGCTGGGATCGATGAACTGAATTACCACTGCACCGAGTTACGACTTGCCAAAATATACGTCGTGGAAGAAACGGAAAAGACGGGGCGAAGAAGGGGATGAGCTATAGCCTAGTAGTATGTGTTGTCATCTGTCACGGTCGTTTTCGGCGGACCACGATCAGATTCTACGTATACCGTTGGGGATAACCGGAGTGGCAACACAGCGACGGCACACACACACACGGCCTAACTGAGCTAGCTACTATTTGGGTGATAACAGTGGTTAATTAGGTATTCAATCGAACGCTCTCGCGGTCACGCTTGGACGCGAGTGCGTATGTGTTTTTGTACGTCTGGTGATGCGGGTGCGTGCACGTCATCAGTTGAATTTCCTACACGAATCTTCTTCGGCGCGTGCGTGCTTTTTATTTCCGATATGGCACTAGCGAGATGCTTGGTCTCAAGAAAGAGGGGTGGGCAATGGAGGCGAAGTAGGGCGGGGGAGCTCTCTTTGAAGTTTTTAGGGTTAGGAGTGGAGAAACCGTGTTGGACGGGAGGGTCGAGAGTATGTGAGGGGGGTTTAAAGGCGATGGTGGCGAAGAGGTAGTACATATACCTTGCAAGGAGGGATGGTGAATGATGGGAAGGGCACGGAAACATTGGTTCGCTAGAAATATAGAGAAGAAGCAGTGCCCTCCCTCCCCCTTGCGCGATGCAAAAAAGGCATGTCATACGGGAGAGGTGGCCGGCCGATAGAGGTGACGGATTGCTCGGATAAGGAGGCGAGGTGACGTAGAGTGCTACCATCCATGGGAGACATGTAACGGTATTAGACTGATGCCACGTGGTGGTAGTGTTGGCGTTGGCGAGACCGCGACACACGGGGAGGGAAACATGGGGATTTGAGCGAGAGTGTGAGGAAGTGCGGTGGTGTGAACTAACCGGGTTGTAATTTTCCAAATATACAGTGGAATCCAAATGCTCTTAAGAATAAGATGGGAAAAAGGGATCATATGAACTAGTTGTGTTATCAAACTCGTGTTTGGTGGACCAAGTTCAAAGTCCATGTATACCATTCGTCGAAATGGGAGTAGCAACACAATGACGACACCGAGAGGATTTTGCTACTCTTTAGGAGATAAGGGGTTAGGTATTCAATCGGCCCTCAAAGTCATGCCTAGACGTGGGCACGTGTGTTTGTACGACTCATAGATGATGTGATTATGCACACGTCATCGGTTGAATCCTCTCGCCGGATCTTCTTCAACCCTTGCATCTTTTTCTAGACTACACTAGCGAGTTGTGGAGCTCGAGAAAAGAGGGCGGCTGATGGAAGGAAAGTAGGGCGGGTGCATGTGACGGATCTCACGCTGAAGGTTATTAGGGTTACTGGTTAGAGAGAATCGTGGGTTGGAGGTTTGGTCGACGGTGCGAAAGGTTTTGGTGGCCATGGCGAGAAGATGCGGTACTCCTAATGGCTTGGAAAGATACTGACCGAAAGGAATGGGAGGAGGAGGAAACCATGGGTTACACTAGCCACATGCAGAAGAATCAATGTCCTCCCTCATCCGCTTCGAGGCATGGCCCGCGAGAGAGGGTGGCCGACTGATACAGGTGACCAATTGTTCCGATAAGGCAACAAGACGGTGTAGTAGCGCCGCCATCCACAGGAGACATGTGAACAGTATTGGCTCGATGCCACATGACAGCGTTGTTGGCGCTGGCGAGACCGCGGCGAGAGAAACAGGGGATTTGAGTGAGAGCTAGGAAAAAAAATATAAGAGTACGGGCAACCTTAAGTTCTAGACCGTTGGATTACGATCCGAAAACACTCACTCGACGGTACAACATAAAAAAAGGAAAGTAAGAAAATACATATACCAAAAAACCTTATCCACGACCAAACCACAGCCAAGTGTACATAGATAAAGGTCGTAAAAAAGTGTGCATAGTAGTAGATAAAGACTAGGGTGGGGATAAAAGAATTGATTAACCGTAGAGTAGCAATTAGACCAGGAGTGATAGTAGCATGGACGGACGAGCGGCCGCATCCTGGTTAATCAGGGCGGGTCCGCGTCGCACTTGACACATTCGCGGCCTTTAAATGCCAGAGCCCCCCTCTTCATCGCTCCCAACACAAGCCCACACCACCACCTCTCCTCTCTCCTCACTCCACGCTCCCCCCTCCTCCCTCACACCTCTCTCTTCCACTCGCACTTTCCGCTCTCGTCTCCTCCCCTTCTCCCTCCCGTCAGCCCCCTTCCCGGCGACGATACCCCTTTCTCCTTCCTCTCCCCATGCGTTGATTCGATCGACGTGCTCCCCCTCCATCTAGATCCTTGGCCGGCCAGATCACAGAACGCGCCGTAGAATTGATAGGCGAACGGGCGAGGTGATCGTTCGCGGGACGTCCGGTCCGGTCAGGCCGGCTCTCGTGCCATGGCGCGCGGCGAGGTGGAGCTCTCGGTGGGGGCCGGTGGCGGCGGCGGCGGAGGCGGCGCGGGTGGGCCGGTGGAGCCGCCCGTGCCGATCAGCCTCGGCAGGCTCGTCCTCGCCGGCATGGTCGCCGGCGGCGTGCAGTACGGATGGGCCCTCCAGCTCTCCCTGCTCACCCCCTACGTCCAGGTATACATACACACCTACATGCATCCACCACCTCGCTCGTTCATACAGCTCAGTATTCACGCGTGCGCCGTGAGGGCAAGTCTGTCTGTCGTCTCTGTGTGCATGTTCTACGTGCTCCCGGCCGGTGCTGCTGTGACCGTGCATGCGACCGGTAGTTTTCCCGTTATTCTTTTTTTTTTTGCTTAATAAGACTTGCACGAGATTATTCGGGGCCTTTCTCTGAACATAAAAAAAAAGAGTACGTACTATAAAATTCTCCGAGTTTTTTTTTCTTAATTCTTGAAGATCGATGCGCACTGCTCTCCAAAAAGAAACGTAGATTTATGCTAGTAGCCAGTTTCTATTCAGAAATCGCCAGGTTTGACCCAGATGTCAGATTTGTTCTTTTCCGAACAGCTTTTTGTCCTGTAGATATAGATGTTTATCTAGTATTTCTTTTCATTTTCTAGATATAGATGTTTATATATATATATATATATATATCCCTCAAAAAAAAAAAATATATATATATATATATATATATATATATATATATACTGGATGGCCATATGCTGGCCGTATGGCGGTGGTACGTTTTGGTCACATAGGAGTTTGCAGCTAGCTTCTCGACCCATCTTCTCGTTAAGGCTAGAACTAGAACTCCTATTATGTGTCCCACCTTTTTCTCTTGCTTCGATCTTCGCAAAAAAGCTTCAGACCTTTAATTCTGAACAAGTCCTGCAGATGCACACAAGTCAAACACTCAAACACTTCTTTCGTGCACTTGAGGACAAAATGGCATGACACATGTACTGTCACCTTCGTTGGATGAACTACACACGTCATTTGTTTACTCCTTAATTATCATATCAGAAAGTACTGGGCAGTAATTAACCTGGCACATCATGCTACATGCCTTTCTTCTGTTCATACTCCTTCTTTGCTAGTAACATATACTACTCCTTACATGCTGGAGATAGAAGTTGATGTGGACGTTGGCAATCTATATGGTCGGTCCGTCCTCTGCCATGTTTTCTGGGAGAAAATTGCATAGTCGGATAAGGAAACCTGAAACCGTAGTTGACCACTCGTCAGCCCTTCAAACTTACTACTCATGAAGTACGGTCTAAAGTACTGTATAAAGAAAGACCAGAATTACAGTCCAACTTTCACTACTGCTAGTACTAGTATTGGAGTATGTTTTCAGTATAGATAGAGTATTATTAATGGGGGAAAAAACTCAGGCAACGTCTATCCGTACGTACTTGTCCGTATGGAACAAGGTGTTGATTGATCAGGATGGTCCATGCATACACTTGTACTAGCTAGGTCTGGCCTGTGAGCTATTTCTGGATAGTACTACTTCTGTACAAGTTTATCATCACCTTAGCCTTCTCGAGCCAAGTGCCATTAAGATGGATCACGATGGTCCATGCATACATGGACAGTATAAATACGGTTTGACAAGTTGCCTCTGACTGTAATATATTTCCTGCACGCATGTGAGTGGTCAAACCAAAGAGGAACTTCCAGCCCACATATATCCTCTGTGGCAAAGTTGCAGCAGAGGAGGTGCATGGGCAAATAAGGACATGTGCTCTTAACTACCTAAGGGCACATGGCCTGATCGAGCCTCAAATTTTCATATAGCTGAAAATTGAAATAGTAGTATGGAATATCTTCTCTACTATGGAGGGGAAATCTTGGTGTCAGAACAACAAACAGTTTAGGTGTGGGCACTTGTGCGTTAGGTGATAGTGATGTGTAACTTCCATGTTCTGAAACAGATACAGGGTTTTGCTGTTACCTTTGCTATTGTTAGATCATATAGGAGTATTTTAAAATTCAGTTACAACTTACAAGTGAAGTCGTGTACTTTCTTTTCCAATAAACTGATGGAATAAGTGTTGCCAATACTGCATATGCTACTGTTGACTCTCTGAACTTTGTCATATTTGTGCAGACTCTGGGACTGTCACATGCCCTGACTTCATTCATGTGGCTCTGCGGCCCAATTGCTGGTCTGGTGGTGAGTAAAACAAGGCCCCAACTTAGATCTTGTAGACAAGCACAGACTGGTGCTAAATCTTTCTAGAGTTTAATTCACTGAACTGAAGCACATATCTGAAGCATGTAAACCAGAAAGGGCAGTTCCTGCAATGTAAAAAAAACAAGTAAACTTACTGTTCATCCACATCCTCTGCTCTGCAGGTTCAACCATGTGTTGGTCTGTACAGTGACAAGTGCACTTCCAGATGGGGAAGACGGAGGCCTTTCATCATGACAGGATGTGTGCTCATCTGCATTGCTGTGAGAACCACTGTTCCTTACATACGTTACTTACAGTTCCATCCGAAGTTCTTTTTTCCCTGATAAAAAATCACACTTGTCTAGGTTGTGGTGGTCGGCTTCTCCGCTGACATTGGAGCTGCTCTGGGTGATAGCCAGGAAGAATGCAGGTGACCTGCTCGTTGCCTGATCTTGAATTTACAGAATAGCTAGCAACTGACAGTTACAAACTGGTCTGACATTTGACATGATACAGTCTCTACCATGGTCCTCGTTGGCACGCTGCAATTGTGTATGTACTTGGATTCTGGCTTCTTGACTTCTCCAACAATACTGTGCAAGTAAGTGCTTTGTATAAGTACTAGTTCTGTTTAAGAATTTCGATGAAGACTCTGCGATCTGACACCATTTTGCCATGGAATTTACAGGGTCCAGCTCGTGCTCTGATGGCTGATTTGTCAGGTAATTTTGCATGACACGATCATTTAAGAGCTTAGCGATGCTAAACTACTACACCACTTGTTACGAAAATCGATGGAATTTTGGATCTGATTTACCTTTCATTGTTCAATAGGCCAGCATGGACCCAGTGCTGCAAATTCAATCTTCTGCTCTTGGATGGCACTTGGAAATATCCTTGGGTACTCCTCTGGTTCCACAAACAACTGGCACAAGTAAGCCAACTCTTCTGCATAAATTCCATATGTCTCTTTTGTTTTGTTTGCACACAGGTACTGTACTGACAAGATGCATTTGCTGGGTGAAAATTTCATAGGTGGTTTCCCTTCCTTCGGACTAGAGCTTGTTGTGAAGCTTGCGCAAATCTGAAAGGTGCATTTCTGGTGGCTGTGGTAAGTTTTATCATTACCTCATCAATTTGACATATCCACTTATGATGATCATTCTACCATTTCTAGAACAATGATGATGAAGCTCACTCCTTTCTGCTGTTGTGTTTTCAGCTGTTCCTGTCCTTCTGTTTGGTGATAACTCTGATCTTCGCCAAGGAGGTGCCATACAAACGAATTGCACCCCTCCCAACAAAGGCAAATGGTCAGGTCGAAGTTGAACCCAGTGGGCCACTTGCCGTGTTCCAAGGCTTCAAGAACCTGCCTGCCGGAATGCCGTCGGTGCTCCTTGTAACTGGCCTCACCTGGGTACGCACACAAGACACCTAGTTCAGTCGTTTCAGTTGGAAATATTCAGTATTTTGCTGACAGTGTCTATGGTTCTACCTGCAGCTGTCCTGGTTCCCCTTCATCCTCTACGACACCGACTGGATGGGTCGTGAGATCTACCACGGTGACCCCAAGGGAAGCCCAGCTGAGACCTCGGCCTTCCAGGACGGTGTCAGGGCTGGCGCGTTCGGTCTGCTACTCAACTCGGTAAGATTCAGTTGACGACGGTTCCCACAGTGTCAAATCTCTGAACCCCGAACCTGAAACAATTTATGTCCTGACGCCCGAACACGCATGCGCAGATCGTCCTGGGGTTCAGCTCGTTCCTGATCGAGCCGATGTGCAAGAGGCTAGGCCCGAGGACTGTGTGGGTGTCGAGCAACTTCCTGGTCTGCATCTCCATGGCCGCCATCTCCGTCATAAGCTGGTGGTCTACCAAGGACTTCCATGAGTACATCCAGCACGCCATCACCGCCAACAAGGAGATCAAGGCCGTCTGCATGGCCCTCTTCGCCTTCCTCGGAGTGCCTCTCGCCGTAAGCATCGCAAATAATCGCCGTGACTTGATCTCCTGCATAATCTTTTTTTTTTGTGTTGTGATGACGAACGAGAGCTCCCCTGTTGTGAAAAAAAAATGCAGATCCTGTACAGCGTTCCCTTCGCGGTGACGGCGCAGCTGGCGGCGAACAAAGGAGGCGGGCAAGGGCTGTGCACGGGCGTGCTGAACATCGCCATCGTGATCCCGCAGGTGATCATCGCGGTGGGGGCGGGGCCGTGGGACGAGCTGTTCGGGAAGGGCAACATCCCGGCCTTCGCCGCGGCGTCCGCCTTCGCGCTCATCGGCGGCGTCGTCGGCATCTTCCTGCTGCCCAAGATCTCCAGGCACTCGTTCCGGGCCGTCAGCGGCGGTGGCCACTGACCGCGCCGGGCGAGCCGGCCTGAGCACGGGCGAGAGCTCTCGATCGTGCAGGGCCCGGCGGTTCCAGCTCGCATGGGCCGATTTTTACAGTAGGCTTAATTTAGGTGGCTCTCGCCTCAAGACTCCGTAGAGCAAAAAAAATAAGAATGTGAGGAACTGTATGTGCGTGCTACTGTAGTGTGTGTAAGAGAAATGGGCGGGGGAATATGGGCATCATCCATTAGAGGCTGGGTGGTCTGTAAAGGCTATGTAGCCGTCGGATTTGGATCGGAGCGCCTTTGATAAGGCCAGGTGTCATCCTTGTGTTGTGACTTGTGTGTAGCAAACCAAGGTTAACCGAGTAAAGGGAAAAGAATGGATGGTGCATTTTCAGCAACAAAAATAACTTTGTCCGGTCCACTCTCTCAGCAGCCTGATTGCTCACTTGCTTGCTCTGTTTGGATGATCAGTTTGGTACATCACTATTCCTAGTTGTTGGAGTGCAACGAAAGCACATCCTAAATAACCATGGACTAGGCCATTCCATCAAAATTCGAAGATTTTGTGCAATCTTATTTGTCCAGTCCATAGTGAACTAGACGAAGTAAACATTCCTTTTATACCTGACATGGGCATTGATCCTTCGAATGCTCATTATTGGTATATGTGGTGTGGCTCAACAGAAGGCTCACTCAAAAATAAACCAATATCCATGAAGCTCATGACGAAGATTACAAGGACACTGACTCAAGCCGCACAAGATAAGGAAAGTCCAAGATTAGAATTTACACAAACACCAACTTGAACCTACTCATATGGTACCTGAGACTTAGTCTCCCCATATATAAAGGCTACGAGAGTCAAACGAGGAGGAGAACACACGACGCCACAATAGACAATGTACCTTTCGATTCACCACAATAGGTTGTAAGCTAGATCGCATCTAGCAACCCGACGACTTTGTACTCACCATCAATAATAATTAGACAAGCAGGAGTACGGTTTTCACTACGAGGGCCTAAACTTGGGTAAATCGTTTCCCTTGTTTGTATGGTAAGTCGATGAAATCACCAGCGCTCCATTTCCCCCGAAATCCAAGTCTATAACAATGGGCATGGCCGAGATTACCCCTCGTCAATACCCCTCTTAAAACACAAGTTGAGTTCGTCGTTGGCGCCTCTTTCCAACTTCATCAATCACCCAGTGGCCGTTGGAGGATTTACACAAGCTTTCAAAACCTAAATACGATGGAAAAACAAGAGAACAAATCTCACTTTCACATACCCATGCCACTTTGTTATAAAAAATGGACAACCATCATGGTCACTATGTTATATAAATGTCTCCATCGAGACCACTGGCCCTTGTGTTTCGCACTTTGATCTCCTTAGTTTTTAATTAACATCACAACTAACCATCATGTTTGGAGTGATCTTATTTATGTTGTATTTGCATTAGTGTGATGCATTCATGTTTGATTTCATCCTCATACTCAGTTAGGTCTTATTTAGTTGTTTGTTTACCTAATTTGGTTCTTTTGTTGTTTCATTTGGTTATTCAATGTGATCTCCACTTTTGGATCACATTCATATGTTTTTCTTCCCGTTTGTTACATCTTTTTGTGGATTTTATTCGATCAAATGGTATTTACTCCTCGCGTTTGTGTAACATCCCAGTATTAGAGCTCAGAAATAAGATGAACCTAGATGTGTGCATTGCATTCATGCATAGAAAATCTGAATAATTTTCGCGCTTTTGAACAAAACTTGTCAAAGTGATTGAAGCTTCTCTTAACTTGATAGAATTGAAGCAGATCATCAAGTTGACTATGATAAGTTTCAATATGACCTTTGATAAAACCTTATTTGGGTAAACATGATTTGATCTAAGGGTAGATCAGATAGAATAAATGCTACTCATAATACATTGCTTAAATAATTAATATCTGATCCTTAAGGGATTCTACCATCATATTCAACACAACAATTCATAAGTGCCAAGTTAAGATTACAAACTAAAGTAACATAAATGTAATGACTAATCCTGACATATCTTATTCTTATCTATTCTTACTATGAGTATCATAGTAATACCTAACTTTAACTCTTTAATGAGTTTGAGTTGGAAAGAGACTAAGTCAAGATCATTCACTATATATCTTTCTTCCCATATCAATTTTGATGGAACTTATCTTAATATTTGTTGTTCATCAATGCTGAGTAATCCACCATTGATTCACAAAATTCTTTAACTATCAATACTTGATCTACTACTACTTGATCTTATCACAACATCCACTTAAATCTTTTAAAGAGGGCATAGTCCATGAATGACAGCCTTAATCCAATATGAGATACTAAGAAGATAATTTCAATACAATTGAAAAGTAGTATTGATAAAGCCTTGCTTAGCCAACTAAGAACTTAAGCTATAAATGATTAAAGGATTATTTTGATCATGCCTTACTCACCAGGATGGTCTACCTATATCTAGTATAAAAGATATTGATGGGTAGAACATAATTGAAAACCTAGTAGAGATAAGTTATCCTAGAGTAGTCATTACAAGCCACATTAATATAATATAAGGGTGGAGTGTGAGTTATTAGAGTAAAGGTAGGATGCAATTATTCAATTAAAGCTAGTTTAGCATAGGGTTATGAAAGAAGTGTTATTCATCTTAAAGGATAGTAAGCCTTAGAGAAAGGTAGTTGGATACATACATACATCTGATGAATAAATATTAGTGGTGGATGATTAAGGAAGATTATGAGTGGAGTTTGAAAGAACTACTTGTTGGAGTGATGATTATCAACAGTAGAGTAGTGGGTATAACCAAGCAAAGTTATGAGAAAACTATGAAATACTTTAGTATCAAACTCATTGGATTCATCCATGAGTCTAGAAGAATAAAAGGTGAATAAGAACATTCTTGTGAAGTAAAGCTCATCATACTAATTATGATGATGGATAGGAAGAAGTATTATATCTAGGAAAGGAATTCTTTAACTAAAGGTCAAGGATGGTGAAGAATGAAAAAATAGACATCCTTGTTAAACAACCAACTCTAAATCTTAAACCAATTATAATGTCCATTCAGGGAATTGATTCATCATCTTATGTTAATATCACTTTATAGGAATATTTTCCTATAACAAATCACATAAGCACATCTCTGTTTATTCCAAGTATCATAATTATATGTGCTTAAGAGTATCTTTATCAATTTCTTTCTATAAAACATTCTAGATATAACTTTCTATTATAAAAGGTGATGTCATCAAATATCACAAACAGAAGATAATATGCTTAGCTATTAAATCTTTTCTCACATCAACAAAGAAATATAAGTAAATTAAGAACCCTAAACTTCTATGATTATCATAATAGAATATATACAATATCATTTTCTCAATTAATGAAAGTAGTATTAACCATATTAATTTCTTTTGTATTTCATGCATCAAATAATGATATAGGATCATTATACATATAAAAATTTCTATTCAAACTATGAGCCAACTAGAGTTAAGTTTTATAAACCAATAAGGAAATATCATTTAATAAATCCATGTTTAAAATTGGAAAGAAAAATAATAAGAAAAGCTTCTACAAAATATTAAAAGGGGCTCATATAAAGAAAATAAAAAGAAATATAAATACATTTATCATGAAAGATTCATAAAAGGAATCACAATAAATACAAATTTTTGCTGTAAGTATTCAGCAAATAAACTTTATTAGAAAAGTTCAAAATATAAATTAAATTCAAATCTGAAAAGGAAAACAGAAAATGGAAAAAATGGAAAACAAATAAAAAACAAGACCTGGCCGTGGCCCAACTTATCTCTGCTTACCTGTTGCCAGGTGCAGCCCACAAAGGCCCAATAACCAGCCCAGCTCATTCTCATCTCTAGCTGACAGGTGGGACCAAAGAGGGACTGCGGGTTGAGAGGAAAGAAACGCCAGGGGGTTATCCGCAAAACAGCATGCCGTCGTCTTCCTCCAGGCTCCAGCTAGAAGCAGCTCGGTGGCGAGGCCGAGGTCGTCCGCCGTTGTCCTTGCACCAAGATCAACGCCGCCGTCACCAGGAGAGGATAAGGAGGCCACCGTGACGTCCCTACTCGTCCTCATCCTCATTTTCCCCCTCTGAAACCCTCTCTACCTCGTTTCCCCAACCATGCCGAGAACCCTAGCTCGGAGTGAGCCGGAGCCGGCGATTCCGTGCTCGCCTCGACCAGATAAGACTACGGTGGAGGCCGCCGTGCTCTTCTCGTTCGATTGCCCCAACTTGCACCTGCGGAGGAGGCGTGAATCGACCCAATCGCACCCTCGGTTCCCGATGCTATTCCTCGACCTCACCGTCGTCTTCGACCGCGCCTCGCCATATCAAGCACACCATCGTGTTCCTGGTGAGTCACTGAGTCTCCTAGCATGCACCGATGTCTTGTTTGCTTCCTAGATCCATGCCACCGTAATCACCCGCAAGCACCGCCGCATAAGCTCGTCGTCGTTTGCCCTCCGATGAGCAAAAACTAGCGGCGCCACCACTATCTTACTCGCCTTGCTGCTCTGGTTTGAACAAGCCCATGCACACCCGCTCACTCGCACGCTACTGCTCTCCTCGCCGTCGTCTGTCATGCCACTGGCGAGGTGACGTCAGGGTGAGATCACCCTGGCCACGTCAACGTGTTTAACCAGTCTTTGTCTCGCGTGGCTGATGACATGGCCTTGGGCCCTTATGTCATTGTTTGGGGTAACAAAACGGTCAGTAACAAATACATTTTCTAACCTGAAGAGCTGAGGTGGACATATGCCCACTAGTCAGTGACTTAGGCTAGCTGTGGGTGCGGTGTAAAAAGTTATTTCCTGTTTAAGAAATAAATAAAATGTTATAAACTTAATTATTAATATTTCAGAAATCAAATAAATGATTAAATTTTGTTTAATTAATAACTTTTGATTTATAATTCAGAAAAATGTGTATAGTATATGAAAATTTGTAGAAAAATAAAATCTACACCTTAAACTTATTATCAAATATTATTTTGATGATTATTTAAACAATTATGGTTTAATAAGAATTTTAAAAGAAATCAAACTTAGATAATTCATATTCCAATAATGGTAAATATTAGAAATATGAATAAAATACCAAAAAGCTTAGAAAAATAAAGACTATAATTTAAAACTATAATCACGCATTATTATTTCACTTACTTAAATATTTATTATTTATTAAGTATTTTTAAAGTATTAAATCTTATAAAAATCATATCTTATTATTTATAAATCATAAAAATAAATAAAATATACCAAAATGATCACAAAAACAATATATACATGTTAAAAATATATATTCCACTTTTGAGTTAATTAAAAATACAAATATTTTAATAACTCAAATTTAAACTTATTTACTTAATTAATAATTCATATAAGGATAAATAAATTTTGTTAATATTCCTAAAATGAGTCAATTAAGTCTAATAAATAGTATTAGTCTTAAATATCAATAATATGAAGCCATAATGGTTTAAAACATTATACATACCTTTTTATTAAATTATCTTGAAGATTATATTCTCAAAGGATTCCAATTCATGATAAAAACCTTAAAGAACAACTTCTGAATAAATCAGATCCTTTCTATCTAATTTAACCACCAGATTACAAAAACTACCACAACACTATTGTAAGTCCATAAGTAGTTAAGTAATATTATATCTTGGTTTATAAACTATAACCCCTCATCTATAAAAAAAAGTAAATGATACTGCTCCATTATAAACTCAATAAACTACTACACCAAGTAAAAGTATAACCATTCTTAAGTAACCTTAAGGAAACATTACCAGGTACACAAGATACAAATATCATAAGCATTATACTTTCAAACTATCTTCGTTTTAAAGTTAACTTTAGTCTACAAGAATCTAAATATAATACCATAAGCACTATTATATGTTTTATAGTTAACTTTGGTCTGAACTAGTTAAGTGATAAAGCATCTCAAGCCAAAACTATTCAAGCAAACGCAAATAACATCGAACACCACTAACTAACCACAAAGATTGTTTAAACCTTAGAAAAGGAATCTATTCTTCAAAAGTTATTCGTTTTGCCACTTCAGACAATATATGCCAAATTATCAAGATCACATTACTTCATACTTCACTCGTATACCTAGGAGCAATAACACTTAAGCTATTTATAAGTGACTCTACTTATAAAGTAAAGTTTTGAGATAAACCGTTAAAGTGTAAACAATTTTGGATAGCATTTCATAGATATATACTTTATTGCTACATAAATATGTGCTGTTCACACACACTCACAAGCCCTAATAAGAAGCATAGGTGTGAAAGTTATCTAAAAGAACAACACATTCTAAAGTAACCATTTTAGGAATCCAAACCCTAGAACAACATTATCCCCGGGATTCGGGTTTATAACGTGCATCACCTTACTTATGCATAAAAGCATATTGCTTCTTTAAACATTAGTCCTTACCGGACCAATGATGCTGATTTCATATTTTGGATCTTATACTAACTCGAAGATCGTGAGTGCATAATCTTGCAATCACAAAAGGCAAGTTCACACTTGCTCATGTCCTTTGATTATTTGCTGTAAAGTATTTTGCAAATCCAGTGTTATCATCACCTGCATTTGAAAAATATCAGAAAACACTATTTTGATAATTATGTGAACTATTGGTTACTGATCTAGGGTGATCAGCTAATCTATTAAATCTGACAGTTGGGAATACCACTGTTCAGAACTATATCACCTAGGACTTAACAACCAATGTCGCCAGTGATTCTTGCGCCGTATATTACGCGTTGACCATGAGATTTGGAATGGGACGGAGAAGTCAGCTGTATCTTCTTCCTCTCGCATGAAGCCGGATGTGCAGGTCGTGGCTGTTATCCTCGTAGCGTGCATATTAATTGGTAATTCGTAGAGGATATGCAGCATATGGGTGGGAACCCTCAATGTCCCATGATAGTTTTGGCATCTAACGGTTTGTACAAACCATTGTCGTAATCCAATACGTGGGCATGGTGTACACCAAGGAGGCATGCGAGGTCGCGATGGGGGCAGTGATTGGCTTGGATCATCTTCTGGGCCCCACATCATGGAATTGGGGACGGGAATAAGTTGTCCGGTTGTGCAACAAAGAGTTGACATCTCATGGGTAAAGTAACACACCTCTGCAGAGTGTAAGAACTGTAACTTGTAACTCCCTGTTCCGGGAAGGAGTTGCGAACGTGGCGGGAAAGAAACTCCATGAAAGTTCTGGTAAACCCGTGAAGGCTGATGGACATAGATTTTCAGAATAAAAGCAACCTTTGAAAAAATGTTTATGAAAACTTGCATTGCCTACGACCTACGGTCTGTGGCTGTAGTTATAGTGCATCAAACACTCCTTTTCTAGTGAATTTGCTGAGTGCGCTCGTACTCAAAGTATCTTCTTAACCCTTGCTATATTCTGAAGCAAGAATAGACAACCTCCACATCAAGATATGCTCCAGGACTCATCATCCAAAGCTAAATCTCTTCAATGAAGTCAAGGAAGTCAAAATATACATCAACTCAAATGAAGACGAAGTTACTGATTAGATAGAAATATACTCTCTCTCTAACCAAAGAACCTAATTCGGTAGTGCGTTGCAATAGTAGCAATGCCAAACCTTTAGTTGAAATACTAGTCTTAATAGTATACTAGTTCTTGCATTGTTAATATTTGATTCTTCTCCGTAAGAAGTTCTTTCTCTCCCTTTAACCTAGAGTGTTCTCTGGATCTTGTGTAAAGAGTGAGTTGTAACCTTTAGCCATGTATTGGACCCGCTGTGTTTCTGTTGTGCCATTCTGAGGGATGTAATACTAGTGAACGATGTGTCATTGGTGTTATGTCCATGACTATAGTATACTACATCATGCAGTGGTATGCTGGGTCGCCGCAGTTGGTATCAGAGCATATGCTTTGACCTTAGGTTGGAAACCTAGTAAATGGGTAGAACCTGTAGGACACATCCTAGCAATAATAAAGAGTTCTCTAGTGATATGAGGGATATTCACTTGAGAATAATCCTGTTATGTTACTAGTGCGATAATTCTTTAGTATGATTGCAAATTCGATCATTACCCAAGAGTTTTAACTCTATGTGACTGATGATAATTTCTTATCTACAGTTCCACATGGTACCTCGATATCCACCCCGGAATGTTCAAGTGATGAACAGGATGTTGAATGACTACGGAGGGGATTGGACGGATAATCTCCGACAACTTCTATGGAGTTTGGAATGTGAATCGAGACTTTTGGTCAAGATTTATAGTTACTATGATGGGCAGGTATTAGCTAAATACCGTGTCATGATCATGTTACCCAAGAAGCTAGGACTTAAGGGAGAAATGCCATCAGGAGAGACAAGGTGCATGGCATCTGCATATCAGATTGCCGTAGCAGCAGCCATAACAATGATTCGAGAACAAAATTCCCAAGCTCTAGAAGGTAGTACTCATACCATTATACCACATGAAACCTCAAACCTAGAGAATGAGTTAGATCACTCTACTCTAGTTCAAGGAGAACCTACTCTAGCTGTAGAGTATATGGATCGTTATCGGTCTTTGCTAAACACTTATCATAACACTCACCAAGTCTTAGTCCAGGAACTGGATATGGTCATTGAGGATTTTACTAATCCTGATAAAGCAATGGCTCGTAGGAAGAAGCTAGATAAAGAAGCTAGGCATCCTAAATACATACCTTCAGGAGAAGTGTATGAGGAAACTTAAGTTTGATGACCCAAACTCGGAAAATTATGCCTATTACCAAAATGACTTCAAGCCACCTGAAGACTTATGGACCAAATATAACTCCGAACAACAGGAATGGAATAAAGTTATTCCAAATAACCCTGAGCCAAACAAGTATGGATGGGAAGTAGAATCTCAAGGTGGAACCATAGGAAATCCTATACAGGTAGCGAAGAAGAGATCAACTATAACCATAGAGAGCCTTATGGACCATATGGGGGTGATACTAATCCAATCGACTTAGAAGAGTATTCCGATAGCTACTACACCAATATATATGACTGGATCCAAGAAAAAGCTAAGGAGCCAGCTTACTATGAGGAATCGTTGCCGAAAAACCAGGAATATTCGGTGGAAGATTACGCCAACTCTAGTCATTTTTCAATGAATAATCTCAGTCTCGGTACTTCTAATCAAGAATACGCACCTCCTGGATGCTCTTATGCTACAGAAGGCAGTCGTAGGACTTCACATCATCATAGACGGAACTCCATGAAGCACTAGAGGAAGATGAAAATAAGAAAGGAACGACATCCCAAGGGATGAGTGCTTGAATAATGTACATAGAGGGTAATGCGTATTGTACTTTGAAAGGTTTGCCGAAATAAGTGAGGATATACTCACAGGAACAAGAAGTTTTTGTAAGATAGTTGTGTAAATAGGTGTGGAGCAAACCGTTGGGACATCTAGTACATTTGTAAATTATTTTAAACCTATGTATAATACATGGTATATGTTTTGTTGTTTATCGACTTTTGGATCTTATTGAATCTTCTTGATTGACTAGATCTATACATGAAGTTAATTATGTGTGCAAATGCATGATGTAACACCCAGTTATTACTTGATGTCATGGATCTAGATAGGAACGGGAATTCGTGTAAGGGAGTGACGAGTTTCAAAGATCAAAAGGAAGACCTACTTAAAAGATGAAGCAAGATATAAGGAGTATTAACACCATTTGGAGGATAGATCAAGCATAGACTATTCTTATCCAGATTTAAGAAAGAAGTTTGGTGTAGAAAATGTATGGAGCAAAAAGAAGTAATAAACTTAAGGTCCATTCAAAGTAGGTAGCATTGCTAAGAAGTTAATGAAAGAGTTTTACCAAGTTCATGGAAGTATCATGAATAAGTACAAAGAAGATGCCTTGGAACCAAAAGGGTATTCAAGCTCTAACAATTCAGAGAGAATGCCAGTAGTAGGTTGGAAACTGTAAGGTAATACCTACCACCCAGAATGATCCGCCGTTGGTACTTAATCCATAGTCGACATTCTGATCCACAGTTGGTATCTTGTTCGCAGCCGGTGTTGGTTGAGATAGTTAACCAGATCATCTTAATGGTTGCATAAAGAGCATAAAATTTGGCCTAAGTTAAGTAAGACCTAAGGAAGTATAAAACTTTAAAGTGATCGTCTTTCAAGATGCTTCGCAAAGTCAGACTTATCCTAGCGAAAATGTCCAATAGTAAGTACGACATATAGTGCTGAAAGATTTGCTTCGGAGATCCACAACTATGTGGATACACCGTACAATCTTTCATCAGACCCTAATTTGGTAAAGTATAAACTGAACAGAAGCAACATTCTAGTTATTAAGCCAATAAATGCTTTATATACAATTTAAAGACTATTAGTAAACCCTAAGGGGGAGAGTAGACATTATGAATGAAAGTTGACGAAGTACTAGAGGTAATAATGAAATATTATTTTAAAAACTTAAGAAGGTATAAGCTTGAAGGTGATAAAAGGATAAATTTAACCGACCAATTCTAAAAGAAACAACTCTTAAGTAACCCTTAAAAAGTAATAGAGAACACCCAACTGCACAAGTATTGAGAATAAAAAAATTCCAATAGGTATGGACGAAATGAGTTCAAATCCAATCTTGGAAGGAGTATCAGTATCAAATATACTATGACAGGAATAGAAATATAGTCTTTTAACCATAAAAATGGGCATATAAGAACTTACAACTTGTTTTAAGGAGACCCTCTAGACTATATTTAACGTAGTAATAAAGTTTGATGATTAAATAAAAAGAATTAGATTAGGATATCTAATCAAGTCATAGAATACTACAAATAATTCCATTTAAGGTCATCATAGAGTGGAGAAATGTAGCAACCACTACAAGACAATTCCTTACTCCGAAACAGGAGAGTTGCGAACTTCGAGGACGAAGTTTATTTTAAGGTGGAGAGTCTGTAACATCCCTGTATTAGAGCTCAGAAATAAGATGAACCCAGATGTGTGCATTGCATTCATGCATAGAAAATCTGAATAATTTTCGCGCTTTTGAACAAAACTTGTCAAAGTGATTGAAGCTTCGCTTAACTTGATAGAATTGAAGCAGATCATCAAGTTGACTATGATAAGTTTCAATATGACCTTTGCTAAAACCTTATTTGGGTAAACATGATTTGATCTAAGGGTAGATCAGATAGAATAAATGCTACTCATAATACATTGCTTAAATAATTAATATATGATCCTTAAGGGATTCTACCATCATATTCAACACAACAATTCATAAGTGCCAAGTTAAGATTACAAACTAAAGTAATATAAATGTAATGACTAATCCTGACATATCTTATTCTTATCTATTCTTACTATGAGTATCATAGTAATACCTAATTTTAACTCTTTAATGAGTTTGAGTTGGAAAGAGACTAAGTCAAGATCATTCACTATATATCTTTCTTCCCATATCAATTTTGATGGAACTTATCTTAATATCTGTTGTTCATCAACGCTGAGTAATCCACCATTGATTCTCAAAATTCTTTAACTATCAATACATGATCTACTAGTACTTGATCTTATCACAACGTTTACTTAAATATTTTAAAGAGGGCATAGTCCATGAATGACAGCCTTAATCCAATATGAGATACTAAGAAGATAATTTCAATACAATTGAAAAGTAGTATTGATAAATCCTTGCTTATCTAACTAAGAACTTAAGCTATAAATGATTAAAGGATTATTTTGATCATGCCTTACTCACCAGGATGGTCTACCTATATCTAGTATAAAAGATATTGATGGGTAGAACATAATTGAAAACCTAGTAGAGATAAGTTATCCTAGAGTAGTCATTACAAGCCACATTAATATAATATAAGGGTGGAGTGTGAGTTATTAGAGTAAAGGTAGGATGAAATTATTCAATTAAAGCTAGTTTAGCATAGGGTTATGGAGGAAGTGTTATTCATTCTAAAGGATAATAAGCCTTAGAGAAAGGTAGTTGGATACATACATACATCTGATGAAGAAATATTAGTGGTGGATGATTAAGGAAGATTATGAGTGGAGATTGAAAGAACTACTTGTTGGAGTGATGATTATCAACAGTAGAGTAGTGGGTATAACCAAGCAAAGATATGAGAAAACTATGAAATACTTTAGTATCAAACTCATTGGATCCATCCATGAGTCTAGAAGAATAAAAGGTGAATAAGAACATTCTTGTGAAGTAAAGCTCACCATACTAATTATGATGATGGATAGGAAGAAGTATTATATCTAGGAAAGGAATTCGTTAACTAAAGGTCAAGGATGGTGAAGAATTATATCACTTTATAGGAATATTTTCCTATAACAAATCACATAAGCACATCTCTGATTATTCCAAGTATCATAATTATATGTGCTTAAGAGTATCTTTATCAATTCCTTTCTATAAAACATTCTAGATATAACTTTGTCAACACCCAGATTTTTAATCCCAGATGCCTGTTATGCCATACATCGCAATCCCATGATTACCATTTTGCGAGACATAACAGAATTGGATACCACAGTACATCATCCATTACAAACCATACATAAGGTTTTACACAAATAAGGATCTCATGATCCAGTTCTTAATACAACTTCAAGCAGCGGAATACATAATAATAACGATAGCGTAGGCGAAGCTCCATCTTCGGGGTCACATGCAATGCTGACGATGGGAGATGATCCTAGTTGTCGTAACCTTCCTGGGGTCCATCTTCCAGGTACTCCTCTTCATAGTCTGGCCATGGGAATAGCCAGGGACAAAGCCATGAGACTCCTTAAGTACTTGCAAACTAATACTAACAAGTAAAGGGGTTTTTGGATAATAGGACACTAGGCTCTAGGGTTGTTTTGCAAAAGCCAGATTTATCTCTAATAAGTTTGGAAGCAACTAATGCTAGTTAAGGTTTTATAACACCTAAGTGGGAACTTGTATCTCATGCCACAACCCTGCTATGGTCAAGTCAAAGTCTCAATTCATTTCACAAGTCTTTTGAAAAGTCTGACGGGGGAACAGTATGGCCATTCCAACTGTCCATAACCGCGGAAGCGGCTATTCGAATAGTTTGACACTCTGCAGAGATTGTACACTTTCACCACAACATTCAATACATCCGTCAGGAACAACTCCTGAATTCCCCATACTCAGTATGCGGATAATCAATCCTAACCTTTTAATTACACGCCCTAGTATAAGCACCTCTCCTGTGAGTTTGGCCTCCCAACCATGACCAACTGTCATCTTGGGTACTGCACAGGTGGACAATCTTCACAAGGTAGCCTCAGATCAGACCTTGGCCGTGAGGGAACTAATACTAAGGTATATAAGTTTCCAGTCAAGCCCTACCCAATCTTCGGGTATTGTGGTTGTACGATAAAATTGGAATGGTATTGCATCCAGACAACCATCGGTTTTATAAAGGGCTAAGGCTCATGCCTCAACATTTTCATCACCCAAAATCATCGGGTGTTTTTTTGGAAACGCATGTCAAAACATCTCAGTAGAATGATCCATCATTCTAAGGTTTTCATAACCATTTTCACCAAGTATTCCCATCTAAAGTTGATCAAGTCTTATGCTTAGCACTAGCATCTACAAGTGGGGGTGAGTACTAATGAGGGGTGGTCAACTAGTGGAGTTTTAACTAAGTTCAATCTCATGCCTTAGGATGACATCAAGATTATCTAGCTTAGGCCAAATTTTATGCTCTTTACGCAACCTTCACATATCTTTCTAGTATCTACAATTCACTTAAGTAAACACTAAGTAAGAGCTTTGATAAAGAAATAAAGTATAAAGCTTGTAAGTAAAACTAGGATTGGTTTATCAAATGGATAGGATCATCTAGGCTTAAGGCATATAGTTGGCATGGTGACCAGCAAGTATTGTCTTGCACAATATCAGTATAAGCTTGCTAAGTTGCAAGTGTTAGCTTGCATTGGTCCACTCGGTTAGTAAAGCTTGCCTTGTGCATAGCAGTGGTTGAAGTTCTCCTCGGCTTCTTCTTCGTAGAATCCTTCTTCCTCCTCGTATCCTTGGTCGGTACTAGCGTCTATAAATAAATACGATGTACACAATCACCAAACAATAATTAACTACTTGCAATCAACACACAAAAGGGTCCTATAGATGATCTAGCATCATCACTAACATTACAAGATTAAAGTTTGGTTTAATTCCTTTTATTTTTAGAAAAGTAATTTCTACTCATTGAAAAACTACTTAAGATTTAATATTCTCCAAACCAAATATGGGATCATGTTGACACATGTCATCACCACACATTTTAGTCCAAGGGAATTTGATTTAAAGTGGTGTCACAATTTAATAAGGTTTTACCCTTTTATTTTAATTAATTAAAGTGGTTAGAAATGCCTATGGGGCATTCTTTCATTACTTGAACACTATTTCTGTAAGTAAACCTATATATTTTTATATATTCTAAAAGGTATGGTTAAATGTGATTTTTGAGAGTTGGAATCAACGCAAAAGCTATTATGGTTTGAATTTGAAAAATGTTTGAATGCAGAAAATCTTGTGCCTTGTTATTTTTACCATGGATGATCTATAGATCCAAATGACTTGAATCCAACGTCTTGGGTTCAGCACTTCCAGACCTTCCTAACAAAATTGGTTTCATTCGATTTGGTGTACTGAATCGACCTTGGTTGATTTTTGAAATTGGGTACAGAAGTGTGTTTGAAATAAAATAAAAAAGGTTAAATCCAAATAACTGGGCTACGCGGGAAGTGATACTGGGCCGGCCTGCTAAGCACAGCGCTTCCGCGGGTTGTTTAAGTGGCTGTCCCCACACGTCAGTGAGACAGGGGGTGCGAAGCGGTATGGGGCGATGTGGTGTGTTCGATCTGGTTCTAATCCAACGGCTGAGAGTCATCGTCGACGTTGGGCTACGCTGGCGAGACAGAAACCTAGCGCGGCCAGTGGGGGTCGTTGGGGGCTTACCGGGGTTCAGGCGAGGGTCGGCGAGGCGGGCGAACAACGAATTCGACGACGGCGAACCTCCTGGTACCGGCAGCTTCTCCTCGGGCGGCTCCAATCGCTGGATCCCTTCTTCTCTAGCAGCGGCAGACTCCGATGAAATTCCGGCGAAGCGCTGCTCGCCTTGCTCCGGGAACGGGGTGGCACCATCAGTGAGGAGAGGGGAGTGAGATGGTGTGCTCAATTCGGCTGGGGGTGGCCTCTATTTATAGTGGAGCGAGGGGACCGACGGGGTGCAAGGTGAGCTCGTCGTGGTCGACGGTACAAACGACTATCGGCATGGGCGACGGTAGGGGGCGGTGCGGTGTCCCTGGCGATGCTCAACGGCATGGTGGCGAGACGTGGGGCGGTGCGGTTTGGTCGAAACGCAACGGTGCTCTGAGTGTGCCCGACGGAGAATTTAATGGCGCACATCACGCGTGGTCCGCGCGGCGGCGAACGAGCGTGTCTGTGGGGTTGCTGGGACGGTGGTGATCACGTATGCACGCGGCAAGGGCGGCGCGCGGTCTGTGGATGTCGGTCGAGCGTGGCGCACGGGGCGTGCTCTCGGCATGGTTGCTGGCGAGGTTGGCATGGTTCGTGCGTGTGGTCCAGTGGCTGGCAACGTTCGAGTGCTGGACAGGGAGTGGCGGTGGACGGTGGGCTGCCTCCCAGACATGCTGGCTAGGCTTGTTTCTCCTACTAGCTTGCTGTCGATATGGGGGTGACAAGGGTGCATTCGGCCTGCTCACCATTGATGGCATTGCCAAGCTTACATTGCTGCTAAGGGTGTGCAATGGAGCTAGATGATCTACTAAAACCTAGTTGTAACCAAAGAGGGAACAAGTTAGGCTTCAATCACTGCTCACAATAGTGTTTGGATTTTGTTTGATTTGTGTCTGCAAAGTGTTTGATGAAATGGCCGCAAGAATTCAAGTTTTTAATTTTGAAAGGATTTTTGGTGAGTGTGCTAGGTTGGTGCTGGTGAGTCTGCAGATGCTTGGGTTTTGAAAATTGAGCTTGTTTGAGTGGTTTTTGAAAAAGTGGGATCTTCTCATATGAGTAAGATTCAATTTTGAACTGTCATTTAAACTATGCATTTGAAAGTTTCTGGATGATCACAAAGTGGGCCTTGATGCTTTGTTATGAGTAAAATCAAGGGGTGCAAAGATCCAGAAAAGTTTCTGTTAGGTTCTGAAAGTTTGAGACAGCCAAAGTAGGCATGGGAGTTAATTTGGTCAAAATGACCATTCACTCATTTAGCTTTGTTTTGATTTATTTGTCTTTGAGAAAAATTTGGGAATTGTTTAGATGATGTTTATTTCACCTAAGAAACATTTTACAAGCAAAGAAACACATAAACAAGGCAATTCAAAAGAATTTAAAATGGGATGCATACACACATGCATGCTTTCATATTTTTATTTAGAAAAGTTTTTTTAACCCTAAATTTGATGAGTAGAGTTTGATGATCCAAGTTTAGTATTTTTGGGATGTTACAAACCTTAACCCCCTTAAACAAAAATCTCGTCCCAAGATTTGCAAAAGGACGAAAAATATTACCTAGGATTTGAAGATATCGGGAAACTCCGTCCTGATGTGATCTTCGCGCTCCCAGGTAGCTTCCTCTTCTGTGTGGTTGCTCCACTGAATCTTGAGAAACTTGATGCTTCGGGTTCGGGTAGTTCTGAAAGCTTCTTCCAAAATACGGATGGGTACTTCAGGATAGGTCAGGTCATCGTTGATCTCTATGGTCCGGTGGTCGATATTCTTGAACACTTCGGTCTTCTCGGGGACTTCGAGACACTTGCGAAGTAACGATATATGGAACACATTGTGCCCTGCGGACATCTCTTCAGGTAGTTCCAATTGGTACGACACTTCTCCTCGACGGTTCAGAATCTTGAAAGGTCCGATATATCTGGGGGCTAACTTTCCTTTGAGTTGGAAACGCTGCATTCCCTTCAATGGCGATACTTTCAGATAAACAAAATCTCCTATGTTGAAGGTGAGGTCTCTACGTCTTCAGGGCTAGAACTACGGCTGCGAGTTCGAGGTCATGGGTTGGGTAATTTTTCTCATGTTGCTTCAGTTGTCGAGATAGATAATATATAACTTTGCCTTCTTGCATTGCACACATCCGAGATCGATCTTGGATGCGTCACAATAGACATCGAAGGGCTTCGTGATATCCGGCATGATCAAGATTGGGGCTGAAATCAATCTTCTCTTGAGTTCTTGAAAACTCGCTTCACATTTGTCGGTCCATTCAAACTTCTTGTCCTTCTTCATCAATTGGTTCATGGGTCTGGCGATACTCGAGAATCCTTCTACGAATTTGCGGTAATATCCCGCCAATCCGAGAAATGCACGAACTTGGGTTTGGGACTTGCCAATCTTCTACATCTTTCACTTTGGCAGGGTCAACAGCAATTCCTCCGGCTGATACAATGTGACCGAGGAATCCTACCTCCTGTAACCAGAATTCACATTTGCTAAACTTTGCATACAGCTGATGCTCTCTAAGGGTTCCAAGAATGGTCCTTAGGTGTAGCTCATGTTCTTCTTATGATTTGGAATAAATCAGAATGTCATCGATGAAAACAACGACAAACTTATCCAGGAAGTCCATAAAAATCTTATTCATGAGATTCATGAAATAAGCGGGGGCATTGGTTAATCCAAAAGACATGACTGTATACTCGTACAATCCATATCTGGTGGTAAAGGCAGTCTTTGGGATATCCTCTGCACGAATCTTGAGTTGATGATAGCCAGTCCTAAGATCAATCTTAGAAAACATTTTTGGCACCGGTCAACTGATCAAAAAAATCTTCTATCTTGGGCAAGGGGTACTTGTTCTTGATGGTGACATCATTCAACTTCCGGTAATCCGTACACAAACGGTTACCTACATCCTTCTTGTCCACAAACAAGACAGGTGATCTCCATGGTGACGCACTTGGTTGAATCAATCCAATTTCCAACATGGAATCCAGTTGCTTCTTCAGTTCTGCTAGCTCTGACGGGTTCATAATATAGGGTCTCTAGGCTATGGGTCCTGTTCCGGGGATTAGTTCGATGATAAACTCGATATCCTGATCTGGGGGCATACCGGGCAAAACATCTGGGAATACATCGGGGTATTCACGGACTATCCGGACTTGGTCAATGGTAGGTTGGGCTATACTCTTGTTGTACTTGAATTGACAAGGTAAGGTTTCAGATATATGCTCGACTGATATTCCGGTTGTACTGGTCATGGTGATGGCTTTCTTGGCACAGTCAATCAATCCTTTATGTTTGGACTGTAGGGGTTCGTAGCATGGAAAACAAAAAAATTTCTATCGCATACAAACAAACAAGCCAAGATCTATCTACTAGATTGTAGCAACGAGTCGATGGAATAACTTACCCTCGAAGATTCCAAAGTGTTTAACGAGAGCGGATTCTCGTGGGTGATGTAGTCGTACTCTTTCCGATCTCAAGATCGTGTAGACGATCCTTCCGGCGCTGCGTTCCGGCAGCGCTTCCGCAGTCGGTCACACGTTCGGTACTCGACGAAGACCTTCCTCTCCCTTGTTCTAGCAGGCAGCGGAGGTTGTAGCACTCTCCTCGCAATTCCGGCAGCACAACGGCGTGGTACCGGAAGTAGAGGGGAGATCCCGAGGGCTTCGCCTTAAGCCGGAGCGAGTATGGTGGAGTATGAGAGAGGTCTATTAGTGGTCTAGAGATTATACACACCAATTAGAAGGCTCTAAACCGCAGGCTAAAGCAATTAGAAGCTCTAAACCAGAACGGCTCTAAACCGGAGATTAGAGGTAGAAACTTGTGTGTCTAGAGGAGGAGGCCCTGCCCCTCCTTTTATGGGTGGAGGGTGCGGCCAAGGGGAGGGGAGTCCCTCCCCAAGTCGGCCTTGGGTGGCGCGCCGGCTTGGGGAGGAGACTCCTCCCTCAAGTCGGTTCCAACTCCTCTTGCTTGTTTCCCACAGTTTCTTGTTTTAGCCGTTTGAATTTCAAACTGGACATTTGACTTTTCTGTTTTAGGATTCAATTTAATCCTTTATTTGGGACAGCAAGAACACTTAGTACATGATGCAATCATTCCAATATGTAATGACACATTCATGTACCCCTCCCCCCGGAGTGCCGGACAATCCGGAACCTTCTAGAACATTCCCGATGAAATCACCGGAATCATTCCCGAACTCCGAAACGGGTCTTTCCTTATATGAATCTTATTCTCCGGACCATTCCGGATCACCTCGTGATATCCCGGATCCCATCCGAGACTCCGAACAACATTCGGTCTCTTTCTCATAATACCATAACTACTCAAACAACGTCGAATCCTTAAGTGTGTCTCCCTACGGTTCGTGAATTATGCGGACATGATCGAGACACTTCTCCGAACAATAACCAATAGAGGAATCTGGAAATTCATATGGCTCCCACATATTTCTACGATTACTTTGCGATCGAATGAACCACTTACATACGATACCAATTTCCCTTTGTCTCACGATATGTTACTTATCCGAGGTTATGATCGTCGGTATCTCTGCATACCTAGTTCAACCTCGTTACTGATAAGTACTATTTTCTCGTTCCCGTGATATGTGATCCCTTGTGAGCCAGTCACATGCTTGCAAGCTAATTGGATGACATTCCACCGAGAGGGCCCAGAGTATATCTATCCGTCATATGGATGGACAAATCCCACTCTTGATCCATGTGTCTCAACCAATACTTTCCGAACACTCAATGCCACCTTTATAACCACCCAGTTATGGTATGGTGTTTGATGTCATCAAAGCATCCATCCGATAAAGGTGATATGCATGATCTCATGGTCGAAGGAATTAGGTTACTATGTATCAGAAAGCATATAGCAATTGAACTATTGAAATGACTTGATCTTTATGCTACGCTTATCTATAGGAGTATGTCCACCATATCATTCTCCTAACGATATGATCTTGTTGTTGATAACATCTCAATGTTCATGATAGGGAAACCACAATCATTTATCAACCAACAAGCTAGTGAAGTATAGAGGCTATACTAGGTACTTCAAATTAAGTTTACAAATCACACAAGTATTAATGTTTCCTTGTTAATACTATTATAGCATGAATGTAAACATTTATCATAAACACAAAGATATAATAATAACTACATTTATTATTGCCTCTAGGGCATATCTCCAACAGTCTCCCACTTGCACTAGAGTCATCTAATCTAGATTACATGGTAATATACCGAACACCCATGGCAGTTTGGTGTTGGTCATGTTTTGCCCTCGGGAGAGGTTTAGTCAACGGATCCGCCACATTCAGATCTATGTGTACTTTGCAAATCTTTATATCCCCATCTTGGATATGTTCTCGAATAGCGTGAAAACGTAGCTTGATATGCTTCAGCTTCTTGTGTGACCTTGGTTCTTGCGCATTGGCTATGGCGCCCATGTTATCACAGTAGATAGACATTGGGTCCAGCGCACTAGGAACCACACCCAGCTCTGTAATGAACTCTTTCATCCATATCGCTTCTTGCGAAGCCTCCGAAGCAACCATGTATTCCGATTCAGTTGAAGATCTCGCCACAACGCTTTGCTTTGCACTCCTCCAGCTAACTGCTGCACCATTCAAAATAAATACGTATCCGTATTGTGATTTAGAATCATCCGGATCGGTGTTCCAACTAGCATCGGTGTAACCATTAACAACGAGTTGTTCATCACCTCCATAAGAAAGAACCATATCCTTAGTTCTTCTCAAGTACTTAAGGATGTTTTTGACCGCTGTCCAATGATCCACTCCTGGATCACTTTGATATCTGCTAGTTAAACTAACAGCATATGCAATGTCGGGTCTAGTACATAGCATGGCATACATTAGATATCCTATGGCTGAGGCATAGGGAGTCTTACTCATCCTTTCTATATCTTCTGCCGATGTCGGACTTTGAGTTTTACTCAAGGTCGTATTGGGCAACATGGGCAAGAACCCTTTCTTGCTTTCTTCCATTCCAAACCTCTTTAGAACTTTGTCCAAATATGTACTCTGTGACAATGATATTTGGCGTTTCGATCTATCTCTATAAATCTTTATGCCTAATATGTAAGCTACTTCGCCAAGATCCTTCATTGAAAAACTATTATTCAAATATTCCTTGACACTATTAAGAAGGTCTACATCATTCCCAATCAACAATATGTCATCCACATATAGTATTAAGAATGCTACAGAGCTCCCACTCACTTTCTTGTAAATACAAGCTTCTCCATAAGTTTGTATAAAACCAAAACTTTTGATCACCTTATCAAAACGTTGATTCCAACTTCGGGATGCTTGCTTCAATCCATAGATGGACCGTTGAAGTTTGCATACCTTGTTAGCATCTTTAGGATCGACAAAACCTTTGGGTTGCATCATATACAACTCTTCATCAATGTCTCCATTGAGGAATGCTGTTTTGACATCCATCTGCCATATCGCATAATCATAATATGCAGCGATTGCTAACATAATCCTCACAGACTTTAGCTTCGCTACTGGTGAGAAAGTCTCATCGTAGTCAACTCCTTGAATTTGTCGAAACCCTTTTGCGACAAGTCGAGCTTTATAGACAGTAACATTACCATCAGCATCTGTTTTCTTCTTGAAAATCCATTTGTTCTCGACAGCCTTCCGGCCATCCGGTAAGTCCACCAAAGTCCATACTTGGTTTTCGTACATGGATCCAATCTCGGATTTCATGGCTTCTTGCCATTTATTGGAATCTGGGCTCATCATCGCTTCCTCATATGTCTCGGGGTCATCGGTGTTGTCCACCAACATGACATTCATAACGGAATCATACCAATCTGGAGTGGTACGAGTTCTCGTTGACCTCCGAGGCTCTGTAGCAACTTCAACCGAAGTTTCATGATCACCATCATTAGCTTCCTCTCTTATTGGTGCAGGCACCACAGGAACTTCTTCCGGTGCTGCGCTACTCGCAATTTCGAGAGAAGGTTCGACAACCTCGTCGAGTTCTACTTTCCTTCAAGTCACTTCTTTCGAGAGAAATTCCTTCTCTAGAAAGGATCCATTCTTGGCAACGAAGATTTTGCCTTCGGATCTATGATAGAAGGTATACCCAATAGTTTCCTTCGGGTATCCTATGAAGACGCATTTTTCCTCTTTGGGTTCAAGCTTGTCCGGCTGTAACTTCTTTACATAGGCTTCGCATCCCCAAACTTTAAGGAACGACAATTTAGGTTTCTTCCCAAACCATAATTCATACGGTGTCGTTTCAACGGATTTAGATGGTGCCCTATTTAAAGTGAATGCGGCTGTTTCTAATGCATAACCCCAAAATGATAGCGGTAAATCTGTAAGTGACATCATAGAACGAACCATATCTAAGAGAGTTCGATTACGACGTTCGGACACACCATTACGCTGTGGTGTTCCCGGCGGTGTCAATTGTGAAAGTATTCCGCATTTCTTCAAATGCTCGCCAAACTCGTAACTTAGATATTCACCTCCACGATCAGAACGTAGAAATTTAATCTTCTTGTTACGTTGATTCTCTACCTCACTTTGAAACTCCTTAAACTTCTCGAAAGTTTCGGACTTATGTTTCATGAAATAGATATACCCATATCTACTCAAGTCATCCGTGAAGGTAAGAACATAACGATAACCACTGCGCGATGCTACACTCATTAGACCACACACATCGGTATGTATGATTTCCAATAAGTCCGTAGCTCGCTCCATCATACCAGAAAATGGAGTCTTAGTCATTTTTCCCATCAGACATGCTTCGCATCTTTCAAGTGATTCAAAATCAAGTGATTCAAGAAGTCCATCGGAATGGAGTTTCTTCATACGTTTCACTCCAATGTGACCAAGACGACAGTGCCACATATAGGTCGAATTATCGCTTGATTTCAAACGTTTAGCCTCAATGTTGTTGATATGTGTATTTCCACTATCGAGATTCAATAAGAATAGACCATCTATCAAAGGTGCATGTGCGTAAAACATATTACTCATATAAATCGAACAACCATTATTCTCGGACTTAAACAAGTAACCGTCTCGCAATAAACAAGATCCCGATATAATGTTCATGCTCAACGCAGGCACCAAATAACAATTATTTAAGTATAAAACTAATCCCGATGGTAGATGAAGGGGTAGCGTGCTGACCGCGATCACATCAACCTTTGATCCGTTTCCCACGCGCATCGTCACCTCGTTCTTCGCTAGCTTCCGTTTATTCTGCAGCACCTGTTTCGAGTTACAAATATGAGCAACCGAACCAATATCAAATACCCAGGCACTACTACGAGTACTAGTGAGATACACATCAATAACATGTATATCAGATATACCTTTCTTCTTGATGTTGCCGTTCTTCAAATCCGCCAAGTACTTTGGGCAATTCCGCTTCCAGTGACCTTCTCCCTTGCAGTAAAAGCACTCAGTATCAGGCTTAGGTCCAGCCTTGGTCTTCTTCGTCGGCGTGGTAACTTTCTTACCACCCTTCTTGAAGTGTCCCTTTTGCTTAGACTTGCCTTTCTTGAATTTGGTGGTCTTATTGACCAACAACACTTGGTGCTCTTTCTTGATCTCCACTTCTGTAGATTTCAACATGGCAAAGAGTTCTGGCAACGTCTTGTTCATGTTCTGCATGTTGTAGTTCATCACAAAGTTCTTGTAACTTGGTGGTAGTGATTGGAGGACACGGTAAATCCCCAAAGCATTAGGAATCACTATACCCAAGCTTTGAAGTTTGTTTGCGTGCCCAGACATCTTAAGCACATGCTCACTGACGGAGCTGCCCTCTTCCATCTTGCAGTTAAAGAACTTTTCAGAAGCCTCATAGCTTTCAATTGCCGCATGAGTCTCAAAAATCAATTTGAGATCCTCGACAATATCATATGGGTCTGAATCCTCAAACCTTTTCTGAAGCTCCGATTCCAAACCATACAAGATAGCACACTGAACTATGGAGTACTGATTCTTCCGAGCGAGGTAAACATTCTTTACTTCATCGGGAGCATCAGCTGCAGGTGGGTCACCCAGCGGTGCATCCAGCACATAGGTCAAATTACCAGCTGTGAGGACAATCCTCAAATTGCGGAACCAATCCGCGAAGTTTCTTCCATTGTTTTCAACTTTTCTTTCTCTAGGAACGCATTAAAATTGATGGTAGGGGCTGCCATTGATCTACAACATATTTGCAATAGTTTAGACTAAGTTTATGACAAATTGAGTTCAAATTAATTAATGTAATTAAACTAGGTGAATTCCCACTCAAAACAATATCCCTCACATTGTTTTAGTGATCACACGAACCAAATCCACTACATCAACACCGATCATCACGAGAGTTGATATAGTTTCAATGGCGAACAATCGTCATGTTCATCATATCTACTATATGATTCATGCTTTACCTTTCGGTGATCCGTGTTCCGAGACCATGTCTGTACATGCTAGGCTCGTCAAGATCAAACCTTAGTTTCCGCATGAGCAAATCTGGCTTGCTCACGTTGTATACACTTGCAGAATCTAACACACCCGATCATCACGTGGTGCTTCGAAACAACAAGCTTTAGCAACGGTGCTAACTAAGGGTGAACACTTTATGACTTGAAATTCATGTGCATGAGGGATCATCTTATAATGCTACCGTCGTCTACTAAGCAATACAAGATGCATAAAGGATTAACATCACATGCAATTCAATATATATATGTGATATGATATGGCCTTTCTTCTTTGTGCTTCCGATCTCCATCTTCAAGCACGAACATGATCTCCATCATCACCGGCATTGCATCAAGGTCAATGATGCTACTCCATGGTTGTCGTCCACCGGCTTCAACTATTACAACTAATTTGAATAGACACGCGGGTCTTAACATAAATTAAAGACAACCATATGGCTCCTGCCGGTTGCCGACTTACAATAAGGAACATTGCATACATCAAATATAATCACAATCATGGCCATATCACATCACTGCACACCCCTGCAAAACAAAGTTAGACGCCTCTACTTTCTTTGCATATTTTACTTGGTTTGGGGCTTTCGATAAGTGTCGTTCTAACTTACGAACATGAACCACAACATTGATACTAGTATTGTTAATCACCCGCAAAGCCACTTATGCAATACAAGTTGCATGTCAAGCGTGGAGCAAGTCTCATGAACGATGTCATGTAAGGTTAGCCCGGGCCGCTTCATCCCAACATACCGCAAGATGCAAAGTACACAAGAAGGAATCGACAATAAAAGCATCAACGCCCACAATGACCATTGTGTTCTACTCGTGCAACAGATCTACATATAGACACGGCTCTGATACCACTGTAGGGGTTCGTAGCATGGAAAACAAAAAATCTCTATCACATACAAACAAACAAGCCAAGATCTATCTACTAGATTGTAGCAACGAGTCAATGGAATAACTTACCCTCGAAGATTCCAAAGTGTTTAACGAGAGCGGATTCTCGTGGGTGATGTAGTCGTACTCTTTCCGATCTCAAGATCGTGTAGACGATCCTTCTGGCGCTGCGTTCCGGCAGCGCTTCCGCAGTCGGTCACACGTTCGGTACTCGACGAAGACCTTCCTCTCCCTTGTTCCAGCAGGCAGCGGAGGTTGTAGCACTCTCCTCGCAATTCTGGCAGCACAACGGCGTGGTACCGGAAGTAGAGGGGAGATCCCGCAGGGCTTCGCCTTAAGCCGGAGCGAGTATGGTGGAGTATGAGAGAGGGCTATTAGTGGTCTAGAGATTAGACACACCAATTAGAAGGCTCTAAACCGCAGGCTAAAGCAATTAGAAGCTCTAAACCAGAACGGCTCTAAACCGGAGATTAGAGGTAGAAACTTGTGTGTCTAGAGGAGGAGGCCCTGCCCCTCCTTTTATGGGTGGAGGGTGCGGCCAAGGGGAGGGGAGTCCCTCCCCAAGTTGGCCTTGGGTGGCGCGCCGGATTGGGGAGGAGACTCCTCCCTCAAGTCGGTTCCAACTCCTCTTGCTTGTTTCCCACAGTTTCTTGTTTTAGCCGTTTGACTTTCAAACTGGACATTTGACTTTTCTGTTTTAGGATTCAATTTAATCCTTTATTTGGGACAGCAAGAACACTTAGTACATGATGCAATCATTCCAATATGTAATGACACATTCATGTACCCCTCCCCCCCGGAGTGTCGGACAATCCGGAACCTTCTAGAACATTCCCGATGAAATCACCGGAATCATTCCCGAACTCCGAAACGGGTCTTTCCTTATATGAATCTTATTCTCCGGACCATTCCGGATCACCTCGTGATATCCCGGATCCCATCCGAGACTCCGAACAACATTCGGTCTCTTTTTCATAATACCATAACTACTCAAACAACGTCGAATCCTTAAGTGTGTCTCCCTACGGTTCGTGAATTATGCGGACATGATCGAGACACTTCTCCGATCAATAACCAATAGAGGAATCTGGAAATTCATATGGCTCCCACATATTTCTACGATTACTTTGCGATCGAATGAACCACTTACATACGATACCAATTTCCCTTTGTCTCACGATATGTTACTTATCCGAGGTTATGATCGTCGGTATCTCTGCATACCTAGTTCAACCTCGTTACTGATAAGTACTCTTTTCTCGTTCCCGTGATATGTGATCCCTTGTGAGCCAGTCACATGCTTGCAAGCTAATTGGATGACATTCCACCGAGAGGGCCCAGAGTATATCTATCCGTCATATGGATGGACAAATCCCACTCTTGATCCATGTGTCTCAACCAATACTTTCCGAACACTCAATTCCACCTTTATAACCACCCTGTTACGGTGTGGTGTTTGATGTCATCAAAGCATCCATCCGGTAAAGGTGATATGCATGATCTCATGGTCGAAGGAATTAGGTTACTATGTATCAGAAAGCATATAGCAATTGAACTATTGAAATGACTTGATCTTTATGCTACGCTTATCTATAGGAGTATGTCCACCATATCATTCTCCTAACGATATGATCTTGTTGTTGATAACATCTCAATGTTCATGATAGGGAAACCACAATCATTTATCAACCAACAAGCTAGTGAAGTATAGAGGCTATACTAGGGACTTCAAATTAAGTTTACAAATCACACAAGTATTAATGTTTCCTTGTTAATACTATTATAGCATGAATGTAAACATTTATCATAAACACAAAGATATAATAATAACTACATTTATTATTGCCTCTAGGGCATATCTCCAACATGGACATCCAATCCATTCCTAGTACTACTTCCAAACCTTTAGTTCCGAGTACTATCAGATTAGCATAAAAATCTATGCCATGGATTCGGATAGGGACGGCTTTGCAAATTTGCCTAGCCTTGGTGGTTGATCCGGGAATTTGAACAATCATAACATGCTTCAGTTTGGTTGGTTGAATTTTACTAGTGCATGCAAATTCTTCGGTGACAAATGAATGCGATGCACCAGAATCAAACAACACTCTTGCAAGTACTGAATTAACAGAAAACATACCCAGCACGACGTCTGGCGCTTCCTGAGCTTCTTCAGCATGCATGAGAAAAAGATGGCCATTGCGGTTGAGCGAATTCCCTAGAGAAAATCTTCTTCCTGGCTGAACAAGACGTTGATGCTGAGCTGGGGCATTGGCATTGGGTGTTGCGCAATTCTTCTTGATGGGGCACTCGTTGGAATAGTGGCCTTTATTTCCACATTCATAACAGGTCACTTGCGACTTGTCCTTTGCTGCTACAGGCACCGCATTGCTTCCAGTCCTAGGGGCAGTGTTGGTGTTGGTGGCAGCATTGTTGGTGTTGAACTTGGGTGGGGCACGGTTGAAATTGCTTGCGTTGCCGGGGTTGTTGTGATTTCCTCCAGGCCTTGGGTTTCCACGGTTGGGATAGGTCGGACGGTTCATCGGGGGTCTGTTAGTTCTTGGGGCAAATCCTGGAGATGGGTTAGGGCGATACTTTGGGGTCTGATGAGTTCCTGGCTGATGCATCATGCGACGCTTGCGGTTCTCGTTGGCTTGGTTGATCTTTCCTTCCATCTGGATGGCAGAGTCTACAAGGGCTTCAATATCTGCAAAGGGGATATTGACTAACACCGTCTGCATCTCATCATGCAGACCATTAAGGAATCGTTCTTTCTTCTTGGCTTCGGTGTCAATCTCATCCGGGGCATACCTAGCTAATGACAATAATTTGTCACGGTATTCCACTACGGTCATCCTTCCTTGCTTCAGCTCTCTGAACTCGTCTCTCATTCTCTTGATCAAACCCGGTGGCACATGGGTTCTGCTAAACTTGACCTTGAATTCCTCCTAGGTCATCATCTGGCCTCCGGTCATTGCGCGAACACTGTTCCACCATGCCCTGGCATCTCCGGCTAGATAGTGGGTCGAATAGAACTTTCTCGTTGCTTCCACTCCGGCGACTTCTAGGTTATTTTCCATGTTCTGCATCCAATCGTCGGCGTCTAGGGGTTCTTGTGACTTAGTGAAAATAGGTGGGTTGGTATTCTGGAAATTCTTGAGCTTAGATCCATGGTTGTCCTGATTTCCGTGGCCTTGGTTGTTGTGGGCAAGCTGAGCTATCTGTTGCAGGGTGGCTAGGTTGGCTTGACGTTTGGCTCTTTCAGCTTCATGGTTAGAAGTCAACATTTGCAGAATCTGCAACATCGGGCCCGGGGATGAACCACTTCCTCCGCGTGGCATCTGAAGATTGAGATAGATCATGAGAAAAGAGGGAAATTTCTAAGGTTTTGGGTCTTTGAAAAGTTTTTAATGTTTGACTCAGATTTTTCTAGCAACTTGCTCTTTTTCCTTCTTTCATTCATTCATAGCACACGATACAACACACACCACAACAAAGAAAAGCAGATGGTTTTAAGAACCATTCTAAAAACTATGATACAGTGGGACCGAATACTACTCACTACGCTAGTGCTCAAGTGGTACTACTCCTTGGAATCCGTGGCTTCATCATCATCATCATCAATGAAGGCAAAATCATCCTCATCAGTGAAGAAATCCATAGCCTGATCCTCCAGAAAATCATCATCATCGCTGAGATAGGAGTAAGGGTCTCCACGAAGATCCTCTCCGGCATTCTCCCTTTCCTCCAACTGCATGTCTCTCTCATGGATGGTCTCCTCCAAAGATGAGATACGGTGGCGAAGACGGGCAATAATGTGCTCCTTCTTGTCGAGGTGACGGCGGCGAGACTTGCAATCCTTCACTAGCATGGTGATGGTTTGATCCTTCGTCTTGATGATGGCAGACTTGTGGTTGGAGTAGTCACGGCAGTTGTCCAACTCCTGCTGACGATCGTACATCATGAAGCTATGGTGGTCCAATTGGGTCTTCAACACGGGGTGGTATGGGGCTTCCAGTGGTTGTCCATTTGCATCATGCCTCGGGCAAAACTCAAAGCGAGTACCCTTGATCTAGTTCATGCTCTGCCCACACAGACGGGAAAGGGCTTCCTGCATGGCCCTGGCAAGTCCGTCGAGCCAGTTGTTCTCTCTTAAGGTAAACTGAATTCCCTCAGTAGTGGGAGGTTCAATATTTCCTCGGAGACTTGCAACAATTAGCCACTGCAGATCTTCTCCTCCTTGATCATTGAGCTGAGCTCCGAAGAACTCGGCGTGCGGACGCTCCAGAAGTTCCGAAAGCTGGTCCAAATCCCTCTCAAAGATAAGGTCTCCTCCATTCCCCAACTGATAAAACTTGCTGTACTTCACGTCCATCTATAAGAATATAGAATGAGTAAGTTAGTAGAGTGATTAAGTGTGTCAATATTTTATGTATTTTGTAAGAGTTTTTGAGGAACATGAATTTTCATGAAAGAATCAAAGGGATAAGAATGAGAATAAGTTTTTGTAAATATTTTTTTCTTTGGTTTTCAAACTAAGTTTTTGATTCAACATCCAGTCTAACTAGGGTCTACTATGGTCAGGATGGCTCTGATACCAACTTGTCAACACCTGGATTTTTAATCCCAGATGCATGTTACGCCATACATCGCAATCCCATGATTACCATTTTTGCGAGACATAACAAAATTGGATACCACAGTACATCATCCATTACAAACCATACATAAGGTTTTACACAAATATGGATCTCATGATCCAGTTCTTAATACAACTTCAAGCAGCGGAATACATAATAATAACGGTAGAGTAGGCGAAGCTCCATCTTCGGGGTCACAGGCAATGCTGACGATGGGAGATGATCCTAGTTGTCGTAACCCTTCCTGGGGTCTATCTTCCAGGTACTCCTCTTCATAGTCTGGCCATGGGAATAGCCAGGGACAAAGCCATGAGTACTCCTTAAGTACTCGCAAACTAATACTAACAAGTAAAGGGGTTTTTGGATAATAGGACACTAGGCTCTAGGGTTGTTTTGCAAAAGCCAGATTTATCTCTACTAAGTTTGGAAGCAACTAATGCTAGTTAAGGTTTTATAACACCTAAGTGGGAACTTGTATCTCATGCCACAACCATGTTGTGGTCAAGTCAAAGTCTCAATTCATTTCACAAGTATTTTGAAAAGTCTGACGGGGGAACAGTATGGCCACTCCAACTGTCCATAATCGCGGACGCGGCTATTCGAATAGTTGGACACTCTGCAGAGATTGTACACTTTCACCACAACATTCGATACATCCGTCAGGAACAAATCCTGAATTCACCATACTCAGTATGCGGATAATCAACCCTAACCTTTCAATTACACGCCCTAATATAAGCACCTCTCCTGTGAGTTTGGCCTCCCAACCATGACCAACTGTCATCTTGGGTACTGCACAGGTGGACAATCTTCACAAGGTAGCCTCATATCAGACCTTGGCCGTGAGGGAACTAATACTAAGGTATATAAGTTTCCAGTCGAGCCCTACCCAATCTTCGGGTATTGTGGTTGTACGATAAAATTGGAATGGTATCGCATCCAGACAACCATCAGTTTTATAAAGGGCTAAGGCTCATGCCTCAACATTTTCATCACCCAAAATCATCGGGTGTTTTTTTGGAAACGCATGTCAAAACATCTCAGTAGAATGATCCATCATTCTAAGGTTTTCATAACCATTTTCACAAGGTATTCCCATCTAAAGTTGATCAAGTCTTATGCTTAGCACTAGCATCTACAAGTGGGGGTGAGTACTAATGAGGGGTGGTAAACTAGTGGAGTTTTAACTAAGTTCAATCTCATGCCTTAGGATGACATCAAGATTATCTAGCTTAGGCCAAATTTTATGCTCTTTATGCAACCTTCACATATCTTTCTAGTATCTACAATTCACTAAAGTAAACTCTAAGTAAGATATTTGATAAAGAAATAAAGTATAAAGCTTGTAAGTAAAACTAGGATTGGTTTATCAAATGGATAGGATCATCTAGGCTTAAGGCATATAGTTGGCATGGTGACCAGCAAGTATTGGCTTGCACAATATCAGTATAAACTTGCTAAGTTGCAAGTGTTAGCTTGCATTGGTCCACTTGGTTAGTAAAGCTTTCCTTGTGCAGAGCAGTGGTTGAAGTTCTCCTCGGCTTCTTCTTCGTAGAATCCTTCTTCCTCCTCGTATCCTTGGTCGGTACTAGTGTCTATAAATAAATACGATGTACACAATCGCCAAACAATATTTAACTACTTGCAATCATCACACAAAAGGGTCCTATAGATGATCTAGCATCATCACTAACATTACAAGATTAAAGTTTGGTTTAATTCCTTTTATTTTTAGAAAAGTAATTTCTACTCATTGAAAAACTACTTAAGATTTAATATTCTCCAAACCAAATATGGGATCATGTTGACACATGTCATCACCACACATTTTAGTCCAAGGGAATGTGATTTAAAGTGGTGTCACAATTTAATAAGGTTTTACCCTTTTATTTTAATTAATTAAAGTGGTTAGAAATTCCTATGGGGCATTCTTTTATTACTTGAACACTATTTCTGTAAGTAAACCTATATATTTTTATATATTCTGAAAGGTATGGTTAAATGTGATTTTTGAGAGTTGGAATCAACTCAAAACCTATTATGGCTTAAATTTGAAAAATGTTTGAATGCAGAAAAGCTTCTGCTTTGTTATTTTTACCATGGATGATCTATAGATCCAAATGACTTGAATCCAACGGCTTGGGTTCAACACTTCCAGACCTTTCTAACAAAATTGATTTCATTCGATTTGGTGTACTGAATCGACCTTGTTGATTTTTGAAATTGGGTATAGAAGTGTGTTTGAAATAAAATGAAAAAGGTTAAATTCAAATAACTGGGCTACACGGGAAGTGATACTGGGCCCGCCTGTGTCACATCCCAAAATTTTCCAAATTTTGAAATGTGAAAAATTAAATAAACAAAATAAAACTTTGTTGAGATTCAGGGTGAGAAGAAACTTTTTGATTCCAATTGGAAATATCAAAACCTATTTTGATCAAATAAAATCCTAAGGGGATTTAAAAATATAAATAAACAATAAAGTTAAAATATTTGGAATCACTATTTTTGGATCTTTTAATAAAAAGATTTGGTTTTCAAAAGAAAAGTTAGAATTATAAATAAGGATTATTTTATAGAGCCAAATTAAATCTTGGCCAAGCTTTTGAAATAAAATATTTCTATTTGATAAAAAGAGTAAAGGGTTTATTAAAATAAAATAATGAGGATTTATTAATATCCAATTTTATTAAAGTAAAGGCTTTTCCATTTTAAATAAAACACTAAAACTTGTTAATTTATTTTAAAGAAGATTTCTAAGTGTTTTATATTTTCAAATGAAACCTACTGAATTGATTTTGGTGTTATTTTAGATTTCAATTAGAGTTTTAAAATAAATCAAATCCTATTTGAATTAATAACTAAGATCTATTTATTTAATTATTAATGGATCCTAAAAAGAATAAAAAATTATTTTATTTTGGACTTTGGTTTGTGCTGTTAAACAGAACTAAAAATTATACAAAGTTTGGCAAAAGTTTGAATTCATTTGAGTGTTTGAATAAAATCAAAACAGAAAATCAAATGGAAAAAGAAAAAGCAATCTGTATAAAAAAATGAAACAGACCCAGCCCAGCAAACAAGGCCCAGTCCAGCCCAACTATTTTCCCCCTGCGAAACGTTTTCTTTCACTCGAACTCACACCCGCAGAGACGCTGAGCAGTGGACCCATCTCCCTCTCTCTCCACCTCGCTGACAGACAGGCCCCACGCCACCTCAGCATCATCAACCTCGTGCCAGCCATTCCTCCTGCCGTTGCTGCCGATTTACTCTGGCGTTGAATTCGCGTAAATGCCTGCGTTAAATCATCCGGTGACCACGCGTACTTACTCGCCCCTGTCCCCTCTCTCTTTCCCCCCAAACCACGCCACCCCTCTGCCACCGGGCTGCCCCAATTGTGAGCTCGAGCCCTCTCTGCTCCGACGAGCTCCTTCGACAATTCCGGCGAGGACAGACCCCCCCTCGGCCCTTGCTTCACACGGGTTTCATCAGCAACCTCTTGCGCACCTGCCCGTGTGCTTCATTCACCCGCGCTTGCGCCAGAGCGTCGACAAGGACAAGCTCAACTTGCCATCGCCGTCTGCCATTGCTCCGGCGACCTTTTCCCGGTAACTCCGACCGCCCCAAGCTCTCCTGTTGACACTCCCGTACTCCCCAGGACAGTACGCATCTGACCACTTCCTTGTTTTGCCTCGGCGCGACCTGCAACCTCACCTCCGACAGCAAACAGAGCCGCCCGTCGTTAGTAGCTACTCCGGCGAGCAATCGTCGCCGTTCCTGAGCGCCCCTCGCCAAGCTAGCGCCACCTTGAGCTTCACCTCGACCTCGCGAGCACGATGAGCACCTCCGCTTCTTCCCTTGCTTCGTGTAACCGCCGCAACGCCACCGTCTGACCGCGCGCCGCTGTCTGCCACCGCCAGCGCCGCCAGATCTTGGTCGAGCTGCTGTGAGCCGTGCGATGCGAATCTTCTGGTTGTGATTAGATTTTAACTGAAGGGGTATGAGGCCATCTGAGCCATTCGTTTTAAGTTAGATCCTGCGGTCATAACAGCTCGATCCACCCGAACCGGTATCGTCCAGTTATATTGTGCCACGTGGACAAGGTTTAGATTAAAACAGAAATTTGAATCTGATTGTTATGCAAACTTGTAAAATTCATAACTTTAATTCTACACGTCCAAATTTTGCAAATTTTATATCAATGGAATCAGTAGAACAAGTACTTTGCAACCATGCAATTTGTTTAATGTTTTGCTTCTGTAAAATTGGTTGAATTTGCAGAAACATGTGTATGCTTATTATGAATATAAAAATTGTTCTAGATATAATTTTAATGTGAAATCTTTGCAAAATGGTTTGTTTTGAACCTACTGACCTTAGGAACCAACTCATGGATTTAAAAAATGAATTTTGTGAAGTTTAGGAATAAATACTTGAATTAGCTCATTTCTAGTCAAATAAAAATATTGATTTTGATATGGAAATGATTTTTGAGTAAAACCTTTGGGAAATGTTTTGATTCAAACCTTCTGACCCTAAACACCAAGTTTTGGGAATTAAGACATATTTGGTGAACTCTTTAAATAATATTGCTTTGCTAAAAAGCATTTTCAACCACATGAAATAATGATTTGATTTAAAAATGGTTTATAGATAAAACCTTTTGCAAATGGTTTTACCACTTTAGTAAATGACCACTTTGAACTTTATAATGTTTAGAGCCTAGTAGAAACCACTTTTGCAAATAAAACTATCTTTTGCATGCTTGCATGCATGACCTTGTTTCTATTATTTTATGTGTGATAAATTAGTTGGAATGCTAGATAAATTTGTGTTTGCTTGATTGATTTGTAGTGAAGTTAGAAGAGTGTGATATTAGCAAGATCAAGAAGTGAACCATCATTCTCAAATGAAAAGGCAAGTGACACTATCATCCAAGTCCTACTATTTTCATTACACTTAGTGGATTTTTGTAACATGCATGGAAAGGTTTACTATATTTTATGCTATGCTAAATCCTAATAGGATACCCTTATATATTCCTTAGTAAAAACATTGTAGTTGTAGTATGCTTAGCCCAGCTATATATTTGGGATGGGATACATGTTATGATTATATGAAGAGTTGAAAAGACTTATGTTTTATATAATAAAACAAGTACTCAATGAACCACCTGGGTGGACAAGGATACTCAAGGTTGGACAAAGTGGCAACAAAAGGAACCATGTTTATATGGCCATCTCTTTTTGTTGTGCACTAGAAGAAAACCACCCAGGGACTTAGAGATTGAACATGTTTCTCGTACAGTGGCTTCCGTGTACAACCACATGCTAAATGGGCTCTGGATTAGTCAACTACATAGTGGAAGACCCATGCATTGGCATCTTCACATTAACTAGATTTGTGCAAGGGAACTTGAAATCCTACATTGGTGTCTGGATGACAAGCTAGCATTGTGTATTGGGAGGACTCCTATGGAAAGACTTTTTCACATTCTCAATCTGCCTGTACTCCATCTTGGTGAGTACTTATCCAGCGGCCACTGGTGGCATCAAGATGAGATTGTGTCATGTGGGTAAAGTGTAAAACTTCTGCAGAAGATCAAAATTCTAAGTACTTAGTCGTGTCCCCGGTTATGGACAATACTGAGCAACTAAGGCCTGAAGCTATGGAAGATCTCGACATTCCAATTTCTCAAAGTTAAAACTTGAGGGTGACAACAAGGGATTTTGAAGCACTTGGAGTTTTCCAAGAAGTTCAGAAAGATTTGACAAAGATCAAAAACTATTTTGAAAAGATAGGATAAAACTATATAGCTTTCTGCAAAAGAGCCTAAGCCCTACTTAGCCAAATATGCATGTAAATGATAGGATCCACTTAATTCTACATAGTAGTGAAACTTGCCAATACAATTCAAATGTATTGACCCTTGTGGCTGCAACTTATTATGTTGCAGGTTTGTTTGATGTTAGTGAAGTTTGTTGAATAGGATTACAAGTCTACAACCAACATGATTTCCTGTGGCACTTTGAAGATGAAGGACTCCATGCTTTATAGATATTCTGCTGCAATGTAATGAGATAGCCAAATGAGCTATGTAAGATGTAATGAATTATTTTATTCCTGGTTATAAAGTTGTATTATGACCTTTGTTTCTTGATATTACATCTTAACTGTGGATGCGAGCTATTGATCCAGGGACTAGCATTGTAAACACAGGGATCTCTACCTTATTAAAGGTTGGGAACCTTACAGCCTGCTAAGCACAGCGCTTCCGCGGGTTGTTTAAGTGGATGTCCCCACGCGTCAGTGAGACAGGGGGTGCGAAGCGGTAAGGGGCGATGTGGTGCGTTCGATCTGGTTCTAATCCAACGGCTGAGAGTCATCATCGACGTTGGGCTACGCCGGCGAGACAGAAACCTAGTGCGGCCAGTGGGGGTCATTGGGGGCTCACTGGGGTTCAGGCGAGGGTCAGCGAGGCGGGCGAACGACGAAGTCGACGACGGCGAACCTCCTGGTACCGGCAGCTTCTCCTGGGGCGGCTCCAATCGCTGGCTCCCTTCTTCTCCAGTAGCGGCAGACTCCGGTGAAATTGACGAAGCGCTGCTCGTCTTGCTCCGGGAACAGGGTGGCACGATCAGTGAGGAGAGGGGAGTGAGATGGTGTGCTCAATTCGGCTGGGGGTGGCCTCTATTTATAGTGGAGCGAGGGGACCGACGGGGCGCAAGGTGAGCTCGTCGTGGTCGACGGTACAAACGACTATCGGCATGGGCGACGGTAGGGGGCGGTGCGGTGCTCCCTGGCGATGCTCAACGACACGGTGGCAAGACGTGGGGCGGTGCAGTTTGGTCGGAACGCGACGGTGCTCTGAGCGTGCCCGACGGAGAATTTAATGGCGCACAGCACGCGTGGTCCGCGCGGCGGCGAACGAGCGTGTCTGCGGGGTTGCTGGGACGGTGGTGATCACGTATGCACGCGGCGAGGGCGACGCGCGGTCTGTGGGCGTCGGTCGAGCGTGGCGCATGGGGCGTGCTCTCGGCATGGTTGCTGGCGAGGTTGGAATGGTTCGTGCGTGTGGTCCAGTGGCTGGCAACGTTCGAGTGCTGGACAGGGAGTGGCGGTGGACTGTGGGCTGCCTCCCAGACATGCTGTCTAGGCTTGTTTCTCCTCCTATCTTGCTGTCGACATGGGGGTGACAAGGGTGCATTCGTCCTGCTCACCATTGATGGCATTGCTAAGCTTACAGTGTTGCTAAGGGTGTGCAATGGAGCTAGATGATCTACTAAAACCTAGTTGTAACCAGAGAGGGAACAAGTTAGGCTTCAATCACTGCTCACAATAGTGTTTGGATTTTGTTTGATTTGTGTCTGCCAAGTGTTTGATGAAATGGCCGCAAGAATTCAAGTTTTGAATTTTGAAAGGATTTTTGGTGAGTGTGCTAGGTTGGTGCTGGTGAGTCTGCAGATGCTTGGGTTTTGAAAGTTGAGCTTGTTTGAGTGGTTTTTGAAAAAGTGGGATCTTCTCATATGATTAAGATTCAATTTTGAACTGTTATTTAAACTATGCATTTGAAAGTTTCTGGGTGATCACAAAGTGGGACTTGATGCTTTGTTATGAGTACAATCAAGGGGTGCAAAGATCCAGAAAAGTTTCTGTTATGTTCTGAAAGTTTGAGACAGCCAAAGTAGGCATGGGAGTTAATTTGGTCAAGCTTTGTTTAGATTTATTTAGCTTTGTTTTGATTTATTTGTCTTTGAGAAAAGTTTGGGAATTGTTTAGATGATGTTTATTTCACCTAAGAAACATTTTACAAGCAAAGAAACACATAAACAAGACAATTACAAAGAATTTAAAATGGGATGCATACACACATGCATGCTTTCATACTTTTATTTAGAAAAGTTTTTGTTAACCCTAAATTTGATCAGTAGAGTTTGATGATCCAAGTTTAGTATTTTTGGATGTTACAAACTTTCTATTATAAAAGGTGATGTCATCAAATATCACAAACAGAAGACAATATGCTTAGCTATTAAATCTTTTCTCACATCAACAAAGAAATATAAGTAAATTAAGAACCCCAAACTTCTATGATTATCATAATAGAATATATACAATATCATTTTCTCAAATAATGAAAGTAGTATTAACCATATTAATTTATTTTGTATTTCATGCATCAAATAATGATATAGGATCCTTATACATATAAAAATTTCTATTCAAACTATGAGCCAACTAGAGTTAAGTTTTATAAACCAACAAGGAAATATCATTTAATAAATCCATGTTTAAAATTGGAAAGAAAAATAATAAGAAAAGCTTCTACAAAATATTAAAAGGGGCTCAAATAAAGAAAATAAAAAGAAATATAAAGACATTGATCATGAAAGATTCATAAAAGGAATCACAATAAATACAATTTTTTGCTGTAAGTATTCAGCAAATAAACTTTATTAGAAAAGTTCAAAATATAAATTAAATTCAAATCTGAAAAGGAAAACACAAAAAAAAATGGAAAACAAATAAAAAACAAGACCTGGCCGTGGCCCAAATTCTCTCTGCTTACCTATTGCCAGGTGCATCCCACAAATGCCCAATAACTAGCCCAGCTCATTTTCATCTCTGGCTGACAGGTGGGATCAAAGAGGGACTGCGGGTTGAGAGGAAAGAAACGCCAGGGGTTATCCGCAAAATAGCATGTCGTCGTCTTCCTCCAGTTGGAAGCAGCTCGGTGGCGAGGCCGAGACCGTCTGCCGTCGTCCTTGCGCCAAGATCAACGCTGCTGTCGCCAGGAGAGGATAAGGAGGCCACCGCGACGTCCCTGCTCGTCCTCATCCTCATTTCCCTCCTCTGAAACCCTATTTACCTTGTTTCCCTAACCATGCCGAGAACCCTAGCTCGGAGGTGAGCCGGAGCCGGCGATTTCGTGCTCGCCTCGGCCAGATAAGACCATGATGGAGGCCGCCGTGCTCTTCTCGTTCGATTGCCCCAACTTGCACCTGCGGAGGAGGCATGAATCAACCCAATCGCACCCTCGGTTCCCGACATTGTTCGTCGACCTCATCGTCGTCTCCGACCGCGCCTCACTAAATCAAGCACACCATCGTGTTCCTGGTGAGTCACTGAGTCTCCTAGCATGCGCCGATGTCTTGTTTGCTTCCTAGATCCATGCCACCATAATCACCCATAAGCACTGCCACATAAGATCATCGACGTTTGCCCTCTGATGACCAAAAACCAGCGGCGCCACCACTATCTTACTCGCCTTGCTGCTCTGGTTCAAACAAGCCCATGCACACCCGCTCACTCGCACGCTACTGCTCTCCTCGCCATCGTCTGCCATGCCACCGGCGAGGTGAAATCATGGTGAGATCACCCTGGCCACATCAACGTGTTTGACCAGTCTTTGTCTCGCTTGGCTGATGACATGGCCTTAGGCCCATATGTCATTGTCTGGGGTAACAAACCGGTCACTAACAAATACATTTTCTAACCTGAAGAGCTGAGGTAGACATAGGCCCACTGGTCAGTGACTTAGGCTAGCTGTGGGTGCGGTGCAAAAAGTTATTTCCTGTTTAGGAAATAAATAAAATGTAATAAACTTAATTATTAATATTCCAGAAATCAAATAAATGATTAAATTTTGTTTAATTAATAACTTTTGATTTATAATTCAGAAAAATGTGTATAATATATGAAAATTTGTAGAAAAATAAAATCTATAGCTTAAACTTATTATCAAATATTATTTTGATGATTATTTAAACAATTATGGTTTAATAAGAATTTTAAAAGAAATCAAACTTAGATAATTCATATTCCAATAATGGTAAATATTAGAAATATGAATAAAATACCAAAAATAAAGACTATAATTTAAAACTATAATCATGCATTATTATTTCACTTACTTAAATATTTATGATTTATTAAGTATTTTTAAAGTATTAAATCTTATAAAAATCATATCTTATTATTTATAAATCATAAAAATAAATGTAATATACCAAAATGATCACAAAAAGAATATATACATGTTCAAAATATAATATTCCACTTTGGGTTAATTAAAAATACAAATATTTTAATAACTCAAATTTAAACTTATTTACTTAATTAATAATTCATATAAGGATAAATAAAATTTGTTAATATTCCTAAAATGAGTCAATTAAGTATAATAAATAGTATTAGTCTTAAATATCAATAATATTAAGCCATAATGGTTTAAAACATTATACATACCTTTTTATTAAATTATCTTCAACCTTAAGTGAAGATTATATTCCCAAAGGATTCCAATTCATGATAAAAACCTTAAAGAACAACTTGTGAATAAATCAGATCCTTTCTATCTACTTTAACCACCAGATTACAAAAACTACCACAACACTATTGTAAGTCCATAAGTAGTTAAGTAATATTATATCTTGGTTTATAAACTATAAGCCCTCATCTTTAAAAAAAGTAAATGATACTACTCCATTATAAACTCAGTAAACCACTACACTAAGTAAAAGTATAGCCATTCTTAAGTAACCTTAAGGAAACATTACCAGGTACACAAGATACAAATATCATAAGCATTATACTTTCAAACTATCTTCGTTTTAAAGTTAACTTTAGTCTACAAGAATCTAAATATAACACTATAAGCACTATTATATGTTTTATAGTTAACTTTGGTCTGAACTAGTTAAGTGATAAAGCATCTCAAGCCAAACCAATTCAAGCAAACACAAATAACATCGAACACCACTAACTAACCACAAAGATTGTTTAAACCTTAGAAAAGGAATCTATTCTTCAAAAGATATTCGTTTTGCCACTTCAGACAATATATGCCAAATAATCAAGATCACATTACTTCATACTTCACTCGTATACCTAGGAGCAATAACACTTAAGCTATTTATAAGTGACTCTACTTATAAAGTAAAGTTTTGAGATAAACTGTTAAAGTGTAAACAATTTTGAGTAGCATTTCATAGATATATACTTTATTTCTACATAAATATGTGTTGTTCACACACACTCACAAGCCCTAATAAGAAGCATAGGTGTGAAACTTATCTAAAAGAACAACACATTCTAAAGTAACCATTTCTGGAATCCAAACCCTAGAACAACATTATCCCCGGGATTCGGGTTTATAACGTGCATCACCTTACTTATGCATAAAAGCATATTGCTTCTTTAAACATTAGTCCTTAGCGGACCAATGATGCTGATTTTAGATTTTGGATCTTATACTAACTCAAAGACCGTGAGTGCATAATCTTGCAATCACAAAAGGCAAGTTCACACTTGCTCATGTCCTTTGATTATTTTCTGTAAAGTATTTTGCAAATCCAGTGTTATCATCACCTGCATTTGAAAAAGATCAGAAAACACTATTTTGATAATTATGTGAACTATTGGTTACTGATCCAGGGTGATCAGCTAATCTATTAAATCTGACAATTGGGAATACCACTGTTCAGAACTATATCACCTAGGACTTAACAACCAATATCGCCAGTGATTCTTGCGTCGTATATTACAGTTCGACCATGAGATTTGGAATGGGACGGAGAAGTCAGCTGTATCTTCTTCCTCTCGCATGAAGCCGGATGTGCAGGTCATGGCTGTTATCCTCGTAGTGTGCATATTAATTGGTAATTCGTAGAGGATATGCAGCATATGGGTGGGAACCCTCAACGTCCCATGATAGTTCTAGCATCTAACGGTTTGTACAAACCATTGCCGTAATCCAATATGTGGGCATGGTGTACACCAAGGAGGCATGCGAGGTCGCGAAGGGGTCAGTGATTGGCTTGGATCATCTTCTGCGCCCCACATCATGGAATTGTGGACGGGAATAAGCTGCCCGGTTGTGCAACAAAGAGTTAATCTCTCATGGGTAAAGTAACGCACCTCTGCAGAGTGTAAGAACTGTAACTTGTGACTCCCTGTTCCAGGAAGGAGCTGCGAACGCGGTGGGAAAGGAACTCCATGAAAGTTCTGGTAAACCCGTGAAGGCTGATGGACATAGCTTTTTAGAATAAAAGCAACCTTTGAAGAAATGTTTATGAAAACTTGCATTGCCTACGACCTACGGTCTGTGGATGTAGTTATAGTGCATCAAACACTCCTTTTCTAGTGAATTTGCTAAGTACGCTCGTACTCAAAGTATCTTATTAACCCTTGCTAGATTCTGAAGCCAGAATAGACAACCTCCACATCAAGATATGCTCCAGGACTCATCATCCAAAGCTAAAGCTCTTCAATGAAGTCAAGGAAGTCAAAATATACATCAACTCAAATGAAGACGAAGTTACTGATTAGATAGAAATATACTCTCTTTAACCAAAGAACCTAATTCGGTAGTTGCAATAGTAGCAATGCCAAACCTTTAGTTGAAATACTAGTCTTAATAGTATACTAGTTCTTGCATTGTTTATCTTTGATTCTTCTCCGTAAGAAGTTATTTCTCTCTCTTTAACCTAGAGTGTTCTCTGGATCTTGTGTAAAGAGTAAGTTGTAACCTTTAGCCATGTATTGGACCCGCTGTGTTTCTGTTGTGCCATTCTAAGGGATGTAATACTAGTGAATGGTGTGTCATTGGTGTTATGTCCATGACTATAGTATACTACATCATGCAGTGGTATGCTGGGTCACCGCAGTCTGGTTCCTAAACATGAATGGGTTTGATGCTCTTCACGTTAGGTTTTGGATTGGACTCATCTTGCTCTTTCCTTGGAACTTCTTGAAGATGGGTTTACATTGAATTTTGTTCTATTTAGCTTGTGTGTTGCCTAAGTTGTATATATTTTGTGCTAGGATATCACTAGATTTCCTTCACTTTGGTTTCCTTTTGTTCCACTTTGATCTTATGTTTTTTTCTTTGGTTCGCATTACATTGATATCTTTTGTGTTTGCTTCGATCCCTTTCATGGTTTGTTGAATATCCTTCACTGCTTGGTTCTTTTTCACATTTTAATTTGTGCCTTCAATTTCCTTGCTTTCGATTAACTTCCATAGGACATCAAGGATATTTTTTATTAACTACCCACATTTCTTCGTCATACTAAGGTCTTTCTGAAGCAACATGATTCTTTGGGTCACTTTATTGTGTCTGATGTCATGGTCAAGCATAAGGTCTATGAGTTTCATTTCCGGCTTGAGCCTGAGGGTTATATTCCATAACCAGATTGTGTTCCTTACTTGTGGAGAAAAGGGGACGATGACGCAGATGATGAGGCCAATGGGAAGTATATGGACGATGTTATGGATATTTCTGATACAGCTACTACCACTCAGGTCGCGGGTTCTGGTTCTTCCTCGGTCGCGGGTTCTGGTTCTTCCTCGGTCGCGCCTATGCAGGAAACCTCGACGCCTTCATCTTCCAGTCAGGGGATGCAGAGGGTGATTGTTGTCACTCCTTTTAATGCTAATACGGTTACTCCTCGGGGGCGAGAGCTTTTGGCTGCACTACCTATGGATTCCCCCTTCGTGGAAGTGGTTCTTCTTCGGCAGCTCGTGTTTCTCCAGCTCAATTACAGGAGGCTCTTTGCTCTGCATCTGTGGCTGTTCGGCGGACTCTGTCGGCTTCACCGGAGAGGTCCAGGACGCATGTTATGCGTAGATCCATTCCTGTTGATGGTACTCAGCCGGTCCTTGAGGTGATCGTTTCTTTGGAGTGCTCGCGGAAGCTGGCCCAGGAGGGGTTGGCTGATCGCGCCGTTCGTGATCTGGTCGAGGACGATGTTCTTGTGGGGCTGGCCCAGGAGGGGTTGGCCAACCGCGACGATATGGATGACCGCGTGGCTTTGGTCAGGGAGGACCATGTGGATTTGGTCAGGGAGGACCTAGAGCTGTATCAGGACGGGTGGCATCCTTTGGAGGGCCATGAGACCTCGTTGGACGACAGGGGGTGGTCGTACCCATGATGGGTCAGGGCTGCCTTTGTCTACAACGCGGGTTTCTTCTCCTGGTATCGCTACACCAGTTTCCACGCAGGGGAGTGGTACTCCCTTCAGGCGGAGCTCGCGCCATGGAGTCGATGCCTCTTGGGCATCGGCTACTGATGAGGATTCCATGGTCAAGGCCATGCGTCGTAAGACTGAGAAGAACTTAGATTTGCTAGGTATAATGAGTTCTTCTAAATCCTTTTTGTCCTTTTCTACTCCTGTTATTTCATCTAAACTAGCCAATGTCGGCATTAGTTTGGGTAGTTCTGTACAAGATGTTCTTTTTTCTTCTAATGTTTTGCGACACATGGAGGTTGACCGTCTAAAGGTTACTCCTAAGGTCGGTGTTGTTCCTGATGCTTCACTAACCGAGGAGGAGGAGTTGCATGCCGCAGTATATGGTCAACTCCTTTCTTACTTAGTTGGTGAAGTCTCGGAGGTGGACTTTGATGAGACTGGGTTTGCCTCTATGTATGAGATAAAAGCTTCTGGTCGGAAATCAAAGAGCCAGCGGTCGTGCAAGAGATCCCGTGTATCCAAATCTTCTATAGTTTCTCAATGATTGGAATGTTTTAAAATAGCAGAGGTCTTCGAGACTTGGCTAAATATTTATTCTTTGCTGATTGTGTGAGAGACCATAAGTTGGATTTTCTGGGTATTTCTGAGACTGGTAGACGAGATTTTTCACAAGCCCTACTCAATCGCCTTTCTGGTGGAGTGGACTTTACGTGGATATCACGTCTGCCGCTTGGTCGATATGGGGGCATCCTGTTAGGCGTTCGAGATGAGACTATGGAAGTTTTAGCTAGTTCGGTGGGAGATTTTTTTATAAAACTCCATATCCATAACAAGACTGACAATTTCACATGGTCTTTAGTCGTCGTATATAGAGTCGCCCAGGATGTTTATAAGGCGTACTTTTTACGCGAGCTAGTGAATCTGGCAAAGGACAAACCATACCCTATTCTTATAGGAGGGGATTTTAATTTGCTTAGATTCCCTCACGAGAAAAGTCGGGGCCGATTCGATGAACGTTGGCCTTTTTTGTTCAATGATGTTATAGATAGTCTGGACTTAAGAGAGGTTACAATGTTAGGAAGAGAATTTACCTGAGCTAATAGTCTTCCGGAGCCAACATACAAAAAACTAGATAGAGTGCTTATAGATATCAACTGGGAACATAAGTTTCCTATGGTAACTGTTCGCGCTCTAGAGCGTATTGAGGCTTTGTCAGATCATGCTCCTTTACTTTTATCTTTTGGAACACCGCCTTGGAAATCTACGAATGAGTTTAAATTTGAACTCGGATGGATGATCCGGGATGGTTTCTATGAGATGGTTAAGGCTATTTGGGAGAAACCGGTTGGTGGCCAAACGCCTATCCTATATGCGTTCTTTACGAAAGTTCCTTCGTGGCTGGGCTAGGCACACAACTGGGATCCTAAAAAACGAAAAAATACACCTAACATCTATAATTGATGACTTAGAGGCTTACGCGGAGGTCAGGCCATTAACTGCACAAGAAATTAAGCTTAAAAGCCAATCGAATGCAGAGATAGCCCGACTCCTACGTGAAGAGGAACTCAAATGGTATCAACGCTCTAAAGCAAAATTCATTCTGGAAGGAGATGTAGATACAAGGTACTTCCATGGTGTTGCCAACGGCAAGCATAAGAAGAAAATTATTCACTCTCTGATCCAAGATGAAGGTATGATTGAGGGACAGGAGCAACTGAAGTCATATATTACAGCTTATTATAAATCCTTGTTTGGGGCTCCACTGGAAAATTCATTCTCTATGGACGAGTCTCAAACTGCCGATATTTCCCAGGTTTCTGATGAAGAAAACAGCTTTCTAACTGCCTCATATACCGAGGAAGAGGTTAAGAAAGCTGTTTTTCAAATAGAACATAATAAAGCTCCAGTGCCTGATGGCTTCCTAGCGGAATTTTACCAAAAATTCTGGGATGTTATCAAGGAGGACCTGATGAATTTGTTTGAATTTTTACATGTCGGTCAGTTGGATCTCTTTAGGCTAAAATTTGAAATATAATTTTACTGCTTAAGGTTAACAATGCAGAACGTATACAACAATATCGTCCAATCTGCTTGCTTAACGTTAGCTTTAAGATTTTTACTAAAGTTGCCACGATTAGACTAAATTCAGTTGCTGACCATGTTGTTAGTCCGTCTCAAACTGCATTCATGCAAGGAAAAAACATCCTAGATAGTGTTGTAATTCTACATGAAACGATCCATGAACTACACTCAAAAAAATTAAATGGTGTACTGTTCAAGATTGACTTTGAGAAGGCATACGATAAAGTTAATTGGCGCATGAAAGGTTTTTCTGAGAAGTGGCGCGCTCTTATTCAGTCGTTTGTGTCTGGAGGTAGTGTTGCCATTAAAGTAAATGAAGATACTGGCAAATACTTCCAGACCAAGAAAGGACTAAGGCAAGGAGATCCATTATCGCATTTACTATTTAATATAGTGGCTGATATGTTGGCTATCCTTATTGAGAGAGCAAAGGCTGATGGTCAAATTGAAGGATTAGTTCCATATCTTATTGATGGTGGACTCTCTATTCTTCAATACGCTGATGACACAATCCTTTTTATGGAACATGATCTGGAGAAGGCTAAGAATCTGAAATTAATTTTATCAGCATTCGAGCAACTATCTGGACTTAAAATTAACTTCCATAAGAGTGATTTGTATTATTTTGGCGATGCCCAAAACAAGGCCCACCTATATGCTGAACTTTTTGGCTGTGGTCAGGAGCAATTTCCAATCAACTATTTGGGGATACCGATTCATTATCGATGTATCACAATAGCTAAATGGAAACTTGTTGAGGAAAGGTTACAAAACGTCTCAATAGTTGAAAAGGAAAATTGTTATCCCTTGGCGGAAGACTAGTTCTCATAAATTCAGTACTTACTAACATGGTACTGTATATGATCTCGTTTTTCTAATTACCAAAAGGTGTCTTGAACAAAGTGGATTATTTTCGCTCAAGATTCTTTTGGCAAGGGGATAGTGAGAAAAATAGGTATCGATTGGCCAGATGGAATGTGGTTTGCCGCCCGAAAGAGTATTGTGGACTGGGCATTCACGATTTGCAAGTCAAAAACACCGCACTTCTGGGCAAATGGCTTTTTAAACTACTTACTAAAATGGTGTTTGGCAAACCATGTTATGGAAGAAATATTTGGGGTCCAAAGTTGTGTCTCAAGTGGTTTGGAAACCCGGCGATTCACATTTTTGGACGGGTCTTATGGCCACCAAAAAACATTTCTTTCGTTTTGGTGCTTTCGAGATTAAGGATGGATCATAGATTAGGTTTTGGGAAGATAGGTGACTTGGCCAAACTACTCTTCGCGAACAATATCTAGCTCTATATTCAATTGTTAGACATAAAGGGGATACATTTTCCACAGTGATGGAAGACAATCCTCCTAATGTGTCTTTCAGAAGAAGTCTCATCGGTCCTCGATTGGTATCTTGGAACAATCTATTATTACGAGTATTCACGATACAATTATCCGACGGTGTTGACGTGTTCAAATAGAAATTACTAGAAAATGGTAAATTTTCCGTTGGCTCACTATATAGAGCTTTGGTCCAACCTGATATTCCGGTCAATGATAATAGTAAGATTTGGAAAATGAAAATACCCCTTAAGACGAAGATATTTGCATGGTATCTACGTAAACGTGTAATTCTAACAAAAGATAATCGTGCGAAGAGAAATTGGCATGGAAGTACATAATGTGTTTTTTTTCATCATGATGAGACAATTCGTCAGTTATTCTTCCATTGCAAATTTGCTCGCTCTATGTGGTCATTCATCCAAATATCTTTTGGTTTATCTCCTCCACGTTCAGTAACCAATGTTTTTGGTAATTGGTTATAAGGAATTGTTGATAAGTACATAACTTTGTTTAGGGTGGGAGCGCTTGCCATCATATGGTCGCTATGGATTTATAGAAATGACAAGATTTTTAATAACATTGTGTCTTCTCCTCTACATGTTATTTATCGAGCCACGGCTATCCTTTGATCATGGACAATTCTCCAACGCATGAAGTTTCGCGACTTAATTGTGGAGGGATGTACGCGATTGGAGGACAGGACGAGGGATATTTTCTTCCGACATGATTCGAGGATTGATCTACCTTAGATTAAAGACATTTATTTCATTAGTGCCTTTTTATAATTTTATATTGTTTTTCTACTTTTATTCCCTAGTTCTGCCGTTCGTGTGGCTGTGTGCATCTTAGTTATGTAGAGGCCGGGTGTAAACATTAAACTTTTTGTTAATAAATGTGTCCATTTTAAAAAAAATTCAGCAATACACTTGTACGACTTTCATCTTTTGAACATGACCATGATAAGAAAATCATATCTAGCAGACATGACAAACTTGTTAACCAACTGATTATCATTTGCCAATAAAATGATAATTAATATGGCAACAGAGAATGCGAATGTGAGCATGTCAAAACTTGTCTAGGCTGCGTATAGGAACATGGCTGGCGATAAACAACATTTATAGTACTAGACACGAATTTACACCATTGAAGTTTTATGACTAATTGATACCACTTGTGTAGTTATGGGTCTACTCTTGTTTACAGTTAATCTTTAAGGAATTAAAATTGAACAATCGATCCTCTGCTTATACTCTAAATTACTAGTGCTTCAAATAATCGACTCACTTGGATTCCCTGCTAGTGCTTAAACAGTCTCCATTGGCAGATTCTATCAAAGGTAAGTCAGTGGTGTCGTACACGCAAGGTTTGAACAGCAACCCGCGACCACCTGAGCATCGGCGATCTACACATAATAAGTGGGTGCAGCCACAGGAGGGTCGTGCAAAACTGAACACTGATGGTTCTTCCATAAATTCACAAGAAGCGGGTGCTGCCATGATTTTGAGAGACCACAATGGGATGGTGATATGTGCCGCAGCGAGACAGCTGAGGCACTGCATGGATGCAACCGATGCTGAACGGACAGCGATGGAAGATGGAATGGCGCTAGCTCTAAACTGGACAACCCTTCCATTTACTGTCGAAACAGATTTTGCTGAAGCTATTTAACTGATCAAGGAGAAAACACCCAGCACTTCAGTCTACGCAGCGAGAATTCAGATGATCTGACGGGAAAGAGGAATAACCATGGATTTACCCCTCCTAGGTTGGGCCCCCGGCACCATCTATACCATTTATTTGTTGGAGATCCGTGCAAGGTCAACGTGGTCATCATCTGTCGCACGTTTATATTTAAGCCCTCCTACTTTTTGTTATTTCACCCGCAGTCCGGGGTAGAGGATGACCACCCCACCGGCCCACACCAACCCCCAGCCCACGCGGCCAGTTTGTGGTTGGATCCAGTTTGTGGTTTTTCTGGGGCCCGTACTTTTCCTTTTGTTTTTTCTTCATGCTTGGATCCAGTTCGTGGTTGAATATTTTGTTTGGATTAAACTCGTGGTTGAATCTTGATTGAATCTTTATTGAATCTTGTATGGATTTTGTTTAAATTCGTGGATCTGGGGCCCCTACTTTTCCTTGAATCTTGATTAAATTCGTGGTATAATGTATTATCAAGTTTTTGACACGGACCTTGTATGGATTTTGTTCATGTTTGGATCCTTTCTTTTCATTCGTGCTTGGATCTTGATTTGAGTTTCTTGTTTGGATGAATCCTTTAAAAAGTGATGTTGGAAACGTGTATGAAAAATAACCATATCTAGTTCATGGATGAAACATGTATTTCCTCTTTCCAGATTCGGTTCATGGATGAAACTTGTATGATTTCTTAAATGATTTAGAAATATCCATAAAAAAATTGTGCATGTTTCATTTTTAGAATAAAAAATGTCCATAAAAACCATTGTTGAATATTCCTGAAATTTTAAGAGAAAAAATGAGGTAAAATGAAAAAGAAACGTGTGTGTAGATTTTTTTTTTGATTAAATTTATGAATCTGGAATATTTAGTGAATAATAAATATATATTAATATTTATAAATCTTTAAAATATTTAGTGTACAAGTTCTGTACTTGGCAGAAGCAAGTTTGTAAAACATGTGAATCTTGTATGAAACTTCTGAATCTATGATGAAACAAAGTAAGAGTGTCTAAATATTGTTGAATAAAAAGTACAAGAATAAAATTTATCAAATGAGATTGTTCAAGAATAAAAAATGTACATAAAAACATTGTTGAATATTCCTAAAATTTTAAGAGAAAAATGAGGTGAAAAAGAAAAATAAACGTGTGTATAGAAAAAATTGTTGATTAAATTTATGAATCTGAAATGTTTAGTGAATAATAAATATATATTAATATTTAAAAAATAGTGTACAAGTTATGTACTTGGCAGACACAAGTTTGTAAAACATGTGAATCTTGTATGAAACTTCTGAATCTAGGATGAAACAAAGTAAGAGTGTCTAAATATTGTTAAATAAAAAGTATAAGAATAAAAATTATTAAATGAGATTGTTGAAAAAACAAATTATACATGTTTCATTTTTATTAGAATAAAAAATATACATAAAAAGTTGAATATTTCTGAAATTTTACAAGAAAAAATGAGGTGAAAAAGAAACAGACATTATGCAGATTGTTTGAAGAAACATATACTCGGTATAACATGTAGGGTTTCATATAGCAACGAAATATGTATTCGGTGAAATAATGAGGTGAAAAAGAAACAGACATTATGCATGTATTTTGTGAAAAAATTATATGAATATCTCTTGGCAGAAACAAGTTTGTAAAACGTGTGAATCTTGTATGAAACTTCTGAATCTAGGTTGAAACAAAGTAAGAGTGTCTAAATATTATTAAATAAAAAGTAGAAAAATAAAAATTATCAAAAGAGAGTGTTGAAAAAAATAAATTATGCATGTCTCATTTTCAGAATTAAAAATGTACATAAAAAATTGTTGAATATTCCTAAAATTGTACGAGAAAAAATAAGATGTAAAAGGAACAACAACGTGTAGAAGACTATCGATTGTGAGGAGACAAACAAGCGAATTTTTGAATATCCGAAAACGTTAGGGGTTAGATAGAAAAACTGCAGCAGGCCTGAGAGATGAGGTGGGAGGGTTATTTTGTAAAACGCATAGCACGAATCTCCAACAAATGGAAAGCAGAGATGGTGCCGGGGGCCCCTCCTACGGGGGGAATTGCATTGTCCAATAACCATGGCCAAGGGTCTTTTCCTGGTGGTGCAAAGCTAAACTCGGAGTCAGCAAAGAAGAAGTTCTCTGGTGGCATGCGAGCGCCCTACTCCCTCCCAACCGCCGGCGGCCACTCCGGCACCGGCGCCCACCACCCCTCGTCGTCCCCATCTCCGGTGACGGCGCCCTCCTCTCCCATGGTTTCCCCACCCGATTCCCCCACCTCCCAGACCTCCGCCGACGAGCACGCGAGCGGTTGCGAGGGCAGATGGCGCGGTGACCGCGACTCTGCCTCTGGCGACTCGCCGACGCCATACAGGGACGCGCTGCGAGGCAAGGCTCCGGCAGCGCAGGAAGAACCCTCGCCTTCCCATGCTCGCTAATTGCACCGTCCGTCTTCATCTTAATCCATTCGTTTCCCGCGCGTGCCAGCGCTCGGAGGTTCACAGGGAGCTGGGGTCAGGAGCAATTGATGAGTTGGACCGGTCGGATGAATCCATCGAGGGCGGCGATGACGCGCTATGGGAGCAGCCAAAATCCAAGCGCGCGCGGGGCAGACGCACAGGGAGGAAGGTGGCGGCGGCGAGGGCGGCGCGTTCAGGCCGGGGGGTTGGGGCCTACGACGCATACCGTGGCCTGTGTATGCTCTTCCACGAGCTAGGCCACCGGGCGCAGGACTGCACTATCGGCCCCGTGTGTCTGCGGTGCGGGCAGACCGGCCACATGGCGCGAGACTGTTCGCTGCCGAGGCCCCGCACGCCGCTGGACGCCAGTGACGAGCCGGCAAGCAAGCGCACGGCCAGCGGCGTGACCCCCTCCGCGCGCGCGCAACCGCGACCTCCCAAGACGGTGAGCTCTGGAGCACGGCAGATCACCCCGCCGTTGGCGACGACGCAAGGAAGCAGAAGGCCTACCCTGCTTGGCGGCGCTCAGACAACCTCGTCGCACGCGCCGGCAAGCCAGCGGGCCAGCAGACCGAGCCCACCGGTGCAGCTACGAGGATCACTGCGCTCGGCATCGACGGACACGCGCGCGGCAGCCTCGCGCGGAGCCCCTGCCCGCAACTCCACGCCCCACTCCGATGCCCCGCAGTCCGGCCCAGCACCGCCGGCGTCAGCGCGGGCGCCGCGCATGGACGAGCGCGCGGTGGACGCGCCGCTGCCTCTCGCCATGGCTAGCTCGCAACCTAGGCGCAGCCTCGTCGACGCTGTGCCGCAAGCGGTGGCCTTTGGTGGGGAGTTGGCACGCAGACCGGCGTGCACGGCCTGTGTGTTCACGCGCTCACCGGAGGTGGAAGAGGCGGAGCAGGCCCTGGCCAGCGCGCTGGTGGGCGTCTTCCTCGGCGAGCGAGTGGATGCTTCGCCAGCGGACGTGGCGGACGCCATAGAGGAGAACCATGGCCTCCCGCCGGAGGTGTTTTCGGTCCACAGGCATGGCGGCGGAAGCATCCTCATCTACTTCGTCGCGCGCGAAGACAGGGATCGAGTGCTACGCGCGCAGTTCGTCGTGTCGCCCCGTTTCAAGATGATGGTGAAGCCGTGGTCGCGCCGGACGAACACCACGGCTGGCAGTCTGGGGGTGCACGTCACGCTGGAGGTTGAGGGGATCCCGACGAATGCGTGGAGCGTCGCGGCGGCGGAAACCCTCCTCGCGCCGAACTCCTGGGTCGAACGGCTCGACCCGCTCACCAGGACGCGCGCAGACATGGACGTGTTCCGTCTCTCTGCTTGGTGCCTCGACCCCGCCTTGATCCCGAAGGAGGTGGACTTCCACATCGTCGAGCCTACAGCGGCGCCGTCGGCGGAGACGATGGCTGCACCGGCAACTGCGGTGACTCCTCCGCAGGTCGCCACCCTGATCCATCCCCTCGTCGTGCACGTCACGGCGTTCAGGGACTACAGTCGGCGGCAGCCGGGCCCTGATGGCGGTGGCGGGAGCGGTCCAGCGCCAAGGTGCCCCACCTCGAGGTGATACTCGTACGAGCGTGGTGTCCCTGACCGTCTTCCTGGCGGCGCTGGTGAGGGCTCCGGCGACGGCCGCGCGCGCGCTGGTGGTGGGTACGTCCGCCAGGCTGGGAGGGCCCGCCACTACCAACGTTCGGCTGCTTTAGCGCCAGCACGTGGGACCGGCGGGTATTCGTCGTGTCGCCGAAAGCGCAAGCGGTCCGGTCGCAAAGAGGCTGCGCCTGGCGCTGCTGACGCCGGTGCGAGACTGCTGGTCGGGAGCGGGGGCAGCGCGCCACGCCAAACCGTGGGGGGGGCCAGGGGCGTGGCAGGAATCATCCTCGCGGAGGCTAGCGCAGCGCAAACCTTGTCGCGGAGCCAAAAGCGGCGGCGAAGCAAAAGGCAGCGCAGGCGCGCGCTTCGAAGAGAGAGAGCTGCTGCACCCTTAGCTGGCGCAGGAGGGTTGGTGGCGGAGACAGGCGAGCGCGGGGCCGCTGTACCGCTGCTGCTGGATGTGGAGCGGAGGGAGCTGGGGGCGTCACGGGCACGGTGCCGAACGAACCTGTGGCGGCGAGAGAAGAAGAACAGGGGGCGGCACCTCCCGTTGGCGAGCCATCCTGCGAGCCAGCCCAATCCCAGACAAGTGGGGTGCTGGCTGCTAGGCCGCCTGGCCAGAGGCCCACCCAGGAAGGAGCGACCAGGCCAGAGACCCACGTCGTCGCACCTCAGGACCCGGCCCAATCTGCAGAGGAGAACATGGGTGGTTTCAGGACTGGATCACACACCTCTAGCCCAGCATCGACCCAGTTGGTTCTGTACTCATGACCAGCCCGCCAGGATGTTGTTGAGGGTGATACTGCTGCTCGCGCGTAGTCCGACGTGGATGAACTCGATCAAGCAGAAGAGTTGGGGATGCCACGGTGGCTATTTGACGTTGATGCTCAGCGCTAGGACAGGTTGGGGAGGGCACCAGGGTCGGTACCTGACGCGGCCCAGCCAGTGGACATGGTTTCCCAGCCCCCACCCGCTAGCCCGACCCTCCCTGATGCAACCCCGTCTCAGACAACGATGAGGCTGGCTTCGCCCCTGATCCACTACAGCAAGAGGGGGTGGCGACCCTCGACGTCGGCCAAAGCACCCCTCCAGCTCGACCACGCACACTGGGAGAGTTCATGGCAGCAGCCAAGCTGCGCTCGGATGCACTGCTGTTGGCACCGCCGGTGCAGCGCAGGTTGATGGCCCTCAACTTCCAACCTCGTAGGAGCTCCAGGATCGCCAGACAGCCGGGTGGGCTCAACTCAGAGCAAAAAAGCGATTTGCAACCTTATGAGGAAGCTGGGGTTGATTGCTCAGGATGAGGCGCCCTCCGACGCCGCTCTGGAGGCCTTTCACCGGATGTTCGAGACACCCCTGACGGATGAGATGATAGAGGCGGTGGGAGAGCTTTACGGATGGACCCTTTCAGCGATCCGAGGGTGTGGGGTGCCCCCACCAGGGGTGTTATCGGGTGGCCACCAAGTGGCCGCATGACCGTTAGGTCGCCCTCGGGTGTTACATCGTTCCGATGTCGTACAATCCGATGATTCTGGTGTCTAACGTGTGTGGTCTCAATGATCGTGCACGTCGTACGGGTGTTAGGAGCGTTGTTGCTATGACAAACGCGTCCATCGTGTGTTTGCAAGAGACTAAGCTTGAGATTGTATCTTCTTCGATTGTTATGGAAACTCTAGGCGCGGATTTTCACGCTTACTTCTGCTTGCCGGCTTCCGGTACTCGAGGGGGTATTATTTTGGCTTGGAAAAGTAGGACGGTGCAGCTTGATAGCGCACATGTGGATGTGAACAGTGTGACCGCCAGGGTTGTGCCCGCTGGTTGCGCGCCATGGTGGCTCACCTGTGTATACGGGCCGCAAGATGAGGCTGACAAGATCGCCTTCCTCGTCGAACTCCGAGAGATCAGGCGGATGCGCCCAGAGCCCTGGGTGCTGTGCGGTGACTTTAACATGATCTACCGGGATGAAGATAAGAACAATGACAACCTCCAACGCCACATGATGGGGCGCTTTAGGCGTTTCCTGAATGACTGCGTCCTGAAGGAGATCTACCTCCATGGTCGAAGGTATACCTGGTCCAACGAGCGGGAGACACCTACGCTGGTTCGCCTGAACAGGGTGTTCTGCTCATCGGACTGGGAGGAACTGTTCAATAGCTGCTCCTTGCGCTGCCTCTCGACGGTGATCTCCGACCACTGCCCTCTGCTCCTGGACTGCACCCCGGTGGCGACCGGACGGGGACGGTTCCAGTTCGAGCAGTTTTGGCTGAAGCTAGATGGTTTTGACGGAGTGGTGGAATCCGCCTTGACGACCATAGATGGCGACCCTGACCCCTTTCGGAGGCTTGCGGCTAAGCTCAAACGCACTACAAGGCAGCTGATGAGCTGGGCCGACAAGAAGGTGGGATCGGTTAGACTGCAGCTTATGACAGCGCGGGTCATTGCCTATCACCTGGACGTCGCCATGGAGAATAGACAAATTTCACCGGATGAGCGCGCCCTTCGCGCAATGTTGAAGCGCACCTACCTGGCGCTCGCCTCTCTAGAGCGCACGATGGCGCGCCAGCGGGCCAAGATCAGGTGGTTGGAGGAGGGGGGATGCCAACACGGCTTTCTTCCACCAACACGCCTCCTACCGGCGTCAGAAGAACGTGATCCACAGCCTGCGGGTCGATGGCACGATTTTTGTGGATCACGCGGCCATGGCTGAGGCCTCGTACAATCATTTCCAGGGCCTCCTCGGCATGGATGTGGCGCGACTACACTCGCTTGATCTCGACTTCCTTGGACACCACCATGAGGACCTGACTGATCTTGACGTCCCATTCTCAGAGGGGAGGTATGGGACGTGATCAAGCAATTACCTCACGACAAGGCACCAGGACCTGATGGGTTCACGGCGGAGTTCCTTCAGCGTTGCTGGGGGGTGGTCAAGTCTGACTTCATGGCGGCCTTCACCAAACTTTATGCGATGAACGGGCGCGGTTTCCAAGGCCTCAACCAGGCTCTGATTTTACTGCTGCCCAAGGGTAGTGATGCGGCCGCCATAGGTGACTATAGGCCAATCAGCCTCATACACATCTTCGCCAAGCTTGGCACGAAGGTGTTGGCTTCAAGGCTTGCCCCCAGGCTAGGGGCCATGGTTGATCTGAACCAATGCGCCTTCATCAAGAAGCGCTGCATACGTGATAACTTTATGCTGGTTCAACAAACAGCGTGCATGCTTCATAGGCTGAAGAAGCCGCGTGTCATGCTCAAGCTAGATATAGCTAAAGCTTTTGACTCGGTTTCCTGGGCGTTGTTGTTCGAGGTGCTGCGGAAGGCTGGATTCGGCCGTCGATTCCGCGAATTGGTGGCCATCCTCCTTGCGACGGCGAGCTCCCGGGTGATGCTCAATGGTGAGCCAGGCCCCCTGATCTGGAACCATCGGGGCCTGAGGCAGGGGGACCCCTTGTCACCGATGTTGTTCGTGTTATTCATCAACACGCTCAACAAGATGTTGGCCAGAGCCTTGGAGTTTGGCATTCTGAAGCGGGTTGCCCCACGCGAGCTGGTGACGACCGTCTCCCTTTACGCGGACGACGTGGTGATCTTCTGCCATCCTGATGAGACAGAGTTGTGCACGGTGCGCGCTCTCCTGGCGCTCTTCGGAGAAGCCTCGGGGCTTCGCACCAACTACGATAAGTGCTCTATTTCACCGATTGCTTGCCCCGACGAGGAGGCCCTGCAGGCTGTGGCGGCTATGGGCTGCCGGCTGGCGCCATTCCCGGTCAAGTACCTAGGGATCCCCCTTTCGCTGCGACGGGTTTCCGCGGTGGCTCTCCAACCCCTGGTGGACTGTATTGCACATCGGCTGCCAACCTGGAAGGCCGCCATGATGGCAAAGGCTGGGCGCCTGACGTTGGTTAGATCGGTTCTCATGGCAATCCCCCTTCACCAGATCATCATGTTGGGGCTCAACAAGAGGACGCTCAAGCAGATCCAAAAGATTGCGAGGGGCTTCCTCTGGGCCGGGACGGCCGAGGACAATGGTGGTCACTGTCATGTCAACTGGGAGAGGGTGTGCCGGCCGAAACACCTTGGAGGCCTAGGGGTCCCTGACCTTGCCCGCACTGCGATCAGCCTCCACACCCGCTGGATTTGGAGAATGAAGACGGACCCATTGCGGCCTTGGCGGGGCCTGGATGTGCGCTTATCCGAGAAAGAGCTGCAAGTGTTTGACGCCTCCACCACGATGAGGGTTGGTGATGGGGGCACGGCGCTCTTCTGGATCGACCGTTGGCTGGATGGGCAGACCGTCCAAGAGATGGCGCCATCGCTCTTCGCACTTATCCCCAAACGCGCTAGGAAGCGCAGGACGGTGCGGGAGGCGCTTCTAGAGCGCAGATGGATCACTGACATTCAAGGCGCGCTGAGTCCGCTTGCCCTGTGGCAGTACGTGCAGCTCTGGATACGGGTACAGGATGTCGTATTGTCCGCCGAGCCAGACACCCTACTCTGGCGCTGGACTTCGGATGCCCAGTACTCCGCCAAATCCTGCTACGAGTTCCTCTTCCGGGGATCCATCACATCGAGGTCTTGGCAACTAAACTGGCGCACCTGGGCCCCGCCAAGGGTCAAGTTCTTCGTCTGGTTGGCCTGTCAGGACTGCTGCTGGACGGCTGAGCGGCTCGCGAGACGGGGACTAGCTCACCCTTCGCGATGCCCCCTGTGTGACCAGTCGGAAGAGACCATGACTCAGCTCTTGGTGGGTTGCCCCTTCTCTAGGGCAATCTGGCATGAGGTCCTGTCCTGGATTCGATCCACGGCCACACCACCGGATGGAGAAGGAGACTTCGTCGACTGGTGGCTGCAGGCTTCATCATCCACCCCTCGCGCTTTGCGCAAAGGAACGTCCTCGCTGATCATGCTGACGGCCTGGTGGATTTGGAAGCAGCGCAATGCGATCGTCTTTGACAACGCGTCACCAAACGTGGGTACCCTTCTTGGTACGATTCGGACCGAGGCTCGTGCTTGGGCCGCGGCCGGTGCGATTGATCTTCGTGCCTTATTGCCGCCGGCCTAGTAGACCTAGGGGTTGAGTTGTACGGGATGTCGGCTCTCCTGAGCCTGTATATATCTGTTGTACAGAACTCTCTTTTTCTATCAATGAATCGAAAGGCAAAGCTTTTTGCGTTTTCGCGAAAAAAAATCTTTTCCTAAAGCAAACTGCACAAGCCACGAATTGGCTAAATTAGGTAGAGTTCAGGGTAGGATCACTATGACATGGCTTAGACATTCTCCTCCAGAAATTGTCACGGTGCTGTCATCTGATTGTAACTCTATCTAAATAAAATCTTTTTTCCGAGCAATAAAAACAAGGCTCGTCAATTTCATCAAAACTTGTGTCTGCTAATGATGATTGATCTAGAAACTACGAGGCTATGTATTATACTAGTCCTTTGGGAATTTTTGGTTGGAGCACCTTGTTTTGCTCCAATTGTCCTGATCTTGCGGCTCCCTTTGTAGTTTGTAGCACTTCTTTTTTCAAAAAGTTGCTACCATGCGGCGCCGGCTTTGAACAGAGACCATCGGCTGCCCCTACGCTAAGCTAGAGCCAAGAATTACCAGCAACCCCGACCAGTCCACGCGTGAAGGAAACGGTCCACTACCTCCGCTGGCGCCGGCAGAAACTATCTGAATTTGGTGTGCAACGTTTGGTTCGTCAGAAGCAGTTGTTCTTCACATCAGGAACAGAACAGTGGAACACAACATGAAGAAAAAACACGCATGATCATGCATTCACAAAAATCACAACAGCCGATCGTGCACCACATCCAGGTGGCGCACCGCACACTGGAAAAAAGGTTCTGCAACGTCTCAGGAGGAGCAGCAGCAGACGGGGCACCTCACGATGCCGTTCTCGTTGCACTCCGTGCACCGCCGGAACCCCGCGCCGCTGTCGTCCACCCCTTCTTCCCCGTCGTCGTAGAACTCGTCCTCGTCGTCGTCCACGTACACCTTGCAGCTACCGCAGCACCCCTCGCAGAGCACGAACCGAGCGTCGCCGCAGGCCTCGCACGCGCCGGGCGCCGCGCCCTCGCACCCGGCTAGCATCGCCGCCAGCTCCCCGTTCTCGTGTAGGCGCTTCAGCTCTTCCGCGTTACCCACGAACTCCCCGTCCACGAACAGGCTCGGGAGGATCGGCGCGGCGGGAGCCCAACACTTGGCGAGACCGAGGAGGCCGTTGAGCTCGTCGCGGAAGCCGCGGTGCATGGACACGTCCCGCTCGTCGACGCGCACGCCGTAGCCCTTGAGGATGGCGCGCGCCATGCAGCAGTCCTCGTGCGTGGTGCGCACGCCGCGCAGCGACGTGAAGTACAGCACGGCCTTCTTCTTCCTGCGCGGCGGCGTCATGGGCTTGCTCGTCTTCGCCTCTCCGTTCACGGAAGGCATCGGCATCGTCATGGGCAGCGGCGTCACCTTCGAGCACGCGGCGAGCTCCTGCTGCGTCGTGCTGGCGATCGGGAACGAGAAGGAGTGGCGCCCGAACGGCGCGGCCAGCAGCGGCGCGTGCTCCTCGAGGCCGGCCATGAGCGCCCACGCGTCGATGTCCTCGGGCTCGTTGGGCGGCGTCATGGTCGGCGTGCGCGGCACCAGCCTCCTGGGCGCGCGCGACGCCTCCGGAGCACGTTGCCCCGTGGCCTTGTCGAGCTCGAGGGATCCGAGCGTGGACGACGTGAGCCGCACGAGGTGGACGCCGGCGTCGAAGCGGGCGGGGAACGACTGGCAACGCGGCAGCGGGAGCGGCGACGGGCAGTACCGGAGGTCATGCCGGGCTTGCCTCGAGGTGGTGCACCCCATGGTGGCAAACGGCAGTGCCAAATTGGCAACGTGAGGAGCGTGAGCAAGTACTAGGAGCGTGCTGCTTTTGAGGGCTTCTAAGTAGTAGTGGATGGAATGAGCTGGATGCTAATCTTTAGGGATTGAGGTTTAGGATCGTATAGTTATGGCATTGGGGTACTAAAACTAGCATGCTGGAGATGATAAGTGAGGAGATGTAGTGCAAGTGTGATCCTATATGTATGGCATTGGGGAGATAAAACTAGCATGCAAGAAATGTACGTACTAGTGCAAGTGTGATTTAGTTTAAGTAACAATTATTGTCCTAGATAGGATAGCAATACTAGTATTTTGTTTCCAAAACATCCTTTTCTGAAAGTAACGCAGTAATGGTTTTTGGAACATTCACACTTTGGAGTTTGGACATTTGGAGCGAAGTTCAGATGTGTTTGTGGTCCAGTTCATTGAGTGGGAGTAGTCGTCGTTCTCTTGATTTTTTAACCTTGCTGGTAATGATATCCTAATAGCGCTACTACCACAATTGAAGTTGTTGGCATGCATCAAACTGCGAGCTAATCTGCCTGGGTAGGACCCTAGTAAAAATTGCCCATAGATGTAGTAAATTCCAATCATTTAAGCCCTTCTTTTTGCGATGAAGAAAGACTAGTTAAAGACACACTAGCTAGTAGGAGAACTGTTGACTGCAACATTGGTTGTGGATTTCTTAGTTAAAAACAACACCTCTCATTTCTTTCATATTTTTTCTTCTTTTGCGTCACCAATCACCCGTCGCCCCCTGATTCTAGGGCCCTGTTCACAGGGCACTCGCTTTGGAGCTTCTCTTTTGTTGCACTTGCACACAAACATATGTACTCTTGCAACTTTAGGGGCAAGCTAAAGTTTTGCATATAAAGGAAAAAAATTAGCCTATCAAATTCTCTATGGAGCCGTGAAAAAGATTCAGCGAAAGAGTGTGCAGCAATGAGAGAAATATAGGAAAATAAACTAGTGGATATGGAGCATCCCAACGCAATCGTCTTCAATAACACTCTGCCCTCTATGGCTCCGCGTTCACGGTCAGGACTAAGGTACGTTATGCCTAGTTTATTTTAATTAGATCAGTTTTTTAATAAAGTTGGCCAGTGCATAAGTTTTTTATGGAGCGGTTTCTTCCATGACATCGTGGAAGAAAGAAAGAATTCCAAAAAAATCACTCCAGTGAAATCCCTTCAATGGCCACCTCCAGCACTGTGTTGCCGAATCTTGGTGCCCTTCCAACCAAGAAGCTCACGAGGGCCAACCATCTGCTATAGAAGTCTTAGATCATGCCAAACCTACGAGTTGCGCGTGTTCCCGGCCTTCTCAATGGAACGGAGGCTGTACCTTCGAAAATTCTGACAGTAGACAAGGAGGGCAAGGTGGAGAAAATCCCCAATCAAGCCTACGGATCTGGATCGAGAGGGATCGGCGAGTTTTGATATTTCTACTCAGCTCGCTTTCAACAGACATCCTCACCCAGACCGTTGGTCTTGAACATGTTGTGGAGGTATGGTCATTGATCATTGTTCTCCTCCAAATCCAAGGCAAACATCACACATCCGCGTGGGGCGCTCCCCAACAACAAGACGGCGAATAAGTACATCATAGATATGCGTGGGTTCGCCATCGACCTCGTTGCCGTTGGTCGAACCATTGATGACGAAGAACTTGTCGAGTTCATCCTCAACAGACCTGATGAGGATTACAACCCTCTGGTGTCTCCGTCAATGCCATGTTGTCATGCTCGGTAGTGATCTTCATGGTTTTTTCACTTCTTATGATAGGATATAGGAGATCCTCTCCTCTGGTGGCCCAAAAGGGGTTCGAATCATCGGCCAATGCAACAAGTTGTATTCATGATAGACGTGACAGCTACAACAACAAGAATTATCAAAAGAAAAATAAGAACTACCATGGTCGTCCCAATGGCCGCGATGAAGATGGAGGCTATGCTGGGGGTGACCGCCGATCTCCACAAGGCGGACGAGGGCCTGGGCGTGGAAATTGTGTCCCCTCAAGGTTTGTCCACATCACCTACCAAATATGCAAGAAACATGGGCAATCCGCCAACAAATGTTGGTGTCACTATGAGGACGACAACAATGACAATGATAAGGGAGCGAATGTTGCCTACAATGTGTATACCAATTGGTATTTCAACACCCGATCAACCCATCACATCATCGACAACTTGGAGAGATTGATGATACGTGATAAGTATCATAGGTGGGACAAGGTGCACACCGCAAATGGTGAAGGTATGGGAATTAGACATATTGGTCAATTTATTATTCAAATTCCTAGTCATGATAGTGACCTTCACCTTAAAAATATTCTCCATGTACCTAGTGCGACTAAAAATCTCCTTTATGTTCATAAACTTGCCCTTAATAATGATGTATTTCTTAAATTTCATCCATGGTATTTTCTTATTAAGGACTGAGCCGCGAAGAGGATACTTCTTAAAGGGACGTGTGAAGGAGGCCTCTATCCCACCGTGTCATTTTCAGCATCATCCAATAAAAAGGAAGTGTGTGTTTTCAACACACCCACTTCTATGAAGTGGCATAGTCGTCTAGACCATCCATCAAGTTTAGTTGTTCAACAAATTCTTAATAAAAAAAATCTTCTGCATTCAAAGACTCTAGTACCAAATCTTTTCGTGATTCATGCCAACAAGCTAAAAGTCATAAACTCTCATATCCTATTTCTACTAGTGTGTCGAATGTGCCTTTGTAACAAATCTTTTTTGATGTTTGGGGTCATGTTACTCCTTCTATAGGCCGATACAATTATTATGTAAATTTCATGGATGAATTTTATAAAATTCATAAGGATATATTTGCTCAAAAATAAATCTGATGTTTTTGAGGTCTTGAAAAAAATTATGAACCTGGTTAAAGGCAAGTTTGCTAGAAAATCTATTACTATGCAAACTGATTGGGGAGGCAATTATGAAAAATTAAATTATTTTTTCCAAAAACATGACAACACACATCATGTCTCTTGTCCCCGTGCTCATCTGCAAAATGGCCAGCCAAAAAGAACACGGTCAAATAGTTAAAGTAGGACTTGCTCTCCAATTCCTCTAAAATATTAGGACGAGGCATTTCTTGTGACCACCTATCTCATCAATCTCATGCAAGTAAAGTGATAAACAATGGAAGTCCTGTTAAACGTCCCATTGGCACTTCATCAGATTATAGATATTTTCGTGTGTTTGGATGTGTATGTTGGCAAATTTTGCGTACCTATAGTAGTTGCAAATTATCCTTTTGTTCCAAACAATGTGTTTTTTGTTTATAGTACAGAACATAAATGTGTTAAGTATCTCGACGTACAAATTGGACATATCTACATCTCACCTGACATCGTCTTTGCTGAAAATATATTTCTATTTGAAACTCTACACCCAAATGTCGGCTTCCTTCTTCACAAGGAAATTCTTCTCCTTCCAAATCATCTCCATTTCAACGATCAAATTGATGCGAATATAGATAACCATGTGACTAAGTGTGGTGAACCAGCATACCACTTTATGTGTAGTACACTATAGTCGTTCACATGACACTTACAGAACACCGTTTCGCAAATATTATATCCCTCAGAGTGGTACAACATAAACATTGCGGGTCCAAATTACAAACATACACATATTATCATTATTATAGTACCAAAAGATCAGTACCTCGAAGTTATTCAAACTTACAAACCATACTTATAAGTTTGAGCGGAAGAACTAAGATTCAAACACATAACATAACTTGAGCTCAACAACTTATTATATAGGGTTTGCGCTGCTCGGCTCGACTTAAGTGCTATATAATTTTAGGCAACTACTCGGACTTGTTGCCTCCAACTTCATAGTGTATCTCGTAATTGATACGACCAAAACGTATCTACTTTTCCGAACACTTTTGCTATTGTTTCTCCTCTAAACTTATTTGATTTGGATACAACTAACACAGACTGACGTTGTTTTCAGCAGAATTACCTTGGCGTCTAGTTTTTGTGCAGAAAATCAACTATCAGGAAAAATCCCGGAAAATATGCCAAAAATTCTATTTCACCAGAAGATACACGGAGCCAGAAGACGGGACGGAGTGGAGGCCTGAGGGGCCCACACCTCTGCCAGGCGTGGGCCAGGCCTGGTCGCGCCTAGGGGGAGGGTGCAGCCACCTCAGGCACCCCCAGGCCTCCCTCTTCGCCTATAAGACGCCTCTTGACCTAAAAACCGAGGGGGTTTGACGTTTTTCTATAAAGAGTTCCATTGCGCTGCCACCACCAGAAACCGCGATTCAGAACCAGAAACTCCGTTCTGGCATCCTGCCGGGACGGGGAATTTGAAGAGGATCATCGTCATCGTCATCACCAACTCCTCTCCATCAACCATCCATGTTTCCCTCATCCATGAGTGAGTAATCCCCCGCAGTAGGCCATGGGAATGGTAGGGATTGAATGAGTTCTATCATGTAATCGAATAAGATTGTTAGGGCATAGTGCCTAGTATCTCTATTAGTACTATTTGACTTTGTTGCAACTTGTTGTGCTTAATGCTTGTCACTAGGGACCGAGTGCCATGCTCTCAGATATGAACTTATTATTGAATCATTATGATAGTATTGTTTGTGATCTTATCTGCAAGTTGTGTACACATATCATTGTTCGGATCCAAAGGCCCCAAAGTGACAGAAATTGCGACAACCGGAGGGTATGGCGGTGGTGTGAGGATCACGTGTGTTCACGGAGTGTTAATGCTTTGCTCCGGTGCTCTATTAAAAGGATCACCTTATGAAAGGATAGAGATGTCGCCTAGAGGGGGGTGAATAGGCAATTTCAAAACTATTACGGTTTTGGCTTGATACAATGCAGAATTAAACTAACGTTTATTTTACAAGCACAAAACCTAAATACACTAGGCTCAACTAAGTGCACCAACAACAAATTAATCTAAGCAAGATAGCACAAGATAAATATACCACAAGTGATAAGCAAGATATAAGTACTTCAAGCTCGATGGCTATCACAAGGAAAGTAAGCTCGGATATAGAGATAACCGAGGCACGCAGAGACGAATATGTATTCCCGTGTTCACCACCTTTGGGAAGGGGGCTACGTCACGTTGGAGAGGTGTGAGGTTCCTGAAGGGAATATGCCTTGAGAGGCAATAACAAAGTGTTTATTATGTGTATTCCAAGTATATGATAGATGTTTATTTTGCATGCTATAATTGTATTAATACGGAAACGTTAATATATGTGTGTTTAATAAACAAACAGAAAGTTCCTAGTTATGCCTCTCTCATAAACTAGCTCGTTGATTAACAAGATGATCAAGGTTTCCTGATCATGGACATTGGATGTTGTTAATAACGGGATCACAACATTAGTGTAATGGTGTGATGAACATTCATCCGAAGTATAGCATTACGATCAAAGTCATTGAGTTTATATTGCTATAACAACTTACGAAGTGATCCTAATCCTTAGACCATGAGTAATCCTTAGACCATGAGATCATGTCAATCACTAACACCGGAAGAGTTTCTTGATAACATCAAACGTCACACCGTAACAGGGTGATTATAAAGATGGATTCAGAACTAATAAAGTGTTATGTTGAGGCTCATGGATCGAGAGTGGAATTTGTTCATCCCGATGACGGATAGATATACTCTGGGCTCTCTCGGTGATATCACATTGATTAGCTTGCAAGCAAGTGATTTGATCACTAGAATGTTATATCACAGGAACGAGAAAAGAGTGCATGTCGGTAACGAGATCAAACTAGGTATGGAGATACCGATGATCGAATCTCGGACATGTAATATATCGTGAAACAAAGGGATTAAGATACTAGCGTAAAAGGTTCCGACGATCACAAGAAAGTCATCGTTGAATGTGTGGGAGTCAGTATGGGTCTCCAGATCCCGCTTCTGATTATTGATCCGAGAGGGGTCTCGATCATGTCCGCATTATTCACGAACCGTAGGGTGACACACTTAAGAGACACCGACATCCAATTGGAGCAAATGTTTCATGCCGAAAGAATGAACAAGCGCAGGAATTTATTTCACTAGATACCGAAATAGGTTTTCGGGTGAAATTGCATAAAGTGGTTATGCATGTGAAATAGAATTCCAGCAAGGGGTTATTTGTGAATGTTTGTCATTAAAGTAATTGACAAAATTCTGAATAAAATAAAAGAGTTTTATTTAATGAGAGTTTGCATTAAATTTGGTGGAAATTTAATGGGAATTTGAGTGGACTTTTGAGTGGAGGGAATTTAAAGGAGATTTGTGAGTGGAGTGTCCACCCACATGAAGAGGGGAGGGCAAGGGGGCAGCCCCATGTGCCGGCCACCCCCTTGGGGTCCCCCCCTCCTCCTATAAAAGGAGCCCCCCTCCTCACTTGTCTCTCACACCTCCTCGTGAAGGATCTCTCTCCCCCTCTAGAATTTATCCCCCATGGTCTCGAACTAGCGAGATACATGTTCTCGATGGCTATTCGGCAAGAAAGAGTTGTGCTTCCACTGCATCGCTGGAGCGAGGAGGCGGAGGTTGCTCGGTGCCTCGAACGTGTGTGCGAGCACGGATGCGCTGCTGATTTGCGGCGCTAGGACTTCCTCTCGATCTTGAGATCGGCAAGAGATCGTCTACATCAACAACGAGTTGAACTCGTTAAGCTTTGTCGGTATTCAAGGGTATGTTCTCTACAGATATACATCCGCCCGTTGTTTGTATCTAGTAGATAGATCTTGGTATATAGTTCACATCGTAGGAAAATTTTTGTTTTCTATGCTGCGAACCCTACAGTGGTATCAGAGCCGGATCTATGCGTAGATACTTTACACGGGTAGTACACATATGAGTATGTGGGCGATGATGATCATGTTGTTGCTCCTTTGTTGTAATTTTGGATATTGGTGGCATAGTGGGATGAAGCGGCCCGGACAAACTTTACATGTCCTCGCACATGAGACCTGTTCCACGCTTGACATGCAACTAGTTTGCATAAGTGGCTAGCGGGTGTCTGTCTCTCCTACTATAGTCAATATCTACAAGCGAGTTGTCAACAATTTTATTATCCTCGTTGTGGTTCATGTTCGTAGGTAAGAACAGTTCTATCTCGAAAGCCCTAAGCCACGTAAAACTTGCAATGGATAAATTAGAGGCGTCAGTTTAGATTGTTGCTAGGCTAGTGTTATGATATGGTAGTGTTGTAAGTAGAAGTATGAGATGATACTCTTACAACACACATAGCGTGTATAATCCATAGACCTTGGATTTACACATATAGGTATGATAGTGATCATACCACGATGCACATGATAGAGATCATCTGCGGGAACCATATCATTTCACTAATAAACATATGATGTTTGATAGCATCTTATATTGCTTGTTTAGCGCTTTGTTAGCATAATAAGATGATCCCTCATTTAAATATCAAGATAAGAATGTGTTCTTCCTTTAGTATGCACCGATTATGTTTTCGTCGCTCCAAGACATCACGTGATGATCGGGTGTTCTTGGATCCACGACCATATTTCGGGTGTAAAACAGTTACACACGCGAATACTAAGGTTCTAACTTGGCGAGCCTAGCATGTATAGACATGGCCTCGGAACACGGACCGAAAGGTTAAGCATGAGTCATATAGTTGATATGATGCCCATTTGATGCTCGCCTTTGAAGCTATACCGACTCACGTGATGATCGGACTTGGTATAGTGGATTTGGTTCATGTAATCACCAAAAAGGCACGAGGGATGTCGTTTTTGAGTGGGAGTTCATTCATAATATGGATTATTTGAACTCAATCTATCATACACTTAGTATAAACTTTACAAATTCTGTTGTAGATGGCACCACCTGCTTTTAATTTCAATGTGTTCATGGAGAAAGAGAAACTAGCAACGAACGGTAGCAACTTTACCGAATGGGCCATGAATTTGAGGATTCTCCTCTCTGCTGCACAAAAGCAATATGTGCTAGAAGCGCCGTTAGGCCCCCCACCTTTTGATGATGCCCCTGACGAGGAGAAGAATGTCTATCAGACTCGTCAGGAGGACCACAACTTAGTTCATTGCGGCATATTGTATGGGCTAGAGCCGGAACTTCGAAAGCGTTTCGAAAACGGCAATGCATTTGATACAATGGGTGAGTTCAAAATGATTTTCGACACACATGCTGCTGTAGAGAGCTACAACGCTTCAGAAAAGTTCTTTAGCTGCATGATGGAAGAGCACAACTCCGTTAGTGAGCATGTACTCAAGATGTCGGGTTACGCCGATAAGCTTATGTCCTTGGGAATATCGATTCCCATTGACTTAGGCATCCATCGTGTTCTGCAGTCTCTGCCACCTAGCTATAAGAGCTTCGTGATGAACTATAATATGCAAGGCATGAAGAAGTCTCTCCCCGAGCTTCTGTCAATGCTTAAAACTGCAGAAGTGGAGATCAAAAAGGAACATCAAGTGTTGATGATCAATAGGAACACTGGTTTCAAGAAAGACAAGAAGGGAAAACAGAAGGGAAGTAAGGGCGGCAAGCCTGTTGCGCCTGAAAAGAAACCCCGAGTTGGACCTAAGTCTGATTCCGAGTGCTACTATTGTAAGGGGACTGGCCACTGGAAGCGCAACTGCCCCAAGTATCTGGCAGACAAGAAGGACGGCAAGGCAAACAAAGGTATATATGATATACATGTTATTGATGTGTACTTGACTAGTGCTCGCAGTAGCACCTGGGTATTTGATACCGGTTCAGTTGCAAATATTTGTAACTCGAATCAGGAGCTGCGGAACAAGCGACCGCTAGCAAGGGGTGAGGTCAAGATGCGTGTCGGCAATGGATCAAGCGTTGATGTGATTGTCGTCGGAACGCTGCCTCTACACTTACCGTCGGGATTAGTTATAAACTTGAATAAATGTTATCTGGTGCCTGCACTGAGCATGAACATTGTATCTGGATCGTGTTTGATGCGAAGTGGTTATTCATTTAAATCCGAGAACAATGGTTGTTCCATTTATATGAATGAAATCTTTTATGGTCATGCACCGATGATGAATGGTTTATTTCTATTAGATCTCGATGATAATGTTACACATATTCATAATGTTGATGCTAAAAGGATTAAACTTAATGATGATATATCCGCATATATGTGGCACTGCCGTCTAGGTCATATTGGCGTTAAACGCATGAAGAAGCTCCATTCGGATGGACTTTTGGAATCACTTGATTATGAATCATTTGATACATGTGAGCCATGCCTTATGGGCAAGATGACTAGAACGCCGTTTTCCGGTTCAATGGAACGGGCGACAGATTTATTGGAAATCATACATTCTGATGTACGTGGTCCAATGAGTGTGTCGGCGCGAGGTGGATATCGTTATTTTGTTACTTTCACGGATGATTTGAGTAGATACGGTTATATCTACTTGATGAAACACAAGTCTGAAACCTTTGAAAAGTTTAAGGAATTTCAGAATGAAGTAGAAAATCATCGTAATAGAAAGATCAAATTTCTACGGTCCGACCGTGGAGGTGAGTATCTAAGTTACGAGTTTAGCACTCACATGAAAGAGTGTGGAATTGTTTCACAACTCACACCTGCCGGAACACCACAGCGAAATGGTGTGTCGGAACGTCGTAATCATACTTTATTAGATATGGTTCGATCTATGATGTCTCTGACGGACTTGTCGTTGTCATTTTCGGGTTATGCACTAGAAACTGCTGCATTCACTTTAAATCGGGCACCATCTAAATCCGTTGAAAAGACACCGTATGAATTGTGGTTTGGAAACAAACCTAAGCTGTCATTTCTTAAAGTTTGGGGATGCGATGTTTATGTGAAGAAACTTCAACCGGATAAACTCGAACCCAAAGCGGAAAAATGCGTCTTCATAGGATACCCTAAAGAAACTATTGGGTATTCCTTCTATCACAGATCCGAGGGCAAGGTTTTTGTTGCCAAGAATGGATCCTTTCTAGAGAAAGAGTTTCTCGCGAAAGGTGTGAGTAGTTGGAAGGTAGAACTCGAAGAGGTTGTGGAACCTTCTCTTCAAAGTATGGCGAGTAGCGCAGCGCCAGAAGTTGTTCCAGAGTTGGCTCCACCTGTTGAAGAGGGAACTAATGATAATGATCATGAAACTCCGAAAGAGAGTACTACCGAACCTCGCAGGTCAAACAGGACGCGTGCAGCTCCCGAGCTGTACGGAAATCCTGTCATGAATTTCATGGTTGATGAAAATGATGGCCCTGCGACGTATGAAGAAGCGATGATGAGCCCGGATTCCAACAAATGGTTAGAAGCCATGAAATCCGAGATGGAATCCATGTATGAAAATCAAGTTTGGAACTTGGTGGAATTACCTCACGGCCGAAAGGCCGTGGAGAACAAATGGATTTTCAAAAGGAAAACTGATGCTGATGGTAATGTGACCGTCTATAAAGCTCGAATTGTCGCAAAGGGGTTTCGACAAATTCAAGGAGTTGACTATGATAAGACTTTCTCTCCCGTAGCGATGCTAAAGTCAGTTAGGATTATGTTAGCAATTGCTGCATATTTCGATTATGAAATATGGCAGATGGATGTCAAAACCGCGTTTCTCAATGGTAATATTGAAGAAGAGTTGTATATGATACAACCAAAGGGTTTTGTCGATCCTAAGGATGCTAACAAGGTGTGCAAGATTCAGCGATCCATCTATGGATTGAAGCAAGCATCACGAAGTTGGAATCTCCGCTTTGATGAGGTGATCAAAGAGTTTGGATTTGTCCAAACTTATGGAGAAGCTTGTATTTACAAGAAAGTGAGTGGGAGCAATGTGGCATTTCTGATATTATATGTGGATGACATATTATTGATCGGAAATGATATAGATCTTTTAAACAGTGTTAAAAGTTATCTAAACAGCAAATTTTCAATGAAGGACCTAGGTGAAGCGTCATACATATTAGGCATAAAGATCTATAGAGATAGATCTAGGCGCCTAATAGGGCTATCGCAAAGTACATACCTTGATAAGATTTTAAAGAAGTTTAAAATGGACGGAAGTAAGAAGGGTTTATTACCTATGTTGCAAGGCAAGACATTGAGTAAGACTCAAAGTCCGGCTTCGGCGGAAGAAAGAGAGATAATGGACAAAGTCCCCTATACTTCAGCCATAGGCTCTATAATGTACGCCATGCTATGTACAAGACCGGATGTGGCACATGCTATTAGTTTGACTAGTAGGTACCAATCGGATCCAGGTTCGGAACACTGGATAGCGGTCAAGAATATCCTTAAGTACTTACGAAGAACTAAGGATATGTTTCTTGTATACGGAGGTGAAGAAGAGCTCGTCGCTAAGTGTTATGTCGACGCTAGCTTTGACACCAATCCGGATGACTCTAAGTCTCAATCCGGATACGTATTTCTCATGAATGGCGGAGCGGTTAGTTGGAGGAGCTCCAAACAACCTGTGGTAGCGGGATCAACAACGGAGGCCGAATATGTTGCTGCTTCAGAAGCGGCTCAGGAAGCAGTTTGGATGAAGGAGTTCATATCTGAACTAGGAGTGGTGGCAAACGCGTTGGACCCAATGGTGATCTATTGTGACAAGAATGGTGCCATTGCCAATGCCAAAGAGCCAAGGTCTCACAAGCATTCCAAGCATATTAAGCGCCGGTTTCACTCCATCCGCGAGCATGTCAAGGATGGAGATATAAAGATTTGTAAAGTACATACGGATCTCAATGTAGCAGATCCGTTGACTAAAACTCTCCCTAGAGCAAAACATGATCAACACCAGAACTCAATGGGTGTTAGATTTATCACTATGTAACTAGATTATTGTCTCTAGTGCAAGTGGGAGACTGAAGGGAATATGCCCTGAGAGGCAATAATAAAGTGTTTATTATGTGTATTCCAAGTATATGATAGATGTTTATTTTGCATGCTATAATTGTATTAATACAGAAACGTTAATACATGTGTGTTTAATAAACAAACAGAAAGTTCCTAGTTATGCCTCTCTCATAAACTAGCTCGTTGATTAACAAGATGATCAAGGTTTCCTGATCATGGACATTGGATGTTGTTAATAACGGGATCACAACATTAGTGTAATGGTGTGATGAACATTCATCCGAAGTATAGCATTACGATCAAAGTCATTGAGTTTATATTGCTATAACAACTTACGAAGTGATCCTAATCCTTAGACCATGAGATCATGTCAATCACTAACACCGGAAGAGTTTCTTGATAACATCAAACGTCACACCGTAACAGGGTGATTATAAAGATGGATTCAGAACTAATAAAGTGTTATGTTGAGGCTCATGGATCGAGAGTGGAATTTGTTCATCCCGATGACGGATAGATATACTCTGGGCCCTCTCGGTGATATCACATTGATTAGCTTGCAAGCAAGTGATTTGATCACTAGAATGTTATATCACAGGAACGAGAAAAGAGTGCATGTCGGTAACGAGATCAAACTAGGTATGGAGATACCGATGATCGAATCTCGGACATGTAATATATCGTGAAACAAAGGGACTAAGATACTAGCGTAAAAGGTTCCGACGATCACAAGAAAGTCATCGTTGAATGTGTGGGAGTCAGTATGGGTCTCCAGATCCCGCTTCTGATTATTGATCCGAGAGGGGTCTCGATCATGTCCGCATTATTCACGAACCGTAGGGTGACACACTTAAGAGACACCGACATCCAATTGGAGCAAATGTTTCATGCCGAAAGAATGAACAAGCGCAGGAATTTATTTCACTAGATACCGAAACAAGTTTTCGGGTGAAATTGCATAAAGTGGTTATGCATGTGAAATAGAATTCTAGCAACGGGTTATTTGTGAATGTTTGTCATTAAAGTAATTGACAAAATTCTGAATAAAATAAAAGAGTTTTATTTAATGAGAGTTTGCATTAAATTTGGTGGAAATTTAATGGGAATTTGAGTGGACTTTTGAGTGGAGGGAATTTAAAGGAGATTTGTGAGTGGAGTGTCCACCCACATGAAGAGGGGAGGGCAAGGGGGCAGCCCCATGCGCCGGCCACCCCCTTGGGGTTCCCCCTCCTCCTATAAAAGGAGCCCCCCTCCTCACTTGTCTCTCACACTTCCTCGTGAAGGATCTCTCTCCCCCTCTAGAATTTATCCCCCATGGTCTCGGACTAGCGAGATACATGTTCTCGGTGGCTATTCGGCAAGAAAGAGTTGTGCTTCCGCTGCATCGCTGGAGCGAGGAGGTGGAGGTTGCTCGGTGCCTCGAATGTGTGTGCGAGCACGGATGCGCTGCTGATTTGCGACGCTAGGACTTCCTCTTGATCTTGAGATCGGCAAGAGATCGTCTACATCAACCACGAGTTGAACTCGTTAAGCTTTGTCGGTCTTCAAGGGTATGTTCTCTACGGATATACATCCGCCCGTTGTTTGTATCTAGTAGATAGATATTGGTATATAGTTCACATCGTAGGAAAGTTTTTGTTTTCTATGCTGCGAACCCTACAGTTCCACGAAGGATTCCTCAGGCGCCACAAAGGCTCACCTTCTTCTCCGAGTCTATCCCACGAAGGAATAGGCCCTTTCCTTATGGCTAGATTTTCCTCCACTCCAGAGATGGCAAGCTCCACAACCACTTCACAAGCTCCACTAAGGAGAATCCCGGGTCTCTTCACAATCTTCCACGAAGAGAACACCGCGGTACCACCCGCCAAGCCAACTAGGAGGTCACCCTCCAAGAGTAACAAGCTCACGGTCTCTTACTCGAACAAATCGTAATGGAGAGCTCAACACTTATGCAAGAATGCAAAGCAAGACCACCAAGGGTGCTCAAATCCTTCACTCTCAAATCCCACAAAAGCAACAAGTGCTAGGGAGGAATTAGAGAGGAAGAACAATGGTGGAAGTCAACCAATGACTCCAAGATCTAGATCCAATGGGTTCCCCTCACTTAGAGGAGGAATTGATTGGTGGGGATTGTAGATCTAGATCTCCTCTTCCAAAGCCCTCAAAAAGATGCAAGAATCATAGGAGGGAAGGGGGAGGAAGCAAGCTCAAGAGGTTCAACAATGGAGGTCAATTTCATGGTCAAGAACCCTCTAAAACGTTGGGAGAAGAACCCCCTTTTATAGTGGAAGGCAAATATGTCCGTTGGGAGAAAAACTGTGCGAATCCGGTTGAAAGTTCGGTTGGACCAGCTCCAGAACCGGATGGTTCGGTTCCTGGACCGGAAAACCGGATCTCAACCGGGATAAGGGTCAGTACACAGTCTCGGATAGACTTGGTATAGAAAAACCGAAAATCCCGGTTGAATCTCGGTTGAAACCCGGTTGAATCTTGGTTTTCCGGTGCTGGCACCGGGCCACCCGGTCTGGGAGCCGTTTGAACCGGATCCACAACCGGGATGAAACTGACTTCACGGAAAACGCAATAACTTTTGCATCCAGACTCCGATTTTGATGATATTGGGATTGTTTTGACGAGGAAAACAAGATTTACAAGATTGTGCAGAGAAACATCATAGCCCAACAAAGGAGGATAGAACCAAATGAAGAAAGGTAAGAAGACTCCCTAAATAAGAACCGATAAAACCTTCAAACTCGAAAACGCCATAGAAGATGCATACGAATTCCGTTTTCGATGAACTTGGGCTTGTTGAAGAGCTGGCAACAAGCTCAAGAACCTCACATGGAGAAACACCAAGAAGCAACAAAATAGGAAGATGCAAAGTATGCAAAGGATTGAGCTCCCTATGACGATGTTATCAAGTTACACAACCGAAAGCCCCTCTTGATAGTGCGGCTATCTATCCTATAACCCGGTCTCCCAACAACCACCCTGAGACCGGTAAAAGGAAAACCTAGCAAGGCCATACCTTTGCCTTATGCAAACCGCTTGATGTTGATGACAACGCTTCAAGCTCTACCCAAGCCGGAATGCAACACTTGATCATTGTTGCTTCGTGAAGACTCCTAATTTGCTCCCCATACACCACTATGGGATAGCTTCATTAATACATGTCTTCACATGTCCATTATCACCAATATGGATGGCAAGCTTCAAGCAAATTATCTTCTCGAGATGCTTATTTTGAACCTGCCCTTCTCAACCTTGATGACGATCACCACTTGATGTCATCCTCTCATGGGCTATATAATATCTTCATTTTTGAAGCATGCCCATGGAAAGATACCTGTCCCTATAGAAAACGCAAAGGCAAATATATAATGGATTAGTTCATGATGCATAATTGACAAGGCTTACCATACCACAATACCATGTGGTACATTCTTTATGCTTCATGTGTTGACCAACTTGAAATCACTCTTCACTCTTTGTATTGGTCAACCAAGTATCTTCCCGTGCTCCATCTTAATATCTTGAGGTACATAAGGAACTCTTCATTTGATTACATTCTCTAAATCTTAGTCAACCATAGCTCAACTAACGAGGCTATCATGACACCGACTTAGAGCCATATCTTGAATTCTTCTATTGAGATCACACTCTCAAGATCTTGATCATATCATATTCTTCTCTTCAACTTGATGATTTTGATGCCAATACTCAAGGTATATCTTTATCTTCATGGCATGCATACTTGAATCCAACACATGGACTACAAGCATGACCTATGGAATATACCTTCATATAAAACTCAGTGAAAACATCAGTCCATAGGGATTGTCATTAATCACCAAAACCACACATAGGGGCAATTACCCTTTCACCTTAATTGCCAGTAGTTCCCTAGAGGCCCCGCTGCAACGGGATGGCAGGACAAAAGATGTTGTGCAAGTTCTCATTGCGAGCACTATGACTATATATGGAGCACATGCCTATGATTGTTTAGTAATTGGGTGCTTATTCTTATTTATCTGCAATTGCCCTAGATCTTGAAGTTACATGTTTAAACTCGTCCATGCAAGGCCCGTCCATCCATCCCTATGCCTACCGCACTCGAATCCTTCCGTTACTGTTTCTGTTACTATTGCTCTTGTCTTACTACTGCTGTTACTTTGCTATTGCTACTATAAAACTGTTGTTATTGATAAACTTCTGTGAGCAAGAACTATTTCTAGGTGCAACTGAATTGACAACTTAGTTGTTAAGGCTTGCAAGTATTCTTTGACTCCCCTTGTGTCGAAATAATAAATTGGGTAATACTACCCTCGAAGACTGTTGCGATCCCCTATGCTTGTGCGTCATCAGTAGTACACCCCTTCCACTCCTCCGGATAGGTCTGGTTCCTCGTAGTAAACATCCTCATGTTCTTTGTTAGCATACATTGGAGTGTTTTCTGGATCCTCAGAGTCTAAGCAAGGGATCAAAGGAAAGAGTGAGTAACAGCATTACCCAATAGGTTCATTATATGCAAGGTGGGAAGTTTGATGCTTTAACTAGCACCTTAGACTATCAGCCCTTGGCACTATGCAGTTTTCGTAAACATTTCTTCAAAGGTTGATTTAATATAAAAACTATGCCCATTAGTCTTCACAGGTTGACCAGAACTTCAGGGAGTTCCTTTCGTGTCGTGTTCATAGATCCTTCCTGAAACAGGGAGTAACATATCATAATTCTTACACTCTTCAGAGGTGCGTTACTTTACCCATGAGAGATCAAATCCTTGTTGCACAACCGGGCGTACTTTCCCGTCCACAATTCCTTTATATGGGGCCCAGTAGATGATCCAAGCCAATCACTGTCCTTCTTCGCGACCCCACATGCCCGCACGATCCTTCGGGTTGGACAACATCTCTGTTAAGCCCCCTTTCGGGCAAGCTATAACCCTGATGAGTTCCTAAAGACTCTATGAGCCGGTTGTGCTCCTGGCAAGCTCCATAAAGGTCTGATTATACCTCCGACAGCCGCTCACAGATAATCTAGACACCAAAACCATGGGGTCTAAGTGTGCCCACCCATATGCTGAATCCACGCAAGGAATTACAGGGTCATGTTAAGGTCGTCTTACCGACATACGAAAGGAAGAAGATCCAGCTGACTTCTCCGTCCCATTCCAAATCTCATGGTTAAAGCATATTATATGACGCTAAAATCACTGATGTCATGGGTTATTAATTCCTATGTGGTGTATCTTTCTACACATGAAATCCTAGATTCCATTGCCAATATTTATCAACACTTTGGATGATAATAGCATTTTATTTCTTTGATAAAATAGTATTTTCTTTCTTATTATTAGAACATAGGTGATAACACACAAGTTGCAAATATTTTGATAAAACACATCAAAGGACATGAGCAAGTGATGAACTTGCCTTGTGATTGCATGGTAGTGAAGTCGGATGCTTGCACTCGACCTTGAGCTTCTATTTCTACAAAACACCATTATTTCCTGGTAAGGACAATATTTAAAGAAGCAGTAATGAACTTCCATACTAATGCAATGCATCATTTTATTATTTATCTTCTTTGCGTGTTTTACCCACATTATTAAAGTCCTAAAGTTTCTTTATTAATAAAATAAAGTTAATAGTTGATAATTCCTAAAACTTTGTAAAATTTTATATTTAATATTTTGTTGGAACATACACTTATTTAAGAGTTTAAAACTTATTTTTATTTAATTTTAACTCTTATTAATATTTTCTTAAAATTCCATAAAGCAATAGCTGCTTAAATAAAGATAATTTAATTTTATTCGACTAAAATATAACTTGGTATTTTTCTTAGTTAAATTATTCATTTAAGATCATAAAAATGATTTTTATTTAATTATTTATATACTCAGATTATTTTCAAAAAAATCCATAAAGCAATTGATATCATTAAATAATTATTTTTTTATTTCCTTAAAATGTAATCCATTATTTTTATTGGGTAGATTATTTTTTATGAACACATAGATAAATTATTTGTATTTTTAGGATTTTTATTTATTTTCTGAGGGCTTAATTTGTATTGGGGGTATTTTAGTCTTTTATTAAATAGACTTAGGGTTCTTTTTTTAAAATCTGGGCCTGACCCATTGGGCTGGCCTAGACCGACCCGACCCAACTGGGTTGGGTCAAACCCACCCAACGCATCACTGGATCGCCTCATTGGCCCAGTGCTCTCTCTCTCTCTCCTCGACCTCACCCCCTTGTCTCTCCCTCTGGCGACCGTGAGTCGCCCCGCCGCTGCCGCTTGATTTCATTCATCCTTGACCTCTCCGGCCGTTGTTGTTATGTAGGGTGATGATGCCAACGATGTTGGGTCATTCGGTCCTCTTCGATTCGCTGCTCGTGCCTCCTACAGGCCGTGCCGCCACCTCTCTAGCAACTAGGGTTTGGACCCCGCCGGGGTTCGGCGCTTTGACGCTCCCCTAGTGTCGTTCTGGTGCTCTGGTGGTATGCTAGTGCCGCCACCCTTTCCTGTGGAGCCCCCCACGACCATGGCTCGGCGTGGGTTGCAACGCCCCTTAGAGTGCTCCCAGTTCCTCCGTGCTCTTCCCAGACTCCGGCTACTCTGTTTCCTCTAATAATCTTGCAAGGACCACGGGTAAGTTTGTTTCCTCTCTTCTTCTTACTCTCTCTCTCTCTCTATGACTTGAAGTGCGGAATCTCCAATTACGTTCATCCCTTATGCTAGGGTTCTTCCCCTTTTTACTGTTGTTATCAAAGATAATGAGGATTGCTTCATGTATAAACCTGTTGTGACTAGGTTGTGTAGAATTATTGCCTATTGATGAACTTGGAACTGATGACAATGGCTTCTGTCAAATGAATTATTGTCTGAAATTCACTTGTTGTCACTTATTAGATTGGTGATGTTATGGCTATGGTCTAGATTGAGATCTAGCCATTGGTGATGATTGACTTGTTTCAGTGCTAAAGCATTATAGTTGGCTTCCTATAAAAATGCTTCTGATGAACTCTGATGATAATATCTTTAGGAAAACGGAAATGATTCCTAAATTGCTATCTTAGGAAAATGATAGATAATCTCTTTGAAAATAATTCCGAGTATACTATCCGAGAATTATTAGATGAAACTAGGGTACTCATGATCTTGCCTAGGGGTGAACATGGCATGAATTATTTTCAACCGCCAGAGGCTCATGGAAGACAAAAATGGATTCAGTTAGATATTTGTCGGATACGGTCACGAATACATATAGTAATTCACGGATATAGGATATGGTTTCGCATAGATACATCCGTATCTAAATAAATATTGTATTTCACCAGTATATTTGGGCATTATCCACAAATTATCTGCAACTAATACCTCATACCACATGCCTCCTAACATACAAAACTGCACCCCCCCCCCCCCCCCACGGAGCCACATCCTTCTTGTGCTCGACAGTCTTATGAAATCACTATATAAAGGTACATTTGAGCATTCACCCATTGAGTTTGTACTATTGCAATTATGTGATTGGATTATCGCCAGAAGTTGGTCCATAATCTATGTTATATCTTAGCCCTAGTTTCAAAAGAGGCATCCGATATTTATCCGCAACCAAACCATACTTGTAACCGGCAGGTTTTATTCCATATTCGTATCCGTACACTATCCGTTCCAACTATGATTCCGATAAAACTAAGTTTATAGACATGGTTTCACTACTATTCGACGGTATTACCTCTGTTTTCACCCCTAATCCTGCCTACAATAGTAAAGTAAAAAATAGTAAATTAAGAAAAAAAAAGTTTGCATGTAGAGACAACATGTATGTAAATATTTGCATGATATTTTGCGTACTAAAACTAAAAACTATGTAGTTTTGCAAAAAATGACAAAGCTACAAATAAATAGTTGGAATGGACCGCCAAGTGATAAGTAAGTACAGTCGGGTACACGAGTATCCATGTTCTAAAATTCATTCTCTAGACTATCTGATAACCCAAGTACACCCGTAGTAGTCTAGGAAGTATAAAAATAGTCTCTCAAAACCTATTAACATGAAATATAATTTTAAAGGTCTCAACACAAGGATCTCAAATATACGAATATTTATAATTTGAATGAACAGTTCTCAAGATATTTCATTTTAAACTTTTGGTTTCCAAAAAAGAAGGAAAACTGGATCTGCCAAGTCTCCTGTGTCCCTCTTCGCTCATCATCATTCTCATTTTTATTCTTTTTTTAGCGGAGGCAAATGCTTTGCATCATTCATTAATTAAGAAGAAGATGCCTAGTTTTACAAGAAAACCGGGCAAAGATCTAGTACAACAGGGCCAAGCCCACCCAAACGATGCACCTATACTAACCACCGTAATATAGACCCAAACAATAGAAACACACCCATACTAGCCAACACAAGAGGCCACAAAGCGGCAAGAACAAACACTCTAAACTCGACACACCTACACCTCACCGACAAGACAAGCCATGACACCATCAAGCAATTACAGATGCCTTGTCTATAGCACCCCTCTTCTTACTTCCAGGGTAGGCAACAACCAAGGTGGCGAGAAAATCATAAATCTCTCTAGCGATGACAGCTCTGGGCACCGGTGTCAACACTCCATACTTATCAGCCCCATCACCTATAGAAACCACATGCTCACCATCGATATCACCACTATCCTCAAAGACAAGCGCCTGACTCTGCGGAGAAGCAATAACCGAGATCTGGTGTGAGTCAAGCTTCACGTCCTCGACAGAAGGAGGCAGATCCATACCACCACACAACTCTAAAAGATCAGGCATGATCTGCATGACCGGAGTCATAATTGTCGAGCTCGCCCTTGCATGAGGAGAGATACATCCAAAAAGGCCCGCTCCGCTCGCGTCCACTTTGCCAACATCAGGTACAACTGGCACAACCAAAGGATCAGCAGGAGTCCGAGAGAGTCTACCCAACGCATCTTCAGCCCGCTCTAGAAAGCCCCCAATCGCCAGCAGCCAATCGTGCAAGGAGTCAACAACTTCATTAAGAGGACGAACGGCCTCCTAAAGCCGAATGGAAGCCACGTTAAGAAGCTCAGAGCGCAACAACTCAGCATGCTCCTCCAAAGCGGATTGCAAAGACATATCGGCTGAGACCGAAAAGCCAATAGGAGCAGAAACAACTGGCGTCCAAGCCCCATGATGAGGCACTTTGGATGGGACTCGATGCCTTGTGAACGGTCATCGGGCATGCGACTGTCGCAACGCTTGGCGTCCTCTCAGCTCATTGGCAGGCCCTATTGTGTCGTCTTCGCCTCGCCTCGTTGTTGAGCATTGTCAAGCGCATGCTCCTCGTCGAGCCCACTTTTATTCTAGTTGCAACTGTTGGCGCACATACAGATACCCCACGAGAAATTTTTAACACCAGGATGACGCGTTCCGACACGTTCCCTCCCGCGGTGCGCGAAGGTCCTGTTCATGGCGGGGGCCTCCCTCCCCCTCATGGCGGGCCCCAAGAGACCTTACCCAGGGAGAGCGTGTCGGATGCTCGACCACCCTACCCCACTCCACCCACCTCGCCTGTTCGCGTCTCCGGTGAGCTCTCGAATACCCCGCCGATAACCCGTCACCTAGAAATCCGATTTGGGGTCGCTCGGCATTTTACACTGGCGATCTCCATGGATGGATGCTCCGATGAGAAGGGCGGCGGAACGAATCAGAGTGCGGAGCCGACGAGAAGCGAGCTTGAACGAGGAGCAGAGGGGTTGTTCGGGGAGCAGGGTTCTCGGCCCTGTTTGGGGAACTCGACAACGTCGCTCGGTAAGGAATCCCCCTGGCCATCAAATTCTAGTCGCTTTGACCTCTGTATTGGCTCCCTTGCTCCCATCACCATTGAAAGGGAAAGGGGAGTCAGTTGTGAAGAGGAGGGTCAGGGGGAAGCGGAAGTCCAAAACTCTGAGCGAGCTCGGCCTGAACTTCGAATCAGCACCAGATCAGTTTGTGCGGTTGAAGAGGGTGGGGAGGATGGGGATGAGGCGAGAAAGGCTGAGAAGGGCGTCTTCCTCCATTCTCGAGATTGGAGTAAAAACTACGCAGTCCTCTCCTGAAGCTTTGCAACCCAGTCTCTATGGTGCAGGAATTCTCGAGGAAGGAAATAGGGGCAGCGGTGGGTTTGCTGGATCTAAATCTGCAGCTAACCCTCTTCTGTCAGGTTCTAGAATCATTGCAGCAAGCTCAGTGCAGTTAATGGAGTCTGAAGGTTGGCGGGAGCCGAAAATTCCCAGGGTCAGAAAAGGACAGGGTAGAAAATTCAGTTTATGGAAAAGTCAGGTGGTTGAGGTGGATGGGCTGGAGGATTGATGTACAGAAGGAGGCACGGGGGGCTTCTTTTCTCAGCTATGGATTCCCCCTTTGCAGCCCATGTGCCACCAGAAGCAACAGCAGCCACTCACCCAAAAAAAGCCACATGTCCCTGCTTATAAGAACCTGGGGAGTGCAAACCCTAGAGCTCATTCCCCTCCCCTCTTTGTGGCAGCGGTGGTTGAGCTTACCTCTGGACTGCAGTGCTTAGGCCTTGTAGATCCTACTGTTGTTGAAGCTTCAGGGTCTTTGGAGATGGGAGATCGAGGTAGAGGAGCCAAAGGAAAAGGGAGGGGAGGAAACAGTGGCCAGGAAAACTGGCAGATGCAGCAAGCTGGGCAGCCTCAGATGCAGCAGCAGCAACGTCCTGTGCAGAATCCTTATGCGTTTGGTAATTTCAATCCACAGTTCTTCCCCCACCAGGCTCCTTTTGGTTTTCCACCAGGTAACATGCCACCTCCTTGGGGATTCAGCAATCCTTTTCCTCCTTTCCGACCTCAGCGGCAATTTGGGGTGCAGTCAAATCAATGGATTGCTCCTCCCCAACAGCAAAACTCTCAGAGTAATGAGCAGGGTGAGAAAACCAAGAATCAGGGTCAACAGAAAAGTAAGAAGAAACTACCTGTTGGCCAGAAGGAAAGTGTTTCAGCCCAAAATGCTAATGCTCAGTGGAATTATGTCAATGCTATTTGCTTGTGTTGTGGAGAACCTAGTCATGTGCAAGCTAGCTGTGAGAAAAATCTGGTTTGTTTCATTTGCAAAAGTTTTGTCCATCTTGTGGATAAGTGTCCAGTGAGGAAGAGGCTGCATCAGGTGGCTAAGTATGTAGGTAGTGGTGCTCCTGGCCTGGGATTGTATCACATTGAAATGCCTGAAAATGTGGTGAATCCCATTGCCTCTACTAAGAACTGTGGGATTGTTCTGGTGGAAGAAGGTGTAGGGGTTCGTAGCATGGAAAACAAAAAATTTCTACCGCATACAAACAAACAAGCCAAGATCTATCTACTAGATTGTAGCAACGAGTCGATGGAATAACTTACCCTCGAAGATTCCAAAGCGTTTAATGAGAGCGGATTCTCGTGGGTGATGTAGTCGTACTCTTTCCGATCTCAAGATCGTGTAGACGATCCTTCCGGCGCTGCGTTCCGGCAGCGCTCCCGCAGTCGGTCACACGTTCGGTACTCGACGAATACCTTCCTCTCCCTTGTTCCAGCAGGCAGCGGAGGTTGTAGTACTCTCCTCGCGATTCCGGCAGCACAACGGCGTGGTACCGGAAGTAGAGGGGAAATCCCGCAGGGCTTCGCCTTAAGCCGGTGCGAGTATGGTGGAGTATGAGAGAGGCTATTAGTGGTCTAGTAATTAGACACACCAATTAGAAGGCTCTAAACCAATTAGAAGGCTCTAAACCGAAGGCTAAAGCAATTAGAAGCTCTAAACCCAAACGGCTCTAAACCGGAGGTAGAAGATAGGAACTTGTGTGTGCTAGGAGGGGAGCCCTGCCCCTCCTTATATAGATGGGAGGGGCCGGCGGCCAAGGGGAGGAGTCCCTCCCCAAGTCGGCCTTGGGAGGCGCGCCGGACAAGGGGACTCCTCCCCAAAGTCGGCCTCCATCAATCCTCCTTCTCCTCTTTCCGAAAGCTGGCAGTTTGACTTTTCAAACTAGCCGTTTGACTTTTCAAACTAGGATTTGAATTAACCCTTTATTTCGGACAGCGATGACACTTAGTACATGATGCAATCATACCAACTTTGATATAACACATTCATGTACCCTCCCCCCCCCCCCCGGAGTGTCGGACATTCCGGAACCTTCTAGAACATTCCCGATGAAAACACCGGAATCATTCCGCAACTCCGAAACGGGACTTTCCTTATATGAATCTTCTTCTCCGGACCATTCCGGATCACCTCGTGATATCCCGGATCCCATCCGAGACTCCGAACAACATTTGGTCTCTTTCTCATAATACCATAACTACTCAAACAACGTCGAATCCTTAAGTGTGTCTCCCTACGGTTCGTGAATTATGTGGACATGATCGAGACACTTCTCCGAACAATAACCAATAGAGGAATCTGGAAATTCATATGGCTCCCACATATTTCTACGATTACTTTGCGATCGAATGAACCACTTACATACGATACCAATTTCCCTTTGTCTCACGATATGTTACTTATCCGAGGTTATGATCGTCGGTATCTCTGCATACCTAGTTCAACCTCGTTACTGATTAGTACTCTTTTCTCGTTCCCGTGATATGTGATCCCTTGTGACCAAGTCACATGCTTGCAAGCTAATTGGATGACATTCCACCGAGAGGGCCCAGAGTATATCTATCCGTCATATGGATGGACAAATCCCACTCTTGATCCATGTGTCTCAACCAATACTTTCCGAACACTCAATGCCACCTTTATAACCACCCAGTTACGGTGTGGTGTTTGATGTCATCAAAGCATCCATCCGGTAAAGGTGATATGCATGATCTCATGGTCGAAGGAATTAGGTTACTATGTATCAGAAAGCATATAGCAATTGAACTATTGAAATGACTTGATCTTTATGCTACGCTTATCTATAGGAGTATGTCCACCATATCATTCTCCTAACGATATGATCTTGTTGTTAATAACATCTCAATGTTCATGATAGGGAAACCACAATCATTAATCAACCAACAAGCTAGTGAAGTATAGAGGCTATACTAGGGACTTCAAATTAAGTTTACAAATCACACAAATATTAATGTTTCCTTGTTAATACTATTATAGCATGAATGTAAACATTTATCATAAACACAAAGATATAATAATAACTACATTTATTATTGCCTCTAGGGCATATCTCCAACAGTCTCCCACTTGCACTAGAGTCATCTAATCTAGATTACATGGTAATATACTGAACACCCATGGCAGTTTGGTGTTGGTCATGTTTTGCCCTCGGGAGAGGTTTAGTCAACGGATCCGCCACATTCAGATCTGTGTGTACTTTGCAAATCTTTATATCCCCATCTTGGATATGTTCTCGAATAGCGTGAAAACGTAGCTTGATATGCTTCAGCTTCTTGTGTGACCTTGGTTCTTGCGCATTGGCTATGGCGCCCATGTTATCACAGTAGATAGACATTGGGTCCAGCGCACTAGGAACCACACCCAGCTCTGCAATGAACTCTTTCATCCATATCGCTTCTTGTGAAGCCTCCGAAGCAGCCATGTATTCCGATTCAGTTGAAGATCTCGCCACAACGCTTTGCTTTGCACTCCTCCAGCTAACTGCTGCACCATTCAAAATAAATACGTATCCGGATTGTGATTTAGAATCATCCGGATCTGTGTTCCAACTAGCATCGGTGTAACCATTAACAACGAGCTGTTCATCACCTCCATAAGAAAGAACCATATCCTTAGTTCTTCTCAAGTACTTAAGGATGTTTTTGACCGCTGTCCAATGATCCACTCCTGGATCACTTTGATATCTGCTAGTTAAACTAACAACATATGCAATGTCGGGTCTAGTACATAGCATGGCATACATTAGAGATCCTATGGCTGAGGCATAGGGAGTCTTACTCATCCTTTCTCTATCTTCTGCCGATGTCGGACTTTGAGTTTTACTCAAGGTCGTATTGGGCAACATGGGCAAGAACCCTTTCTTGCTTTCTTCCATTCCAAACCTCTTTAGAACTTTGTCCAAATATGTACTCTGTGACAATGATATTTGGCGTTTCGATCTATCTCTATAAATCTTTATGCCTAATATATAAGCTGCTTCGCCAAGATCCTTCATTGAAAAACTATTATTCAAATATTCCTTGACACTATTAAGAAGGACTACCTCATTCCCAATCAACAATATGTCATCCACATATAGTATTAAGAATGCTACAGAGATCCCACTCACTTTCTTGTAAATACAAGCTTCTCCATAAGTTTGTATAAAACCAAAACTTTTGATTACCTTATCAAAACGTTGATTCCAACTTCGGGATGCTTGCTTCAATCCATAGATGGACCGTTGAAGTTTGCATACCTTGTTAGCATCTTTAGGATCGACAAAACCTTTGGGTTGCATCATATACAACTCTTCATCAATGTCTCCATTGAGGAATGCTGTTTTGACATCCATCTGCCATATCTCATAATCATAATATGCAGCGATTGCTAACATAATCCTCACAGACTTTAGCTTCGCTACCGGTGAGAAAGTCTCATCGTAGTCAACTCCTTGAATTTGTCGAAACCCTTTTGCGACAAGTCGAGCTTTATAGACAGTAACATTACCATCAGCATCTGTTTTCTTCTTGAAAATCCATTTGTTCTCGACAGCCTTCCGGCCATCCGGTAAGTCCACCAAAGTCCATACTTGGTTTTCGTACATGGATCCAATCTCGGATTTCATGGCTTCTTGCCATTTATTGGAATCTGGGCTCATCATCGCTTCCTCATATGTCTCAGGGTCATCGGTGTTGTCCACCAACATGACATTCATAACGGAATCATACCAATCTGGAGTGGTACAAGTTCTTGTTGACCTCCGAGGCTCTGTAGCAACTTCAACCGAAGTTTCATGATCACCATCATTAGCTTCCTCTCTTATTGGTGCAGGCACCACAGGAACTTCTTCCGGTGCTGCGCTACTCGTAATTTTGAGAGAAGGTTCGACAACCTCGTCGAGTTCTACTTTCCTTCCAGTCACTTCTTTCGAGAGAAATTCCTTCTCTAGAAAGGATCCATTCTTGGCAACGAAGATTTTGCCTTCGGATCTATGATAGAAGGTATACCCAATAGTTTCCTTCGGGTATCCTATGAAGACGCATTTTTCCGCTTTGGGTTCAAGCTTGTCCGGCTGTAACTTCTTTACATAGGCTTCGCATCCCCAAACTTTAAGGAACGACAATTTAGGTTTCTTCCCAAACCATAATTCATACGGTGTCGTTTCAACGGATTTAGATGGTGCCCTATTTAAAGTGAATGCGGCTGTTTCTAATGCATAACCCCAAAATGATAGCGGTAAATCTGTAAGTGACATCATAGAACGAACCATATCTAAGAGAGTTCGATTACGACGTTCGGACACACCATTACGCTGTGGTGTTCCCGGCGGTGTCAATTGTGAAAGTATTCCGCATTTCTTCAAATGCTCGCCAAACTCGTAACTTAGATATTCACCTCCACGATCAGAACGTAGAAATTTAATCTTCTTGTTACGTTGATTCTCTACCTCACTTTGAAACTCCTTAAACTTCTCGAAAGTTTCGGACTTATGTTTCATGAAATAGATATACCCATATCTACTTAAGTCATCCGTGAAGGTAAGAACATAACGATAACCACTGCGCGATGCTACACTCATTGGACCACACACATCGGTATGTATGATTTCCAATAAGTCCGTAGCTCGCTCCATCATACCAGAAAATGGAGTCTTAGTCATTTTACCCATCAGACATGCTTCGCATCTTTCAAGTGATTCAAAATCAAGTGATTCAAGAAGTCCATCGGAATGGAGTTTCTTCATACGTTTCACTCCAATGTGAGCAAGACGACAGTGCCACATATAGGTCGAATTATCGCTTGATTTCAAACGTTTAGCCTCAATGTTGTTGATATGTGTATTTCCACTATCGAGATTCAATAAGAATAGACCATCTATCAAAGGTGCATGTGCATAAAACATATTACTCATATAAATCGAACAACCATTATTCTCGGATTTAAACAAGTAACCGTCTCGCAATAAAGAAGATCCCGATATAATGTTCATGCTCAACGCAGGCACCAAATAACAATTATTTAAGTATAAAACTAATCCCGATGGTAGATGAAGGGGTAGCGTGCCGACCGCGATCACATCAACCTTTGATCCGTTTCCCACGCGCATCGTCACCTCGTTCTTCGCTAGCTTCCGTTTATTCTGCAGCACCTGTTTCGAGTTACAAATATGAGCAACCGAACCAATATCAAATACCCAGGCACTACTACGAGTACTAGTGAGATACACATCAATAACATGTATATCAGATATACCTTTCTTCTTGATGTTGCCGTTCTTCAAATCCGCCAAGTACTTTGGGCAATTCCGCTTCCAGTGACCTTCTCCCTTGCAGTAAAAGCACTCAGTATCAGGCTTAGGTCCAGCCTTGGTCTTCTTCGTCGGCGTGGTAACTTTCTTACCACCCTTCTTGAAGTGTCCCTTTTGCTTAGACTTACCTTTCTTGAATTTGGTGGTCTTATTGACCAACAACACTTGGTGCTCTTTCTTGATCTCCACTTCTGTAGATTTCAACATGGCAAAGAGTTCTGGCAACGTCTTGTTCATGTTCTGCATGTTGTAGTTCATCACAAAGTTCTTGTAACTTGGTGGTAGTGATTGGAGGACACGGTAAATCCCCAAAGCATTAGGAATCACTATACCCAAGCTTTGAAGTTTGTTTGCGTGCCCAGACATCTTAAGCACATGCTCACTGACGGAGCTGCCCTCTTCCATCTTGCAGTTAAAGAACTTTTCAGAAGCCTCATAGCTTTCAATTGCCGCATGAGTCTCAAAAATCAATTTGAGATCCTCGACAATATCATATGGGTCTGAATCCTCAAACCTTTTCTGAAGCTCCGATTCCAAACCATACAAGATAGCACACTGAACTATGGAGTACTGATTCTTCCGAGCGAGGTAAACATTCTTTACTTCATCGGGAGCATCAGCTGCAGGTGGGTCACCCAGCGGTGCATCCAGCACATAGGTCAAATTACCAGCTGTGAGGACAATCCTCAAATTGCGGAACCAATCCGCGAAGTTTCTTCCATTGTTTTCAACTTTTCTTTCTCTAGGAACGCATTAAAATTGATGGTAGGGGCTGCCATTGATCTACAACATATTTGCAATAGTTTAGACTAAGTTTATGACAAATTGAGTTCAAATTAATTAATGTAATTAAACTAGGTGAATTCCCACTCAAAACAATATCCCTCACATTGTTTTAGTGATCACACGAACCAAATCCACTACATCAACACCGATCATCACGAGAGTTGATATAGTTTCAATGGCGAACAATCGTCATGTTCATCATATCTACTATATGATTCATGCTTTACCTTTCGGTGATCCGTGTTCCGAGACCATGTCTGTACATGCTAGGCTCGTCAAGATCAAACCTTAGTTTCCGCATGAGCAAATCTGGCTTGCTCACGTTGTATACACTTGCGGAATCTAACACACCCGATCATCACGTGGTGCTTCGAAACAACAAGCTTTAGCAACGGTGCTAACTAAGGGTGAACACTTTATGACTTGAAATTCATGTGCATGAGGGATCATCTTATAATGCTACCGTCGTCTACTAAGCAATACAAGATGCATAAAGGATTAACATCACATGCAATTCAATATATATGTGATATGATATGGCCTTTCTTCTTTGTGCTTCCGATCTCCATCTTCAAGCACGAACATGATCTCCATCATCACCGGCATTGCATCAAGGTCAATGACGCTACTCCATGGTTGTCGTCCACCGGCTTCAACTATTACAACTACTTTGAATAGACACGCGGGTCTTAACATAAATTAAAGACAACCATATGGCTCCTGCCGGTTGCTGACTTACAATAAGGAACATTGCATACATCAAATATAATCACAATCATGGCCACATCACATCACTGCACACCCCTGCAAAACAAAGTTAGACGCCTCTACTTTCTTTGCATATTTTACGTGGTTTGGGGCTTTCAATAAGTGTCGTTCTAACTTACGAACAAGAACCACAACATTGATACTAGTATTGTTAATCACCCGTTGTAAATTGGATCTTAACTATGCTAGGAGAAACAGGCACCCGCAAAGCCACTTATGCAATACAAGTTGCATGTCAAGCGTGGAGCAAGTCTCATGAACGATGTCATGTAAGGTTAGCCCGGGCCGCTTCATCCCAACATACCGCAAGATGCAAAGTACACAAGAAGCAATCGACAATAAAAGCATCAACGCCCACAATGACCATTGTGTTCTACTCGTGCAACAGATCTACATATAGACACGGCTCTGATACCACTGTAGGGGTTCGTAGCATGGAAAACAAAAAAATTCTACCGCATACAAACAAACAAGCCAAGATCTATCTACTAGATTGTAGCAACGAGTCGATGGAATAACTTACCCTCGAAGATTCCAAAGCGTTTAATGAGAGCGGATTCTCGTGGGTGATGTAGTCGTACTCTTTCCGATCTCAAGATCGTGTAGACGATCCTTCCGGCGTTGCGTTCCGGCAGCGCTCCCGCAGTCGGTCACACGTTCGGTACTCGACGAAGACCTTCCTCTCCCTTGTTCCAGCAGGCAGCGGAGGTTATAGTACTCTCCTCGCGATTCCGGCAGCACAACGGCGTGGTACCGGAAGTAGAGGGGAAATCCCGCAGGGCTTCGCCTTAAGCCGGTGCGAGTATGGTGGAGTATGAGAGAGGCTATTAGTGGTCTAGTAATTAGACACACCAATTAGAAGGCTCTAAACCAATTAGAAGGCTCTAAACCGAAGGCTAAAGCAATTAGAAGCTCTAAACCCAAACGGCTCTAAACCGGAGGTAGAAGATAGGAACTTGTGTGTGCTAGGAGGGGAGCCCTGCCCCTCCTTATATAGATGGGAGGGGCCGGTGGCCAAGGGGAGGAGTCCCTCCCCCAAGTCGGCCTTGGGAGGCGCGCCGGCCAAGGGGACTCCTCCCCAAAGTCGGCCTCCATCAATCCTCCTTCTCCTCTTTCCGAAAACTGGCAGTTTGACTTTTCAAACTAGCCGTTTGACTTTTCAAACTAGGATTTGAATTAACCCTTTATTTCGGACAGTGATGACACTTAGTACATGATGCAATCATACCAACTTTGATATAACACATTCATGTACCCTCCCCCCCCCCCCCCCCGAAGTGCCGGACATTCCGGAACCTTCTAGAACATTCCCGATGAAAACACCGAAATCATTCCGCAACTCCGAAACGGGACTTTCCTTATATGAATCTTATTCTCCGGACCATTCCGGATCACCTCGTGATATCCCGGATCCCATCCGAGACTCCGAACAACATTCGGTCTCTTTCTCATAATACCATAACTACTCAAACAACGTCGAATCCTTAAGTGTGTCTCCCTACGGTTCGTGAATTATGTGGACATGATCGAGACACTTCTCCGAACAATAACCAATAGAGGAATCTGGAAATTCATATGGCTCCCACATATTTCTACGATTACTTTGCGATCGAATGAACCACTTACATACGATACCAATTTCCCTTTGTCTCACGATATGTTACTTATCCGAGGTTATGATCGTCGGTATCTCTGCATACCTAGTTCAACCTCGTTACTGATAAGTACTCTTTTCTCGTTCCCGTGATATGTGATCCCTTGTGACCAAGTCACATGCTTGCAAGCTAATTGGATGACATTCCACCGAGAGGGCCCAGAGTATATCTATCCGTCATATGGATGGACAAATCCCACTCTTGATCCATGTTCTCAACCAATACTTTTCGAACACTCAATGCCACCTTTATAACCACCCAGTTACGGTGTGGTGTTTGATGTCATCAAAGCATCCATCCGGTAAAGGTGATATTCATGATCTCATGGTTGAAGGAATTAGGTTACTATGTATCAGAAAGCATATAGCAATTGAACTATTGAAATGACTTGATCTTTATGCTACACTTATCTATAGGAGTATGTCCACCATATCATTCTCCTAACGATATGATCTTGTTGTTAATAACATCTCAATGTTCATGATAGGGAAACCACAATCATTAATCAACCAACAAGCTAGTGAAGTATAGAGGCTATACTAGGGACTTCAAATTAAGTTTACAAATCACACAAGTATTAATGTTTCCTTGTTAATACTATTATAGCATGAATGTAAACATTTATCATAAACACAAAGATATAATAATAACTACATTTATTATTGCCTCTAGGGCATATCTCCAACAGAAGGCTCTTTGTCTGAACAAGAATTAGCTGTTGAGTTTTCCAAGATTTACAAGACCAACTGGCCCTGGCAAATTAGAGAACTAGGCTCTGAGAACACTTTTCTGGTCAAATTTCCCCCACACATTGTGGTGGAACAAGTGATTGGATACCCAAAGTTTGGAGTTTCTAAACCAGGGGTTTGGATCAAAGTGGAAGCTTCGAGTGATGATCCTGAACCAGTTGAAGTCTTGAAGAAAACTTGGGTGATAATCACTGGTTTGCAGACTAAGTGGTGTGAGTGGAATACTTTAGATCAGGCTGTTTCCACATGTGGCATTTTAGAGGAAGTTGACTGGCTGAGTATTTTCAGGAATAATGCTAAGGAAGTTAGGGTCTGTATCAAATGCAAAGATCCAACTAAGCTCCCTGCTAGTAGGCTCTTCAATTTCCATGATCAACTTTTTCAGTTAGGATTCACTTTAGATGCTGCTGCTCCATTGGTGGAAGAGACTGGGAACTTAGGGGTTGATGATCAAGGTGGGCAAGACAAAAACAATGAGGATGAGTCCTCTGGACAGACTAGCAATGGTGGTCATGTGGGTCTGTCTGTAACTGGTGCTAATTCTTCTACAAGTGGAACATTCCTGTTAGAGAGGGTGGTCAGTCTTCTAACAGGTTTAGAATGGCTACTGACTCTCCTAACAACTCCAGTGCTGTTTTCCAACTGCTTGTGCAAAGAGGACTAGTGGATGCTGAAGGTAATTTCATCTGGGATAGGTCACCTCTGTCTCCTGGAGCTGAAGAAGAAGCCCAAAGATTCTGGCTAGATGGTCAGTTTGAAGAGCTGGAGTTCTCTCAAGAGGAAGCTAGGGGATCATCACAGATGGTGGTTGATCAAGTGGGTGCTCTCCCTGATGACATCATGCCTAGTTTTAAGGAGATGGTTGTGAGGGAAAAGGAGGACTTGACTGTTTTCCAGAAAGCAGCCAAGAAACAGAAACAATGGGGGCCTGTGCAACCAACAAGGCAGAGCTCCAGGGTGGATAGATCCAAGACTATTCTTGAGAAGGCCATGAATCTGAAGAAAGTTACTAATTTGGAAGTACCCAAGATCATGAAAGGTATAATGTCTACAAATCCTTTCTTTGTGCTCTCTATCACTACTATAGAAAATTTATCTGATAGTATAGGGGTTGATATTCCTTCTGATGATTTTGGTAGCTCTAGTGATGTTTTACATAGTTCTCCTCTATGCACAAGCTCTTCTACTGAAGAGGATGTGGCAGAGGGATGGATAGAAGTCTTAAATAAATCTCGGGGCAAGCACCCCAGGAATAAGAAGTTATGATTAGTCTCTTTTGGAATAGTAGGAGTCTTAGTGCTCCTGGTAGACAAAAATTTATTTCTGAGAATATCTCACCTCTTAAAGTAGACTATATTGGTTTCCAGGAGACCAAGAAAGTGTAGGGGTTCGTAGCATGGAAAACAAAAAAATTTATCGCATACAAACAAACAAGCCAAGATCTATCTACTAGATTGTAGCAACGAGTCGATGCTTACCCTCGAAGATTCCAAAGCGGTTAACGAGAGCAGATTCTCGTGGATGATGTAGTCGTACACTCCCGATCTCAAGATCACGCAGATGATCCTTCCGGCGCTGCGTTTCGGCAGCGCTCCCGCAGTCGGTCACACGTTCGATACTCGACGAAGACCTTCCTCTCCCTTGTTCCAGCAGGCAGCGGAGGTTGTAGCACTCTCCTCGCGATTCCGGCAGCACGACGGCGTGGTACCGGAAGTAGAGGGGAGATCTCGCAGGGCTTCGCCTTAAGCCGGAGCGAGTATGGTGGAGTATGAGAGAGCTTTAGTGGTCTAGGGTTTATACACACCAATTAGAAGGCTCTAATTCGAAGGCTAGGGCAATTAGAAGCTCTAAACCAAAACGGCTCTAAACCGGAGGCTGTGGCTAGGGTTTAGATTTAGAGGATAGGAACTTGTGTGTCTAGGAGGGGAGCCATGCCCCTCCTTTTATAGGTGGAGGGAGGCGCGCCTAGGGAGGGGAGTCCCTCCCCAACTCGGCCTCAAGGAGGGCCGGCGGTGGGAGGATGAACTCCTCCCCCAAGTCGGCTTCAAACTTCCTTCTCCTCTTTCCCACTTCCCAAAATAGCCGTTTGACTTTCAAACTAGCCGTTTGACTTTTCAAACTAGGATTTGATTAAATCCTCTATTTGGTACAGCAATGACACTTAGTACATGATGCAATCATACCAACTTGATATAACACATTCATGTACCCCTTCCCCCCGGAGTGCCGGACATTCCGGAACCTTCTAGAATGTTCCCGATGAAAACACCGGAATCATTCCCCAACTCCGAAACGGGACTTTCCTTATATGAATCTTATTCTCCGGACCATTCCGGATCTCCTCGTGATATCCCGGATCCCATCCGAGACTTCGAACAACATTCGGTCTCTTACTCATCATTCCATAACTACTCAAACAACGTCGAATCCTTAAGTGTGTCTCCCTACGGTTCGTGAATTATGCGGACATGATCGAGACACTTCTCCGAACAATAACCAATAGAGGAATCTGGAAATTCATATGGCTCCCACATATTTCTACGATTACTTTGCGATCGAATGAACCACTTACATACGATACCAATTTCCCTTTGTCTCACGATAGTTTAGTTATCCGAGGTTTTGATCGTCGGTATCTCTGCATACCTAGTTCAACCTCGTTACCGATAAGTACTCTTTTCTCGTTCCCGTGATATGTGATCCCTTGTGAGCCAGTCACATGCTTGCAAGCTAATTGGATGACATTACACCGAGAGGTCCCAGAGTATATCTATCCGTCATATGGATGGACAAATCCCACTCTTGATCCATGTGTTTCAACCAATACTTTACGAACACTCAATGCCACCTTTATAGCCACCCAGTTACGGTGTGGTGTTTGATGTCATCAAAGCATCCTTCCTGTGATGGTGATTAACATGATCTCATGGTCGAAGGAATTAGGTTACTATGTATCAGAAAGCTTATAGCAAATGAACTATATTAAATGACTTGATCTTTATGCTACGCTTAACTATAGGAGTATGTCCATCACATCATTCTCCTAATGATATGACCCTGTTGTTAATAACATCTCTATGTTCATGATCAGGAAACCATGATCATATATTAACCAACAAGCTAGTTTAACAAGACGCTTTACTAGGGACTCTTTTATGTTTACAAATCACACAAGTATTAATGTTTCCGGTTAATACAATTATAGCATGGTATGTATACATTTATCATAAGTATGAAGATATGATAATAACCCACTTTATTATTGCCTCTTGGGCATATCTCCAACAGAAAGATAGTTTTAGTAATTCCTTTTTGAAGAATCTTTTAGGGAATAGAAATTTTGCCTGGAATTTTCTCCCTTCTCAGGGAACTGCTGGTGGCATCTTAGTTGGTGTCAATTTAGATCTTTTTGATGTTGTGTCTTGGGATATTAGATCCTTCTCTGTTAGTGTTGTACTTAAGAACAAAGTTATTGCTTTCATTTGTAGAATTACTACTGTCTATGGGTCTGCTTATGAGGAAAAAAACAGGATTTTATTTCTGAGCTTCATGATCTCTTTATAGGTTGGGATGGCCCTGCTATGATTGAGGGTGATTTTAACCTTATTAGATCCCCTGAGGATAATTCATCTAGGAATGTAGATTACAAATGGGTGGATAAGTTTAATATTTGGGTTGACTTGTGGGCCCTTATGGAGATTGGTTTAGCTGGTAGATCTTATACTTGGGGTAATAATCAAGTTGAGCCTATTATGTGTAAGCTAGATAGGATTTTCTGCACTACTGGTTTTGATAACCACTTTCCTTTAGCTAGTGCTAGAGCTTTGACTAGAATTGGGAGTGATCACACTCCTATTGTTTGGGATTCAGGAGAAAGAATTCTACTGAAGCCTAATGGAGATTGGCTTAGTAGGTCTGACTTTAAACAGATTTGTCATTAAAGCTTGGTCTCTAAAAGTAGAAAGTGATGATCCAATAGAGGTTTGGCAAAACAAGGTTAGATTCTTTAGGAAATTGGCCAAAGGTTGGAACATCAATATAGAGGCGGCTGTTAGGAAAAATCGGAGAGAATTGATGGAGGAATATGATACTTTAGACATTAAGGCTGAGACTCAACCTTTGTCTAAAGAGGAACGAGGTAGACTAGACTTTATCTACACTGAACTCCATAAGTATTGGATTTTAGAGGAGACTAAGGCAAGACAAAGATCTAGAGATAGGAATGTGCTGGAAGGAGACAGGAACACTGCTTATTTTCATGCAGTGGCCAACCAGCGTAGCAGAAAGAAATTAATCAACGTTCTTGATGGTCCTGATGGACCTGTTACTGACATTAAAGATATGATTAAGGTGGCAACTCATTATTATAGAGGGCTTTTTGCTTGGGAACCTAGGCCCAATATTCAGCTAAAACGGGATTTTTTCTCTGAAGAAGAGAAGGTCAATGAGGCTGAAAACTTAAATCTAGGTGCTAGTTTTTCTGAAGAAGAAATTGTAGGGTTCGCAGCATAGAAAACAAAAAAATTCCTACGATGGGAACAACTATGTACCAAGATATATCTACTAGATACAAACAACGGGCAGATGTATATCCATAGAGAACATACCCTTGAAGACCAACAAAGCTTAACGAGTCCAAACTCGTGGTTGATGTAGACGATCTCTTGCCGATGTCAAGATCGAGAGGAAGTCCTAGCGCCGCAAAACAGCAGCGCATCCGTGCTCGCACACACGTTCGAGGCACCGAGCAACCTCCGCCTCCTCGCTCCAGCGATGCAGCGGAAGCACAACTCTTTCTTGCCGAATAGCCACCGGGAACATGTATCTCGCTAGTCCGAGACCATGGGGGATAAATACTAGAGGGGGAGAGAGATCCTTCACGAGGAGGTGTGAGTGAGAGAGAGGGAGGGGGCTCCTTTTATAGGGAGAGGGGGCACCCAAGGGGCCATGCGCCCAGCCATGGGGCTGCCCCCACCTCTTCCACATTCATGTGGGTGGACACTCCACTCACTCAAATGCCTTTCAATTCCCTCCACTCAAAAACCCACTCAAATTCCCATTAAATTTCCACCAAATTTAATGCAAACTCTCATTAAATAAAACTCCTTTTATTTATTCAGAATTTTGTCAATTACTTTAATGACAAACATTCACATATAACCCCTTGCTAGTATTTCATTTCACATGCAGAAACACTTTCTGCAATTTCACCCGAAAACCCGTTTCGGTATCTAGTGAAATAAATTCCTGCGCTTGTTATTCTTTTCGGCATGAAACGTTTGCTCCAGATGGATTTGGTGTCTCTTAAGTGTGTCACCCTACGGTTCGTGAATAATGCGGACATGATCGAGACCCCTCTCGGATCAATAATCAGAAGCGGGATCTGGAGACCCATACTGACTCCCACACATTCAACGATGACTTTCTTGTGATCGTCGGAACCTTTTACGCTAGTATCTTAATCCTTTTGTTTCGCGATATATTACATGTCCGAGATTCGATCATCAGTATCTCCATACCTAGTTTGATCTCGTTACTGAAATGTACTATTTTCTTGTTCCCGTGATATAACATTCTAGTGATCAAATCACTTGCAAGCTAATCAATGTGATATCACCGAGAGGGCCCAGAGCATATCTATCCGTCATCGGGATGAACAAATTCCACTCTCGATCCATGGGCCTCAACATAACACTTTAGTAGTTCTGAACCCATCTTTATAATCACCCTGTTATGGTGTGACGTTTGATGTTATCAAGAAACTCTTCCGGTGTTAGTGATTGACATGATCTCATGGTCTAAGGATTAGGATCACTTCGTAAGTTGTTATAGCAATATAAACTCAATGACTTTGATCGTAATGTTATACTTCGGATGAATGTTCATCACACCATTACACTAATGTTGTGACCTCGTTATTAACAACATCCAATGTCCATGATCAGGAAACCAATGATCATCTTGTTAATCAACGAGCTAGTTTATAAGAGAGGCATAACTAGGAAATACCTTTTGTTTATTAAACACACATGTATTAACGTTTCCGTATTAATAAAATTATAGCATGTAAAATAAACATTTATCATAAACAAGGAATACGATAATAACCACTTTATTATTGCCTCTCGGGCATATTCCCTTCAGAAATTAGAGTAGCTGTTTTTACTTCTTATGCTGATGGGGCCCCTGGTCCTGATGGTCTTTCTTTTATGTTTTATCAATCTTTCTGGGATATCTTGAAGCATGATCTTGTTGATATGTTCCAATCCTGGCATGAAGATCAGTTTAATATTTTTAGGCTCAATTTTGCTATGATTACTCTGATTCCTAAGAAAAATGAAGCTAGGAAAATGAAAAAATTTAGGCCAATTAGCCTTTTGAATTGTTCCTTTAAAATCTTTACCAAGGTTCTGACTAACAGACTTGCTACTGTGATTGGTAGATTAATCTCTCCTAGTCAGTCTGCATTTATTAGGGGTAGGTTTATTTTGGAGAGTGTGGTCACTGCACATGAGGTTGTGCATGAGGTGCATAGGAATAAGAAGCAGGGTCTAGTTCTCAAAATAGATTATGAGAAAGCTTATGATAGAGTTAATTTAGTTTTTTTGTTTGAGATTTTAGAATTAAGAGGTTTTTGTCCTATCTTTATTAGATTTATTAAGCAGATTACTTTGGGAGGGTCTGTGGGAGTTAAAATCAATGATTTCGAGAGTAATTTTTTCTTGACTGGTAAAGGCCTTAGGCAAGGAGATCCCATTGCCCCTCTGTTGTTCAACCTTATGATTGGTGTTTTTTCTAGGATGTTAATTAAGGGGACTAGTTGTGGAGCCATTAAAGGTCTCTGTCCTAATTTCGTTCCAGGAGGGATTGTTTGTTTGCAATATGCTGATGACACACTCCTCTTCTTGGAGCCTAGTGAATCAATAGCTGTTAATCTCAAATGGATTCTCACCTGCTTTGAGCAGATTTCTGGGATGCGTATTAATTACCATAAGAGTGAGCTTATTCCCATTAACATGTCTGAGTCAGACACTAGACCTTTTCTAGACATTTTTGAATGCATTATGGGTAATTTCCCTATTAAATATTTGGGGATTCCTCTTCACTTTGAGAAGCTGAAGAGAGAGGACTTGCAGCCTCTGATAGAAAACCTGTTGAATAGAATCACAGGTTGGAGGGGCAAACTTCTATCTTATGCTGCTAAGAAGGTGCTTATTCAAGCCTGTCTCTCTAGCATTCCTATCTATTTGCTTTCTTTCTTCAAGTTTACCAAATGGGATTTGAAACTCCTAGATTCACATTTAGCCAACTTCTTTTGGAATGATGAAGAAGGTAATCATAAGTTGCATCTAGCTAATTGGTCTTCAGTTTGCATGAAGAAAAAGTTTGGAGGTTTGGGTATCCCAAATCTACATGACTTGAATCTATGCCTTCTTGGCTCCTGGGTTAAAAGGTATATTCAGGGAGAGGGGTCCCTATGGAAAAAGGTGATAGATGCTAAATATAAGACTAAGTCGCCTAATATCCTCTGTTGTCACGATGTTCATCCATCTACCTTTTGGAAAGGGGTCATGTGGGCATGTAGGGCGGTTGAGAGTGGATATAGATGGCATGTAGGGAATGGTAAAACTATTAGATTTTGGGAAGATATCTGGTTTGGAAATTCTAATTTAGCTACCCAATTCTGGGAAATTTATTTGATTTCTAATCAGCAGACTAAAACGTTAGCTGAATTATGGGATGGTACACATCTTAGATGTGATTTTAGAAGAACCTTTACTGAGGATTTAATGCTGCAATGGCATGAGCTTTTAGGCATTGTTCAGTCAATTAGATTCTCTGAAGAAGATGATCAGTTAATTTGGCAGTATGAATCTAAGGGTAAATATTCCTCAAGTTCCATGTATTCTCTGGTTAATTTTAGAGGAATCACTCAGGTTTATCTTCCTGCTGTTTGGAAATTACTTATTCCACCCAGGATCCAGATTTTTCTTTGGTTATTTTCTCAAAATAAGATTCTGACTAGAGATAATCTTAGAGCCAGGGGGATTCCAAAACCTTTGGAATGTAATCTTTGCAAAGAAATAGAATATGTTCATCATTTATTTTTTGAATGCTTAGTCTCTAGCTTACTTTGGAAGGATGTTCAAGATATTTTTGGTGTTAGTATTGTAGATTTTGAATCCCTTGCTTCCAAATGGATTGCTAATAAGAAACATCTTCATTCGAATGTGGTTTCTTCTGCCGTTCTTTGGAGCATTTGGAACAATAAAAATAGCCTTGTCTTTAATAAGACATCTTGGATTAATATGAAACAGGTCTGGCGTCTGGTCCTTTCCTTCCTAAAGACATGGCAAAAACCATTCAAGGACCTGGAGGGGGGAAGATCGCCCTTTTCATGGAGAAGATGATCGACAGACTGAGAAAACCTCTGACGCTCACGGCGAGATGATCTGCGCTGGCTTCGAGTGGATTTCCACATGGAAGACTACTGCATCATCGAGCTACGGGGGGAGGGCATCGCTGAAATATCTCCAAGATCACCCTGATGAGGAGGAGAATGTTCATCTGGTGTTCTAGTCTGTCTTTTGATCTGTTCCATGTATCTTTTGGCTGCGTTTAGGGGTAATGTGTAGAGCAGCTGGCTTTGTTCTGAGCCGACAACTTTTTTCAGTTTGTTAGTCTTTGAGCGTTAAAAAACTCCTACTGTCGTTTTCTTTTCCTGCTATTTTTGGAACTGGTTGTTTCATTATTTCATAATGGAACAGGGGACAGAGTCCCTTTCGATCTAAAAAAAGATACCCCACGAGATGGCCGCGTGGAAGGAAAGAATGACACTTGGCGCATCAGGGTGAGTTAGCTTCAAAGTTTTTTTTTAGATATCTCGTCAAAATTCCATTAAAAAAATGATTTGGATCACATAGGCTTTTCTTAGAAAGGTCATAAGAGGCTTTTAGTAACGGAGACGTACACAATTCCTGGTAAAACTTTGCAACCCCGTTGCCGAATAGGCCAGGCCCAATAAAAGGGACGGTAGGCCCATATACTATTGCTGTTTAACGTCTATTCTTGTTTATTGGCATCTTACTCTCCACTTGGAAAACGGGTGCAGCCCAGGAAGCTTGGTGCAGTGCGCAAGGCCGCAAGGGAGGACGGGACTACTGCTGAACCAGACCCATGTTGAGTTTAATCTAGAAAAAAAAAAACCATCTCGAGTGTTGACCACTTCTAAAGATGACAAGAACTGCAAATCCACAAGAAATGTCTGTGCCATGCCCGGCCCTCTGTAAGAATTTGGGCGCCGTTCCTTCAATCAAGTAAACTAAAACTGACCGCACAAGACAAGAATGCAGTAGTCAGTAGAGCCGCCGGCCTTGGGAGCAACGAGCGAGGAAAACCACCGACGGCAAGCAAAGCTGCGTGTCGATCGACAACGCCCCAATAATCCGGTGATGCAACTGCTAACGATATCCTCTAACAACACGATCGACATATCTCTTTATTTAACCCTGAAACATTCCACCGTTTGACACCAGCTAGCAGTGGCTGCAGCGACGACGATGTTCTTCACGCACGCAGGTAGGAGGAGTAATAACCAACCACCGCGCCGTACGTCGAGTGGCCACATGGGAAATAGAGTAGAGAATTGAGCAGGATCATGCCCGGATCCAAGTGGATCGCATAGAAAAACTGGGGAGGCGAACATGCGATGCGAGGGAGGGATATGTGGGCGGCACGTGAGAGCGGGGGAGCCAGCGCTGAGAAGGTTCCAAACGGCTCGGTGTGTACGCACCCACCACCATGCAAAATAGTGCCCAGAAAATGTGCTGCTACGTAGGAGTACCCCATCTGCGTCGAGTCGTCAGTTCTGAAAAAAGAAATGTCCCCGGAAGAGAGAGAGAGAGAATGCGGGTAGTAGTAGTAGTTGGGTTGGGTGTGCGCACAAGTCCTGTGTATGCCCCCGGCCGAAGAGAATGCCTGCATATGCATGCGTTCCGTTACTTCCTTTCCGTCGATGCCAATCCTGAGATCGATGGTTATGACGGTTCAGTCTCTAAGTTCCGGCTGCGGTGACACATTATACAACTTGTGAAATTTAGGGAGATCGACCCATAGACCGTCCTGGATTTCCAGATTTAATTGCAAAAAACCACGATTAATTCCGTGGGAAGTTCAAAAATCCACTATTTTCAAGCAGATTTGTAAAAACCTAGTACACTCTAATTCCCATAGACCCATACACGATAATTCCCAGCCGCCAGCGTCACACCTCCCACCACCACATCCCTGCTTGGCTGTCGGCTGGGATGGAGATGATTGGAAAGGCACGCCGACGGCCAGGGCGGATGTGGTGGTGGAAGGGCGGCGCCGGCGTCCGGGGCAGATGTGGTGGTGGAAAAGGCGTTGTCGGCGGCCAGGACGGGGGTGGTTATGTCGATGGTAGGGGCAGTGCCAGCGGACAGCAGCCAAGCAGGGATGCAGCGGTATGCCCCTATTGTCAGCTGACAAGTGGGATCCACAGAAAATAGGAAAACAGTAAGAATTAAAAAAATAGAGAAGGAGACAAGTGGGGTCCACGAAAAAATTACAGAAACCCCCTATTTTAAAATTTGTCTTTGCTTTTGTCACCCTCAGTTTTAATTGGCCTGCCACGTCACCACCGACAGTGGGACCCGCTGTCAAAAATGTCGTTGGCGTGGCCAAATCCCAGTGCTAGTGCACATTGCAAGCCACATAACTCGATGTAAGTGGATTTTTGCGAATCTGCTAAAAAAATGGTGGATTCTTGAACTTCCCACGGAATTATCACGGTTTTTTGCAATTAACTCTGAATTTCTTCCATGTACTAGCTAGTGTGAGGGCCGGGCATATGCGTTATCATGGAGAGAAGAAAAGTGTGAGGTATCGAAATCGGGGCATCTCGCATGGAACGGCACTGTAGGGGAATAAGGAAAGGTCCAAGGGGAAGAAGGGGGCAAGGCAGGCAGGCAGGCGGAGAGATGCGATTGGGGATCTCCCCTCTCGCTCTCCTCTCGTCTAACTAACACGGCCATGTGCTCGCTCGCAAAGGCCAACTAGCGCCAGGGCAGGGCCACCCGGCTCGCACTAGCAGAGACGAGGGAGCAGGGGAAATGGCGGGGCCTACCCCGGAGCAGCCATGTCCGTTGCACGTCCCGCTGTGCGCCGGCCCCACCCCACCTCCCTCTCACTCTCTCGACGCTAGCTGCGGTGCCCATCCATCCGCCGCCCGTCCATCTCTGCGTGCTGAAGCTACCACAGGCCGGCGCAGGCGCAGCGATGCCGATCCCGAGCAGCGTGATCCGGCACGTGCAGGCGTGCCCCAGCGCGGCAGCGCGCACGGAGACGGACGTACGTACGTACGTAGCGGTAGGACGAGCTTAGCGTGGAACGCACGGGGGTAGTTGAGAGGGATCGAATCGACGGTCGGAAGGGGATCCACGGCGTAGGCGTGGGCTGGCTGGATCCAGCGACCGATCGCCCGGGCCACATGCACGGGCCGGCACGGCGCGCATGGTGGCATGCATGGTGGGTATGCTTCGCTCGCAGCTGCCCACGATTCCCTGTTTTCTCTAGAGCCTAGCACTAGCACTAGCAGCTAGCCAGCGCGTACGCAAACGCAAGCCACAATCCGTAGCCAGCATCACCCATATGCGCCTCCAGATTGGCACGCCATCGATGCATGCATGCCCGCCTAGCTGTTCAACCCACCCGCGAATCCCTATAGCCACCACCACGCAATCCGCCGGGGCTAGCTAGCCTAGCAAGGGAGGCCGTGGAGATTTCAAAATTTCGGTTTTGCTGTTTTCATTTTTTGAACTCCACGCTAAGAACCGTGCCGAATGAAGTTTGTTAGGAGTACCTTGATTTCCTTTTTCTTTGTACTGTAGTAACTTCAGAATTGGGCTGAGAATTCAAGACGGGTGGACGATCAAGATCGGCACGAAAATGCTGCTACAAGACCAAAGCACAATTCTAGTTTACTAATTCGGGGAGAAAAAAAAGGTCTCCGCTGATTTCCAGGATTTCTCTAGGATTGGGATCCTGCGGAACTTTTCCTTTCAGAGCCATTTGATTCACATGATTGTATTCTATAGGACTAGTTCCCATAGCAACCGTGTAGTTAATTTTCACTGGAAATTTTGCACGAGGTCAGAACTCATGGTGAAAATCCTTTGTTGCATTCAAACAACAATGTGTGAGATTTCCTATGTCCAAAGGATTCAATTGGGCAGGACATTCCGATCCTTAATATTTCCTATTCCTTTGAATTTCCTACCCTATGAATCCATGGAGGCCGAAGTGGTCGAATTCATGCCCCCTTCCAAATTTGTAGTCCTTCATATTTTTTGCTTAAATTATAAAACTTACACTATTCATCTGTCGATCTTATATACCTCGGAGGGATATCTTTTGTTGGTATATATTTATTTTCTTTGAGCGATGCGGCGGAGTGAGATCGCGCAAGCAGGAGCTGCTGGATGCAGCAACGATCCTACTGTAGCGTGGCGACGGGTCTTTACGAGCCCGATTTGGGCTCAGTTGAGCCTAACTAGGTCTAGTATGCCTCGCTACTGCGCCCAGTTAGCAACTGTCGAAGAGGCAGTGGCCGACGGACTCGTCCAAGGGATGTCCTGTCGCTGCCTTCCTACTCCATGTATTTGAGCCACTATCGGGCTTGGATCTGTAGCTGGCTTAACCCATTTGCCTTGTCAACGGGATCGAGTCCGCGGATGTCAGGGCGGTGGCCTTGGAAGGAGAGGCTAGAGGTGTGCTCTCGGCGAGCAACATCGCAGCGGTGGTGGCCACCCATTCAGTCATGCGGATGGCGAGGGGCTTGGCAGCGGGTGATCCTCGATCGTGTCGGCACGGGCAACTCCCTAGTGAAGATCTGCGCTTTGGCACCGGAGAGGGTGACATGTGCGGGTGTCACTACCCTCTTGGGGCGTTTTTTTTGTATTCCTTCCATGACTAGACTTCGAGTCATCGTCTTGGCGTCAAGCTTTTTCGACTTCGGCATCTCCGATAGTCTAGGTTGCCTCGTGTTAGGCGTGGCATCTCGCATTTTTTTTTGTTCGACTTTGAGTGGGTATCTTGCCGCCATCTCAAATGTCTTTTTCTTTCTGACCTGCTTGTATGAGGACTTCTTCTCCTCTATGTATCGGTCAATCATATGGCTTTATTTGTAAAGCGGGCTGAAAGGTTGTTTCAAGGAAGATATATTTCTATTTTAGTGTTCAAGAATCGGGCTGAGAATTCATAACGATGAATGGTCAAGGTCAGTAATAATTGATGCTGGAAGCCACACGACTGGAAGCCGTAAATGAACGTCCGGAAAGCTTATTCAGGAAAGAGGAAGCGGTCGAGTTGAGCCTGACGCACGCACGTACGTGAAATACTGAATAGTTGGAACCAATGATTCTCCAAGGATACAGTTACACACTGTACTTGACATTCCTCAGTCTATACTACGTTTCCACTCTGCAGCTGATGCCGCTCAAAAGTTCCCATGCATGCGTGCGTGCCGTGCGTGCGTGCGTGCGTGCGGTAAAGCATAATTGCATCAACTGCGGCCTATGATGAGGCGAGAGAGATACTACGACGGTACCGATCATTTGATCATCATGATCAAGCCGGCCGGGATCCGGGATGACGTATCGAATTAATATCATGCAGTCATCATCATCAATGGTTCAGCGATGATGAGTCTTTGTCAAATTATGGAGCCGTTTTCATGCATATGGAGATTCGACAAGGATGCAAGAGTCTCAGTGTAGTTTCGCAGCCTACATCGATCTTTAAGAAGAAGAAGAAGAAGAAGAATGAAAACATATATATATATGGAGAAAAGGAAAATGAAAAAGGAGAAAAGGGGACTAGCAAGAAATGTATCGATGCTAGTAGTAGCTAGCATGTAAAGAAAATAAAGGCACTATAGATGCTACTATCCTACTCAGCCTGAGGGTTAGCTTTTGGGAAGCATGGTCCTTTGTGGTACACTTTTTGCTGGCAGGCCATTTTAGCTTGGCAATGCATGCATGGGCATGCCAACATTGTCTGCTGGTAATTTTAAAACAGGATAACAGCTTTTTTAGGTTACAAGGGTGTACTCCTACAGACCATACAATGTGTAAGGATCACTTGGGGTTGGACAATTAGTTTTGGCACTGCGCCACTCACACATTGTGACGCTTAGAGCATCTCCAACATATACCCTAAAATATTATCTGAACATCCCAAATTATATCTGTCTGGGGTGATCATACACAAGTCCAAAAAAATGTGAAGGGGGTGCCCCGAAGTGTCCGGGTCTCCGTTGGAGATGCTCTCGAGGGTCCACTTGTGGCAGTAGTTTACATCTACACATATTTGAAACCATTAGGTCTAAATTTGTAGTATGATTAATGTGAGTTTATTTGAACATTGCTTCAATTTTTAGTCCATAAATCATAAATAGAGAGGAATGCAAGGGAGGGTGGTATTTATCTAAATGCTTACAAAGTCCTTCATATTTGAGAAACTCTTTTAAACCCCAATTCCCATGAAGAACATGTACATTAGTCTTATTTGCATGGACAATTGGACATAAATACTTCACATAAAGACGAGTTAAAACTTATCACCCACACGACACAAGGACAATATACCAAAAAAAGTGCATACAACAGAGTTTTTTTGGAAAGGAGTATATATTAATATCACAGATATACCAATTAAAACCAGCCTCTGCAACAACGTATTGCCCTAGCGGCCTTACGAATGCACGCAACCCATAAAAAGGAAGAATTACAAAAAAGAAAAGCCCGCTATAGCGATTAAATTCCGGTAGCAACAACACTAACACCACCAGAACAACACCAGAAGTCCAACCTCTCCAATAGTGATGCCTTCAAGAAGGGAACAATGCGCAAGCGCTGCCGTCCCCTGATCAATGATCATAGGTTTTCACCATAGAGAATATCCTCGCTCGCAAAACAGAGGTTTTCTTCCCGACTTCTACCATTCACTTGAGTCATCCGCACATAGCACATTCTGATCTCTAGGATGCTACATTAGCAAGTTGATATCCACTAATCCCAGAGGCACCTCTTGCCACTGTGCCACCGTTGTGTACCCAAATAAACCATTGTGCGATAGTTCCTCGCTTTATGGATCTGCAATCCTGTCGTCGGTATACGAAACCTAGGTGCCATGGCATCTCAACAAATCTAGTCGATCTAACTCGCACTACGCCACATTCATGTTGCCCCACCGCCCCTCTGGCACCTCTGCGCCCACCCGGGCCCATATCAGGGTGCAGAAGTGCCGGATCAATGCGACTAGGCAACCACACCGACCGCGGAGGCCCGTGGCGTGTAAGGAGGCGGCGGTGCTAGGGTTTTCTATAGTTTCACCTTGGGGGAAGAAACAATTGAGGCAGAGATAACTTAGGAATAGTGGTTTCCTAATTCTTTTTAGGTCCCTCATGCTATGGGAGGACAAACAGCTTCAAGGGTTAGCTCCTACAATTTCCTTTTTGACTTTTCAGAACAGAATTTTATTTTTATATTTGCAAGCATATACATTTCTATTTTATTTTTTTGATAAATAGCCACCACCATGTTATATTTCCTTTTCCCCCATCACCTATCGCCCTCTCTCTCTCTCACGCTCAACATACAACTCTCTCTTCTTCTCTCAAATACTCCCCATGCTCCTTGCCGTCCTCCTTTGAAGAGAAGCCAATGGCCAGCAATGGCATGGCGTCCTCCCCCTCGGCCTTCTTCCCTCCAAATTTCCTGCTCCACATGCAGCAAACACCACCGCCTCATGAACCCCAAGACCACCACCACCACCACCACCACCATGAGCACCACCTCCCTCCTCTCGGTCCTCCCCACCACAACCCTTTCCTCCCGTCCTCCCAATGTCCCTCTCTCCAAGACTTCCGAGGTGTGTAGCCAATTAATTCCCTGCTAGCTTGCACGGATCGCACACGCAATGCACAGGGGTATGTAACTTGACCGATCCAGCTCTTTAATTACTGACATGTTCCACCACTGTGCGCGCTGCAGGTATGTCGCCAATGCTGGGGAAGCGGCCGGCGATGTACGGGGGCGGCGGCGGGGGCGACGGGGTCTGCGGCGACGAGGTGACCGGCGGCGGTGGCGGCCCGGGCCCGAACGAGGACGAGATGTCGGACGACGGGTCGCAGCTGGGCGGGGAGAAGAAGCGGCGGCTGAACGTGGAGCAGGTGCGGACGCTGGAGAAGAACTTCGAGCTGGCGAACAAGCTGGAGCCGGAGCGGAAGATGCAGCTGGCGCGCGCGCTGGGGCTGCAGCCCCGGCAGGTGGCCATCTGGTTCCAGAACCGGCGCGCGAGGTGGAAGACAAAGCAGCTGGAGAAGGACTACGACGTGCTCAAGCGCCAGTTCGACGCCGTGAAGGCCGAGAACGACGCCCTCGTCTCCCACAACAAGAAGCTCCAGGCCGAGGTACATACCGCAGCTAGTAGTAGCACATTACGTCTGCCATGCCGGTTATTAATTCAGCCGTGCCTGCCTCCGCATCGGATCGATCGTCGCCGGCGGCCGGCCTGCTGGCTAGCTAGATCTGCGGGGGGGTGGTGAATGGTGATCTGGATGGGAGTGGGAGTGGGACGCCGTTTCGGTTACGCTTCCTCGGGCGGGGGCGGGGCTAATCCCTCCCAGCTCAATGATTGGTTGGTGATGTCCGGCTAGGATCCATGTGGGTTTCAGTGCTTGCAGAAAGGTTGTTGGAAGCGGCGCCCATGCCCACGCGCTGCCTTTCCGTCTGCGTACATACTCCTACACTACTACACCTGCTGCGATGCGAAATCGTGATGGATGCAGAGCGAGCAGGTAGTAGTACCGGGTCAGCAGAATATGGCCGATGCTCGTGGTCATGCTGCTGCGCTGCGCCGGGTCTCTGTTTGTTTCCTCGAGTCTTTTGAGGAGGATCGGATCCCTGCATGCTGCTGTGGAGTCAATGCCTTCATCATCATCATGGTGTTGGCATCTTTGTGACTGCCTGCCATGGTCTCACTCTCAGACACATCGTACACATAATGCATGTGTGTTGCTACTACTTTTCTTCTCAGTCAGATTAGCTATGATGTGTTGTGGACAGCAAGAAACATAATCAGTACTTGTATGATTAGAAAGGCGAGTGTAGATAGCACTGGTTCCTGCTTTCTCTTGTTGCTACTACTACTGCTTGGATTTCATCGGCAGTGCGAGTACCCAATTTTTTACATCAATGTACCAAACCGAACAAGCTGGTACTAGTACAGAATTTCAGGTAGATGCATTTTTCTCTGCTGAAATTCTGCATTGACACACATGTGGATTTCTCATGATCGATCTGGCAAAGCTCAACCATTAGTGAATTACGATTCCTGCTACAAAGTAGTAGTAGTACATGCTTGCATTGCGAACTAGGGGTACCAGCAGCTAAACGAGATCAATCGCTGAATGCATGCTGATACTGTGGTTTGCTGACCATTAATGCAGATAATGGGACTCAAGGGCTGCAGGGAGGCCGTGTCAGCGGAACTCATCAACCTGAACAAGGAGACGGAGGCGTCCTGCAGCAACCGCAGCGAGAACAGCTCCGAGATCAACCTCGACATCTCGCGCACGCCGCCGTCCGACGGCCCCATGGACGCGCCGCCGTCGCACCAGCAGAGCGGCAACGGTGGGGGTGGCGGCGGCATGATCCCGTTCTACCCCACCGTCGCACGCCCCACTAATGGGGTCGACATCGACCAGCTCCTGCACGCGTCCGCGGTCCCCAAGATGGAGCACCACCACGGCGGCGCCGACACGGCAAGCTTCGGCAACCTGCTCTGCGGAGTCGACGAGCCGCCCCCGTTCTGGCCGTGGGCGGATCACCAGCACTTCCACTGATCGCTTGATCGATCGATCGGCACGGCGTATATCTTGTTGTCGCAGTTAATGGTCCATGTATGGCTGCTGCTGCTTGCATGATCAGCAACGGACACGCATGAAGGTTCGAGGCATTTGGATTCTTGATGAGGACGAGGGAGACGGTGTTGTACATGGTGCTACTGAGATGGTGATGCGATTTGAGTCATGGATCGAGTTGATGATGATGATGATGAGTAGTGGCCAGTGGGGGTGTAGCGGAATAAGTCCGGACGGAGTGTATGTGGAGCGTGTGCGTAGCTAGATTTTGGACTTGAATAGTACCTTTGGTGTTTTTTCTTTTCATATTTATTTTTATTTTTCTTCCTTCTCCCTTTTGTCCCATACATAAATTTGTGAATTGTGAGGCATTGTTGATCCGTTGTTGTATAGGTGTTATTATTGGTGCTTAATATTATTCCCCTTATTTTATCTGGATTCTGTGAAGAATGTGGCAATGTAGTTCTTGTGTACATGCATCATGTCACTGGCTGCAGAAGAAGAGGGCCCACATACCCTCTATGTAACAGTTGCTTATGATAGTGTCCATTGTTCTTGTTAAGAATTAACCTAAAGATAGTTCTTCAGTTTATAGATATACCGTACTTTCTCTTCTGAAGGGTAACATATATACTCTAGTTAGCTGAATGTATGCAAGGACGATGTACTTTTTCTTGACAGAGTTTGCACTGTTACGCTAAGCAGGGACGCTGATCCTTGCATTAAACTTGCATGGCGCCATCCTACAACGCAGTTAAGGCCATTCAAAAAGAACAGAAGAGCATGGCCATGCCACCACCAACATTTGGACAGTTATGTGAAGCAGGGCCCTTTTCCTTTTCAAGCTGTCGTGCTACCTGTCAAGCTCAGGAAGAATCCAACTTTTCGGGGCATATATAGTTTAGTTAGTCTAGCAGCAATCAACTGGTTACTTAGTGAAACAAGAAGAATAAAGATGCTCTAACACAAGAATTTATACATACTCCCTTCTTCCGAATTAGACGTTGGGACGGCGAGTTTACAAAATAAACATTTTCTTCCTCGCTACTAGTCTGTCCTCGTCCTCGTCCTCGCTACTCTTCTTCCTCATCAGTCGTGACCCTATCCCATGCTTCTCCATGTTTGTCCCCGTCCCCACATTTTGGAGATGCTCCCCTTTTCCTCCCGTTTTCCTCCTTCTCACCGTCTTCTCACCATGCTTCGCCACCGCTCCCCATCCCCGTCCCCTTCTCCCCTCCTAGCCATCTATAGCATTGTATTTGCATCTCCATACATCGGCTGGTTCAGTGAAAAATGTTTTTTTGACTTTAATCATGGATCCGGTGTCGGCAATGGAAGATCTGACGACGGCGGAGCTCAAGACAGGCGAGGTCTACCGCGGATCCATGATCGGGTGCGAAGATAACTGGAACTGCGAAATTGAGAACATCACCTTCACCAGATCAAGAAAACATAATATCACCCTCACAACCAAGCTATTATATGCCCTCTTCTTGTGTGCTCCATCTTCCCCTCCCCTTGCTCAATCTCTACATCAGTATTTCTACTTGTATTACTATTGATATGTTTGCGAGTTGCCAATATTCCCTAGTCAAAGAGGCCATAGAGGCAATTTCCGCCGCACCTCGCCATCATACCGTGTGCCACAGCCTTCGCCAAGTCAAAAAGAACAACTTTCATGAAGAAGCCTATATAAAATTCATAACAGAGCCCCCGAAACTCTAACGCCATTCACAACAACACATATGAGGAGAGGATATCCACCGCATAGCCGCCACCATATTCATCACCATAGTAATCCCTCCATTTCCATCTCCATTCCCCCCATAGCCATAGTTCAATACTTGTAATCTTGATCTCATCGTGGTTGATAACATTGTATGACTATTTTTTATTTCTCCAAAAAGAAATCTATAGTGTTTGTGATTGTTGATCTTATCATGGGTGAGTAGTCCTCGCGGACTGAGGGTTGAGGCCTAGCCTCGCAGCTTTATGTGTATATTTTGATATGTGATTATTGTATTCATGATTGAATTATAGATTTGTATTTGTCTCTTTGTTTCTTGCCTCGATCTAAAGACTTGTCAGGTACCCAAGACCCTGTGGATCGATAAAGGTTATGACTTGATAGTTTGGACAAAGAGGCATGAGACCTTTGGTTTGTCAATGATATCATGTATGTATCTCTTGAATGATGGAAACATAAGTAGGAGGCATCAGCGTTGCTAGACCATGCTAGGGGGCTTGGGACATGTATATGATTATATCAATGAAACAATGCGTATATTGACTTTTACAAAATAAATATGATTATGATAGGGGTAATGGAACTCATCACTTATGATGCATCGGATATGGATTTACATATCTCAAAATATTTTCTACTTCTATATATTATTCATCAAAGCTCTAGCACATGTGTACTCCATGCTTGTCTCTACGCATGGATTTCTTGAGTCAAATAACAAACATATTTATAAATTATATTCAAAGATACCAAGTTAGGAATAATTCCTCAATGCATAAACTTGCTTATGAGTACACATTCACAACCTGCACTTACACACTAAGTTTGCTTCATTGTCAAATGGTAATTTGATAGAGTAATGTAGTGCTTAATCAATCTATTCGTATGCATAATTATTGTTAATGTTATCTACTACTTCATATGTTGATTATCTGATGCTATGTATTTTTCATTAATTCATTATACTTTGGATAGCAAGGATCATAAGTAACATTATGTTATCTATTGACAAGAAACTCCAAACTCCATGCTAGTTTTATCACATCTATACTCGAGGACGAGCATAGGTTAAGCTTGGGATGTTGATGCATGTAAAATGATGCAAACATCAATTATTACAGTTAATCGTGTAATATTCCATCATATTGGTATCTTATGAGAAGTTATTACCAATGTTTTTGATGATTTACAGGATTTTCTACGAAATCCTATTATTTGTTATCTAATCCTAGGAGAAAGGAAACCATTTTCTTACGGTTCTTAACTCTGAGAAGCTATGGGCTCGAAAAGATAATAGGTTAAAAATGTCGGTTAGAAAATTGTCATATGAATCCAATGAGCTTGCCGTCGGAACGGAGCGGGGTAGAGCAAGATCGTGCATGCAAGATCGGTCGCTGCGTCTCGACCGGCGCCCGGGCAATCGGTTTCGAAAAAACGATTTGAATTGTAAAGGGTGGAATTGTAAACTGGATTTGTGCTGAAACGATTTCCTATCGCGACAAGTAAATCAGAATGGAGGGATTACATATCATCTAAAAACAAACTGAAAATTGCAGTTATGAGAGGCGATTCGAGCTTCTGGGAGTGGAGCAGCCGGTAGGTATAGCACACTGCACGGATAATGCGATGCGAGGCGAGGTTAAAAAACATCATAATGGATCACATATGCTTTGTTCTCGGTACGTACTCAACTACTATCATGCTAGCTCTAGCTGGTTAAATAGTGGATCGGAATATTCACGCCTCTACAGAGACGTCTTCTTGAAGCTAGCATGCGTGCGTGCGTCATGTTTTCCATTTCTACCCCCACTCGACTGCCGCCTGACCCCCGGCCGGTACGCCTCGCTGGCGGCTACTGTTGGCTGATCGGCCGCGGTTTGGTGGCTACCGCGCCTGTCTGAAAATGATTGGCGATCGGGGCGGGAACGACAGGGGGAAGCACGTACCCAATTGACGCCAGTGGAAAACGTTTCGGCCGGCCGGGCGCTGATCGATCCCGTCGCCTCGTCGTGCTGCTGACGCGTGACGACAGATCTTACTGACAAGCCGCGGTGCACTGCACGGGATCATATCCGAGATCCGTGTCTAGCCAGGTAGGTCTGGTTAGGAGTAGTACGTAGTACGTACGTAGTAAAATAACTCTGGTGTCGTACTAGTTAAAAACTCGTAACCTGCAGATCTCATCTGACGGACGCATTGCACCACGAGTCCACGACACGTATGCAGATACACACGTACCCGATCTTGCTGGTACCCCGTATGTCCGAGTACAAAATTCAGAGCGAGGGAGGGAAGGGCGAGCTCGTGGCGAGGTCCACGCCTCATGTCGTGGATGCATGGTAAGAAGAAGAAACAACCGGTTGTGGGCTGATCAGCGGTGGCGGGTCCGGCCGGGCACTCGCAGTCACACTCACAGTCACAGTTCGCAGTCGCAGTCGCAGGCAGAAGAACCAAAAGGACCGTGGCCGGCCCCCGTACCCTCTCTGCCCCTGCAGAAACCCTTTTTTCTTTTTTCACGACGACGCCGGCCGATCAGGTTCAAGATGGTCGATCGTGCAGCGCCAAAAGCTTGGGGTCGTGACCACGCACCTGCCTGCCTGACACACAGTACGTACTCACGGCCGTCACCGCCGTGCGAATTTCGTATCTCGATCATCGATTTTTTCTGAGGCCGCATCCGAGGCGAGGGCAAGGGGTGGATGGTGACTGGGGGAGTAGGGACTGGACTGTCTCCATCGGGACGCGTACGTATACGATCGAGATGCTGGCTGCCGGGTGCCCGGATGGGACGGCCTGTGCAGGGTGGAGGGTAGTGGTGGTATATGTATGTATATATAGTCCAAACTGTTGCATCGGTTCGGTGCTCCTTTCCGGAGCGGGGCACGCACGCATGGCCAGCGCCATGTGGGAGCACAGTGCCGCGGCCCGCGACGTCCATGCGTCCTTTGCCCCACACCGATCCCCCAGCTCAGCGCTGGCCATGCACGGTCCGGTGACGCGAGATCGATCGACCGGTCGGTCGGTCTTGATGCCGATGCCGACGGGTGCGTGGGCCGACCCGACCGGTGTTCCAGCTCGATCGTATGTATCTCCCTCCGTGTTGCACTTCTCTTCAGACAGACAGACAGACAGACACCGTGACAGACAGTTAATTACCTGTACACGTTCAGTGCTGCACGTGAAACTTGGCGATAGATTTCAGCATCTCGGGAACGAACCTTGATATTGATATTAATCTAACCGGCCAGTGGGGGGAATATGGAAGCACGGAATCTGACAGATCGTATATAGTACTAGTAGTAGTAGAAGGGAAAAAAGAAAAACAATGGCGCGGGGCGAGCGGGTGGCGGCGGTTGGGCGCACATGAAATCGATCGGCGGCTAAAAGTCAGCCCACCATCGCGTTAATTAAGAATTGCGACGCCGACGCCGGGCATCGCCATGTCCCCGACTGATCGCCTCGATCGGGAAAGGGAATAAGAAGAGATCAATTCAGAGCGAGGCATGCATGTGTGGCGCCAACTGTCCCAACCGGCTAGCACGCTGCGTCGTCGTGGATGATCCATCCGGAAGGTACACGAATCCACGGTTTATTTAAAAAAAATAAAAATTAGAATACGTCGAGATATATATGTGTGTACCTGCTCGTATCTCGCCTTTTTCTTCGTGGGTTCGCATCATGGCCTTGGTGTGGCGCGCGGTTCCTAGTGGGGGAAGGGCCGGAGCCCGGCGGGAGCAGCGAGGGGGCGATCGAGGGACAGACAGCTCACAGGTGCGACGCACATGGCATGTAGGGGGAAGGCAGAGACGTGGATCGTCTCGTCTCGTCGGCATGTGCTTAGCTTAGCTGCACGAGGCGGCATGTCGACGTAGCAGCAGTATTTACATACTCCGAATGAACCTACCGTACCGGATCGTGAAGAATCGGGGTCTCTGCGTGCATGTAACAGACAGGCGGGGGCTGTAGTCTGCAGGCTGCAGAGCTGAGAGGGTCTGGTCCAACGGAAATGTTCCCTGCGGATCTCTGCCCGATCATGCTCGCCACTGACACCGCGTTGAAACTGTTAATCTTTTGCCAGCCAATGATTCGTGTTATAGTACGCTACGTGTCTGCGGCCCCGTGGTCTACATCCACCTAGGTGAGATACTCTTTTACTTCTCTAACCACTTAACCAATGTCCAAATGGCGTTAGAGGAGTAAAGATTTCTCCTCATTCCCCTCGCGTTCACACCATTCGCCTCCGTCTTCTGCGACCATCGACACCCTCGTCGCCACCAAAGCCACCGATGGAGCCCCGCGATGGCCGGATCCTCTCGCCGACCGTGTCCGCCACCAATCCCCAGCGCTCGCCGGCACCGCAGCCCCCTGCCGCGAGCTCAAGCCTCTTCCTCTTCCCGCCGCCGTTCCACTCCTTCTCCTTCGTGATTGGCGCCACCCAAGTGCCGAAGGCAGCCCCGCCGCTCCGCCAACACCCTCGACTTGCCGGTGCCGCCGACGCCGATCTACCGCGGCATGCGGCAGAGGGCGTGGGTCGCCAAAATCACCGACCGCAACACCAACCGAAAGGTTTAGATCGGCAGCTTCCAGTCGCCCGAGTAGGAGGCGTTAGCATACGACGTGAAGAACGTTGAGCTCCACGACGCTGACTGCGGCGAGCTCAACTTCCTGCTAGGGTGCGACACGATACCAGAATTGGAGCCGGCCGGCCTCCGACTCGTTTCCGACCGCGAGCAGCGGGAGGACAGGGAGGTCCGCGAGCGCCTCGACGCGGCGATGGCGGCAACGCTCGCCGGGCTCAACCCGGAGCTCGTCGAGGAGGAGCGGCAGTGGCTCGAGGAATTCGCCGAGGCCAAGCGGAAGCCCGACGCGGCGAAGAAGAAGGGGGTCGATGATGTTGCAGGGCCATCGATAGCTCCGATGCCGGCCAGGTTCCGATGGTCCGTCGATGGCGCCGACGGTCATCGAGCTCGACATCGACTCCTCCTTCGAGTAGGATGAGGATTATGTTAGGTTTAGTTCAAATTTGGTTGAATTGAGTCATATTCGACCGAATTTTGATTGTACTATGTATATATTATGTTAAATAGATGTGTTAGTTTCTAATTCGGTTTGAATTTGATCAAATTTGAAGATAATCGTTTGATTTACTCCGCTAACTTTAGAAGATCGGTTAGAAACTGCTATCGGTTAGGGGAGCCTCTAATCTCTAATCGATTGGGAATTGGTTAGAGATGCCCGCAGTCGGTAGTAGTAATAGTAGTAATATTCTAGGACCGAACACGTGACGATGGAGTAAAAATGCTGGAACCGAGGAGGAGATCCCGTCATTTTAATCAGTCTATTCTAGTATGGCCCAGTAGCTCTGCTGCACCTGAAAGTTAGGTTTCGGTTTCTTCTGCCCGGTTCCTTTCTAAGTGCAATCAGCTCCTCATAATGCTTTCTCCTTCGTTGCACAAGTTTTTTTCTTTCTCTTCTCACTTCACAACCTGGGTCAGAAAAAGGTTTTGCAATGTCGATCTGAACCGCTGCCATAGCAGGCCAGAAACGAAGCCCACAGTCCCACACTCATCGAGCTTAACTGCAAACTGTATGCATAGAAAATGGGTTCGCCAAGGATCATAAGCCAAGGGCTGAGTGGCGAGTGCACAATCTAAAATAAGCCCATACGCTCAAATAAAAAGAAGCTACAAAGAGATAAAAAAAAGTATATAGAAATCACCCTGACATCCCCACCGGACACATATCACCCTGAACCTCAAATTGGAACAAATTTCACCCTGAAATCAATAAAACCGAGTTAATAATCCCTTGAGTGGTTTTGAGACACATTTATAGCGGTTTTGTCCCCCGCAGTTGATTACTTGGCGATCGAGTTACGTCCACCGCGCCGGACCACCTCAATGCGGGAAGGGGAGGGCGCTCCGTTCTTGCTTTGACAACGGCTATCCTGACCACCTCAACCCGGATTATGCTCGAATTACAAATGACAACAGCAGTTGCGCGAGCCGTAGGAGTAAGCGCACAGATCGAGCAAGGAGCAAGGACACCGTGGCAGTAGTCGCCAACATCTTGATCCGTTCCTATCATCGCCACCAATAGCTTGGGCCTCGCTTCCTACCCCAACTCCACCTCGCTCAAGAAGCACAAGCCACGACTGTCACGACCTCGACGACCATGACAATAGTCAAGCCACCGTGTAACCGCACAACTTCGTTACTCTCGAAATAGGCTTTCACCCCGCTATATTAATATAGCAACCAACACGGTACAACTTCGAACTGACGGCTGGGGAAAATAGCATAAGCAAGCCCAAAAAAAAGGAAAGCAAGAGAAACAGAAAGAAACTAATGCCAACAACATCAGATCAACAAGCAAAAATGAACCGCAACTGCTGCGCCCTCCGAAAAAGTTTCACCGCGCTCCATGCCACCAGATTGCAGTATACCAAGCAGCACCTTCGGAAAGGAATGCGATGACGACGCTGCTGCCCAGCCTATGATTTCTCTCGATACACGTAGGGGAGTGGGGAAGAGGTGCATCGATGTCCTTCAAGAAGGAGGGCGACGCCCGCAGGCGTCACAGCGTCGATGTCGGCTAGACCAACAGGGATTTCTCCCGACCGCCAAAAAACCACCTCCCCGGACAGTCCTTAGCACTCCACCGAACTTGCCACAACCAACATACGCCACCACGGTCTTGAGTTCATCATCGTCGTCTCACCATGACAAACAATCCGATGCCGACCGAACCGAGATGAGACATAGACAGGGGCGATAGGTCCATAGCCACGCGGGAGGGAACAACCTCCACCGCCAAGGACGGTAACCGACCGGACGCGGATGCAAGAACACACCAGGCCATTGAAACCGCAGGGCAGGAGCAGGATAACCACCTGGAAGGCATTCTCCATCGCCAATGGTGTGTGTCGACCGGACGTGGCAGCAGGGACACACCAGACCTGGTAAGGCCAACCGGTCCCCGAAAGGGTAGGCTCACACTGCCACCATCCTCGAGATCGGCGCAAATAAGCCCGACCGGACCCAGATGTGCCCGTGAAGTTCCCGTCGCCACGCAGCAGCAAGCGCGCCATCGACACCACCGTCCCATCACACATCGCACGTAGTCCAATCGGAGACAGCCCGGGCCAAAACTGGCCCGCCCTGACCCATCTCGGGCCTAAAAGGGCCCAGATCTATGGCTTGCAGGAACCCACCGACCAAGGCAATCACCGACCATGGCTAGGGCCAAGCTGTCGTGCCGCCAAGGGGCAACGCCGCCATCACCACCGCCATTCGTGCGCCGCCGGGCGAGGAGCACCACCGTCGCCATGCCGCCCCGCGCTAGCCTGGTGACGAGGGGGGGAGACCCGTGCCTGCCGCCGCCGGCGCTGCCCGGGGCTAGCCCGGCGCAGGCGGCCGACGATGGTAGGGAGGAGGAGAAGGAGGGGGGCCTGGGCGGAGCGAGCCGGAGGCCCGGCCGCCGATCGCGAGAGTTTTTTCCGAGTGAGCATTGTTGATGTGCTAGGGGACCATGACAACAACCTACATGATCTTGCGGTCGAGGCATTCCTCTGCGATCTTTTTAAGCTCGGCGATGAGGATGCCCACCAAACGCTCATGAAGAAAATTCATCATTACGGCTTCCTCGGTGTCCATCTTGATGTTGCATCATATCCCAAACTGCTCGATGAATGTCACGACACTAGCTCTACCTCTGTCTTCACCATTTCGTCGTTAATCCTACATAGGAGTACAAAGAATTGAATTGGATGGATCAAAGAATCCAGCGGTCAATTCGAATTGGTCCTACTTAACCGCCAAATCATGAACTCCGAGAGACAAAACCACCATAAATGTGTCTGAAAACCACTCAAGGGGGGTTATTAACCCGGTTTTGTTGATTTCAGGGTATAATTTATTCCAATTTGGAGTTCAGGGTGATATGTGTCTGATGGGGTGGATTTTGCCATTTTGGGGTGATGTCTATTTTTTTTTAAGAAGTGGTGGAGCAATCGGCCTAAACCAAGGCTACTTGTCGGTCCACGTATCCCACTATCGTTCACAGACACAAGTGACGATCAAAAACCCAGAGAACCCATCTCACAAAACAGCGCTTCCCTCCACCACCAACCAGAGATAACGCACCAGCGCACCATGCCGCCGCCGTCCGCCGTCACGGCCTCCGCCACGGCGTCCTCTTTCCTCCGCTCGCTGCCTCCTCCCAACCTCTCCGTCCAAACCACCCTCCGACCTTCCCTATCCCTCAAACGCGCAGCAGGCTGCCACTCCCGCGGCGTGGCCGCGCGGGCCTCGGCGTCCGGCGCCGCGGGGGCCGAGGCCGAGACGGTGTTCTTCGACGGCGGCGCGCACTTCGGCGACCTGGCTGCGAACCTGGTGCTGGGCCTCACCCTGCTGTGGCTGCCGCTGACCCTCGCCTCCGTCACCCGCGCGCTCTTCCTCCGCTACCGCTTCACCTCCCGCCGCGTGACCGTCATCTCCGGGCTGTCCGGCGAGGACCGCACCGACTTCCCTTACACGTCCGTCAGGGAGGTGGTGGTCGTGCCGCGGTTCATCGGCGAGTGGGGCGACATCGTCATCACCCTCAAGGACGGCACCAAGGTCGACCTCAGGAGCGTGCCCAGGTTCCGCGAGGTCGCCGACTACTGCCGCAAGATGGCCGCCGCCGAGGGCGCGCTCGGGGCCCGGTGAGGGCGCCGAGGATCGTTCTGTTTTACTTGTGCAGAGTTTTTTCTTCTTCTTTGTGTTCGATTGCTCGTCTGTTGTAAATTGTAAACTGAACTGAAGACTGAAGAGACCCAAACATCTGACGAAAGTAAAGGTTAATGCATGTTCTGTTCAAAAATACGAGCTGGTGTCTTCTTCTCACCGCTGTCAAAACAGGGCTGTGCATTTGAAATTTTGAATGTACTGATTAACTCTAACAACGTGCATCGGCGGAATTCGGCAGTTGGGGATTCTGCGCTTTGAACATCGACCCTAGAACTATATGCATCCATGCGCTTCTGTTCAGAATGTATTACTTCACTCTATTTATGCTCACATTCAGCACTCTTGATTGAGTAGGATTGGTGGCAATATCATATGGATCATTCAGAGGTGCCTGCAATAAAAAAAAAGTGTGCCTGCGCTCAGAATTTCAGTTTTTCATTAGAAGTTTGAAATGTCAGATGCATGGGAACATGGGGTAGCATCGTGGGCTATTGGGATGACGCCATTTATTCTGGGCTGGGCCGGTAGAGGTGACAGAAAATGGGTCTGGTCCTTTATTCTGTTAAGGCTTGGACCATGGTTTCAGTTTGCATTTTACTATACCTCGCTTCATTTTGACGAACCAATCCATTTGAGTCCCAACCAACTAACTCAACCTAAAAATGTACAGAAAGAAACATATCACACTTCAACGTCTGATATGTGACAGAGGCGGCTCTCTAGTAGTAGTAGTAGTTGTTTTTTTTTTTCTTCACGTCAGAGTTCCAACAAATCTGACTGCCAAGTTAGGGGTGCTTGCCGCTGATTGCAAGCAAACACATTCTTTTTCTTTGGTCAACTAGTATATTTTTTTTAGATGTGGTCAACTAGTATTGGCACTGCACCTGACCGAGCAGACTCCCAAAAATGCCTTTTCTTAAAATCTGTCTGAGTAACGTGAATGCGTGCTAGTTAGTCGTAACGTGTTACAGTTTTCTCACAGAAAGAAAAAGAGAGCAACAAGAAGTTCAGTTCATGGCCTCTCCAATAAAAAAAACTTCAGTTCATAGTACAATTGTCGTTGTGGATAAGAAAGACAGAGAAGTGGATCGCAAGACGTGAACATTTTTCGCTCTTAATTTTTTTATTAAGATTCTAAAGTGTCTACTCCAAATTAAAAATTCTGAAGTGTTTCAAGTTGCTCCTATATGGCCAATGATCTCCATTGGCATTCGATGCTTGCAACTAGTAGAACAATCCATGGCTTGTTAGCTAGTAAAGACACACAGGATAGATGTCTGGTTTAGTATCAGGTCGGTACTAGTAAAACAGTCTACAATCAGTAGTACTCCGTATTCATGATCAAGATAAAGCTCAAGCTCACTCTGTCAGGTCCCCACTACCCTTTGCCTTCTTGACCACACGCAGGATTCCAGAAATTTGCACTATAGTCGTGCGTGGGCTCATGGCAATGCGGGACAGGTAGAAAGGAGGAAACCGGAAGGAGAGACACAAAGTGGCAAGGCATCAACTAGAAACCACTAATTGACCACCATGTCTTGGCTCGAAATGCAAAGTAGGTATTGTCCCCCCCAAAAGGATGGATGCTAAGCTACTTTGGGGGAACAAAATGGGGCGTCAAAAGAAGATATACTGCTAGGCCAGGGAGGAAAGAACTGAACATAGAAGGACCAAAAGATCAAGACACGACGACTAGAGCGGAGATGAATAGGAGTCTATAAAAATAATTCTACTAAAACCGAATAAACTCATGCTTCAATAAAATCACATGCAACTGATTATGAAGCAACAGAACATAAATAGAGATGAATAAAAGTGATGATGCTTCAAGAAACATATTTACATCGACAACAGGATCTGATATTTTAGAAATAGTTTAGAAAAATAGAGAAAGCAAGTACATAAACTGAACATGGACTATGAACTGTAAAGTGACAGGAAGATGATATACTTATATGATTCCCAAAGTTTAAACTGTTGATGCAGCTCTATGTTTTGTGCAATTTATAGAAAAAGAATATGAGCGCGATGTAGGTGCAAAAGAGGTGAACCGCATATCGTCCCATTTGCATTACATATTGGATATGTTTCAGTATTTTTATTGCAGAGTTGCATAATAACATAAAACTAATGAGTATAAATGTAAAAATATTGAGAAGGAGTGAAGCAGCGATTGAGCCAAGGGAGCGATAGTATGAAAATATGAGGCAGAGAAAAGTAGTGCAACCGTTTGTCTTTTTATACTTGTCATGTTTTTCTATAAGCTTGTTAGCACAGGTTTAGTTGTGCCATATAATTTTTTTAGTGTTATTACTGTTATAAAATCATGTTTCTTGGTTCAGTTCAATACATTTTCAGGGTTATTAACGTATCAATGCATAAGTAACTAACTAACTGAGCCATATAGGTTCTGGATGTTATTCTTGTGGCAATAATCGTGTTTATTGGTGTTGCATGCAATTAATTTAGTTTTCTAACCAAATGCTATTTTATAAGAGAGTAAAAAAAATTACTGAAAGATTTGTTGCCCGACAATTAACAACTATAAATTGCTTACAAGTGTGAAAATATAAATGACTCCCAAGCGGGGATAAAATGACCCATTTCCATTACCGACTTAAACCAAACAAAGTGGGCACTTGTACATTCAATAACAAATAACTCAAGCAGTCTGATTGCAATTATCTTTATGTTAATAAAGTTGAACCAACCACCTTTCAAATGTACGTATTTGGGGTTATTTCACTCGGCAGCCAAGAAATCGCATGAATGACAACAAGAGTCCGATTACTGACACCACATTCAGCAACAAGAAAAGAATTTGATCACCTGCACATCACATGATAAATAAAATAGTTATAGTCTTTGATAATATGTATCTGTTATCCATTCAACTCAAAGCAAATGGTATAAATATTAATGCAATTAACATGGGTTCAAAGAGAAATTTGTTTACCAGGTAGGAATAACCCTGTTACGTTCTTTTGAGCCCATGAAAATCTGCATAAGGAGATAGACACATTAATTTGTTGGGACACACAATTTCCAAAAGAAAACCTAGAGGAATTAGTGCTCAGAAAATAAAAAGACATTGTACTTACAAAATTCCTGCTACCGCTGGACCTACTGCTTTAAAGAGTGACATGAGAGTCACGGAGATACCATTTGCAACACCTCTTTGTTCTTGGGTCTATATATAATTACATATACTTGTTTTCATCAGATAAGTTCAAACATCGCAATAAGATTCAAAAGGAATGCAATGAGATAGATGTCGCCGATGAATAAGATTGGTGTACATACTACTGCAGTGTTCTGTAGAATATTGCACGCAGTTGTAATTGTTGCCTGTTTCATGGTAGATGATACATAAGAATATATTCATTATAAAATTGATTATTAAATATAACTGTCATTTGATCTTATTTTCTGAAGGATAATTTTCAAATTTAATTTCATTTGTACAAAAGGTGATCAAATATGGTTTCTCTAAATCCTTAAAAGACCATCATGGAAAAAATAGTATATATTTCACAAAATTCTCTTCCACCCTTTGTATGAAGATAATAAACATGTTTGTATAGGATGTGACTAGCACGAGTATCAAGACACGATTATTTTGTGCTACATGAGTTTTATAGTTTTAGCCCACAATCAACTGATGAACACCTATAATTTTTCTACATAACTTTCACCAAAGCAACTAATGATGATATCTTGATAGTTTTGTTCCAATGGTGAAAATGGACTTACCGCAAATATATTTTTTAGAAGGGAAGCTATGTTGATGACTATTTTTAGATCCATACCATATAGATTTGCCATATATGGGTAAGTTGCGAGCAAAAGTATCGATAATACCTGAAAAACAAATAGGCATTTTGCATGGTATGATATATTCAACATATATTAAAAGAGTATCTTGACATAAAGTATTCTTCTCACATACCGCTGCAAATTGGATTTGCTTCATTAGCCGTACATACTTAGCAAGGAACGGATAAAACACAACTTGATTCACAAAAATTCCTAAACCTAAAAGATTGAATGAAGATGGTCAACATGTAAAGGAAACAAAAACTAGTTCTGCATATAATAGGTAAATGAGACATGCTACATATGTGTTGTTCACTTCTTGTTGACTATGTCTCACTTGTACAATGAACATACTATACAATTTGAAGAAACACCACATACCAGAGATAACTAGCACAATACCAACATCCTGAGATGTAAAACTCAGACCCCGGTATTTCCTGCTGCTCACAGCCCAGAGTGAAAATATCTGAAGATGAAATTCACATAGCACATTAAAATGTGAAGGTTCTTGAGTTCCCTGATCTAACTGTTCTTGGTAGGATTGATGAAATGAGGTAAACACAACCATATTTCCTTGCTAAATCTTGTTGCTATATTTAATGATCCTAAAGTAGGATTTACCTCATGATAAGCTGTATCATATAGCGAAAAGACACAATAGAGGGCTATTGCTAACATCAAATGTGAGTTCTTTAGTAGTCCCTTTGTTGATACTACTCTCTCTGGTCCATATTCTATAGCTTTTCGATCTTCTATGCTTGAATCGACAACTTGTGTCTCCATTTCATCAGTATCTTGTACATTATCATCATGGTGCATGTGCAGAGTTTCCTAATAAAAACAATTATTCAACTAGTAGTTCATGTTAGAGAGAGAATTATAGATAGATGAAAGGGTAGGAGCATACCGGAAGCCAAATGCATGCAACACATGCTACTGCCGCTAGAACCGATATGGCAAAGCAAGGAAGGAAGTATGGAAACCTAAATGTGCATGTAAATTAAAGGTTACCTTTTGGTTTAAACATTGCAAATATTTATGCCAGTAAAAAGTGTGAGTAATAATTTACTTTCCAAATATGGATTCCTCGGTGAAAATATAAGGATACTTCTTTGCAGGCTGAAACAACAAAGAAAATACAACATATTAGTATGTATTCGAGGTCTCTAATTATTCCACAAGGGGAGAGATTAGTTTATCAATTCAATTAAATCATATTATTACTTTATATGGTTAAATATAAATTTTGCAAAAACTAATAACTCAGAATAAAGAATTTGTTCAACATTATAATTTCCTTAAATGACCATGATATATTTTTCTAGTTTTTTATTTTGCACCAAATAGTACATGATCTATTATTGTCAGTCTATGCAACATGACTCCATAAACGAATAATTGCTTTAGGAGGTATTGCACTAATGGCTCTATTTGACTACCATACGCAACATCTTCTTCATGTTCCTAGATGTAACCTACACTTAGTGGAGGAGCTAGAGGAGAATATATGGGGGGAGGTAGATTCTTGTGCATGTACAGTCCGGGCTAGTTGGGGAGCAATTAACTAGTTTTTCCATATATAAACCAAATCTATAGGCTCTGATTAACCTAAAATCAACTAAGTATGTGTGTGTGTGTGTGGGAGGGGGCGGTGGCCTCCCTCACTTGTACATAGATCTGCCAATGCTTAGTTTGATGCACTAGTTAAAATGAAATGTTAAATCTTCAAAATAGTTTGTATTTGTGTAATTCTAGCCAAAGTTTATCGATCCTTACTTGTGAAAGAAATCCTCCAATGGCAGGTCCAATAACAAAAGCCATTGCTCGCGAAGATGTAACCTGTGATATAATGCGAGACATAAGTATCTAATACTAATAGAGATATAAATATGTAATCAGACTTCATTCAAACGAATGAAGCCGATAGATGGAAAAAAAGAGTGAGAAGCAAATTGTTCTTACAAGAGAAATTCCTAGAGCTTGGTGCTCTTTCCTACAGACTTCTGAAGCGTAGGCCTAGAGAATGCATACTCAACCATGAGTGTTCAAAAACTAAGTACCATTTTATTGACTAGTCTATGGCACACACACAATAAATAAATCACCTTGATTGGCCCTAATATACCACATAGTAATCCAAGTAGTCCCCTTGTTACAATTGCCATCCAGTAGGTTGTGCTAAGGCCAAACAAGGTGTTAAATATGATCCTGAGAGAAGTGAAGTAGAGTATTATTTAGCTAAGTTGAATTGGATGTTGTATAAAATATGTTTTCATGATGTAACTGAGTCTGCAATACACTGAGAGAATACTGATCACAATGCAAGGCTTCCTCCCATATTTGTCAGCAAACATGCCCCACGGCACAGAACTAAATGTTCTTGCAAGGAAATAAGTAGCCCCTAAAGACACAGAGTATACAGGTCATAAATACTAGCAATAGAGTTAGTCATTTTCATATAAGGCTATCAAGGTATACTACTCTACTCGCTATACTTGTAGAACTTTGTTTTTATGGATAACTGTAGCATTCTACTACATATATATATTTGCACTTAATCAAGGGAATGCTCACCGACAAAACCAGCATAGAATCCAATGTCTTGTTCTTGCTTTGCGACTTTCAAGTCTCTGATCTGTTGTACCATATGAAAAATGAGATCATATAACTAATCACCATATATTGATTCATTAAACAAGAAATTCCATGCATATCATTGAGATAAAATTTTCTGTTTATTACACAATCTCTACATACCATGAAGTATAGATAGGGAAACAATGACTGGATCGGTAGTGCTGAAAAAACAAAAGATCAAGATATTAGTTGCCAAAATAGATCGCAACACTGCTATAGATGTGCTTGTGTGATACATTTCGGTTAGTAACTCGTGTCTACCCCTAGTGGCGAAGATATGTCCCCCTCCTCTAGACTTAAAACAATCAGTGAAGAAAAAATATTGTAGAGACTTTGAGTAGAGCCTGATCTAGATTTGATATACACTAGTATCATATGCATGTATATGTGTATGCGCACACTCATGTGGAGTCTTGAAGGGTATATATGATATAGTGCCAAAACTGGGAATTGAGGGTACCATAAAACATCTCAAATGGGGGGGGGGGGGGGGGGGGGGAAGGGGGGTGCACTTACTGGAGCAGAGGCAGACAACCCAGATGTAGAGGAAGTTGAGGTAGGGGATGCCGGTCTTGGTCTCGTTGATCTCATCTAGCTTGCATCCGGGGCAGCCCTCCTTGCGAAGCTTGACCGCCCTTGCAGGGACAGTTAATGGGGGCATCTCCATCATAGTCTCGTTTCTCTCAACAGCCAGTATCACATTTGCATCTGAGAAGCCAGCAAACTGTTAATTTTCTGTGGAGCCTACTGTATTTTTGTCCAAATTTGCTGCCTTTGTTTTTACAAATTCGACTTAATTTTTAGTTGTGTTCTACTACGTTTTTCTTCGTGGTCTACTTCATCGTGCTAGGCCTGTTCCACTTCACAATCTCATATTCATGTCTCACATGCGGCCAACTACTGGAAAAGACAGTTTTGCATGCATAGTTACCACTAAAAAAGATCACAAGGCTCGTTACAACCCCAGGCTGTTTACTGGATTATTTTTTGGAAAGTGCTTACCGGGTAGGTCCTCCCAAATATCCAGAAAGTTCCCACTAAACTGGCCTATTGAATATGTTATATTTTCCATTGATGCTCACGGCAGGCCAGCAGCAAAGCGATCAATGGAATTGATCCCATTGAACGACCGGTAGCTAGCTAAGCTGGCTCGCAGTGGAGCTCGCTCGCTCATCGAATATTACTCTGACTCGAAATCAAGCGGCTCGCTCGTGCGCGCACCCTCATGTGGAGTCGTTCGAGTTTATCACGTCTCCACCGTCTGCCGGTCAAGCTCTCCGCCGCCGTACCATCCCTGGGCCGCCCTCCTGAGCTCGGCACGGCCGTGTCGCCTGCTTTCGGCGAGCAAAAATAGTCAAAAGCGCCATGACGCCTTCCGCTTAGTTTGTTCTTCGAGAACAGGATTTGACAAAGCAAGGGACCATGGAAACCAAGGTAACAGTACTTTTCTCTCAAATACTAGTGCAACATAATCAAAAAATCAACAACAACGATGCAACAAAGGAGGATCAAATGGATTGCCGGCTAAAGTTGCAGCAAAACGAGTCAAGACAGGACCAAACAGGCAAGATGATGAGCAGTTTATGAACATACTTTGCGTCCTCTCCGGACTTGATAGTGTCTCCGCCGACTCAGCTCTTCCGTCGTGTTTGACTGCTTCTTCCACCCCTTGCGCCGCCATTCCGGCTGGTACAAGTTCTAATAGGTGACCGGCGACGACACCGCCTGCCCGCCGAATCGGACGTGCAGCTACCAGCTCTTCAGTTTCCTGTCTCTTCTATCTCTCTCTGTCGCTTTCCCAAATCATGATGGAGGGTCGCTACTTATAGAGAACTTCCACGCCTCTCAGAGCGGGAGCGGGGTAGCACGATCGAAGTCGCCGGCTTATCAAACGGCTGGCAGCCTTCCAAGATTCGTACTAATGCAATTTGGAGTTTAGCTCCTCCAAAAATGCAAAAATGACCCATGCTCAAGCCTTTTCCTGGATGCACATCGGCCGGACAGCCCTTCCCACGTGGCATCAGCCGTAGCACCGCCGATAGTGAAGGAAGACTCACCTCGCATTACCTCCACGAAGCACGCGTCGACGTCTTGTTGAAATATATATTTCATAGAGCTTTCCATCCGTTCAAACTTTTTTTTGCACTGTCCAGCGCGTCAACTCAATATGGTACCAGATGCAACAGATCTCAAGTTTAAGACCTGGCAAACGCACCTGAAAGAAAGGAGGTCGCCGGTACGGTGGTGGGGAAAGGCGAGATGGCTGCGTTCGATTCTGTGGGGGACGAGATCATGGAATCAAACGAGGGGTGAAGGAAAAAACAATGGAGAAAATTCCTTATTTGACACTGCCTTAAAATGGGGTTCCTTATTTGACACTGGACAAAAAAAATTCCCTATGTGACATGTGTTGAAAATTAGTTTCCTTATATGACATTGCCGTTGCTTCCATCCCACTGTTCCGCCAAAAAATGATCAGATGGACCAAAATACCCTGCAAGTGGCTTAACCCCTGTACGAAAAAGCCCATCGCTACCGAACCGAAGAACGTGTCCCTCTCATTCACTATTGTTCAGAACCGACCTGACCTGAACCATACCAGCGGCAGCAGCGTGTGCTGCGGGTCATGGACCAAGGCTCGGGCGGTGAGAGTGAATGGGGCGGCTGTGGAGCACCCGTCAGGCCATGGTGTTGTTGCTACAAGGTTTGGCGTCGCTGTGGCAGCTGCAGGTTCAGCTTCAGATTGATCTCCAAATACAGTAGTAGAGATAAAAGGGTGCATGGCCTTATGATTAGACAACCAAGCTAGCAGAATAATGAATCAATTCATGCGATGCGTTGCGTTAGCTAAACAAGCTGCCTATCAGCTGAATCAAAAGCTCCCTACAAAATTGGCCAGCTCAAGCTAGTAGACAGGCATCTGAAAACTTAGAATCTGACTAGCTGCCTGGGTTGAATAAAGCCTGGCATGCGTGTGCTGTTGCGGTGTCGTTGGTGTGGTTCACCAGCAATAAGGGAAGCAGCAGCGGTGTGGCATCAGGAGGTGGAGATGCTCGTACATGGCGGCTGCCAAGGCGACATGCATGCTCGGCCGGAAGCGATATCACGGTACACAGTATTGGAGGAGGGAAAAAGGCAGATCAGAAGAGGTGCTCACCGTGGCTTGAGGTCCAGCCGGGTGAGGCCGTAGGGGATCTCGGGCTGGTCGTGGTGCACTAATTCCGCTGCTGCATGCGGGCACGGCACCAAGCGAGCAAGGCAGCAGGCAGGGGTGTGCAAAATCCCACACCTGTGAAACCGGCTGGGTAGGTGTAGTTCATTTTCGTTCACAAATCAAATCCTTACCTCAACTCTAATAAGTAAAAAAAACTATGCGGAAGCCACCTAAACCGTGAAACCGGTTTTGCCCATCCCTAGTAGCATGTACTGATCGATGGCCAAATATGTAGCAATATGCGGCTATTGTCCTATAATGATTTTGGTCACACAGTCACACTATGTCCTAGGGGTACAAAGGTCTTTTCAAGTCTCTCTTTAACACCGTTAGTGGACAAAATGCACTAGAGTATCATATAGGGAAACAAATTTTGAGCAGAGGTCAAATAGGGAAGAAAATTTTGTCCGGTGTCAAATAAGGAACCTACATTTAAACCAGTGTTAAATAAGGAATTTTCTCAAAACAATGTCGTGATGGTAAGTTTTTGCCAACAAGGGGCAAATTGGTCTAGAAAAGTGTTGGTTGGCAGAAGCGTTTCTTCTTTTTATTACCAGGTATAGAAAGTACTTTTTATGTTGTGGAAAATGTTCATGGTATTTTAAAAAGTTGTTCAGTGTCTAAAGAATATTCATGATTATCGGTAAAAAATATTCACGAGGTTCAAATAAAAGTTGACTGAGTTTAAAAAATGTTCACGGGTCTAAATAATGCTCACGGGACTATAAATAT